>CM020184.1:24394518-24437785 GCA_009805545.1 Oryza longistaminata | reverse complement strand
TGTATATATATATGTATATATATATATATTTATTGTATATATGTATGTATATATGTATATATGTATATATATATGTATATGTATATGTATATGTGTATATAGTAGTGAATAGTGTTAGTCCTAGTAAAGTGCATATATAATATATATATATATATATAATATATATATATATATATTATAATATATATATATATATATGCACTTTACTAGGACTAACACTATTCACTACTATTCACTACTACTCTTAGTGCTGAATTCACTATTATGAGTAGCAGAATTACTATTCACAGTCGCTTTTTGGTTACTGTTCACTCGAAAATTTTCTTTAAATTTTTAGTATCTTTGCAGGGTGGCGAATCCAAAAACAGCCGGCGCTTGATTTACAAATTTTAAAGTCCTACTTGCCTCACTTATCTGCCTATTTAAGCAACCATCTTCAGATATCCCTAGTCATATTTGAACTAGCTAAGTGTTTACCGTCTCCCCAGGCAGTTCCACCCGAGGGGAACACTTCTCTACGGATACTGGTTCTCCAGACGCCTATGCAAGATGCAGGCTAAAAACGAGAACCGAGAGGTTTCTCCTATAGAGTCCCTAGCATAAAACTCTTGTCTAGAGCAAACAGACAGGGAAACTTAAAGAAAATTACTTCATATTAAGCAAATGCTTACATACGGTTTTCCCTTTCGGGAACCCCGAAGGTAGATACAAACAAGTTTTTCTCACCTTACAAACCTTTATATTACAACTCCTTGCTTCAATATATATTATGCAAGGTAGGCTAGAGGAACTACTACTAAGAAAGATGGAATGGAGGGTGAGAGCGCGCTTGGAAGCTTTTCTCTGAATGGTGTCTTCGTGGTTGTGTCTCCCCGGAGTGAGGCCAACGTCTCCTTTTATAGAGGCCAGGGATGGCGTCGCCTGTGCCTCCTGCTTATCTCTTCGCTACTGTATCTTCACGGGAGCTGGCTAAAGTCGAGGCCTTTCCCCGAAAGTTTTATTCTTCACAGGGATATGTCATTCACGCACCCTATATTGTCCCCTTATACTTTATAGGGTGTCCTTCTGGATTCTTTCTTGGGTAGTCTTCTGAATTTCTTTTATTCTTTTTTCTTCTTCCACGCCCAAATTGTTGATATTCTATTATCAATATATATTGAAAAACATATTTAGCTTATATCAATTTATTTCATCGTCCTATATATATAGGATGACTCTTTTGTACACCCAGGTGTATGTACTCCCTCTTCCTAGTGGATAATCCATTACCATCTAATTGAACCGGTTGAAAAAAAAGAAATTATTTTTTTTTTCAAATTGCTGCATGTTGCTAGCATGCACACCTGATTTTGGTAAGCATTTGAACCGCGAGTGCACGCATGCAGTTAGATTCAAATTTCGTACGTACGTACAGTACATACATATAGAGCAGATACTTTCTACTCGCAGCATATATATGTACTCTATTGAAAACCAGTACGTATATACGATAAAAGGTAGTTTATGCCTATAATAAAAAGCAGTATGCGCCCATCGATTAAAAAAAGCAGTACATATATAGGACAAGAGGCAGTATTATATACTGTTCAGGATAAGAGGCAGTATATACTGTTTTGTTATATATAACATGCAGTATATATATATGTCTCATTGGAGTATGTACTTGCTCATCACCGTGACTATGACTATGCGTACGTGACATCAGTGTATCATTAGCAGTATGTAGTTATGTACGTTCACTTTTTTAAAGCAGTATGTACCTCAAATTTTTAAGATTGTATAGTTCTTTTTTTACTTAGTGGTATATACTTCTTTTTTACTTAGTATACTTTAGTAGTATATATACTATTTTTAAGATAGTGGCAGTATATATATACCATTTTTTTTATAGAAAAGTAGTATGTGTTTTCTTAATAAGTAGTATATACTACTTTCTCATCAAACGAGTTTATACCACTTTTTTTTCTTCAGTACATACACTCGAAGTATATTACATCTTTTAGTAGTACTGTTTTTTTTTTGTTAGTAGCAGTATGTAAGTTTTTTTTTTTAATTTAGTGGTGTATATATATACCTATTTTTTTTAGCTAAGTATATACATGTTTTAGAACATACTGTATTGGTCAGTAGCGGGAGTATGTACTTTTTTTAAGTACATACTTTTTCTATTTAGTGGTATATACACATGTTTTATTTTATTTTTTCCGCAAAGTATATACCTGTTTTAGAACATACTGTATTTAGTTAGAGGTATATACTTTTTATTAAGTATTTTTTATTTTTTTCAGTATATATTACTCATTGAAGGAGTATATACCTTATTTTAGTTACTAGCAGTATATACCTTATTTTAGTTACTAGCAGTATATACCCTTTTTAGTACATACTGTTTTTTTAACTTAGGAGCGCGGTATATACTGATCTGTTAACTATTTTGATTTTACTCTGTAGCAGTACGTACTACTGCTGTACTGCATGCAAGTTTGATGATGCAAAAAGTATCGGTGTATATTTCCAAATATTCAGAAAAAACGGCATGTATTTCCAAAATTTTTAAAGATTCAGAAGAACACGGCATGTTCCTAAAACTGACTATGGTCGACTAACTATATATTCGTGGGGTTATTTATTCCTGGCGTACTGGCGAACCAATGGATTGTGTCGTCGACTCCGGCGTGCCGAGATGGTCTGCACCGTGGACACTGATTTGATTCAATGGAGAATAACCAAAAGCACATTAACAAAAACAGCCATCGCCAGGATTTGATTGTACTTTGGAGACGAATAGCCGATCACAATGCAAGACCTGTGTGGTTGTGGCCACCAGCACCGACTAGGCCTCTCCGTCCGATCACAATGCTGATAGTCTGTCAACGTTAGAATTACTTATCAGCGTTAAAAATAAACAAAAATATGATCTTTCAATCTTAATTAGCACGGAAGGTTTGGGCGATAGATATCAAATGAAAAAGAACAAGAAGTATAAACTACTCATACCGTTGTTAATAGGCCACCGCAGCAGTTGCCTTGGCTTGTCGCATTGGTGTAGCCGTCGCGCCGTTGGCTAGAATACATCCATCCCTACCGGAACGCTGCCGCAAGCGGGGACGCTATGCTGATGATCACGGCGAGTGGACATGGTGCACGCCGCCAGTGGATGGAACGCGCGCTGCCTGCAGGTGGAAGAAGTACCGCGTCGGCGAATTGGACTGGCCGCCGCCGCCGCCTGGAACGAGGGTTCCTTTTTAAGATCGGAGACGAGAGATTTATGCAAGCAGTTTGTTTGATGGTTTCCTTTTTTTGGGGAGATAATCCGGGATTACGGGAATAATTTCTTTTTCATATAAACCAAAACGGGTTCGCTGTGGATGCACCCGTTAGCAGGGATGGGATAGCGGGATAGTCAATCGAGGCAAGCTGCGGATGAACGGTAGATGGAGCGGGAGTACATACTCCCAGGTGTATAGAATCATTTTCATATATATATATATATATATATAGGAGCTGGATAATCTGCACCAAGGTGTATCTACACCTCAATTTAAAAATCCGTTAAACTTCGTATAAACGCTCCCAGACCGCTAAGCGGTACGCTACAAACGCTCTTAAGTCGTCAAGTCTTAAATTAATGGACCCATTTGTTTTAGATGGTTAGATAGAAAAGAACATCCGGAACCAACGTCGTACAAACGTACGTATGAACTGTACGTACTTCCCTACTTCCTTCCATATTTTTATTCATGTGTTATTTTCTATTTACAGGCAAAAAAAAATCACAAATAGACCAACTACTAGGTCTAGCACCTCTCGCTGTTTCTAAATCACTACGTGGTACTATTAAATTAGAGAAAGTACTAGAAAATCTTAAAAAATACAAAGCAACCGACCATCAATACCTGCTATGATTAGTGACTTCATAGATCATATGTGTAATTCGGACGTTATGAGAAAAAGATCATTCTAAAAGTATCACGGTCGATTCGTATAGGAAAGTAGCCCTCAACTGCATGTTAAAAGAAATAAATTAAGTTGGTAGAAAGTCATTAGATGTCTAATGGGATATAAGTAATAGATGGAGGTCCATTTGTGTTTTTTTTGCCTATATAGATAATTTTAATTTTAATTGTCAAGGAGATAAAAAACAGAGAGAAGAATGGCGCACACTGTACACGAGCAGGGAAGGAGGGAGGTTTAGGATGTTTTTCTAAATCATTCATCTAACAACCTAAGATAATGTGTCAGATGTTTATGTCGAAACCGATGGTTGAATGTTTTGCTTTCTTGTCAGAATTTTATTAGGATTTTCACTAATTTAAGAGAATGACGTTACATCTTAGAGCATTTATAAGATGTGTACGTAATGGACTTTTAACACCACTTGCCACAAAGGAGGGAGGGAAGAAGGTTTAGGGTATTCTTTAAAAAAAAAGATCCAATGACCTAAAATATTGTGTCAATTAATCCATGAAAATAATGTGTCCATTGATTTATGTCAAATATGATGGTTGGATATTTTTTTTCCAAAGTTTCTAAGAATTTTCCTCTAATTTAAGAATGTCATATAGTTGCCTAGAAGCATTTATAGGATATATAATGGATTTTAACACTGCATGGGGATGGGGAGGGACGGAGAGAGGTTTGGATTTTTTTCTTATTAAAAAACTAACAAATCTATAGCCAAATGTTTTGTCCTTTTTTAAGATTTTCTAATATTTTCTTTAATTTAATAGCACCGCGTAGCAGTTTAGAAGCATTCATAGGATATTTAGAGTGACATAGCGAGAGCTGCTAGACCTAATAGGTGGAGGTTTCTTTGTGGGTTTTTTAATGTAAAAATAATTTTGATTTTAATTTATCATGAAGATAGCTCATTGGTATGCACGTGACAGGAGGTTCCGAATGTGTGCTTTTTCTAAAAGAAAAGATCTAATATATAAAAATAATGGATCACCGATTTAAGTAAAAAATCAATGGTTGGATTAGTGTGCCACTTGACGACCTAGGAGCATTTGTAAGATACAAGTTGGCGGTTTAAGAGTATTTGTAGGATGTTTAATAAACTTTTAGTATATAATTGTCTGTTTTAAAAAATTTCGAAGATTTTCTTTAATTTAAGTATGTCATATAGTAGGTTGGGGGTGTTAATAAAATGTTTAATAGATTTTAACACTGCATGGGTTGGGAGAGAGGGAGAGAGGTTTGGATTTTTTTATTAAAAAATCTAACAACCTAAATCCATCAATTTAAGTAGAAATCGACAGTCGGTTGCTTGGAATTTTTTTAAGATTTTCTAGTACTTTTTCTAATTTAATAGCACCACTTAGTGATTTAAAAGCTTCCGTAAGATCTTTAATGTGACATCGTGTTCAGCCTCTTCGACGACGAATGAGCTATCGACCTTCGTCTTCGTCTTCAGCCCTACATCTACGTGCCGTAGTCTACATGTCGTCAGTCTAAGTTTGTACGAGTCGTAGTAGTACAGTATATATCTATTTAATTTGTTTATTTAGTGTATCTGCGCGTCTAGATATATAATGGATGATTTTATATAGTACGCTTATTATTAATACCTTCATCTTATCTGGGTTTGATGTTGCTGTGATCTCCATCGTATGACTTCCTTCTATATATGCACCAGTATATATATGCACAGTGCCTTGTATGAAAATATGGCGCGTACGCGTGTATATTTTATATACATGTACATACAAATAGTATAGAATTAAAAAAAAGGAACTTCTATGGATAATTAGACGACGTTAACCCATTTATCGATCTATAAAAGGGAGTAGTGGTGGTGGTTCTGCTATTATCCTCACTACCAATTCCTAACTTGCTTTTAAGGAAAAAAAAATACATATGGGGCTACAGAGGGATCACATGTCAATACTCACACAAACTCAGTATGGGACTAACAAGGTCTACGTGTGAGCACAAATATGTAAACAATTAAGAGATATTAATAATATGTTAACGATAATACTACCTCCGTTTTTTAATAGATGACGCCGTTGATTTTTTCTCACATGTTTGACCATTCGTCTTATTCAAAAAATTTACGTAATTATAATTTATTTTGTTATATGAGTTGTTTTATCACTCATAGTACTTTAAGTGTAATTTATATCTTATACATTTGTATAAAATTTTTGAATAAGACGAATGGTGTCAAACATGTGAGAAAAAATCAACGGCGTCATCTATTAAAAACGGAGGGAGTATATTGCAATGCACATACACTATGCTTTTATATAGACGTGATCCCTCCTCACACCCTATCTCGTGCACTGCTTCGGCGCCCAACACACAACGTCCAGCAAAACCTTTCTCCCATGAACTGGTCTGTCAGCCAATTAAACTTCACCTACCCTCTTCCTCTTGATCCCTCTCAACCAACTCCCACTAGCCCACGGTACGTCTTCACCCCCAGCCCACATCAAGACCGTATGTTGAGAATTGAGATGCCCTCGGAGAGCGGAGACCGCCATAGGCTGTGTTTAGATCCAAAGTTTGGATCCAAACTTCAGTTATTTTTCATCACATCAACCTGTCATACACACACAACTTTTCAGTCACATCATCTCTAATTTCAACCAAAATCTAAACTTTGCGCTGAACTAAACAGCGCCATAGTGAGAAGTCGAGTATGCATGGTTCCACTACTAAACCCTAGCTCGCCTCGATCTCCTCATGCCACTCCCGAGCCTCTGGATCCCTCCCTTGTCTCCTCGTGCATATTCATCGGTTTTATTTTCTTTTCCCACGACTGCTGAGACGACTCCTCGTTGTCGGCTCTTGATTTCTTTTTTTTTTTTCAAGTGTTCCTCCACAGATCGTCTGCAAAGATTGCAAGGGCATCTACCAAGCCAATAAGAAGTGTATGTTATTATTCGTGACATATTTATTTTTATGTAATGGCAGAAAAGGCTCAAACTTTATTTCTTTAATTTATTGCAAATAGTATATATATGTAGTACTCAAATTTGTTAATGTTGTATATACTAGAAAAAATGCTCGTGCTTTGCAACCGGAGAGAGCTAGATGGAACGTGAGGAGTGCCCCAGTAAGAGGTGGGTGCATCGGTAGTTAGGGATAGGATCTGGAGTTCCATTCCGTGGCATTAGTTGGCAATTTTCGTTAGAATCTGAAAATATGATGAGGAGCGTCTGATGGAAGTAGAAAGATCATCAAGCCAGCCGTGGGCATTGGATCGAACAATGGACAAAAATAGGTGGTCGGAAACCTTGCATGTATAGTACATTTGGTTGTAAATTAAGAGGACACTGTCCATTGGCTCGCGTGTTGTGTCTTCCATATCGCGCTTATTTCATGATAATTATAAAAATAGCTTCACCCTAGAAAGTAGAAGGAAATCAATCATACAATAAAGAGTCAGCTATATTTATCCGGGTTGACAATACTTATTATTTTGGATAAATATACGATCTTAAAAACAATTTTGACCATTATTTTTTATTACAGTATATTACAAACATCAATGAATATATAATTTTATTAAAGTACATTTTATACCTATGGTATCGTTAAAAAACAATTTCTCGAATGATTAATATGACAAGTTTCCAAAATTTAGTTATACGCCACGCTATTGTCTTATCCATTAACTTTTTTTTTATTTCTTTTCGCTGATAATAGGATAGCAGACATATTTACATTTGACCAACAGGATAGATCAATTACTCGACTGTTCCGAAAATGGAACGGTGCTGCCACACATGCGGGCCCATCTCCATCTGACCTTCCCAGGCTCACGGTGCACACACCTTCCATCGCTACAAACAGAGGACCAGAGGAGGAGATACGCTATGAACTGAGAGAAAAAAAAAAAAAGAAACGCATGCGAACGCTGGAAAAAAAAAAAAAGAACTACAACGGAAGCGATTTTTGGATAACAAGATGACGGAACAAATCAGCCGGCAAAAAACTCTTTAATTTCCATGCGTGGCTAGCAAATAACCGTTGCAACGGATTTAAAAAAAATGATGTTGGATCATGGACAAACTATCAAAGATCCATGTCCGTTCTTGTCTTAGGTGGGCAGGCAAGCCCACCACACCACATGCAAGGCGGCAAGGCCTACCCAGGCCAGAAGCCCATACGCTCCAGGCTTCAACGAAGAGTAGACAGGCCTGCATGATTTTTTAAGGGTTAATTGGATCATGCCAATATAAATTCTAGTTTTGAAATATATCATTTATTTATTTGTAATAGTACCATTACAATTTTACATATATTTGAAATATGTTGGACTATTTTACCCTCGTCTTCCTCATCCTACCTTTTCTTTCTTCCTCATGTCCAGTGAAGCACGCCGTCTTTGGCATGCCGGACCTCCCTCCGCCGGTGCCACGCCGCCGCAGTCATCATCGCCTTGTACGCCATCAGTCGGAGCTAAGGACACTGCGACAGTTCACGGAAACAAGAACTCGAAAAAACTTAATCCTATGCATAGATCCAGAAAAGGGATAAATCACCAAGATTTTTTTTTTTAAAAAAAAAGGAACTAATGAAGAACCAACCTTGTCAAACCTCCACGCCTGTACACACAAGACTAACCAAAATAAATCAGCTCAGCAACCAACCAAACTAAGGCCTCGTTTAGATCAAAAAATTTTGGCAAAAAAATCACATCAAATGTGGGGAAAAAATTCAATTGCACAATTTGCATGTAAATTACAAGACGAATTTTTTGAGCCTAGTTACACCATGATTTAACAATATGATGCTACAGTAAACATTTGCTAATGACGGATTAATTAGGCTTAATAAATTCGTCTCGCAATTTACAGGTAGAATCTGTAATTTGTTTTATTATTAGTCTACGTTTAATACTTCAAATGTGTGGTCGTATACTTTAGAAACTTTACACCCAAATAACTAAACACACCCTAAGCATTTGTTAAATAGAATGGCCAGCGTAATTGAAGCGCCGCCGCACGCACCTTCGATGCTCGTGAGCACCTTCCTGATCATCTTCTTGCATCCAAGAAAATGGAGGGGACGGAGATGTACTAAGGCCAGCGGCTGCGGCGAGATCGTCGATTTGCTTCGCCCGTCCTGGTCATCGCCGCTGCCCGTAGTGAGAGGAGGTAGGAGGAAGACATGGAGAGGGGAGAGGAAGAGAGATGAAACTCCGGCCGCCTCCTCCTCTGTGCGCTGCCACCGGAGTGAGTAAAGAGGAAGAGAAACCACCGAAGGCAGCAGAGCTGCCGTGAGGGAGGAGAGAGGTAGAAGGAAGAAGGGGAATGAGGAAGCAAGGGTAAAGTGGTCCAAATTTTCAAATGAATGCAGTGAAAAGATAAGTAGTGGTATATATCTCAATATTTGTAAAATTGTAATGGTATTGTTACAAATATGGATGGCCATAAGTCCCGTCCGGCACGGCCCACCAGCGATCGGGCCGACACGGCCCGTCGGCACTTCGTGCCGGCCCGTGGGATGCACCTTCGGCCCAGGCACGGCCCACCAGTTGTCGGGCCGTGCTGTGCCGGCCCGAAGGCACGGGTGGCCCATCGGGTCTTTTTTTAAATAAGTCTATTTTCCGTCCCTCTTCTTTGGGCTTCTACATATGTATAGCTAAAATAAGTATATTCTTTGTCCCTCCTCTTTGGGCTGACATACGTATAGCTAAGATAAGTCTATTTTCCATCCCTCCTCTTTGGGCTGGCATATGTATAGATAAAATAAGTCTATTTTACATCCTTTTCTTTCGTCCATGGCATATAATATGTCTATTTTTACTCCCCTATTTTTTTGTATCGGGCCTGGCTGCTGGCCCATCGTGCCGTGCTTGGGCCGGGCCAAAATGTCGTGCCATGGGCCAGGCCGTCGGGCCTCGGGCCTTTTGGCCATCTATACTCGTCCTCTGATTAATCGTGTATCACAAAATATCTCCATCTTCTATCAATGTCATACTCAGCTTGCTTCCTTGTTTTAGTACAGTTTCATCAGTACAATCTTCCAGTTGAGGATCTGTTGTTGTTTACCAGGAGTGTTTGCTTTTATCTCACCAAGTTTTCTTGACAATCTTTTTCCTCTCTTTTTGGCTGATATAGTTCCATGTATTGCTATTTTCTAATTGAGCATCAACTTGTTTTTTAGAAACGCTAGCTATTTTCTCACCAAGATTTCTAGTCAATTTTTTCCCCTGTCCTTTTGCATATAATCATCTATTATAACAACAGATAAAATAGAAATACATATAATCATCCAATATTTATGGTGTTTTAAATTTTCCTCGTTGCAATGCATGAGTATGGAGACACACACCTCCTTACAAACCAACCCAACTTTCTTCCCAACCTCCACGTGCACGCGGCCCCACCACTCGTGCCCGCCTCTCCTCATGGCGCCCTCCTTTCCCTCTCTCGCCCTTGCACCTCCTCTCCCCTCTCCCGCGTGGCAGGGTGCTCGGTGTTGATGGCGTCTAGGTACTCACTGAGGAGCGCCGTGCTTGTGGGGTGCTCGGCGCCGACGGTGTCCAAGTACTCACCAAGGAGCACCATGGAAGAAAGTGTGAGGAAAAAGTTTTCATGACATTAGTAGTTGTTCCCCAAAGAAAAGCCATATGTATTCACCTGCATATTTACACTTTTCTCTTTACCTGATAGTAAATGATGAGTATTACTTAATCCTTTCATTTTAGTCTTCATTTTGGAGTATTCTTTATTGAATGTAAAACTGAAATGGAGCAGTCTACACAATATTATGCTTGCCTTGGAAACTAAAGCCTTGAAGCAAAGGCTGGAAAACAACTTACCTTGATGTATTTGTTCATCTTCTTGTGTAGCCTCATAGCTGAGATCAAAAGGATGTAGGTTGAGATAAAAAAAAATGTAGAGCTTGTACATGTTCCTGGCACTCAACTTGATCAAGGTTATCTCCTTGGATAGCAGCATGTCTTCCATGTTCTACCATATCAGCTTCTCCTCCTTTGATGATAAATTGAGATATGTCACTATGTTCATATGTATGGTGTTGGATTGGATTATAGAGAGATGAACGAATTGAGATAAGTATAAGATGGTCTTTCCAAGACTTGTGGGTTGGATTATACGGAGATGGAATGGATTGAGATGAAGTAAAGATGGACTCTTCAGGACTTATAGGAAATGGAAGGACAGAACTATGCGCCAAAGCACCCTTAATGGGTTGATTCAAATGCTCAAATTATGCTAATGATTGTTTCTTCTGTATAGTTTGTTTGGCCTTGGCGCTGTTTTGCCTCTGTAAATCGCACATGGTAGTCAAGTTGTGATTGATTCATTATTTAACTGCAATAGCTGTATATTGTGTGGAACATTCTGGATTGTATGCAAACGAGAGCTCAATGAAATAAATGAGGGTGAGTTGGTCATTTTTAGCGAACAATAATTTGTGTGAAAAGAGTTAAAACGGTAACTTTTGTAGGAAGGAGGAAGTAAATATATTGTTTTCTAATATATCACCTTAAATATGTAATTCTATGAAATTTACTTCAAACAAAATAGCAAAGAAAAGATTGGAGAAAAGCTTTTTCGGGGCTTTTAACTATTTGCCACTCTTACAAATGGTGCTTAACGATTTGCCACAAGGCCCACATGTCATAGACACATGAGGGCCCACATGTCATAGACACGGTGTGGCAAATTGTTAATTGCCATGTCACGAGAGTGAGTGGCAAATAGTTAAATTTCCCAGCTTTTTCTATTGACTTGCCTGGAATTCGCTTTCCCTTTCAAAGGAGGCGCGTCCGCCAACGCGTCGTAGCCGCGTCCAACGCGGACGTTGATGCAACTTGACCACTTGAGTAGTGACGAGTAAAGAACTGGACCCACCCTATTTGATCGCTAGCTACTCGTTTTTAACAAAATTCGAAGTAAACCAATAAAAAAGAAAGACTCTGTTCCTATGCACGTTGCAATGGGGTCATAGGCTAGAAATAGTTATACACAAGATGACATTCATTATATTTTTTTCCGCTTATTTGAGAATGTGTGGCGTGAGTCCTAGTTTTCGAACTCTCTCTGTGGTTTAAATCCTACTTAAAAAAATATATTACCGTAGTGTCCTTATCCTTAGGCAGTGTTTGGCTAATAGGATAGAAAAATGATTTCCCACCCACCAAAAGATATATTTAAATCTTAACCATTCATTCTCTCTCTTCCATTCAATTCTAACTCTTCGTTCATTTTTCAATCCTAACCTCAACACCCATCTCAATCCTAATCTCAACTTGAGCAGTTAGTTCTATCGCAGGGATGCAGGTCCTCTACAATAACTATAGAGCTAGAACAGTGATTGAGTCTTGCGATACAATGATTTCCATTATCTTGGCATTGTAGCAACATTGTTCTAAAAGTAATCGATTTTATCATCGAACACCTCTTACTGTAGCAAGGTAATGTAGCATGCTAATTTGCAGCGTTCAATGAAGATTCAACGTATCAAAACATGAGCTAATGTGAGATAATGTAGCACCTCTGCATTTTTTTACTTCAATGAAAAGGATCCTATTCCGTACTGGTGCTGAAGTTGAATGTTTTATCTCCATTATCTTAAAGAAATGACAAGTTATATGCATACATCAAAACACGCTATTATATGCACATACCATGGGTAACGAGAATCGGCCAAGGGGTAACTAAGGGGTTGTTTAGTTCCCCCAGAAACTTTTCCAAAAACATCACATCGAATCTTTTGACACATGTATAGAGTATTATATATAGATAAAAAGAAAAATTAATTTTTTCACAGTTTGCATGTAAATCGCGAGACGAATCTTTTTAGCCTAATTAGTCCATGATTAGTCATAAGTGCTACAGTAACCCACATGTGCTAATGACGAATTAATTAAGCTTAAAACATTCGTCTCGCGGTTTCCATGCGAGTTATGAAATTAGTTTTTTCATTCGTGTCCAAAAATCCTTTCCGACATCCGGTCAAACGTCCGATGTGACACAAAAATTTTTATTTTACCAACTAAACAGGCTCTAAAATATGGTCATAGTACCTAACTCTTTATTCGTTATTCTCTATTTTAGTTCTTCAAATGCAGTAATATTATTTATTTAGAACGTACTATGACCATATTTGAACATAGCTCCTAAGAGTCACTAACTCTTATGAGTTAAAGTATTATTTATGTTACTTTAGAGGATGAATGAATTTTTAAGTATATTTCAGAAGTAAAAGTGTAAAATATTTAGCTTAGAGGGGCAGTAGCTCCAAGTTCGTGGAAGGGTCATTGAAACATTACAGACGATCCTGGATAACCCTTTTTACGGAAGCTTAATTTAGAGGTGGATATAAAAAATTAATCTGTGAACCTAACTAGTAATTTCTATCGTAAAGAGAATCCGTGTATACTCAATCATGGACACAAGATTTTACTCTTAGTAAAAATTAATTATTAGAGGATTTAGTTAATGTTGAAATAAAATTTCAAAATTAAACTCTGATTGATTTCTCATTCAAAATCAATGAAAGTTTTGTGAAATTACTCAAAATTATTAATGTATTGATATGTCACTACTAATTTTTATACACTTCAGGTATTTACAGTTTGACTATCTATAATATATATATTGACTTTTTAAATAAAAATAAAAAAAGTCTTATTGAGAAAACAAAAGGGAGTATTCAATATAAAATACTCCCTCCGTATATAAATATAAAGCATATTTTTATCATTGGAAGACAAATGACTACTCCACTAGAATATACCTTAATTTACGCAAAATTGATGATATTTGATTTGTATTAAAAATATGTTCTTACGACTATACTATTATGTCAGATAAAATGATATATAAATAATTAAAATAATTGTTGGTCCAAACATTGTCATAATATGACGAAATAGGCTTTGCACTTTTATACAGAGGGAGTACCTCATCAAGCCAACTTGCATGTTATGAGCTTGAAATAGTCAGTAAACACATGCCCTTTTCTTTGAGCCTTTCCTGGCTGAGTTTTTCAATGCACAGGAAACGATAAAAATTATTAGTACATGCAGTATTAATAAATAAAAACTCAAAAAAATAGATTTATTTAAAATTTTCAAATAACATCTATAATTTTTTTAAAAAAATCATTTAATAGCTTAAAAACATGCTAACGAAAAATGAGTAAGGCCGGGTTTAGTTCACCCCAACTACACCAAACTTTCAACTTTCTATCACATCACATTACATCCAAAACTTTCCTTCGCACATAAACTTTCAACTTTTTTTTTCGAACTTCCAGCTTTCCCTAGACTTCCGGAACTAATTTACAGTGGAAGAGCCTATGGCCGTGTACAACGCGGTGCTGGTTTCTCAATGCTGCTCCCTGCCCGATGTGAGCAGCCAGTCGATCCTAAAGCATCTTTCAAGATTCCCTTTTCATGCTACCTTCTTATTTTTTTTTCAGTGCATCTGTATAAAAAAAGGAGCATAGATTCACTCCATATTTGACTATTGCTTTTTTTTTTCGAAAAAGCTTATCGTATTTATATAAAAAAAGTAAATTTCACAGGGTTCTACAAATTGTTTCAAAGAATCCTAATTTGCAGTGCGAGATGTTTCGTAACTATCCTACATTCATATCTAAATGATTTGTCTGGCCATTATACTTGTGCATAATATACGTATAAATATCTTTTAAACCGGTAGAACCATTATTTCTAACCGTTAGAACTATCTTATAAAAGGAAACACAAGCGTGTATTCATGGCATGTCACATTTCTAACTGTTAGAACTATCTTTTAAACTTTAGCTTGCGTGGAACCTCTTACCCACTCTACATGAAATGTTCATAGATGGACCAACTCTCAAACTACATCAATCATATTAGGCTATATAAACCCATATATTTAGTGGAGCTTCATGTCTCACCCAATTCATCACCGAATAAACCATGACAATACATATGCAATTGAAAAAAAAAGGAAAAATACCTTAGTTTTACCTTGCACTTACTTTTCGTTCACATGTTTTCTAAAGAAAATAAGTCTACCTTCTTTTCAAATGATGAAGAAGATTATAAATAATTGCTTATAAATATCAGGTAAATATGATACTCCTATAATATAAAGCTAATAGGTTAGAAAATTAAAAAAGAAATTAATGTCGATGAAAACAATTTACAAAAAAATCATGGTAAATGTTCTACGGTTGATATTTCGCTCACATAACTGTCTCAAACATAGTGTACAAAACGCATGCCCGCGCATTCGCGCGGGCTACCTTCCTAGTTCTCAAGAAACATCGGTTGCCCATATATTAGCTTCTTTAAACCGCGTGAGATCCTTGAAGAATTAGGCATGCCATGCGGTTCCTTTTGCAAATAAGCCACCGCACATTAGAGATTAGGAGTGTAATTTTTGTTACTATTATTCTATTTATTTTCCGATGGTTGCTTATTGGTTTGCTATCACAAACTCTGCTTAAGTGCTTAGTATTTGCTCTCACTCCGGTTTTTCTCTTAATCACGAATCAAATGACATCGAATTTCGTTTTGCTTGATACTCTTTCTTTTTTTATAATACTAATATGTCAATAAATTAAATACATAAATTAGTGGTTGAAGGATTCTTAGTTGTAGAATTATCTTTTTATTAGGGAAGGTTAGTTTCAAAAGTGCAATTATGTAGAAACTTCAGGTGGTGAAAAATGATATGGTGTCCTATTAATTTGGTGATGGATGGATGAGTTAGCCCAAGTCCTCTTGTATGTACGGTTCATATTTTTGTCCTCTTTGGCATAGCTTCGGATCAAAGTTTTTTTTAGCTAGGTATCTCTTGCTATACAAATCCATAGATCTAGTTACTATAATAAGTTTAGGTAATACGTCTACATGATGCTGCTACCAAAGTTTGCTTCTTCATATCTTCCATCATGAATTAGGGGAGTTCGGAAGGAAATAGGGTAGATAGTATAGGAAAGTGTATTTTCAGCCTTCAGTATGAGTATATGCTTAAAAATACTATGTATTATACATAGTGAAATTTTATTATTTTGCACAAATATGATGTTTTTGTAAAACATTTTGCCCGAAGCTTGAGAATCCTTGAAATAACTAAAAAAAAAAGCAGAGCTTTCTGAGATGGGCATCCCAAAACCTGTGTTTTGTGAAATTTACCCTATAAGCATATATAATAAATCCTTCTCTAAAAAAAACCTATATAATAGATATACACTAGCATTGAAGTGTTTAGGACAAATTCCTAATATCATTTTCAAATATAAAATGTATATATTAACGAGTTAATATTTCGAGGGTTAATTTCACTGCCCCAACCGTTATTCTGGGGCATTAATCCATTTGGGAAATGAGATACGAGTACCATGGAAAAACATAATCAACAAGCAACAATTCCATCAAACTTCCATCAGTCTTCGAGAGCTTTCCCCTCTCTCTCTCTCTGTGACGGTGCCTCTGATAAGCAGCTCTCAGGCGGAAGCTGAGTTCTTCCCGTCGGATCCCCTCTCCTCTCCATCTCCGGTGGGCGTAGGCTGCCAGCGAGGCGGGGGGAGGGGGGGGGGGTCTGGAGGATGGTCGGGCTTCCCATAATTGGGTTATCCCGTTATAGGTCTTTTCTGTGCAGATCAAGAGAGATATGGATGGCATCGTCTTCCTTCGTCCTGGAGGTGTCTGGCCATGGTATTTCACTGCTTGCTCTGCCATATGCCGTTTGGTTGGATATCACGAGTGAGTTATAAAATCCTAACTCTTATGTGTCTGCAACTTGTTGAGTTTTCAAATCCATTTGCGAGGAGTTGTGCCGACCGTTTTGCTCTTCTCCGGCGACCAGACACACAAGAACAACACGTTCTTTCCTTGGGCATCAACCGTTGGACTTTCAAGGGGCGACTGTGTTTTGCTTGTGTGGCCAAGGTAGCTTCAACCTCCATCGCGAGAGGCCCTGACTGCGTTTGCTCCTCGGGTTTATCCTTTTTTGCAGTTCATCAATGCAATCTTTCTCTCCATCACCGTTCGCACAAGTTGGTTCGCTGCTGATGTGGAAGAATCAGATGAGGGACCTGATTGCTTTTTTCTTTTCTTTACAAGTCCTTCTCTGCAATTGTGCGTACTATGGTTTGATTGCCAACTTTCAGGGGTCTTTATGCAAACTAGATGTACTCTAGTTGTATAGGAGTCTTATCTCATGTACCATGTTCTGTATCTGAACTTTAATTACCAAATAAAGTACATGAGTTTTCCAAAAAAGAAACGACCAACAAGCACTAGGTCAAGATAAAAAAATACAACTACTGACCCAGCCTCAAAGGCACAAAAAAAAAAGAGAAGAAGTCAAGGTCTTCTCCTCATCAAGAAGACAGCACTAATATAATATAATCAAATAAATCCTCAGTCTGCAGAACTCAAATTCACAAGCAAATTGCAGCGCAGCATCCATCCCATCCCATCTTTCCATCCATGGGGGTGTTCGACGATGGCTGCGGCGAGTGCTGCTCAGCTGGAAGGACTTCTGCTGGTGCCTCCTCTGCATCGCCATCCTCCTCGCCATCGCCCTCATCGTCGTCCTCGCTCGTCGCCTTCGCTTCGTCGTCCAGCCTCCATCACCGTCGACGACGCCTCCCACCCGCCTCGCCCTCGCCGCCACGCCCACCACGGCCGCTCGCCTACAACCTCTCCTCGCCTCACCTTCCGCACCGCAACTGGGCATGTCCATGAAGAACGTCGAGCCGCTGCGAGGCCGCCTACAGGTTCGACGGCAGCAGTTCGACGCGCATCCAGCTCGCCGACAAGGGAGCCAAGCAGGGGCCCAAGAAGACGGTGTGTGTACAGGCTCTCCTCCGGCAGCGACGCCCGCGCGGCGCCCGGCCTGGGCAACGCCGGCGTCGCCGAGTTCAAGAAGGAGAACGCCACGGGGACGTTCGAGGTGGAGGTGGGGGTCACTGGCAAGGTGAGCTACACGGGCGGATTCACCAAGTGCAAGATCGAGGCGCGTGCAGCTCAAGCTGCAGCTCGCGCCGCCGGGGAAGGAGCCGGCGGCGGTGGTGTTCCAGAAGGTCAAGTGCAGCTCGCCAAGGCCGAGAAGAACTGCTAGTTTAGTGCCAAAGTAGCGGTTGTTGTTGGCAATTGTGTTAATTAATTTGGATATTTGGTGCAATTGGTTTAAATAATTTGCAAGTGGTGTTTGTTATTACTACTTGTGTTTGTGTGAGTGATGTCTTTTCCTGCACAAAGTATTAATCTAATGACAATGCTTACCGTACGACTGTATGTCCGACAAGCATACGATCAAACGGTAAAACAACTCAATACGTGACTGAGTATGGTGACACATGGCTTGGTTATACGGAGATTAACGTCACGAGTCACGCGCGTTAAGGTCGTTCCAAAGTCGTACAAGTTTAGTCGTACGTATAGTATTTTTCTAAATCTAATGTCGGTTTAGTTTGGGTTAATTAGCTGCAGCCTGCAGGTTCCTAGTCAGGGGAGTGACAGCTAAGCTAGCCGTTAGTTGGAAGGTTGTTGGTTTATTTTTGTTGGACAAAAGTGTAGTACTCCTAGAATCTTTCTTTATGATTTTGTATATCAATTCATGTTTAATTGGGATTTCAAATCAAAGGTCCGTCCGCGCGTCCTCGCGCGAGCGACCGGGCGGGCGACAACCCTAGCGCCACCGCCACCACCACCGCTTCCCCTCTCTCTCCCTCACCTCGCCGCCACCGGAGCGGCGGGCCACGGCTCGGCGAGCAAGGACGGCGCGGCGGGGAAACTAGCCGAGGAGCGGCGGGCCTGCCCCTGCGCGTGAGAGGCGGGTCGACGTTCGGTGGCACCTGCGGTTACTCGACGGCGAGCTTCTCCAGCTACGGCGACGTGGTGGGATGGCGAGGTGCGGCAATAGCCTGGAGGCAGTGGGAGGAAGCTGAAGGCGGAGACAGAGGGGGCGGCCAGATCTGGCCGTCTTCTTCCTGGATCTGGCACCCATCGGGGTGGCGAGTGATGGCGGTGGGGGTGAAGGCGGTGAGAAGCGGCAGCAGCGCGATGAAGAAGACTGGAGGGGGAGGGGCGGCCACTCTGGCCATCTCCTTCTTGGATTCGGTGGGGGAGGAAGGGATGATGGCGTAGGAGGCCGGTGGAGGCGGTGGCGAGTAAGATGGTAGCCGCGGAGGTGTTGTGGCCGGCAGGTATTTGCCGGCGAGTTGAGTTTTGGTGGTTGGCGAGGCGAGCAAGAGATGGCTGGCGGAGGCGCTTGTGGCCAGCCGAAGATGCTGTCGAGGTTGGCCGGAGAAGCTGCTGGTCGGTGGGGTTTTAGTGTGATGGGTGAATGGCCGGTGGTATTTTGCCGCTTGAGAGGTTGTCGTTGGGTTGGTCAGTTGGTCGCTGACGTGGTTTGTTCGTTTGGAAGCCGCAGGACACGGTGAACAACAATGTTTGTTCGGTGGCTTGATCGGCGGAAGTGTTCCTCCAAGATTGTCTGGGGATCCTCCCGTTTCCTGGAGCTCCTCCCTCCTATTGACTGGTCTGCTTTCAGATCTCGGTCGTGGGAGTTCCATGGCAAAGGGCGGGGAGCTAGCTTTGTTGGTAGATTTGCTTGGAGTTCGAGAGCCTCAACATGCAGCGCTTTGTTTTTCTTGCGTCGGCGAGGTGCTGGTTTGGTGGAGTTAGTGCACGAGACCTCTGCGCCGCACATGTTGTGGTGTTTGGGGTGGAGTCGGAGCTACTTAGCCGAGTGGCAAGCTGGACAACGATAACCCCTTCTCCTTCCTTCTGGTAGTTTTTGTTAGGGTTTCTGTGCAGCTGGCTTCCTGGCATGTCTTTGGGTAGGTGTGTTGGGGGAGTCGGAGCTTGCTTGTCGGTGACAAGCTCGGCAACGATAACCCTCTCGCTTTCCATGGTACGTTGTGGTAGCCAGGGTTGTCATAGTTGGCAGGGAGACGCGAGCCGGGGCGAATGTCCTGCTCGCATCTTGGGCTAGAGCCAACGATGGGCGAGCTGTGGGCGTTGTTTTCCTTCTTGAGGCATCGTTTTCTTTGCGTCTACTTGTTCTCTTGTGTGAAAACCTTGTTCCGTATTTTCGGACGGATGTTATTTGCGTTTCTCGATGCTTTATCTCTCCTTGGAGGCTTCGTCTTGAAAGCCCTCTGCCTACCTAACATCGCTTGCGTTGTTTACGTGGTCTGTCCGTTCATCAGGGAATTCGGAGCTTGCTCTTGGGAGCTTGGCCAACGATGGACCTGTGTTTTATCCTCAGTTGTGCCGTCGGCATATTTTTTATTTGCGTTCTCCGTCGTGGTTTTTGCCGCGTTTCCCTCTTCAAACCGTGCTTATATAAGGTTTTTGGGCCCGGTCTTCCCACTCTAAACTGGGTCAGCTCTGTTCTATTAATGAAAATAGGCTCTCACCTGTTCCTTCTAAGGTTTTTTCCCTAAAAAAAACAGTCAAAAGGCCGTTTAGGATCGCCCGGGTGGACAAGCTCGCATGTGAGTATTAAATAATAACATACAACACTACCATACACAGATCTGCGTGTACAATTATGAGATCTTACGAATCTTTAAGCCCTATTGCTCACAGTATTCAAACAGCGGCTACATATGCGAATAGCTAATTATGCCAGGGTTTGCGAATTCTACAGAGCGCAGGAGGGTTGCGAGCGTGAATGGAACTGACTTGGGATTTCCTTTATGATTGTATTCCCACTACAAATTCCATAGAAAGGTAAAATCAAGGTATGTTTTTTGAATTCAAATCTGTGATAACAATGGCACTTGAGGATTCATTCGTTTTGTTATCTTGGAATTTAATCACAGAGTGGTTTTGGAGATCGATTGGAATTTCACAAGTGATTATTATACAGGTACGCTACGGATTTGGTCCGGTCAGGACCGGGACGCTTACTGGTAACGTCCAGACCGGCGCACGGCCGTCGTCTGACCTGGTTCCGACACTGTGTCGTATTCGTTTCCGGGTTGTTTACTTTGGGATATCCGAGTTATTCATGATTATGACTTCTAGATGGATACTATACGTATGTAAACTATTGGTTTGCTCTATGAAGTCAGTTGGAGATAGCTTGTCTCGCAATAATGGTTTCTTTGTTTGTTCCATGTGTAGGTGACTCGATGTCTCGGAGAGTATATTGCGGTATGGATCCGGGAGTCGGCTTGGGGATAAGAGACGACTCATCCGTGGTGTCAGAGATTCAGCGGGAATACCTTAAGGCTAGATTGATGCCGTGGTTGATCGGAGTTTCCAATATGGCTCGATGGAGTTATTGTGTGCGTCAGGGGATGCGGAGTCGAATTTGGAAGGAGTCAAATCTTGGTACCGTTTGGTTAGTAAAGTTTTCTTTCTTGTACTAAGGGTTTCTATAGGTGCTTTTAGATCCTAGCTCATGATTTGGTTTCGTGGCTTTAGGCTGCCTCCTCATGTATAAATAGGGGGGAGTGTGAAGGCCTCCCGGCTATCGCTTTTAGAGAAGCAATTGAGGTTGAGTTTGAGTTAAGGGTTTCGAGTTTAGTCGAAATTTTTGTAAGGATTGTAATTGGTGCACTTTGTAACAGCACAGAGAGAAGTAAGAAAGTCGTCATCCGCACCTTTAAGTGTTCTTCGATTTGTGTTTTCTACCGGGTTTTCGGCGGTCTAACACGATCTACCCGGGCGGCATCAGCCGGCGGCAATCGCGACAGGGTCCCAACGGCAGGCTCACGGCGTCAACGGCGCACCAGGCGGATCCAGACCAGCAGGTACTCTTCGGTCCAAGACCGCCGATCCATCGATTTCGAGGGTAACTTTATTTCCGCTAAACAGTTTCGGTTTTTTGGGTAATACCACGCATTCTCACCCCCTCTGGTTCGGCCTTTAAGTTCTTGTGACTTCGATCCTACAAAAAGATCTTGTACATGCCCGCTCCTTCATGAATTTCAAGTCCGATGGAGTTCGGGATTCCTCACCGATTGGGGTTCAGTTTGAACCGTCATAATTCGAAGGTTTGTCCGCGACCTTTCTTTGTTGGGACAGTCGGCATTTTATAAAATGCCTAGGTGATCTGTTCTCCTTGGGAGCCCTGTTCTTTATTTCTGAGCAGTCTTTTCTAAGCATTGTGATTGCTTGCGCTGCTTCGGTCACCATTGCAAGCAGAGCTCCACATCTCTTGGTATTATTGGAGGGAGCAAGGAGTACTTCGGCCAAAGCAAAGGTCGGTCATTTTGGAATAGAACCAGCTAGCATGCAGCTCTCTTGTTGAAGTTTTGAAAGCGGAAGACGTGGAAGTACCTTTTTTTGACCAAGGTCCCCGAAGCTCGAGGCCAGAGCCCCAACTATGGCAGGGGCTGTTTTGTCGGCTGCTGGGCTTGAGGAAGAAGATGCGGCGGAACAAAGAAAATGAGGTAAAATGCCTAACGATGCTATTCACAGGTGAATGAAATTTGCGATATGAGGAATATGAATTTGGATTGAGTAATGCATAAAGTATTGTATCGCCTTATAGTAGAATATTACTGGATTCCCTCGGAACGAATATTTTCGAGCGTTGGAAAGGCAAGCAGCGAATAAAAGAGGAATGTTATGAAGTACCACTAACTTCATGGGTATCGAGGTGTCGGAACGCTCACCGTATGCAGGACGCCACCCCGATGAGTCTCTTTTTGCTCGGTCAGGACCAAAGTGCGCCGCCATCTCCTCTGCTCCTCCTCCTCTGATGACGTCGGACGGGCGTCCATTTGTGACTTTGCCTAGTTTTCTCTCTCCTTAACCGCCAATTGCTGTTGAGCTTTTGCGTGGCGCGGTTTCGAGATGTATGGTTGCGGAATGAGATGGGGAAATCAGGTTGAGCCGAGTTGCGCGGCCCGACTTTGCTGAGGACAGTACGATGGGATATGGCGGTATCGCGGCATCATGACGGTAAACCCGTAGTTTTCGCAGCGAGCATTTTGCACTTCTATGTGCGAGAATTGGGGATCACGCGACTGTTGGCCGGGCTGATGAAGATGAAGGGTCCTTCCCGTTTAAGCAGTGTCTTATTCTGGGTATCGGCAATAATACATACGTGCTGGAGCCCAAGACATGGTTACTATAGCCTCCTATATAGTCTATTTGGCTGGGGTGTCCTAGTTGCTGCGATCACTTTGGGTGACATGTGTGGCACTTATTTTTTGCCTGCATTGTTCAATATTAGCTTCACATGAATAAAGCACCGCTGATACGGCTGTTTAATATCGCTTTTATCCGCAAGTTATTAATTCTTTGAGAATGTACTAGAATGCTATTTATAAAAGGTGCCCAGCAGTTAAAAACGTTATGTTGAAAATTTGATGACTTCTTTATAAGTCACAAAGCTGTTTGGGTCAAATTATGAACAATTGATTGGATACAATATCATTATTCTTTTAACGCTTATATGTGTATATTCCTTTTTGACAACGACTGATACGACGGCTTAGGATGATAAAGTGGTCATATTTACCTCATCAACATACAACAATCTTCTTCTCTTCAAGGCAAGCCTCATAGAGAGGTGTTGTTTGGATCTCCTCCTCACTATGACCACCTTAAATTTTTTTTTTTTACTTACTATGCCTTGTATGCACCTCATAGGCACACCGTGTTGATAGCCCATTCGGTTGAGTGTGTCTTTCTTGGATATTGTCTCGAGCATAAAAGCTATCATTGCTATGATCCTTCTGAACGTCGTATCCCTATCTCCCGAGATATTACTTTTGATGAGAATAAACCCTTCTTTTATTCTGCTACAAGTCAAACTTCTTCTCTTACAAATTCTATTCCCTTTCTCTACCTTCCTCATATTCCTTCATCGGAAGACTTTGAATCCACTGTTTATTCCACCTTCACATTCAACATCATTTGTACCACCTATACTGGCACCAATACAACCTACCACACCTTCACCATCATATGTACCACCTCCGCCATTACCAATCCTAGTTTCATCACCACGTACTTCCTTTCCTTCTACAACAACAATAGAAAGCTTCCTTTTTTCACTATAGTCGTAGACTCGAACTCATGTTGAACCACCACCCTCTCCACCAACCACTAATGATCCGCTGTGTATTACCAACAATATAGTTGATGACTCACCTCTTGCTCCAAGGTATAGTCTCTGCATAACCGTGATACTATTCATGCACTAAATACAAATGATTTTGTTGTTGGTGCTGTTCTTGAGCCATCGACTTATCAGGAGGCAATAGCTCTGCCTTAGTGGCAATTGGCTATGTAAGGGGAACTTGATACACTGGAACATACTAGCACATGGGATCTTGTGCCCTTGTCATCTCATGCTATTCCTATCACCTACAAGTGGGTCTACAAAGTCAAGATCAAGTCTGATGGTTCAGTGGAGGGATATAAAGCCCCTCTAGTAGCTAGAGGTTTTCAGCAGACTCATGGCCAACATTATGATGAGAAATTTGCTCATGTTGCTCATATGACTATTGTGCGCACTTTAATTGTTGTAACAGGCATCTCATTCTTATACTATCTTACAAATAGAAGTCAAGGATGCTTTTCTTTATGGTGATCTTCACAAGGTCTACATGCAACCACCTCTGGGTGTGGAAGCTCCACCTGGATATGTGTGCCACCTTCATCGTGCATTTTATGGTCTCAAGTAGGATCCTCATGCTTGGTTTGCAAAATTTAGTTCTGTGATATGTGCTGCTAGCTTCCGTCCTAGCGGCCATTGCTTTGTTCATTCACACATCTGAACATGGACTTACCCTACTCTTGCAATATGTAGTCTTGTAGATGACATGTTGATTACTGGGGATGATTTAATTTCTTTCGTGAAAGGGATACTCAATCATCAGTTTATGATGTCTGATCTAGGCTCACTCAACTATTTTCTTGGGATTGAAGTCACATCTACTGCTGATGGTTACTACATTTCTCAACGATATTATATTGAGGATCTCCTTGCTCAGTCAGGTCTCACTAATACTAAGAACGGCCACAACTCCTATGGAATTGAATGTTCACATTCGTTCGACAGATGGTACACTTCTTGATAATCCTTTTCGATATTGACATCTTGTCGGAAGTCTTGTCTACCTTACCATCACTAGGCTAGATATTGCTTATACTATTCATATCTTGAGTCAATTTGTTGGTGCTCCCACCTCAGTCCATTATGACCACTTACTTCATGTCTTCCACTACTTGAAGGGCACTGTAACTCTACGCTTATTCTATGCGAAGGCTACTCCGCTTCAACTTCACGCATTCTTGGACTCCACTTGAGCAAGTGATCCTGCTGATCGTCAATCTGTCACTGGCTATTGCATTTTTCTTGGCACTTCTATCCTCACTTGGAAGTCCAAGAAACAAACACCCGTATATTGATCTAGTACTAAGGCAGAACTTCGAGCTCTTGTGACCACCACTTTGGAGATTGTCTGGTTGGGTTGACTTTTGGCTGATTTTGGTGTCTTTTGTGAATTGTATTGTATCCACAACTCTCCTATGTGACAACATAGGGGCAATCCAAATTGCCAATGATCCGGTGAAGCATGAGTTGACAAAGCATATTAGAGTTGATGCTTCTTTCACATGTTCTCATTGTCAACAATCCACCATTGCTCTCCAATATATGTCATCTGAGCTACAAATCGCTACCAAGGCTCAAATTCGAGAGCATCATCGGTTGCAT
Organism: Oryza longistaminata; assembly: GCA_009805545.1. NCBI lineage: Eukaryota > Viridiplantae > Streptophyta > Magnoliopsida > Poales > Poaceae > Oryza > Oryza longistaminata. The sequence continues at coordinate 24,412,157 of CM020184.1, read as the reverse complement.
CTCCTCAAACTCAATGTGGTCGATCCACCTTGAGTTTGAGGGGGAGGGGGGGGGGAGGGGATGTTAGATATATAGATACATACTACTATTTCCTGTTGCCCAAATGGCCCATGTTCTGTCCATCTCGCTGTATATACTTCTCTAATGCAGCAATACGACTATGAATTATATGCACTTCAGCTAATAAAAAGATTGGAGATGAGGCTGTCGTTCTTGATGTGGGACAACAACCCGCACCACATCGAGCACATTATCGTCTGGTGTCTCACAAAGAGCAGAAGAGATGGTTGCTTCTAGCCTTATTTTGGATCTGTTAGTTTGCACGGACATTCTCGTGCAACATGAACCAGGCACAAGTTGCATGCATGATTTTTTCTGCTTGAACCTATAGTCTACATTTATCGTGCTATGGATATAAGTCGTTGATGCACGTTGTTAGCCAAAACATAAAGCAAAGGCCGCGGGAAAACAACTTACCTTGATGTATGTGTTCAAGTCTCTTTGTGTAGGCCTCATAGGCTGAATCAAAAGGATGTAGGTGGAGAAAAAAAAAAAATGTAGAGCTTGTACAGGTGTTCCTGGCACTCAATCTTGATCAAGGTGTATCTCCTTGACGCAGCATGTCTTCGCATGTTCTACCAGTAAGTCAGCTTCCTCTCCCTTTGCGATGATAAATTGAGATATGTCACTATTTTCAATATGTATGGTGTTGGAGTTGGATTATAAGAGATGAAGGAACGAATTGAGATAGTAAAAATCGTCTTTCCCAGGAACTTGTGGGTTGTTGGCGGATTATATGCGGAGAGATGAATGGATTTGAGGATGAAGTAAGAACCGTATTGGACTCTTCACAGGACTTATAGGAGAATGGGAAGGGACAAACTGATGCGCCAAAGCAACCGCTAATAGGTTGATTCAAATGCTTGAATTTATGCTAATGATCTGTTTTCTTCTGTATATTTCCCTAAGACCTTGGCGCTGTTGTTGCCTGTAAACCTTCGCACATCGGTAGTCAACCGTTTGTGATTGATTCATATTTAACGCAATAGCTTGTAGTATTGTGTGGAACATTCGGGATTGTATGCAATGAGAGCTCACAGAAATAAATGAGGGTAAGTTGGTCATTCTTAGCAAACAATAATCTTGTGTGAAAAGACTTAAACTGGTAACTTTGTAGGAAGGAGTCCAAAGGAATATGATATAGTTTTTCTAATGTATCCATCCTTTTAAATGCCGTGGTTCTGGTAAAATTTACTTCAAAACAACATAGCAAAGAAAAGATTGGAGAAAAGCCTTTCTATTGATTGCCTGGACAATTCGCTATCGCTTTCAAGGAAGGCGCGTCCGCCAACGCCGATCTCTAGCCGCCGCCTCCATACGCGACGTGATCTCCGCCTAGCTATACCTTGACCACTTAGTAGTGACGAGAAGAGAACTGGACCCACCGCTATGGAATCGCTAGCTACTCGTTTTTTAACAAATTCGAAGTAAACCAATAAAAAAGAAAGACTCTGTTCCTACGCGACGTTGCAAAAGGGTCATAGGCTAGAAATAGTCTTTATAACACAAGATGACATTCATTATATTTTTGTCGCTTATTTGAGGATGTGTGGCGTTAGTCCTAGTTTTTCGAAGGCATGTTTACTTTGATGTCATTTTCAAAACCCTTGACCAACCTTTGGTAAAGTTGTTAAAAAAGTGGTACATTCAGTTTGCTGCTAAATTTTAATAATCTATACCCATTAAGACACTCCTGCCAAATATTTTGGCATAGTTACCAAAAATTTTTAGACAACTTCCAACTTTGTGGCAATGGCCATCAACACATTTTGGTAGAGTGATTTTTTGTGGCATCTAAAGTGAACAAGCTCCGAACTCGTCTCTGTGGCTTGTGAAATCCTACTTAAAAAATGAATAACCGGTGGCTCGCCTCCTTGTCCTTAAAGCCAGTGGTTGACTATTAGGCATGATGACGAAATGGTTTCCCACCCACCAAAAGATATCTTTTATCTTAATTAACATTTGACATGTATCCACTCTCCATTCTAATCGTCCAACCCTTCAGCCTATGGTCATTTTTGCAACTCCCCCAATCCTCACATCCATTTCCCATTATCCAACAGCACAGACCCCTAGTTCTATCGGAGGGATGCAGGTCTTCTGCAATAACTATAGAGAACAGTGATTGAGTCTTGCGATACAATGATTTCCATATCACAGTATCTTGCATTGTAGCACCATCTATTATATACTAAAGTCCATTACCAAATTCCTATAAACGCCTCCCAAACCGCCAAGTGGCAGCCCTATAGAACACTCTCAAGTCCGCCAAATGGCCACCATAATAAATTAAGAGAAGATGACCTATATTTTTTACTAAATTGGTGAATCCCATTATTTTGGATGTTATTACTTTAGATCATTTATAAGGAAAAAAGAACATCCGGAAACCATCATATCGGAACGCAACGTACAAACGTACGTTAATAGTCGAAACGTATGTACGTATGTACGTAACATACTTCCCTTCTGTCCTTCTATATTTTCACTTCATGTGTTATTTTCTATTTCATGAGAAAATAAAAACAAAATATTTTTTACAGGGAAAAAAAACATAAATAGACCAAGCTACTAGGTCAGGCAGCTCTGACTGACTTCAAAATCGCTACGTGGTACTATTAAAATTGAGAAAGTACTGGTAACAAGAGCTATAAAAAATAAAAGCAACAGACCATCCGATTTCCTACTTAAAGATGGATGATCTTTTGTACTTGTTAGATTTTTTATATAAAAAAAATCATCCGCCTCCAAACCTCGCTCACCCTCCCTTCCCAACCCCCGTGCAGTGCAAAAGGTCCATTAAATATTTTATAACACCTCGAAGCTCCCTCATATACTTAAGACAATCTTAGAAATTTCAAAAAGAGAAGACTACTTATATACTGAAAAGCTTTCATCACACACCTTTCTACAAATACTCTTAATTCGGCCAGGGTCTTACAAACAGCGTCCTAGGTTCCTCGCCAAGTGACACTCTAATCCAACCATCGATTTTATTAAAGTCGTGGATTCCATTATTAATTATATTAGAAGGTTAAGTTTAGAAGAGAAAAAGCACACATTCCGAACTCCTCACGACGTACCGAACGAGCTATGTCATGCAGAAACTAAAATCAAAATTATTTTTACATCTCTTTGTACCTCTAAATATCCTACGAATGCTCTAAACTACTCCGTGGTGCTTTATTAAACTAAAAAAATCACCTAGAATCGCTTCAAGAACGAACAAACCATGCTATCGATTTGTTAGTTTTTTATAAAGTAAGAAACCCGACCAGAACAATCTCTACCGAGCCTCCTCCCCTCCCTATGCGGTGTTAAGATCCATTAAATATCTTAGTTAAATGCCTCTAAGCTGCTATAATAATTCTTAAATAAAGAAAATCGTTAGAAATGTTTCTGTGAAAAAAAAACCACCTTAGATATACATAAATCTAGGAACACATTATTTGCAATGGATTAGTTTGGGTCACATTATTTTAGGTCTTACATAGATTTTCTTTTAAAAAAAAGAACACTTCCCTGACTTTTCTTCCCTACCCTCCTTTGCGTCATACGGTGTTAAAAGTTCATTACACATCTATACTGCCTTAAGATGTTATGATCCGTTCTCTTAAATCAAAGAAATTGTAAAAAATTCTGACAAGAAAACAAAAACATCCGACATCGGATCTTTCCGGGACAAAACAATCTGACACATTATTTAAAAAAGTTTCCCGCCCCCCCCCCTGTTAGATTAATCATTTAGAAAAACATCCCAAACCTCCGCCTCACTCCCTGCCACATGTACAGCTGGCACCATTCTTTTCTCTCTGTTTTATTTAAAATTAAAATTATCTATATGGGAACAAAACACAAAGGACCTCCATCTATTAATTATATCTTTAGGGCATCTAACGACTTTCTACCACTTAATTAATTCTCTTGACATGCCTGATACAATATAAACCTTTGAATATCTTTTAAAATGATCGTTTTTTTCGACATAAATAAATATTTAAGAACGATGATCATAGGCGTCCGAATTTAACATATGACTACAGAGTCACTAATCATAGCAGGTATTCCCGAGAAATGCTAGCAACTACTTGACCAATAGGGTGAAAATAAAGGTGTGGCTGGTTTGAAGAGCATACCGGTAAGTCACTGGTGGTTTCGTTCCTGAGGGATTTAAATAGCGGAACACCGTGCAAAGTGGCCTTAGCAATATCAAGTCATGCCAGCACGGGGACATTAATGACGCGATAGGTTCCTTGTTTATTATTATTTAGTAGAAGAACGACTACAAGATAGAATGTAGAACGATCTGGTGTAAGAGGAAAAATCTAAGAGAACAGGTAGTTGGTTATATGAGACAAGTACCACACATTAGTGGATGATGTTCGCTAAATGATTTATGCGGCCATTACTTCAATATCTCAGGGAATGAAAAGTGACGAAAGTATGCCTTTACCCCATACTAGGTTATTGTTCTTTAGTTTTCATCCCAATTGTAGAGATTCAAAATTCATGGATGATTCATGACGAAAGAAAACTATCCGAGAAAAACAAAGTGGGACATGAATTATTGATCAGAACAATGGGGATAAATGTTTCCTGGATTTAAAACCAATACTTGATATAAAAAGAAAAATTCAAACATTATACAAGGGACGGTCTCAGAAGAGAGAAATGATATATATTTTAAAATACAATCAAACAAACAAATGATATTATTGGGAAATTTGCTGATTGAGGTGTAATGTCAGATCCTCTTGGCGAGTTCAAATACCTCTAATTTTATCATGGAACCACATCCATTGTTTCGAAACAATAATTTTCTCATCAATTCAAAAACCACATGTCTCAAGTAATTTTATTTTATAAATTATATGTTCAAGGGTAAATTATAAAAATTTTAACCAGCTTAAAGCAATCACAAAATAAGTTTAATTTTAGTTTAGAACACAATACAAGATATATTTTAGAGAAGAAATCCACACCAGCATAAATATTCTATAAAATTCATTCACATTGATATAAGACAGGTGCCCGCGCATTGTGCCGTGGGCTACCTTTCTAGTTGTTTCTAAAAGTAGATTAATCGTTTTCTATAAACTGTAGCACGGTAATGTAGGCATGCTAATTTGCAGCGTTCATGAAGATTCCCACGGTATCAAAACATGAGCTAATGTAAGATAATGTAGCACTCCTGCATTTTTTTAACTTCAATGAAAAGTGTTTGAAATATTTGGGTGATCTCATCCACAAATATGATAGAAGCAGCAACCAACTCTGACAGCGACGGTTGTCCGTGCCCCACACCTCTTCTCGCCTCAACGGCGATTCTAGTAACGACGTGGCGTCTTCGGTTGCCGCCTCTCTCCCCCCATATATTGTAACCATTGTTATCCAATAAAGATCCCGCTCATTAATTCTCTAATTGCTTGCTGTTGCAAATTCTCTCTCTCAGATCAATCTCTCTTCGCTCAATCCAATTCTATTCTCCCGTAGTAGTGCTGACGGTGAGAGTGTTGTATTCATCCATTCATCTTAAAGAAGAGTGACAAGTTTATGCATACATGCAAAACACGCTATTATATCTGCACATACCGAATGGTAGCGAGAAAATCGCACGAAGTAACGAAAGCGGGCCTTGTTTAGGCCACAAAAACCTTTTCATAAAACATCACATCGCATTTTAACACATGAAAAGAGTTATTAGAGATATAAAGATAAAAAAGAAACCCCATTGTAAGAAGTTTGCATGCCAAATACTGCGAGACTGAATCATTATTACGCCACCTAATTAGGTCCATGATTAGTCAATAAGTAATATGATTTACAATTAAACCCCACGTGTTAGATGATGATTTAGTTTAGAATTAAAAGATTTCGTACTAGCGTTTTCAGGCGATATATGAAATAAAAAGGTTAATTTCATTAGTTCCGAAAATGCCTTCCAAAGAAAAAGAATTCTATCCGGGTTGCAAAGACTGTACCGCATTTGTGATAACAAAATTTCATTACACAACTACATGCTCAAAATATGGTCATCAGAACCGCTAACTTTTTTTATTTCGAGTTCTCTACTATTAAATCTATTCAAATATGCAGTAAATATATTATTAAATACCCACGAACGTAACTATGACATATCTCCAACATGCTTCCTAAGACCGGCAGTCACCAAACCCTCCCCACTAGATTTCGGTGTTTCAAATGAGAAGCATTATACTACATATCATGTTGAGAACTTTAGCTATGTGACACTAAATATATAATATCAAGAGAGAGAGTGAATAGAGGAAGAAACTGGTCTCACGCAAGACAGCTTCAACACGAAAACCAATGTACTTAGACACTATCAAGTTTTTGCATTGGGACGAATAGTGTCTTCATAATAGGACGAAGATAAATATGATTGGTAGAGAAAGAGATGATGTAAATTTATTAATGGCCCACTTCTGAAGGAACCGATGGGTTGTTAGAGGTGCTAGTTTTCATAGTTCCCCTGTCCAACGTGATTTCTATGTACACTATGGTTGGGAACTCGCCCTAGCAGAGTCCCTAGCCTCTTAAATGAGTTCATAAGTATTATCTATGTTACTTTAGAGATAAGATTCTTTTAAGTATATTTCAAAAAGTAAAAGTGTATAAATATGTCTAGCTTAGGGGGCAGTAGCTCCAAGTTCGATGGAAAGGACTCATTGAAAACAGTACATACGATCCTGGATAACCCCTTTAAGGACGTGAGAAAAGCTTCTAGAGGTGGATCATGAAAAAAATTAATCTGTGAACGCTAACTAGTACTTGTCCTCCGTTTCAACGAATGGTACAGTCATTCAACATTTGTCCCAATTCCATCATGATTGTTAATCAACCTAGGATACACTATATAGTGATCTAGATTATTAAGCTATCAATATGAAGTGAAAATGTCTTAGAATGAATATTATATTGTGAAACGGAGGGAGAAATTCCTATCGTAAAGAGAATCCGTGATATATCAATCATGACCACAGATTTTTACTTTTCAAGTAAAAAATTGAATTATTAGAGATTTAATTAAGTTGAAAAAAATTTTCAAAATTAAAAACTGTGATTGATTTCTCATGTCAAAATCATGAAAAGTTTGTTGAAATTACTCAAAATTATTAGATGTATTGAATGTCCCTCAATTTTTATACACTCAGGTATTTGCAGTTTTGACTATCTATAAATATATATTGAATTTTAAGATATAAATTAAAATTAGTCTTATTAGAAAACAAAAGGAAGTATTCAATATAAATACTCCCTCCGTATCATAAATATCAAGCCTGTATTTTTTATCATTGGAAGACAAATGCACTCCTCCAACTAGAATATACCTTACAGATTACGCAAAAAATTGATGATTTTTTGATTGTATTAAAAATATGTTCTTACAACTATACTAGTTATTCTCAGAGATAAATCGATATATAACATAATTAAAATAATTGTTAGGTCCAAACATTGTTCATACAGTACTATACACGGAAATAGGCCTTGCACTTTTATAACGAAGGGTAGTACTCTCATCAAGCCACTTGCCATCGTCTATGAGATTGAAATAGTCGCAGTAAACTATGCCCTTTTCTGAGCCTTCCTGCTGAGTTTTTCAACTCACGCGAACAATGATAAAACTTATTAGTACAATGCAATGTATTAATAAATAAAAAACTTAAAAGAAGTTATTATTTAAAATTTTCAAATAACATCCTATATATTTTTTTAAAAAAATCCATAATAAGTTTAAAAACCATGCCTAACTAAAAATGAGTTAATGTAATAATTGACAGTGGATGAGAGCCTTAGTGGCCGCTTGTCACCAACGCGCTGCTGGTTTCTCAATGCTGCTCCCTGCCCGAATGTGGACAGCAAGTCGAGTGCTAAAGCATCTTCCAAGATTCCCTTTCATGCTACCGTTTCTTTTTTTTTCAGGCATCTGTATAAAGAAAAAGGAGCATCAGAGTACACTCCATATTTGACTATGCCTAACTTCTTTCGAAACAGCCTTATCGTTTTTTATAAAAAAAAGTAATTTTCACAGGGTTTCTACAAATTGTTTCAAAGAATCTAATTCAATGCGAGATGTTTCTTCGTAAAGTATCCTACATTTCATATCATAATTGATTTGTCTTGGCCATCTATACTTGCTGCAGTAATATACGTACTAAAAACATATATTTTCATACTTCCCAAGTAGATACACACTTTAGCCACAATTCCTCAAGAAACATCGGTTGCCCCATTTACTATAATAAGTTTAGGTCTAGGTAATACCATCCACATGATGCTGCTACCAAAAGTTCTGCTTCTCATATCTTCCATTCATGAATTAGGGGAGTTCGGAAGGAAAGTTAGGGTAGATAGTATAGGAAAAGTGTATTTTCAAGCCTCTCAAATATTGAAGTACTAGCGTTAAAATACCACTATGTCTCGTATAACTAGTGAAATCTTCGAGCTATTTTGCACAAATGCTGATTGTTTTTGTAAAACTATTTTTGCCCGAAGCTTAGAGAATCCTCTTGAAATAAAGAAAAAGCAGAGCGCTTCGAGATTTGGGCATCCGAAAACTCTGTTTTTGGTGAACTTTACTCTATAAGCAATATATTAATAATTCCTTCTCTAAAAAAACCTATATAATAGATAGCACACTAGCATCGAAGTGTTTTAGGCAAAATTTCCTAATATCTATTTGCAAATATAAAATGTATATGTTAACCGAGTTAATATTTGGAGGGTAATTTCAATGCCCCAACCGTATAATTCTGAAAGGCACTTAGATACCCAATTTGGAGGAAAGAGGATATGAGTACCAGTGGAAAAACATGTACATCACGAGCAACATTCATCAAAACTTCCATCGTCCTTAACGAGACAATTTCCCCCCTCTCTCATCTCTCTCTGTGAAGGGCCTCGATAAGCAGCTCTCAGGCGGAAGCTGAGCTTTTCCCGTCCGGATCCCCTCTCCTCTCCATCTCCCGGTGGGCGTAGGCTGTCAGCGAGGCGGGGGGGGGGGGGGTCTGGAGGATGGTCGGCCGCTTCCCATACTAGGTTAATCCCGTTATAGGTCTTTTCTGTGTAGATCGAAGGAGATGGAATGCATCGTCTCCCTTCGTCCTGCAGGTGTCCGGCCATGGTATTTCAGTGCTTCTCTGCATAAAGTTGCGTTTGGTTGGATATCACCGAGTGAGTATATAACATCCTACTCTTATGTGTCAACAACTTGTTGGGTTCTTCAAATCCCATTTGCGAGGAGGTTGATGCCGACCCATTTTTTGCTCTTTCTCCGGCGACCAGACACACAAGAACAACACGTTCTTCTTCCTTGGGCATCAACGTTGGACTTTCAAGGGGCGACTGTGTTGAACCCCTGAGTTCCTCTCGACACTCAACGGCTGTTGTTGGCGCCGATCTTTTGGTGAGTTGTGATAACTAACGAAATTGGGAGAAACGTTGACGATCCGACTACAACCGTACAAGACGTTGTGTTTGCGCCTTAGCGATCGATACATCCTCTCCGTGGGTTGTTGATTCTGGCCGGTGCGATCAACCTTATTCCTGCAGCAAATCGAGAAACAACCAAGAAACAAGAATATAAAGCAACTGAATTGCTAGACTAGACAAGAACGCACAAAGATAAATTGTACACGATAATTGGGGTTCCGAACAAGCAGACGGACGTCTAGCCGATCGCATCAATGCAAACGGGCGCACATATGCAAGCTGAAGTAGCAATGGCTAAACTTACAATTATCAAAACCCAAGAAAACCCTGAAGGGGTACCCTAGCTATATATAGGGGTGGGAGACCGTAAAACCGGGTGCCTAGGGTCGAGCTCCACCTGGTTGGGAGCGCACCCCACATGGGCCCCACCTGGGCGGGGTCCAAATGAAGTTACAACCATAGGCCTATCAATAGGTGACGCAGCACCTTGTTCCTGTGATTCCGGCCACACGAGATGGAATTTGAGAGAGGCTAGATCCGTTGGAAAGAGGGCTCGAGAGCTTTTCCATCACAAGTACTCCACAGGCCAAAAATGAGGTCGTATGCAGATTTTGGTGGCCGTTTGAAGTCAGCAGTGTGTAGGAAGGCCGAATCGATTTCCAGCACTTAGAGTACTTGATCTCGATATCTTCTTGTTCATCCATGATGTGAGCAATGGTTGCATCCGTGGTAGCAATGGTCACATCATCCTCCCTTCTTCCACCGAAAACCGTCCTCGTTTTTTTCCATATGGTGCTCTTTGCGTAGTCCATTATACAACAACCTGTTCTTTCTAATCAAAATAGAAGGCAAACTCGAAGCAATTTGGCCTTAGCATACATTTTTCTCTAGCATTGCATGTTTTATCCCACATGTAACATGGAGGTTCTAAATCGAGCAGAATGTAAACTCTATGGCCACAAATATTATTCCAAGATCATTATATCGCCAAAGATGTGAAATATAACCATTGGTTTGGATATGGAAAATCAGACTTAGCAAATAATTTCTCCTTTCAAATTATCGAGCTCACAAAAATCATACAACTGAACACTTCAGCCCAAGTATTTAAAGAAAATCCTCAATTCACGCTCCTCCTACTTCCATTAGCAATGTGAAACAACATGCTTAAAATCAGCGCAGTATGAATTAACAGTAGGAATAAGCAATTTCATTTCACTAGTTGTGGCATGGATATAGTGAAGTACTATCGCACACTCTTCTTATCACAAGGCAACAGAATGCAAACCAACCTGTGACAAAGGCAATTCAAGAAGTAGGTTCCCACTAAAGTTTGCTCTAGGTCAGCATGGAGAAAGTGGAAAAATGTATTCATACAGAAGCATACTCATCTTGAGTAATTTCTGCCCATTTAATTTATCCTTTTATGCCTCTTCAGATAATGTAGGTGCATGAGCCTTCTCTTCCTCATTCGTGAGTGATGGAAGTGACATCTCAAACATATCGTTCTTCTCATTTTGGGGATTGTTCTGAACTTCCTGCAAAACATCAGCGATAGGAGGCACACGCATAGCTTGTTGCTCGTTGGGTTCTCCAAAATTTTGCGCGTCAACATTGCAAAGCAAGCATAAACATTGGCCTATATGATTATATGTCACTTTAACAAGCCCAGCTCTGAATATTGGAATACCCCCTCTGAAAAATCTAGTCATTGTGTTCTCATTAGACTCTTGTAAACCACTATAAAGTGATACAAATTTTAAAATCATGAAGTACTCCCTAACAGTTTTGTCACCTTATTTTAGATGTTCAAATTTCTCAAGGAGAGCACGTCTATAGTATGAAAAAACAAATCTTTTTCTTCATTAGTATTTTGCATTCCATCCCAAGTTTCAAGATTATTTCCCACAGTATGCCACCAAAAAGATGCAGAACCGGTACACTTATTACTAGCAGCCTTAATCATTTGAGCATTGAGAAATCATACTCATCAAATTGTTTTTCTACTGCTAGCTCCCAATTAATGTATGCAGCGGAATCATACTTCCCATCAAAAGATGGTAAAAACAGACTCCACTCTTGCAAGATTATGATCATGTACCTTATTTGCGTCATGCTGGTCCACTTGCTCATGTGTTGTCCGCAAGTGAAATATGTCCACATGAGACGAAACAGCTCCAAACTCTTTTGTGTACCCTGCCATAGTTAGTAGCAAACAAGAAACATATACAAGAATATATACGTTCCTATCAACTACTAGGTAGTGGAAGCTCACAAATCACGACACACTCAAGCTTCACGTCGAGCTCTTACAAGTTCTTACCATGCACAGCGGAATGGTGACATACACCGGACTCAACCAAGCACCCCAATGGAGGTTGGATGTATCGATGCCTTGGCAAACACTTGTTGTACGGCTGCAATCAAATCTGTGGAGCTCTGGGTAGGGCTTAAATATGTAGCAAAGGAATAGCAAATGCTCAAATCAGAGAATGCCAAAGTTGAATAATTGTTCAAAGTCAGTACTCGCCCGTGCTGGTCCTAGGCTAGAAACGTACTAGAGACGCGAGCCTAGACACAAACGATACCACAAGATACACCAGAAACAATCAAGCACACTCTGATATATGAAAGCAAACTCAAGGGATACAAGTGATTTCTCTCTTTTTCCTTCTTTCTTTCTTCATTCTTTTTTTTTTTTTCTTTTTTTTTGGTGCGGCTTTTCTTTTCTTCTTTTTTTTTCTGCACCTTTCTGCCTATTTTTTTATTTCTTTTTTATTTTGATTTTTTTACCAAAACGGACTCAAGGACCTCACTGTAAGGTTATAGGGACTCAAACGTAAATATAAAAAATTACAGGGACTCAAATATAAAAGTCTAAACCCAAAATTAAAATTATACAAAAATGGAATGTGGAATTTATGTCGGTTCCGTTTTTCCAAACAGATCTCGAAACCGACCCAAAACAAAAATTCACCAAGCTGTCTAACAAATCACGGTACAATTGAAACCGAGACGAGATGAGGAAGGAGTCGGACTCTCTCCAAGTCGGGTGGTGGTGGGTGCGGTAGGTGGAAGGGTATCGACCTGGCCCCCCACAAGTGGAAACCGAATCCAATCAAAAAAACTTTCCTTTTGTTTTCTTCCTTTTTTTTTTCTTCCTCCACCCCACCGAAACCAAACAGATCTGGCTATACCGTCTCTTCTTCCCTCGCACACACATGCACGGCGCAAGCCACCGAATAGAAGCTATGCAACTCAAAGAACTCAAAAACTAACCGACAGAAACTTCTGAAAACCAAAAATAAGAACCGTGGGCAGCCAAGCCGATTCCGTTTTCGTGTTGGTCCCGACGACAACAGAGACACGGAGGCGATGACGTCTTGTGGTACAAAACGTGACCAGAACTCGAAACTCTAACGCACTAGACGCTAGACCCAAAGCACACGACTAGACGATGCAAACGCAAACTCAACAAAGCAAAATACTGGAAATGAACAATGCAATGGACAAATATGGCTAGGTAAAGGCCAATTTTTTTATGGCAATTTTCTGGTTATGGGTAGATAAAACTCACCGAGCAACGAAAGCTCTGATACCACCTGATGAAACCGAGTTCCTCTCGACACTCAGGCTGTTGTTGGCCCGATCTTTCGGTGAGTTGTGATAACTTACGATTTGGGAGAAACGTTGACGATCGGCGACTACAACCGTACAAGACTTGTTGTGTGCGCCTTTAGCGAATCGATCCGCTCTCGTGGGTTGCTGATCTGGCGGTGCAGATCGAACCTTATTCCTGCAGAGCATCGAGAACAAGCAAGAACAAGATATAAGCACTGAATTGCTAGATAGACAAGACGCACAAAGATAAATTGATACACGATAAATTGGGGTTCCGAACAAGCAGACGGACGGTCTAGCGACAACGCGCGCTGCAAGCGAAGTAGCAATGGCTAAACTTACAATTAACTAAAACCCAAGAAACCCTGAAGGGGTACCTAGCTATATATAGGGGGTGGGAGGACGACCAGGGGTGCCTAGGGTCGAGCTCCACCTGGTTGGGGCGCACCCCACAATGGGGCCCCACCTGGGCCGGGGTCGCCAAATGAAGTTACAAGCCCATAGGCCATTATAGGTGACGCAGCACCTTGTTCCTGTGATTCCGGCCACACGAGATGGAATTTAGAGAAGAGGCTGGACCGTTGAAGAGAGGGCTCCGAGAGCTTTCCATCAAGTACTCACGGGCCAAAAACGGAGGTCGTATGCGAGATTTGGTGCCGTTTTGAAGTCAGCAGTGTAGTAGGAGGCCGAATCGGATTCCAGCACTTAGAAGTACTTGATCTCGATATCTTCCTGCTCATCCATGATGTGAGCAATAGGTTGTATCCGTGGTAGCCATGGTCACATCACTGTGTTTTGCTTGTGTGGCCAAGGTAGCTTCAACCTCCATCGCGAGAGGCCCTGACTACGTTCGCTCCTCGGTTTATCCTTTTGCAGTTCGTCATGCAATCTTTCTCTCCATCACCGTTCGGCGCAAGTTGGTTCGCTGCTAACGTGGAAGAAATAGATGAAGGACCTGATTGCTTTTTTCTTTTCTTTACAAGGTCCTTCTGCGTTTTTGCGTACTATGGTTTGATTTGCCAACTTTCAGGGGTCTTTATGCAAACTGGATTGTACTCTAGTTGTATACTTATCTCATGAACCATGTTCTGTATCTGAACTTTAATTACTAAATAAAGTACATGAGTTTCCAAAAAAGAAACGACCAACAATTGCACTAGGTCAGTAAAAAAATATAACTACTGATACACCAAGCCTCAAAGGCAAAAAAGAAAAAGAAAAGAAGTCAAGGTCGTCTCCTCCTCATCAAATAAATATATATAAATCCTCAGTCTGCAGAACTCAAATTCACCAAAGCAAATTGCAGCGCAGCATCCATCCCATCCCATCTTTCCATCCATGGGGGTGTTCGCCGATGGCTGCGGCGAGTGCTGCTCCAGCTGGAAGGACTTCTGCTGGTGCCCTCCTCTTGCATCGCCATCCCCCCTCGCCATCGCCTCCATCGTCGTCCTCGTCGTCGCCTTCGGCTTCGTCGTCCACAGCCATCACACCGTCGACGACGCCTCCCTCACCCGCCTCGCCCTCCCCGCCACCGCCCACCGCCGGCGCCTCGCCTACAACCTCTCCCTCGCCCTCACCTTCCGCAACCGCAACTGGGCATGTCCATGAAGAACGTCGAGCCGCCGAGCCGCTCTACAGGTTCGACGGCCAGCAGTTCGACCGCATCAGCTCGCCGATAAGGGCGCCAAGCAGGGGCCCAAGAAGACGGTGTGTACAGGCTCTCCTCCGGCAGCGACGCCGCCGCGCGCGCCCGGCCTCGGCAACGCCGGCGTCGCGAGTTCAAGAAGGGAGAACGCCACGGGGACGTTCGAGGTGGAGGCGGGGTCACCGGCAAGGTGAGCTACACGGCGCGGATCACCAAGTGCAAGATCGAGGCGACGTGCAAGCTCAAGCTGCAGCTCGCGCGCCGCCGGGGCAAGGAGCCGGCGGCGGTGGTGTTCCAGAAGGTCAAGTGCAAGCTCGCCAAAGGCCGAGAAGAACTGCTAGTTTAGTGCCAAAGTAGCGGTTGTTGTTGCAATTGTGTTAATTAATTTGGATATTTGTGCAATTGTGTTTAAATAATTTGCAAGTGGTGTTTGTTTATTACTACTTGTGTTTGTGTGAGTGATGTCTTTTCCTGCACAAAGTATTAATCTAATGTGCGGTTTAAGTTTGGGTTAATTAGCCTGCAGCCTGCATGGTTCCTAGTCAGGGGAGTGACAGCTAAGCTAGCCGTTAGTTTGGAAGGTTGTTGGTTTATTTGTTGGACCAAAAGTGTAGTACTCCTAGAATCTTTCTTTATGATTTTGTATATCAATTCAATGTTTAATTGGGATTTCAAATCAAGGTCCGTCTGCGTCGCTCCTCGCGCGAGCCGACCGGGCGGCGCGACAACCTAGCGCCACCGCCACCGCCACCGCCACCGCTTCCCCTCTCTCTCCTCACCTCGCCGCCGCCGAGCGGCCGGCCACGGCTCGGCGAGCAAGGACGGCGGCGGCGGGAAACTAGCCGAGGAGCGGCGGGCCCTGCCTTGCGCGTGAGAGGCGGGTCGACGTTCGGTGGCACCTGCGGTTACTCGACGGCGAGCTTCTCCAGCTACGGCGACGTGGTGGGATGGCGAGGTGCGGCAATAGCCTGGAGGCAGTGGGAGGAAGTTGAAGGTCGGAGACAGAGGGGGCGGCCAGATCCGGCCGTCTCTTCCTGGATCTGGCACCCATCGGGGTGGCGAGTGATTGGCGGTGGGGGTGAAGGTGGTGAGAAGCGGCAGCGGCGCGATGAAGAAGACTGGAGGGGGGAGGGGAGGCCACTCTGGCCATCTCCTTCTTGGATTCGGTGGGGGAGAAGGGAGTTGGAGGCGTAGGAGGCCGGTGGAGGCTCGGCGAGTAAGATGGTAGCCGGCGGAGGTGGTTGTGGCCGGCAAAGGTATTTGGCCGCGAGTTGAGGTGTTGGTGGTCGGCGAAGGCGAGCAAGATGATGGCTGGCGGAGGCGTTGTGGCCAGCGAAGATGCTGTCGAGGTGGCCGGAGAAGCTGCTGGTCGGTGGGGTTTTAGTGTGATGGGTGATGGCCGGTGGTATTTTGCCGCTTGAGAGGTTGTCGTTGGGTTGGTTGGTTGGTCGCTGACGTGGTTTGTTCGTTTGGAAAGCCGCAGGACACGGTGAACAACAGATGTTGTCGGGTGGCTTGATTACGGCAAGTGTTCCTCCAAGATTGTCTGGGGATCCTCCCGTTTCCTGGAGCTCCTCCCTCCTATTGACTGGTCTGCTTTCAGATTCCGGTCGTGGGGAGTTCCATGGCAAAGGGCGGGGAGCTAGCTTTGGTTGGTAGATTTGCTTGGAGTTCGAGAGCCTCAACACTGCCAGCGCTTTGTTTTTCTCTTGCGTCGGCGAGGTGCCTGGTTTGGTGGAGTTAGTGCACGAGACCTCTGGCCGCAACATGTTGATGGTGTTTGGGGTGAAGTCGGAGCTGCTTAGCCGAGTGGCAAGCTGGACAACGATAACCCCCTTCTCCTTCCTTCTGGTAGTTTTGTTAGGGTTTTCTGTGCAGCTGGCTTCCTGGCATGTCTTGGGGTAGGTGTGTTGGGGGGAGTCGATCGAGCTGCTTGTCGGTGACAAGCTCGGCAACGATAACCCTCTCCCGCTTTCCATGGTAGCGTTGTGGTAGCCAGGGTTGTCATAGTTGGCAGGGAGAGCGAGCCGGGGCGATTGTCCTGCTCGATCTTGGGCTAGAGCCAACGATGGCGAAGCCTGTGGGCCGTTTTTTCCTTCTTGAGGAATCGTTTCTTTGCTCTACTTGTTTCTTTGGGTGAAAACCTTGTTCGATTTTCGGACGGATGTTTTTGCGTTTCGATGCTATCTTCCTCCTTGGAGGCTTCGTCTTGAAGACCCTGCCTACGTTTTCTGTGGTCTGTTCATAGGAATTCGGCGCTGCTCTTGGGAGCTTGGCAACGATGACCTGTGTTTTATCCTCCAGTTGTGCCGTCGCAAGTTTTTATTTTGTTCTCCGTGTGGGTTTTGCCCGGTTTCCCCCTTCAAACCGTGCTTATATAAGGTTTTTGGCCCGGTTTCCCCTCTAAAACTGGGCCAAGTCCTCTTATTAAATGAAAATAGGCTCTCCCTGTCCTCTTCTAAGGTTTTTCCTAAAAAAAAAAATCAAAGGTCCTGTTTAGATCCCCGGGTGAACACATGCATGGAGTATTAAATATAAACACAACAAAACTAATTACACAGATTGCGTGTAAATTATGAGACGAATCTATTAAGCCTAATTGCTCCACAATATTTAAAGCGGTACATATGCGAATAGCTTAATTATGCTCAAGGGTTGCGAATTTACAGCAGGAGGGGTTTGAGAGCGTTGAATGGAACTACTGGGATTTTATGATTGTATTCAACTACATTCCAGTAGAAAAGATCTTGTACATCCGCTCCTTCATGATTTTCAAGTCGATGGAGTTGGGATCCTCACGATTGGGGTCAGTTTGACCGTCATATTCGAAGGCTGTCCGCGACCTTATCCTTTATTC
>CM020184.1:24370106-24394493 GCA_009805545.1 Oryza longistaminata | reverse complement strand
CACACACCAATAGTATGGCAAAAAATCTTACAGATTATTGGAAAAAAAAGGGAGATTCACATTGTGTTCAATGCTAACAATTAAACCTCTTGGAAAAAAAAATTGACACTAAGTTTGGAAAAATATAATCCTAAACCAGTACACCTCTCCATCCCAAAAGATCCAATTATGGTCCAAATTCATGTATGAAATGTGTGGCTTTGTTTTGGATAGGGAAAGTATGCTTAGTTTTTATAAAATTTATTCAGAGAAGGTGTATTAAGAAAAAAGAAATCTGATGTACCTTCCATCATGAAGGCTATCCATTTTTTCTTCGAGATTGTCTGTATATTAACCCAAATTTCTTTGAGATTTCTGCCCATGGAGAAAAACTAGTAAACCAAATGTCCCCTTGATATGGGAAACTAGTATGATAGTTGTCATATTCTAAAGTTGCATAACCGTGAAGAGATCAATTTCTCTACTCATGTCGTTCCGATGGGGGCCTTTCCCTGTTGCCTGCTTGCTTTCATGACGCAGCAGATAAAACCGGGAGAGAGGTTTGCCCCTTAGATTATTATACAAGTCATTTATCGGGCTCCACATTCCACAGTAGGTGTTCCTGCATAAGCTTTAACAAACCCCTAAGTTTCATCTAATTTGCATATATTAGGATGGATTTGCGTTGGACATATTATGTTTCAAATCCGTAATTATTTTTCTTTTTGTACCCTCTTGTTCTGTCTGTAGAGTTTAAATCTGCTGTGCTAATTATTGATGACATCTATAATATGCTGCTATGACTAATTATTGAAAATAGTTTGTTTAACCTTTTAATTCAGTGGTTGTGTTTATTCAATGGTTTTGTAAAGTTTTGAGGGCATGAATAGTCCAGTTTAAGATTGAGTTGTTATATCGGAATTGTCCGTCCAAAATTTTAGAGGTATATGGACTTTTTAAAAAAGAAAATAAATAATGATTTGGAACCTTTCTATAATGGCTACGAGTCTAGATGCTATGAGTAGTATCCTGTTCGTCGAATGTACGTTTTTCTTTCTTTACTTTTTGTTTTTCAAATTTTAGAAACAAACTTACAAACATTATTTTTCGAATTAAACATTTTAGCTACAAACAAATGCTTTTTTAAGGAAAGCTACAAACAAAGTGTTGCAGCCATGAAGTATTTACCACCAATGTTCATGTCGTGGTAACAACAGTAAACTTGCTGTTGCAATCCTAACCACGCTAAAGTTTTTTATTTCGAATATTGTGATTGCAATGCGAACTGAGGATCGTACTAACAAATGGTTATGTTTCGTGTTTAGAACTACATTTAAAGGTTTCGCAAGAACAGAAGAAAACTACGACTTCGACTACATGCACGGATGTACCGGCTCATTTCATTTCGAGAGAAAACAGTTAATCGAATAGAAAATAAACAAGAATTATAAATAACAATATTTATAGGAAACTGCTCTCCTAAGCTTCCTCTGCCTCTTCTCATGAAACCATCCAACCTAATTAATGCAACTTTCTTGTCGCTTATCAAATTTCTTTATCCACAACTCTCTAGAGTACTGAAATAATGACAGCGAATAGCCATGCACACATCGCCGACGACTGACGTTGACCAACAAGACACCTTGAAGCAGATCTGATCCGTCCATTCTCGATCCAACGGCTGAAAAATCAACTCACAACGCTTTGAATCTGCCAGCTACTCAGGCCCTGCGTTGTCCAAAACAAAAAAACCTTTCACCATATAACAAATCAATCACATCAAACGTTTGATATATAATATAGATAAAAAACTATAAATGATACGTTGTGTAAATTAACTAGACAACATCTTTTCTCAACCCCAATTGCTTATCAATTGTTACAGACTTTGTGAGATGACTATCAGTAACAATTTTTGCGTAATGACAGGACCTCTAATTTAAAATAAGCTTAATTGAATTTTTGTTCCATTTACAACCGAATCTGTAATTTATTTTTGTTATGATATCTGTTTAATACTTAATGTAACCTGTTTCATATCGACAACCCGAAAACTTTTTGGGTCACGAATAACTACCATGTTGTTCAAGATAAAATTCCAACAAGAAAAGAGAGAATATAACTGAGGCTTGTGATGCATCTGACAACCACGATTTGACAATCAGCAGCAGCAAGGCTCCAACAAATTAGCAGAATTTCGTTCGATTCATTGCCTACTTGACTTCAGAATTCCCAATTTGACAGTTACTGAGGACGTCCAGTAGCCTAGCTTCTTCTTTCTCGTCCTCCTCCGAACCGACCAAGCGAGCCGCCCTCACTCAAAGATCCAAAATCTCGCAGAGTCTAGCTCAGCCAATGTTGCTGCTGCTCGTGTAGGTGCGGCGGTGCTGACGAGTGCTTACGCGCGCGTGCTGCGACCGCTGCTGCTCGGCTGTGTGCGTCTCCTACGACCCGGGAGACCAACTTTCTACTTGCGCCGTCTTCCTGCCTCTCCTCGTCGCGCGTGCCGTCGTCCTCCTCGCCGTCTCCTCGGCCGCCTACGGTTTCATCCGCACGGTCCATGCATCACCGTCGAGTCCGCGTCCCTCACGCGCGGTTCAACTCTTCCTCCCCGGATCAGGTCACCGCGCTGTCGTACAACCTCTCGCTCACGCTCGCCGTCGCAACAAGAACTGGGCATGAGCATATCCAAGAAACACCAAGGACCTGGAGGCGGGTACAAGCTTCGACGGGCAGCGGTTCGAGCGCGTCCAAGCTCGCGCCGCAAGGGAGAAGCACCCCGGCCGGGAAGACGCCCGGGAACTGTACCACCTCTCGACTCCCGCCACGCGTCAAACGCTCTACGCGGTCGCTCGGGAACCGCTCGAGCGTCGCCGAGTGAGTTCAAGAAGGAGAACCGCGACCTGCGCGGTTGTTACTCCGAGGTGCTGCCGAGCAATGCTGAATGTCCTGGTCCAACCGGTCCCATCAGTTCAACGGATTAGCTTTTTTACCAGGTGCGCACCTACACACTAACGTGCAAGCTTCGCCTCCGATTGGGGCCAGTCGGCATTTTATAAAATGCCAAGTGATCAGTTCTCCTTGGAGGCCTTGTTCCTTTATTTTGAGCAGCTTTTCTAGCAGTGTGATTGCTTGCGCTGCTTCGTCACCCATTGCAAGAGAGCTCCACATCTCTTGGTATTTTGGAGGGGAGCAAGAGTACTCAGGCAAAGCAAGGTCGGCATTTTGGATATAGAACCAGCTAGCATGCCAGCCCTTGTTGGAAGTTTTGAAAGGGAGAGTGAAGTACTTTTTTGACAAGGTCCCCCGAAGGTGAAGGCCGGAGCCCCCAACTATGCAGGGGTTGTTTTTGTCGGGCTGGGCTTTGAGGAAGAAGATGCGGCGGAACAAAGCAAAATGAGGGTGAATGCCTAAGAATGCTTCACACAGGTGGATGAAATTTGTGATATGGAGAAAGAATTTGGATTGAGATGATAAATATTGATGCCATAGTAGAATTTTGAGGTCGGAAGAGCAAAACCCGAATAAAAGAAATGTATGAAAACCACAACTTCATGGGTATCGAGGGTCGGGAACGGCTCACCGTATGCAGGACGCCACCCAATGATCTCTTTGCTCGGCAGGAAACCGTGCGCCGCCATCTCCTTGAGCGTCTCCTCCTTGACGTCGGACGGCGTCCATTGACTTTGCCAGTTTTCTCTCTCTTCCGCCATTGCTGAGTTTGCGTGGAGGGGTTTCAAGAGTTTAGGTTGCGGAATGAGATGGGGAAATCAGGGAGCGGAGGTTGCGCGGCCGACTTTTGCTGAGGAAGTAAGATGGGAATGGCGGATCGCGTCACAGCAGTAAACCCTAGTTTTGGCGGCGAGAATTTTGCACTCTAGCGAGAAATGGGGATCGAGCGACTGTTGCGGCGATGAAGACGAAGGGTTTCCATTTAAGCAGGATCTTATTCTGGGTATCGGAAAATACTATTTGGCCGGAGCCAAACAATGTTTTTAGCCCATAATCTATTTGGTGTGTCTAGTTGCGATCCTTTGGGACTTGGGCATATTTTTGCTCATGCAAAATTGCTCATAATAAAAATGCCCGATACCGTTTAATATCCTTTTTTATCGCAGTTAGTTAATTCTTTGAGAATTACTATGATGCATTTAAAAAGGTGCCCAGCAGTTAAAAACGTTATGTTGAAAATTTGATGACTTCTTTATAAGTCACAAAGCTGTTTGGGTTAAATTATGAACAATTGATTGGATATAATATCATTATTCTTTTAACGCTTATATGTGTATATTCCTTTTTGACAACGACTGATACGACGGCTTAGGATGATAAAGTGGTCATATTTACCTCATCAACGTACAACAATCTTCTTCTCTTCAAGGCAAGCCTCCTAGAGAGGTGTTGTTTGGATCTCCTCCTCACTATGACCACCTTAAATTTTTTTTTACTTACTATGCCTTGTATGCACCTCATAGGCACACCATGTTGATAGCCCATTCGGTTGAGTGTGTCTTTCTTGGATATTTTCTCGAGCATAAAAAATATCATTGCTATGATCCTTCTGAACGTCGTATCCCTATCTCCCGAGATATTACTTTTGATGAGAATAAACCCTTCTTTTATTCTGCTACAAGTCAAACTTCTTCTCTTACAAATTCTATTCCCTTTCTCTACCTTCCTCATATTCCTTCATCGGAAGACTTTGAATCCACTGTTTATTCCACCTTCAAATTCAACATCATTTGTACCACCTATACTGGCACCAATACAACCTACCACACCTTCACCATCATATGTACCACCTCCGCCATCACCAATCCTAGTTTCATCACCACGTACTTCCTTTCCTTCTACAACAACAATAGAAAGCTTCTTTTTTTCGCTATAGTCGTAGACTCGAACTCATGTTGAACCACCACCCTCTCCACCTACCACTAATGATCCGCTGTGTATTACTAACAATATAGTTGATGACTCACCTCTTGCTCCAAGGTATAGTCTGCATAACCGTGATACTATTCATGCACTAAATACAAATGATTTTGTTGTTGGTGCTGTTCTTGAGCCATCGACTTATCAGGAGGCAATAGCTCTGCCTTAGTGGCAATTGGCTATGTAAGGGGAACTTGATACACTGGAACATACTAGCACATGGGATCTTGTGCCCTTGTCATCTCATGCTATTCCTATCACCTACAAGTGGGTCTACAAAGTCAAGATCAAGTCTGATGGTTCAGTGGAGGGATATAAAGCCCCTCTAGTAGCTAGAGGTTTTCAGCAGACTCATGGCCAACATTATGATGAGAAATTTGCTCATGTTGCTCATATGACTATTGTGCGCACTTTAATTGTTGTGACAACATCTCATTCTATACTACTACAAATAGAAGTCAAGGATGCTTTTCTTTATGGTGATCTTCACAAGGTCTACATGCAAACCACCTCTCGGGTGTGGAAGCTCCACCTGGATATGTGTGCCACCTTCATCGTGCATTTTATGGTCTCAAGTAGGATCCTCATGCTTGGTTTGCAAAATTTAGTTCTGTGATATGTGCTGCTAGCTTCCGTCCTAGCGGCCATTGCTTTGTTCTTCACACATCTGAACAGGACTTACCCTACTCTTGCAATATGTAGTCTTGTAGATGACACGTTGATTACTGGGGATGATTTAATTCTTTCGTGAAGGGATACTCAATCATCAGTTTATGATGTCTGATCTAGGCTCACTCAACTATTTTCTTGGGATTGAAGTCACATCTACTGCTGATGGTTACTTACATTTCTCAATGATATTAATTGAGGATCTCCTTGCTCAGTCAGGTCTCACTAAACACAAGAACGGCCACAACTCCTATGGAATTGAATGTTCACATTCGTTCGACAGATGGTACACTTTCTTGATAATTCCTTTTCGATATGACATCTGTCGAAGTCTTGTCTACCTTACCATCACTAGGCTAGATATTGCTTATACTATTCATATCTTGAGTTCAAGTTGTTGGTGGCTCCACCTCAGTCCATTATGACCACTTACTCTCATGTCTTCAGCTACTTGAAGGGGCAGTAACTCTACGCTTTATTCATGCGAGGCTACTCCGCTTCAACTTCACAGCATTCTTGGACTCCACTTGAGCGCAGTGATCCTGCTGATCGTAAATCTGTCACTGGCTTATTGCATTTTTCTTGCATTCTAATCCTCACTTGGAAGTCAAGAAACAAACACCCGTATATTGATCTAGTACTAAGGCAGAACTTCGAGCTCTTGTGACACCACTTTGGAGATTGTCTGGTTGGGTTGACTTTTGGCTGATTTTGGTGTCTGTTTGTGAATTGTATATGTAGCCACAGAGCTCTCCTATGTGACAACATTTAGGGCAATCCAAAGCAATTGATTCGGTGAAGCTGAGTTGACAAAAGCATATTAGAGTTGATGCTCTTCCATGTTTCTCGATTGTCAACAATCCACCATCGCTCTCAATAATATGTCATCTGAGCTACAAATTCGCTACCAAGGCTCAAATTCGAGAGCATCATCGGATTGCATCTCCTCAAACTCAATGTGGGTCGACCGACCTGAGCTTTGAGGGGGAGGGGGTGTTAGATATATAGATACATACTACTATTTCCTATTGCCCAAATGGCCCATGTTCTGTCCATCTCGCTGTATATACTTCTCTAATGCAGCAATACGACTATGAATTATATGCACTTCAGCTAATAAAAAGATTGGAGATGAGGCTGTCGTTCTTGATGTGGGACAACAACCCGCACCACATCGAGCACGTTATCGTCTGGTGTCTCACAAAGAGCGGAAGAGATGGTTGCTTCTAGCCTTATTTTGGATCTGTTAGTTTGCACGGACATTCTCGTGCAACATGAACCAGGCACAAGTTGCATGCATGATTTTTTCTGCTTGAACCTATAGTCTACATTTATCGTGCTATGGATATAAGTAGTTGATGCACGTTGTTAGCCAAAACATATCCACACACCAATAGTATGCAAAACAATCTTCAGATATTGGGAAAAAAAAAAGGGAGATTCACATTGTGTCAATGCTAACAATTAAACCATCTTGGAAAAAAAAATAAATTGACACTAAGTTTGGAAAAATATAATCCTAAACCAGTACACCCTCCATCCAAAAAGATCAATTTATGTCCAAATTCATGTATGAAAGTTGGTTTGTTTTGGGATAGGGAGTAGCTAGGTTTTATAAATTTTTTCAGAGAAGGTTTTAGAAAAAAGAAACTATACCCTTCATTGATAGGCTATCCATTTTTTTTCGAGATTTCTATATTACCCAATTTTCTTTGAGATTTCTGCATGAAAAACTAGTATACCAACTTCTATATTGGGAACTAGTTGTGTTGTCATATTTCTAAATGCTAACCGTGAAATCTCATAGTCATAGGGGGCTTTCCCTGTTGCTGCTTGCCTTGTCAACCAGAGAAAAACGAAGAGTGCCTAGATTATTAGTACGAAGCATTTAGGGCTCCACAAATGTAGGTGTTCTGCATAAGACTTTATCAAACCCCCTAAGTTTCATCTAATTTGCATATATTAGGATGGATTTGCGTTGGACATATATGTTCAAATCTGTAATTATTTTTTTCTTTTTTACCCTCTTGTTCTGTCTGTAGAGTTTAAATCGATGGCTAATTATTGATGACATCTAAATATGCTATACTAATTATTGAAAATAGTTTGTTTAACCTTTTAATTACGTGGTTGTGTTAATGTCAATGGTTTTGTAAAGTTTGAGGGATGATGTCCAGTTTTAAAGATTGAGTTGTTATACGGAATTTCGTCCAAAGTTTTAGAGGTATATGGACTTTTTAAAAAGAAATAAAAAATAATGATTTGGAACCTTTCTATTAATGGCTACGAGTCTAGAATGCTATGAGTAGTACAGATATCCTGTCCAATGTACGGTTTTTTTTCTTTTACTTTTCTAACTTTTTTTTCAAATTTTAGAAACAAACCTTACAAAACATTATTTTTCGAATTAAACATTTTAGCTGCAAACAAATGCTTTTTTTAAGGGAAAGCTACAAACAAATGTTGCAGCCATGAAGTATTTACCACCAATGTTCATGTCGTGGTAACAACAGTAACTTGCTGTTGCAAATCCTAACCACGCTAAAGATTTTTTATTTCGATAATATTGTATTGCAATGAAACTGAGGATCGCGTAACAATAGGTTTTAGTTTCGTGTTTAGAACTACATTTAAAAGGTTTCGAAAAACAGAAGAAAAATGATCGACTACATGCACGGAATGTACCGGCTCATTTCATTTCGAGAGAAAACAGTTAATCGAATAGAAAATAACAAAGAATTATAAATACCAATATTTTCCAGGAAACTGCTCCCTAGCTTCTCTGCCTCTTCTCATGAAACCATCCAACCTAATTAATGCAACCTCTTCTCTGCTATCAATTTCTTATCCACAACTCTCTAAAAGTCTGAAATTAATGCAAGCGAGTAGCCATCATCACATCGCCCGACGACTTGACCCGTTGACCAACAAGACACCTTGAAGCAGATCTGATCCGTCCATTCTCGATCCAACGGCTGAAAATCAACTCACCAACGCTTTGAATCTGCCAGCTACTCAGGCCCTGCGTAGTTCCAACCAAAAACTTTTCACCGTATCACATCATATCACATCAAACGTTTGATAATAAATATAGATAAAAAACTAATTAAATAGATTACGTGTAAATTACGAGACGAATCTTTTCAACCCAATTGCTTCATGATTTGACAATGTGGTGCTACAGTAAACATTTGCTAATTCACGAACTCACCATGTGTCCCAAGATAAAATTCCAAAAAGAAAAGAGAGAATAAACTGAGGCTGTGATGCATCTGACCAACCACGATTTGACAATCAGCAGCAGCAAGGCTCCAACAAATAGCAAGAAATTTCGTTCGATTCATTGCCTACTTGAATTCAGAATTCCCAATTTGACAGTTACTGAGCGCCAGTAGCTTAGCTTCTTCTTCTTCCTCCTCCGACCAGCCAGCGAGCCGCCACTCCAAGATCCAAATCTCGCAGAGCTCAGCTCAGCCATGTGCTGCTGCTGCTGCGAGTGCGGGTGCTACGAGTGCTACGACGCGTGCTGCGACCGCTGCTGCTGCGGCTGCGTCTCCTACGACACCCGGGAGACCATCTTCTACTGCGCCGTCTGCCTCCTCCTCGTCGCCGCCGTCGTCCTCCTCGCCGTCCTCCTCGCCGCCTACGGTTTCATCCGCCACGTCTCCATCACCGTCGAGTCCGCGTCCCTCACGCGGTTCAACCTCTCCTCCCCGGATCAGGTCACCGCGCTCGCCTACAACCTCTCGCTCACGCTCGCCGTCCGCAACAAGAACTGGGCCATGAGCATCAAGAACACCAAGGACCTGGAGGCCGGGTACAGCTTCGACGGGCAGCGGTTCGAGCGCGTCAAGCTCGCCGGCGAAGGGGAGAAGCACCCGGCGGGGAAGACGCGGGTGTACCACCTCGACTCCGGCAGCGACAACGCCTACGCGGCGCTCGGGAACGCCGGCGTCGCCGAGTTCAAGAAGGAGAACGCGACGGGGGTGTTCGAGGTGGAGGTGGCGGTCACCGGCGAGGTCAGGTACCAGGCGCACTACACCAAGTGCAAGCTCGCCGCGACGTGCCCGCTCAAGCTGCAGCTCGCTCCGCCGGGCACGCCGGCGGTGGTGTTCCAGAAGGTCAAGTGCAAGCTCGCCGCCGCCGACAAGAACTGCTAGCGCGTCGCCATGGCTGTGCCTAGCTTTGCTAGTGATTATTTATGCGATTGATTTGTTTGTCCCACTGGTTGAGTTTGTGATTCAATTCCTCTATGAATTTGTGGTGGATTTGAAGGAATTGCACTGTTGCGGTGTTTGATTCAATTTAATTCAATTCTCTTATGATTGTGGAAGGGGAATTTCTCCTCTTTTATTTTCTCTGCTGCTTTTCATTTGCACTTTTTATTCTGGAAAGTGAACCAGATTCGCTTTAGCACTCCCTTTTGTTTAGGATTTTTGGGCTCTTTTATGCTTCCCCTTTATCCCTAAGTACTAGGTTGGTAAATCCAATGGCCTATTCCTTTTAAAGGAATTTTAACACATAGAAATAAAAAAGTGGAGTAAAAATATATGCACACTTCAATCATAAGAATTTTTCAAGGGATTTGAGTGAACAAAAATTTTCCTATATTTTCTCCCTACAACTTGTAGGAAAGGAAAATTGATTTGGTTTTCCTATATCTACATTTTTATGAACCGATTGGCATTCATAGAAATTAATTCTTAGGAATCCAAATCCTTTGAAATCCCTCCAAAACGAATAGGCCCTGAAGTCGAACCTATCTTAACATAATATTTTAACACATGTATTCTCAACTCATTTCCCTTTACCCGAACTATCTTTCCTTAAAAAAAAAAACAACGTTCTTATGTTGGCCGTGATAGTATGACTAAAGGGACAAATGCAATTTTCAATGAGAAGATTTTTACTGTCCTTCATGTGATACCACTAGGTACTATTTACGGTGAGGTATCAACTAAAACCCAACCTTTTAATTTATAGAGGTATGACGGGGAACAATTCGAAAAAGCGGAAAGCATCGATGAGCTTGGGGCCAGGCCATCTTAGGGCCCTAGGCTGGTTGTGCGACAGCCTAGGGCCCAAGCCGGTACGGGACCCATCACCAACCAACCCAGCTAGCAGGATGTCATTATTCGTCCTCACGTTTGACTTCCACGTAATCACACCTTATTTCATCGTGGCTATGGTTTAGAGTGAAGTCTTGTGATCTTATTATCTTTTCATTTGCATCTATTTAGTTTGATATTTGGGCTAGAATTTTATCTTGTTCTCATTGATTGATTTACATGATAATTTTAGGTGTTTATAATGTTTAGTCGCAACATTTTCAATGATATATGATTTATAAAAGTATATATTACAAATAAAAGTGTATTTCATTTTGAGGGCCTATATTACAAAGTTCACCTAGGGCCCTGGCTTTGGGGAAGGACCGCGCAACAAGAGTAGGTCACTAGCGAGCATGGGCAAAGTGCTGCGCAGGAGGCGGAGTTCACCGACGAGTTCAAATCCATCTAGACCACCATGTGAGAAGAAAAATGGACCGCCTGGATCAATCAGACCCGTCTTCTCATGCGTGGGGAAAAGAAAAGCAAATCCGCCTAGATCAATCTCTAGCACCATGAACGATGGATCAGAGCTTTTTTTTTCTTTTTCTTTTTGACATTCATTGCTTGGACAAATCAGGCCTCCACCATGGGAGGGGAGAAAAAGGAAAAATACTAGGATGGGGGAGTCGAACTTGTGACCTTGGATGGGGGCAGGGAGGGTGGAGGGGATGTGCTCCCTAGCTTCTCTGCCTCTTCTCATGAAACCATCCAACCTAATTAATGCAACCTCTTCTCTGCTATCAATTTCTTATCCACAACTCTCTAAAAGTCTGAAATTAATGCAAGCGAGTAGCCATCATCACATCGCCCGACGACTTGACCCGTTGACCAACAAGACACCTTGAAGCAGATCTGATCCGTCCATTCTCGATCCAACGGCTGAAAATCAACTCACCAACGCTTTGAATCTGCCAGCTACTCAGGCCCTGCGTAGTTCCAACCAAAAACTTTACACCATATCACATCATATCACATCAAACGTTTGATAATAAATATAGATAAAAAACTAATTAAATAGATTACGTGTAAATTACGAGACGAATCTTTTCAACCCAATTGCTTCATGATTTGACAATGTGGTGCTACAGTAAACATTTGCTAATGACGGATTAATAAGCTTAATAAATTTGTCTCGCAGTTTACAACCGAAATCTGTAATTTATTTTGTTATTAGACTATGTTTAATACTTCAAATGTTTACCTGTATATTCGATATAACACGCCAAAACTTTTGGGTGACGAACTCACCATGTGTCCCAAGATAAAATTCCAAAAAGAAAAGAGAGAATAAACTGAGGCTGTGATGCATCTGACCAACCACGATTTGACAATCAGCAGCAGCAAGGCTCCAACAAATAGCAAGAAATTTCGTTCGATTCATTGCCTACTTGAATTCAGAATTCCCAATTTGACAGTTACTGAGCGCCAGTAGCTTAGCTTCTTCTTCTTCCTCCTCCGACCAGCCAGCGAGCCGCCACTCCAAGATCCAAATCTCGCAGAGCTCAGCTCAGCCATGTGCTGCTGCTGCTGCGAGTGCGGGTGCTACGAGTGCTACGACGCGTGCTGCGACCGCTGCTGCTGCGGCTGCGTCTCCTACGACACCCGGGAGACCATCTTCTACTGCGCCGTCTGCCTCCTCCTCGTCGCCGCCGTCGTCCTCCTCGCCGTCCTCCTCGCCGCCTACGGTTTCATCCGCCACGTCTCCATCACCGTCGAGTCCGCGTCCCTCACGCGGTTCAACCTCTCCTCCCCGGATCAGGTCACCGCGCTCGCCTACAACCTCTCGCTCACGCTCGCCGTCCGCAACAAGAACTGGGCCATGAGCATCAAGAACACCAAGGACCTGGAGGCCGGGTACAGCTTCGACGGGCAGCGGTTCGAGCGCGTCAAGCTCGCCGGCGAAGGGGAGAAGCACCCGGCGGGGAAGACGCGGGTGTACCACCTCGACTCCGGCAGCGACAACGCCTACGCGGCGCTCGGGAACGCCGGCGTCGCCGAGTTCAAGAAGGAGAACGCGACGGGGGTGTTCGAGGTGGAGGTGGCGGTCACCGGCGAGGTCAGGTACCAGGCGCACTACACCAAGTGCAAGCTCGCCGCGACGTGCCCGCTCAAGCTGCAGCTCGCTCCGCCGGGCACGCCGGCGGTGGTGTTCCAGAAGGTCAAGTGCAAGCTCGCCGCCGCCGACAAGAACTGCTAGCGCGTCGCCATGGCTGTGCCTAGCTTTGCTAGTGATTATTTATGCGATTGATTTGTTTGTCCCACTGGTTGAGTTTGTGATTCAATTCCTCTATGAATTTGTGGTGGATTTGAAGGAATTGCACTGTTGCGGTGTTTGATTCAATTTAATTCAATTCTCTTATGATTGTGGAAGGGGAATTTCTCCTCTTTTATTTTCTCTGCTGCTTTTCATTTGCACTTTTTATTCTGGAAAGTGAACCAGATTCGCTTTAGCACTCCCTTTTGTTTAGGATTTTTGGGCTCTTTTATGCTTCCCCTTTATCCCTAAGTACTAGGTTGGTAAATCCAATGGCCTATTCCTTTTAAAGGAATTTTAACACATAGAAATAAAAAAGTGGAGTAAAAATATATGCACACTTCAATCATAAGAATTTTTCAAGGGATTTGAGTGAACAAAAATTTTCCTATATTTTCTCCCTACAACTTGTAGGAAAGGAAAATTGATTTGGTTTTCCCATATCTACATTTTTATGAACCGATTGGCATTCATAGAAATTAATTCTTAGGAATCCAAATCCTTTGAAATCCCTCCAAAACGAATAGGCCCCGAAGTCGAACCTATCTTAACATAATATTTTAACACATGTATTCTCAACTCATTTCCCTTTACCCGAACTATCTTTCCTTAAAAAAAAAAACAACGTTCTTATGTTGGCCGTGATAGTATGACTAAAGGGACAAATGCAATTTTCAATGAGAAGATTTTTACTGTCCTTCATGTGATACCACTAGGTACTATTTACGGTGAGGTATCAACTAAAACCCAACCTTTTAATTTATAGAGGTATGACGGGGAACAATTCGAAAAAGCGGAAAGCATCGATGAGCTTGGGGCCAGGCCATCTTAGGGCCCTAGGCTGGTTGTGCGACAGCCTAGGGCCCAAGCCGGTACGGGCCCATCACCTTCGAAAAAGCGGAAAGCATCGATGAGCTTGGGGCCAGGCCATCTTAGGGCCCTAGGCTGGTTGTGCGACAGCCTAGGGCCCAAGCCGGTACGGGACCCATCACCAACCAACCCAGCTAGCAGGATGTCATTATTCGTCCTCACGTTTGACTTCCACGTAATCACACCTTATTTCATCGTGGCTATGGTTTAGAGTGAAGTCTTGTGATCTTATTATCTTTTCATTTGCATCTATTTAGTTTGATATTTGGGCTAGAATTTTATCTTGTTCTCATTGATTGATTTACATGATAATTTTAGGTGTTTATAATGTTTAGTCGCAACATTTTCAATGATATATGATTTATAAAAGTATATATTACAAATAAAAGTGTATTTCATTTTGAGGGCCTATATTACAAAGTTCACCTAGGGCCCTGGCTTTGGGGAAGGACCGCGCAACAAGAGTAGGTCACTAGCGAGCATGGGCAAAGTGCTGCGCAGGAGGCGGAGTTCACCGACGAGTTCAAATCCATCTAGACCACCATGTGAGAAGAAAAATGGACCGCCTGGATCAATCAGACCCGTCTTCTCATGCGTGGGGAAAAGAAAAGCAAATCCGCCTAGATCAATCTCTAGCACCATGAACGATGGATCAGAGCTTTTTTTTTCTTTTTCTTTTTGACATTCATTGCTTGGACAAATCAGGCCTCCACCATGGGAGGGGAGAAAAAGGAAAAATACTAGGATGGGGGAGTCGAACTTGTGACCTTGGATGGGGGCAGGGAGGGTGGAGGGGATGGGCAGGCGGCGGCAGCTGGCAAAGAGGGAGGTTGAGGTCGCTGACTAGCTTGGCTCCGGTCGGCGACCTTGGAAGGAATGGGTCACGCCGCCTCCGTGGAGGATGGATGCGGAGGCTGCCTTTGGGGCCGGGGATTGGGAGGGACCGGAGAGAGACTCAGCGCGAACGAATCTGCGATGCAAAAAATTGAGTTTTGCCCTTCCATTTGCTCAACACATGCAGGCGAACAGGATCCGCATAGGAACTCTAGTACCTTGCGGTATCAAGGATCGTCAGCCGTTAGATCTGGCTAAATTGACGTCCACGATTTGATACCTCCTCACGTGATGGACCGTAAAACATATGTGTGATGTAGATGAAACTCGTCACGCGTGTGCCATGGCTGCCTTGCCTAACTTTCCTAGTGATTGTGTGATTGATTTGTTTGTTCCTCTGGTTGAGTTTGTGATTCAATTCCTCTCTGAATTTGTGGTGGATTTGAAGGAATTAATTGCACTATTGCGGTGTTGGATTCAATTCAATTCAATTCTCTGATGATTGTGGAAGGGAAATTAATCTTCTTTTATTTTCTCAGCTCTTCTCATTTGCACTTTTTTATTCTGGGAAGTGAACCAGATTTGCTTTAGCGCTCCCTTTTTTTTAAGGACTTTTGGGCTCTTTATTCCTAGGTAGTTGGGTGTAAGTACTAGGTTGGTAAATCCAATGCAATGAATTTGAACCTTTTTAGCATAATATTTTAAAACATATATTTTCAACTTATTTCCATGCGCCCGAACTGTCTTTGTTTGAAAAAAGACAACATTGGTATGTTGGCCGTGATAGCGTGACTGATGGGACAAGCATTGCAATTTCCAATGAGAGGATATGTTCTTCATGTCGAGCTATTGGTACTGTGAGGTATCAAGTAAAATCCAACCTTTTAATCTATAGGGGTATGATGGGAACAACTTGAAACAACAGGAAGCACCGGTGAGCTTGGGGAAGGACATTCAACAAGCGGAGGTCGCTGGCGAGCATGGGGAAAGGGCTGCACAGGAGGTGGAGTTCACCGGCGAGCGAGAAAAAAAAGGTCTATCTAAAAATCTTTCACAAGTTTTTTAGGTAAAAACCTTTATCAAATGTAACTATAGGGTAACTACATTGTAACTACGAATAACTTGTATATGTATTGCTTGTAGCTAATATAAAACTTACATAGCTCAGTTGGTACCCTGCACGAGGTGTGATCAGGATGTTCTGGGTTCGATCCCCATCTCTTAAGGAGTTTGTTAAAAAAGCCCAGCGCGAATCAAATGGTTGAAAAATCGATATGGACCAGAGCTGAAGCTCCTCCTTTGCTAGGACAAATCAGGCCTCCGCATGAGGGGAGAAAAAAGAAAAATACTACGATGAGGGAGTCGAACTGGAGGGGGCGGGGAGGCAATGACAGTTGGCAGAGAGAGGGGCCAAGGTCGCCGACTAGCTTGCCTCCGGTCGGTGAGATTTGAAGGAATGGGCCACATCGCCGAAGTGGAGGATGGATGCAGAGGCTGCCTTCAGGGTCGGGGATCGGGAGGGATTGAAGAGCGACTCAATGCAAACGTATGTGTGAAGCGAAAATTGAGTATTGCCCTTCCACTTGCTCAACACATGCAGGCGGACAGGAGGTGCCACCGCATATGAACTCCAGTACCTCACGGTATCGAGGATCGTCAGCCATTATATCCTAAATTGACGTACAGGATTTGGTACCTACTTGCGTGATGGACCGTAAAAATCCTCCTCCAATAATTATGTTTGATTGTTATGATACTGACACAGAAACTTTACACATAACAGTTTTTTTAACATGTAAAAGCTTTTCGTATAAATATATTAGAAAAGTCTACTTCACCATCTGAAGAATTGGGGTTGGTCTACTTAACTTCCTAAAGTATGAAACCAAATATTCTACCCGTTAAAGTATGAAAATCGGTCCAAATACATCTTAGAGTGGTTTTGTGGGTGGCTTTGTCATGCAAATGATTACGTGATAGCGGGCTTTGCATGGCATAAAAAAATTAGTCTAGTAAATTCAAGTTGATCTAATTATTTCATTTCACTCACTGGTCGACAAGTTTAAAAATTACTCCATCTTTCCCATAATATAAGACATGGTTAAACTTGGCCATGTACTATAAGGTCTATAGCAATAAAATTATAATCATACGAAAGTAAATACAAATGTCAATCTAATAATAATATTTTCAGCAAATAAAATTTAATTCATATTATATAAATTATTGGTTAAATATTTTAGAAGTTGAATGTTGAAATGCATACGTCTTATATTATAGAATGGAGGGAATATATATTATAGCTAGTTTACATCATTCTCAAACAGTTTAACTTGTGAATAAAATACTTAAATTGTTTCAATAGCTCCTCTGCCAAAACCATCGTCATGCTATCATGTGCACAACAAAACCACCTATCAAACCACTGAAGGGGTTATTTAAATGGTTTTGATATTTTAGAAGGTAGAATACCCAGCTTCTTTACTTCACGGGGTTATATGTAGACCAGGCCCAATACTTCAAGGGGTGAAGTAGACTTATCCCTGTAAAAGAATATGATCAACTACAACTCGACACATATTAAAAGATGCTAACAAGCATAGAAGGACCGAACGGCTAGAATCTAATTATGTCAGTCATAATATAATGAGAGATCATAAAAAATAGATCTGGTATACAGCAATTGAATTTCTAAACCTTGCACGCCTATAGATCTGTGCTCACGTAAGAGTGATTATCTTATCTAATGAGTACTTAGGCTTTGGAACTTTGGTACATCAAAGCATAGAACCATGCGGTGAGAACTGAGGCAGCGTCGCGAAGTGGTGAAGGCCTTACTGGGGATGGTAAAATTGACCAAAAATCAAACCAAACTAACCTATCGAGACCAGATTTTTCGATAAGGCTCTTCACTAACTGAAATTAATTCGGTCATCACTTTCGGTTAACCCGACATAACCGAATTAAGCAAAAATAGGAAAAAAAAGTCTAAGTAGCTATCTTACTCTTGGTTGAGTTGGAGTTAAGCTAGAAGTTAGAACTATAATGATTAATGAAATCTTGGTTAATTAGTGTGTTATATATTGTTTGTTGTTATCTTATACTTTTTAATTTTCAAAATATGTTCTAAACACTGATGAATTGGGAAGGACCACCATAATTTTATTGTGATTTGCTTGATATTTTTTCATCTTCTGAAACTATCAAAACTGAATTGATCGGTGTTGAAATTTTTGGCAATGTAATTCAGTCCCAATCTATTATATACTAAAAGTCTATTAATCGTCCTTAAAACGCTCTCAAGATGACACGCGGCTTCCTCAAAATATTCTCAAGCTGTCACGTGGTGTCAATAAAATCTATCTATGGATTTTTATTTACTTAATTCGATGGGTCCAATATTATAAACCGTTAGATTTGATTGAGATCTAAAACAAACCAGAGATATAACGCCGAAGTTTGTCTTTGGTCAATCGTAGACGTCCATAACAGTGCAACGGTTGGATTACGTCAATGTTCACAAATCACCTCGAGTTCCTCTTCTTCTCTAACAGTAGATCTATTTCCTTGTGGACATGGCTGACATGGCTGGCTGCATTGTTGGGGAAATATCATCTCTACTCATATTTTTCACGAGACTCAAACACCAGCATTAGCACCTAGCTTTAGTAGATTGATTCTCCATGGTATAGAACGATGTATGTGCTTTTCAAATTGATTGATCTTTGGTTGGAAGGAGACCAGCTTGGTTAGCTTCGTTGACCAAAATTGACATTTGTTTAAAGAAAATGTCTTTCCCACTTGTGTATTTTGTTTATTATTTCTGATTGATTCTTTGGTGGTCATTATGATGACAAACATGTTCCATCATAAATAAATATTATTGGATGCTTGAGAAAGAGGTTGGAGATAAAATTTAGTGAGATGCTACTCAAAAATAAAAATACCTATGATTCACAAAGTAAGGCCCTATTTGGATATTTTCAGCTCGTTAGTAGCTAGTTTATTTCCTGGGCCAAGTGACCGTAGCTCAACTTGTTGAATTCCTTGTGGTGAAACCAAACTACTTGGGTTCAAGTTCTAAACTTAACACGGATACTTGTATTTACGGCTAATTATTCAATTAGTGGTAGGCGAAGTACCCGTTGATAACGAGATACATGTGGTGATTCCGTCCAATATTAAAATATGCTAATCTAGTCTTCCAGAGGTGCTCATAAGACTAGGATGTGCGCGTGCTTTTGTACTTTGTTTCCAAAAGATATAGTTTTTTTTTCATCATGTAACTACACTTTCTCAGAATCTGGATGAAAAACTAGATTGTCTAAGAGAGCTTTTTAATTTTAGGAGAAGCTGCAGCTACCAAAAATTAAGGCATAGTTTGTATTTGATGGCAAGGGAGAAGATATGTCCCTGTTTCATGCGCAAAGTGATAGTAGCTAGTTTCTGACTGTTAGTTTATTTTTTGAGCAAAGTGATCGTAGCTCAACTGGGTGAGTGTGCGGGTGTGCTTATGATATGTTTCTAAAAGATATAGTTTTATTTTTTGCATTATGTAACTACACCTTCTTAGAATCTGGATGAAAAACCATACTGTTTAGGAGAGCTTTTAATTCTAAGAGAAGTTGAACTGCTAAAAATTAAGGTATTGTTCATGTTTGATGGTAAGGGAGAAGATTTGTCTCCTTTTCATGCGTACGCTTCCTGAACCGCTACATGGTGTATTTTTTGAAAAAACAAAATTTCATCCATCCCAGAATATAAGAAGTTTTAGAGTTGAACAAGATATTTAAGAAAGTTGGTAGAAGTGAATAGTGGAGGGTTGTGATTGGATGAGTAGTTGAGGTAAGTGGGAAAAGTGAATGGTGTAGGGTTGTGATTGGATGAGTAGTTGAGGTAAGTGGGAAGAGAATGTTGGTAGAGAAGTTGCTATATTTTGGGACAAATCCTGAGGCTAAAGTTGCTATATTTTGGGATGGAGTGAGTATATAGAAAAGTTACTTTAAAAAATATATTAATCCTTTTAAAGTTTAAAATAATTTAAACTCAATTAATAAAACAATATTAGCTCATCTCGTTTTACGTATCTTATCAATTTTCTCATTTCCTTTCCTCTCAAACACACATAAGACTTTGCTAGTTCCGAGCAGGGGAGAAAACTTACTCGATTTCCGCGGCCATGCTTTTCAAACTCTTAAATGGTGAGTTTTTTTAGAAAAAATTCTATATAAAATTTGCTTTAAAAATTCTATATAACATACGCTAATGGCTACCTAGTTTTGCGTATTTTCTCAATCTTCTATTTTTCCTCTCCTCTTATACACATCTCAACTTACGTAGGAAGTTAAACCGAATCATTTGTTTATAGAATTATGTACAATTTATGAGTTCCATGTGGTTTTAATTTGTCATAGTTCTTTTCTTTGAGACAAGTTCTCCTTGGCACTATGAGGCACGTTTTGTCGTTTACTTGTAAACAGGGAGAGGAATTGTGCTGAGAATAAAGCGTCGAAAATGTTTGTGACAGGCAAAGAAAAAAGAAAGGCCATGTGTAGGGAACAAACAACCTGTACATGCACATGACAGTATGCATGACATGCTGTGCTAGGCTTTTCACTTTCTCCTTTGAAGCAAGTAACCAACTTTGGGACAATTACTTATTTGACCCCGTTTTGAACCGTAACTACTAATTTGACCCTATTTTTTTAAGTTTACTTATTTGACCCTCCTTTTTGAAAACGAAGCTCCCGTCTGACCCCCTTTCCACTACTCCATTAGGGTTGGATTAAAAAAAAAAGAAGAAAATGTTACTAATATTCCTAATGCCCAAAATACCCTCAGAAACCCTATCCATCCATTGTGTGACTCTCTCTCGTGCGACACTCTCTCTCTCGTCTGACTCATGCGGCGGCGGTGGCGCTCTGAGTGCGCGTGGCGGAGCTCTGAGGGGGCGTCAGGGGGAGCGTGCTCTGAGGGGGCATCGGCGTCTCGGCGAGGGGACGGCGGCGGCGCTCTGAGAGAGCGTCGGCAGCGTGATGCGGAGCCCTGCCGGCGTCCGCTCGTGGAGGTAGAAGGCGTCGGCGGCGGTGGGGCCCCTCTCTCTTGCCTCTCCGTCGCTGCCCCAAGCCCGATCCACTGACCGCACCACGCGTCATCGCCGGATCCGCCGCCCGTGCCCCGAGCCGCCTTTGGATCTGTCGCCCGCATCCCACATATAAAATGATGACATAATAGGGTCAAACAAGCCAGATATAGCAGGGTCAAATAAGCAAGGGCAAAATGGACTATTTACCCCCTAAATTAACACCATTAACTCACCCAAACGGAATAGGGCCAGACCAGTGCTTCGTTTTTGAAAGGAGGGTCAAATAAGCAAAATTCAAAAAGTAGGGTCAAATTGATAGTTACAGTTCAAAACAGAGTCAAATAAGCAATTGCTCCGCCGTACATAGATGGGAATGAGGATTATAGCTTTGTTTAGTTCGTTGAGACCCATGTGACATCCTGACCTAACTAGGATGTGGCATGTGTGCCATGAGAGCTATGTGCAAATGTTTAGTATCACCTTACTAGTAAGCTAGAATGAAAACGAGAACAAAAGTGTAAGTGGGGTTATGTGTAACTGGGCAATTTGTTGAATGGGCTAGGCTGCGTGGTTCTAGAGGACAGACGGTTACAACCCCACTATTTTTTTATCCGCCAATATAAACCACTAGCCCATTGTTATACTTATTATACTTATAGGCTAAAATTTAAATTTTGAAATTGATTTTGTGTTTTTTTATCGTGGTTTAATTTATAGCATTTGCTTTTGAATAGCTAAGAATACATGTGTAAAAGTTTTACTCATAAATTATTTTTAAATTATTTTTGTTGCTAATAAGCTGTACAGCTAAGGATATACGTAAGTGAAACGATGGACATGCACATTTCTTGCAATTGGCACCCTTGATTCTTGTATGGTGGTTGTAATTGTACTATCCAAGTAAAGAAGCAATATTCTCTAATTTTTATCAACATGTACTCGTTTGATCAAGAATCTATAAATATCATATTACGGTTATTTTTATTTTCTTAAGAAATTTTACCTTTTTTACAAGAAAGATAACACTTATTATTTTTTTAAAAAATAAACTTTTGGTCTTGAATATATTGGCAAATCAACACCACACCATGCAAAATAACTCTAAATATAGGCCAAGGTTGAACTGTGCATGGTTTTAAAGTTTAGAGTTGATGTTTACATTGATAAAAAAAATCTGGATTGATAAAACGGAGCCTTCTGCAATAAAAACCGGTCTTTTATTATATAATAAACCAAAGGGAGAATAGCTACTTTAGTCCCTAAAGTTTCTCTGTAGTATCAGTTTAGTCCCTAACATTTTAAATGGTCCAAAGAAATCCTTAAACTTTGTCATAAGGCTTAGAATAATCCTTGGGTCCACCAAAATTATCATATGAATATGCCATGTCATCATTCATACAAAATCTATAATGAATTGTCCAATTTACCCTTACGTATATCATAGAAAAATAAATATAAGAGGAATTAGACATAACCATAGGAAAAAAAACTTCTCCTTTAGGTATATTTTTACTCTTACATATACCATATATTTTTAAAAACTTTTTTTCTTTTGTTTTTTATTTTCCTATGATACATGTAAGGGTAAATTTGGCAAATCATATAGATTTTGCATAGGAAGGTGACATGGCATGTCAATGTGGCAATTTTGGTGGGACTAAGGACTATATCAGCCCACATGACAAATTTAAAGGACTTTTTTGGACAATATGAAAGATTAAGGACTAAAATGATCCAGGAGCGAAACTTTAGGGACCATATTGGCTATTCTCCCTAAACCAAAAGCAACTTTTTTTTGAAATGAACTTTACTGCACCTTCTCTTTGTAAATTAGTACAAATCAACATCACATAAATGGACGATGCTCCTTCCTTTTTCGAAAGTGCTAGAAATGAAGGTAGTAAATGGGAGTTGGGGACGATACCACGCAATATATTCTATACTGTACTTCGCAAAGTGGGACAAAGTGCCTACCAAAAAATGCATGGTTTTATCATTCATCACATGAAGAAATAAGATCCATTTGCATCTGCTTAGTGGAGGAATGTCTGCCTCTCTGCATTTTAGAGTGGGCATAGTTGATGACTTAAAGTTCAAGGATTTGCACAGCAAGGCGATGTTCCATACGATATTGACTGAACATCCGACAGCATCCTAGCTAAGGCTGTGTTTAGATCCAAAGTTTGGATCCAAACTTTAGTCCTTTTCCATCACATCAACCTGTCATACACACACAACTTTTCAGTCACATCATCTCCAATTTCAACCAAAATCCAAACTTTGCGCTGAACTTAACACAGCCTAACTGAAACTAATCTATTCAAGGGTACAGTACAAATATGGCTCTGCAATTGTGCAAAAAGATTTGAGCCTTTTGGGGCAGAGACATCCACCATCACAACAAAAGAATCATCAAGTAACTTTTCAATTGAATTAGTGGCCGTGACCTAAAACCAACATATTACATGTTACAGCTCTCTACAATCTTACCAGAGAAACACTGGTAGCAAGTGTACAATAAAGTGTGATTTGGTACCTCCCTATTAGATGGCATTTGTAGAGTATGGTGCTGCCTGATCAGCCGTTGTTCTTTGGCTTCTGTACTAGAATCAGTGAACAACCTGCCAAGAGGTTATCTACCAATACCATCAATCATCAATGCTTTCCTGCCCGTCCACCTCACTAACTTCAGTATGAGAAACTGTTGTGGTGTGGACAGTGTTGTTGCTACCACGGCAATGCAGGAGCTGCCGCTGAAGGCTCTCAATAAGCTCGTTAAGTTGTTGAATATTTTTCTCCTGAGATAATATTATCTGTAGATAGAAAAATAGCATGTAAATCTTCAATGAGAAAACTATGCAAAGAATCATGGCCTTGTAAACCAATATAGAGCAAGATAGAAGAACGTATTCAAACAACAGACACCAGTATAGTCAAATCTTGCATCTTTATGATTTCCAGGTTAGCTATAAAATTACTGTCCTTCATTGCTCCACCTCTTTTACAATCAAACAGATATAATAGATCAACATCTTATGTTCATGATTTAAAGTCTAGCATTTCGATTAATCTTTCTTAGACATGTCCCAGCATTTTAAATACCAATACTCCAAAAGTCACTAGTGATAATCATTTGCTATAAGTAACCGAGTCCAGCAACTTCTCCTTACAAGGTTGTTCGAAGGAATGGACTCCCCATGACATGGCCTAAACTATGAAGGGCATTCACAGGCACTGATCTTCACTTGCCAAATGGAAAGAGAAGACATGCTAGAAAATAAGTGAATAATAGTCAGCAAATTAAATGCTCAGAGTAGCAGAAGAGTCACAATAGATCTCAGAATTGTAGTAATTATACCTAAATATATTCAATTTACAAATCATAATCAAGATTCGAGATATCAATTGATCGAGCCAAAATGCTTAATCTAATGCCAACTTTCTTTAAAATATACTTTCGCTAAGCGAGACCAAAATTATTCCGATATTTTATATGCTTGTCACAAGGATTCCACGAATCATTATACTGGCAATACATGGATACCAGGACTTAAATTTCCTTCACAAATGTAAGACAAGCTCCAAATTCACATAAACATATGTGTACTGGTCAAAGTTATATTGGGGATCCATAGAATTCATGTACATCTCAA
>CM020184.1:24333911-24361515 GCA_009805545.1 Oryza longistaminata | reverse complement strand
TCTTTCATCTTGGCCACTAAAAAAACAATTATTTGGGGGGAAATTCTCACACTCACTCTGAACTCTGATGTATAGTCAGACTTTTTTATCATTCTTGACAATTGAGTTTAATACTATAATTTAATCAAATCGTCCCTTTACCAATCTAAGAATTGCGTACACGTTCTCCTTTCTTCCTTGCTAAAATGGAGGTATTACCATTACACAGTATCAGAAATGATTTAATTTATTAGCTTATCTTCCGACTACTCTGCTTGGACTTTAGGACATGTACAATGCATATCTCATTATCTCGTTAAGTTGTGTAATTTGTTTTATACTCCCTCCGTACTCGTAAAGGAAGTCGTTTATGACAATGTTTAAGTCAAACCTTGGGAATATAAATCATAAATAACTCCTAAGTTGTTGAGTTTGAAAATGTAAAAATTATATGAATAGATTTGTCTTGAAAAATACTTTCATAAAGTTAACATATATCACTTTTCAATAATATTTTTATAGAAATAAGAAGTGAAGTTGTATTTTGGAGACCGTGTCTGCTGTCCAAAACGATCCTTTAATGAGTACGGAGGAGTATATCTAAGCTAGCAGATTAATTCAGGCTCCCTCGAAAATAAAATAAACCGAACAAAAGCTTTTCCAAAAAACCATTGTCAGTAAAGAGATGCATATAGACACCACAATTTTATTTAAATACTTAATAGCATTTGTTTAAACTGAAGATATCAACTGTCTGTTGTACTTGTAATGGTGTAGAGGGCATGGGCATTGTTCGATACATTTTAATATCTGGAGTATGGCGTCTTGATGTGCTCTCATTATCATTTCGGAAAAACCTTGTACTGATATTAATTTTTATAAATCTTCATTTGGTAGGAATTGGTAGATTGGGAACACAAGAGCCAGGAAAACGGGAAATGCATGCTTGCGGCCATTGATGCTCACACTGCAATGCTTCTGGGAGCAGCCAAGCTACTTCAGAAACGCAAGAACGAACTCAAGGTACATTTTTCTTTCAGAAAATTCATTGTACCATGGTGAAATTCACTCAATATAGCCAGCATTTATAATTTGTAATTCATATCCAAACGACTGATCCAGCCTTTTTGCTCACTAGTCTAGTACTGTGAGCATCCCAGAAGTTCAGGGTTTACAAGTACAGCTTGTTCAGTTCTTTGTCTTGAATTCTTGATCACCAGGGCACTGTAAAGCTGGTGTTCCAGCCAGCAGAGGAGGGGAGCGCAGGTGCCTACTATGTCTTCAGGAAGGCGTCCTCGAGACGTGTCGGCGATGTTTGGATGCACGTCGATCCGGCTCTCTTCCGGTGGGCGTGGTTGCAGCCAGGCCTGGGCCATTCGCCGCAACGTCAGGCAGGTTCTTGGCAACTATCACTGGAAAGGGTGGCCATGCTGCATTCCCCCATGATCCATTGATCCTGTTGTCGCTGCATCCAATGCATCCTCAGCCTTCAGCAGATTGTCGCCCGCGAAATCGATCCCCTCCAGGGCGCGGTATGCGATACGATTAACTGGTTCTAGTCCTTGATTTTTCTGGTGCTTCATTTTCAGAAGTGGCACATTTTTGTGAAAATTTTGAAGGAAAGGAAATCAGGATGGTGTGGATTAGTTGGAAGGATCAGTGCAATATTGACTTTCCTTGTGAAATGAAATTTCAGGTGGTATCCATCACCTTTGTGAAAGGAGGAGAAGCTTACAATGTATTCCTCAGTCTGTGGAGTTTGGTGGCACCATGAGGAGCATGACTGATGAGGGTTTAGCATATCTAATGAAGAGGATCAAAGAGGCAATTGAATTACTACTTCTCTCCAGCATTTCCACAAATTTGAATTTTATGTTCTCTTTCAAGCAGTACTTTAAAATTTCAAATTCACATTTGCTTGAATTTTCCAAACATTCTTGTTTCATATAGATAATTAATCGCTTCATTGCATTTCTAGTGACAACATACATAATCCTAGAAAATCAATTCATTTTGTACTGAATTTCAAGTGTGATAATTACGTTCAAAAATCACTCGTATCGTGGAAGGGCAGGCGGAGCTGCATCGAATTTGCAAAATTTCGAAATTTTCATCCCCTTTCAATGCGTATAACTTCAAAAGAAGTTCCATATTCACCATTTTTTTTTTGCTTGAAATTTGTCTAGTTTCTTGTTTCAGACAGATAATCACTTCATTGCATTCAATCTTTATCTTCAAATTTCAAATCACCCATTTCGCCATGAAATTTATCAAACATT
Organism: Oryza longistaminata; assembly: GCA_009805545.1. Classification (NCBI taxonomy): domain Eukaryota; kingdom Viridiplantae; phylum Streptophyta; class Magnoliopsida; order Poales; family Poaceae; genus Oryza; species Oryza longistaminata. The sequence goes on along the minus strand of CM020184.1, from coordinate 24,359,257 downwards.
CTTGCTTCATATAGATTATCACTCCATTACATTTCTAATGACAACATACAGAATCCTAGAAAATTATTCATTTTTTACTGAATTTCAACTCAGAATACTTCGTCCGAAAATTGGGACAGATAGTGGAAGGCAGGCGGCGGTGAACCGGTGCGGCGGCGGCGTGGACTTCATGGAGGAGTCGATGCGGCCGTACCCGGCGGTGGTGAACGACGAGGGGATGTACGCGCACGCGCGGGCGTCGGCGGAGCGGTGCTGGGCGCCGGCGGCGGGCCGCGTGGCGCCGCAGCTGATGGGCGCCGAGGACTTCGGGTTCTACGCGGCGCGGATGCCCAGCGCCTTCTTCACCATCGGCGTCGGCAACGCCGCCACCTGCAGCGCCGGTGCGGCGCACACCACGCACTCCCCGCACTTCGTCGTCGACGAGGCCGCGCTCCCCGTCGGCGCCGCGGTCCACGCCGCCGTCGCCATCGACTACCTCTCCAAGCACGCGTCGTCCACGTGAAGAAGGATCAGTGTCTGCTTGTGCATGTGCGTGAGGCAACAAGTGGTCATAGGTACAGTATATGTGTGGAGGATACGTATAGCATGCGTACACATTCTCGCCATACATAGGCATGTGCTATACATTAGTGCAAAAATTCTATTGTTTCTCAAAATATAGGATAAATGAGATATAAAATACCTCGTTAAGTTTATGAAGGAGCTCAGAAGATAGAGGAGAGCGATAGCCGCGGATTTCGAAAATACTTTTATAGGGAATGATCCTATGCGTATTCTCTATATTATGCTTTGAAGAGGACTCGAACCTCCATGCTCTTTAGCACGAGATTTTGAGTCTCGCGTGTCTGCTATTTCACCATCAAGGCATCTTGAAAGTGAATGATATATGTATAATATGGTATCTTGAAAGTGAATCGTATTTCATGAATATAATATCTATCTAATATGATATATGGAATATATAACAAAGGTGAAATCTTGGAACATTTCGATCGATCGGTCATATAGGCATGAATCAGAGATCAAATAGCTTCAATTTGCAGTATCCGTTGCAAGCTCTTTATTGTGCTTATTGGAGGGCTACTAGCCCACGACATTCCGTCAGTCAATGGTATGGTTTACACACGCTTCCTTCTCAAGTGTCTCCTTCCACACGAAGTACCCGCTCACATCAGCTTACACGTGGTCCCTCTTGTCGCATACGATAAGCTAGTGCTCACACGAGTCACATGACCCACGAGTGCCTTAGCTAGACCAGACATGCCTGAGGGATTTCTAGCCTACGGTGGGGGACTTTGGGATGGGTTGGTAGAAAGTAAGGGAATTATGGCATGCACATTTGGCTAGGGTGTTTTGTTCACCCCAACCCCAACAAGACGTGAGAAAATCATTCATAGGGGTGAATAAAACGCTCAAGCTTGCGGATTTCCATGGCTCAGCTTAACTCGAAATCGAAACAAGTCCAAGTCCACTTCCTAGCTTGTTGGCTAACGTCCTAGGTTCGTCTAACCTAGAGGCTAGTAAAACCTGTAACCATCCCATCCTCATTTCACTCCCCAGGGAGTACTACTTTGATTCAAGAATTTGAAGACAATTCGTTTCATCTTGGCCACTAAAAAACAATTATTTGGGGGGAAATTCTCACACTCACTCTGAACTCTGATGTATAGTCAGACTTTTTTATCATCTTGACAATTGAGTTTAATACTATAATTTAATCAAATCGTCCCTTTACCAATCTAAGAATTGCGTACACGTTCTCCTTTCTCCTTGCTAAAATGGAGGTATTACCATTACACAGTATCAGAAATGATTTAATTTAATTAGCTTATCTTCCGACTACTCTGCTTGGACTTTAGACATGTACAACGCATATCTCATTATCTCGTTAAGTTGTGTAATTTGTTGTTATACTCCCTCCGTACTCGTAAAGGAAGTAGTTTATGACAATGTTTAAGTCAAACCTTGGGAATATAAATCATAAATAACTCCTAAGTTGTTGAGTTTGAAAATGTAAAAATTATATGAATAGATTTGTCTTGAAAAATACTTTCATAAAAGTATACATATATCACTTTTCAATAAATATTTTTATAGAAATAAGAAGTGAAAGTTGTATTTTGGAGACCGTGTCGCTGTCCAAAACCTTTATGAGTACGGAGGGAGTACTATCTAAGCTAGCAGATATAGTCAGGCTCCCTCTGAAAAATAAAATTAAACCGAACAAAAGCTTTTCCAAAAACCATTGTTCTATTTCTACTGAATATGGCACACGATTTTATTTTATTTTTTTGGGTGCGAATTTAAGGGCATGTGGTATGCACATGGTGGAACAATAATCACAAACCCACAAAAAAAGATCGAATCAGTAAAGAGATGCATATAGACATCCACAATTTTTGTATTAATACTTAATAGCATTTGTTTAAACTGAAGATATCGAACTGTTGTCTGTTGTACTTGTAATGGTGTAGAGGGCATGGGCATTGTTCGATACATTTTAATATCTGGAGTATGGCGTCTTGATGTGCTCTCATTATCATTTCGGAAAAACCTTGTACTGATATTAATTTTTATAATATCTTCATTTGGTAGGAATTGGTAGATTGGGAACACAAGAGCCAGGAAAACGGGAAAATGCATGCTTGCGGCCATGATGCTCACACTGCAATGCTTCTGGGAGCAGCCAAGCTACTTCAGAAACGCAAGAACGAACTCAAGGTACATTTTTCTTTCAGAAAATTCATTGTACCATGGTGAAATTCACTTCAATATAGCCAGCATTTATAATTTGTAATTCATATCCAAACGACTGATCCAGCCTTTTGCTCACTAGTCTAGTACTGTGAGCATCCCAGAAGTTCAGGGTTTACAAATTACAGCTTGTTCAGTTCTTTGTCTTGAATTCTTGATCACCAGGGCACTGTAAAGCTGGTGTTCCAGCCAGCAGAGGAGGGGAGCGCAGGTGCCTACTATGTTCTTCAGGAAGGCGTCCTCGATGACGTGTCGGCGATGTTTGGGATGCACGTCGATCCGGCTCTTCCGGTGGGCGTGGTTGCAGCCAGGCCTGGGCCATTCGCCGCAACGTCAGGCAGGTTCTTGGCAACTATCACTGGAAAGGGTGGCCATGCTGCATTCCCCCATGACGCCATTGATCCTGTTGTCGCTGCATCCAATGCCATCCTCAGCCTTCAGCAGATTGTCGCCCGCGAAATCGATCCCCTCCAGGGCGCGGTATGCGATACGATTAACTGGTTCTAGTCCTTGATTTTTCTGGTGCTTCATTTTCAGAGTGGACATTTTTGTGAAAATTTTGAAGGAAAGGAAATCAGGATGTGTGTGGATTAGTTGGAAGGATCAGTGCAATTATTGACTTTTCCTTGTGAAATGAAATTTCAGGTGGTATCCATCACCTTTGTGAAAGGAGGAGAAGCTTACAATGTTATTCCTCAGTCTGTGGAGTTTGGTGGCACCATGAGGAGCATGACTGATGAGGGTTTAGCATATCTAATGAAGAGGATCAAAGAGGCAATTGAATTAACTACTTCTCTCCAGCATTTCCACAAATTTGAATTTTTATGTTCTCTTTCAAGCAGTACTTTAAAATTTCAAATTCACCATTTTGCTTGAATTTTCCAAACATTCTTGTTTCATATAGATAATTATCGCTTCATTGCATTTCTAGTGACAACATACATAATCCTAGAAAATCAATTCATTTTGTACTGAATTCCAAGTGTGAATAATTACGTTCAAAATTCACTCGTATCGTGGAAGGGCAGGCGGAGCTGCATCGAATTTGCAAAATTTCGAAATTTTCATCCCCTTTCAATGCGTATAACTTCAAAAGAAGTTCCAAATTCACCATTTTTTTTTTTGCTTGAAATTTGTCTAGTTTTCTTGTTTCAGACAGATAATCACTTCATTGCATTCAATCTTTATCTTCAAATTTCAAATCACCCATTTCGCATGAAATTTATCAAACATTCTTGCTTCATATAGATTATCACTCCATTACATTTCTAATGACAACATACAGAATCCTAGAAAATTATTCATTTTTTACTGAATTTCAACTCAGAATACTTTCGTCCGAAAATTGGACAGATAGTGGAAGGGCAGGCGGCGGTGAACCGGTGCGGCGGCGGCGTGGACTTCATGGAGGAGTCGATGCGGCCGTACCCGGCGGTGGTGAACGACGAGGGGATGTACGCGCACGCGCGGGCGTCGGCGGAGCGGCTGCTGGGCGCCGGCGGCGTCCGCGCTGGCGCCGCAGCTGATGGGCGCCGAGGACTTCGGGTTCTACGCGGCGCGGATGCCCAGCGCCTTCTTCACCATCGGCGTCGGCAACGCCGCCACCTGCAGCGCCGGTGCGGCGCACACCACGCACTCCCCGCACTTCGTCGTCGACGAGGCCGCCTCCCCGTCGGCGCCGCGGTCCACGCCGCCGTCGCCATCGACTACCTCTCCAAGCACGCGTCGTCCACGTGAAAGAGGATCAGTGTCTGCTTGTGCATGTGCGTGAGGCAACAATGGTCATAGGTACAGTATATGTGTGGAGGATACGTATAGCATGCGTACACATTCTCGCCATACATAGGCATGTGCTATACATTAGTGCAAAAAATCATTGTTTCTCAAAATATAGGTAAATGAGTATAAAATACCTCGTTAAGTTTATGAAGGAGCTCAGAAGATAGAGGAGAGCGATAGCCGCGGATTTCGAAAATACTTTTATAGGGAATGATCCTATGCGTATTATCTATATTATGCTTTGAAGAGGACTCGAACCTCCATGCTCTTTAGCACCAGATTTTGAGTCTCGCGTGTCTGCTATTTCACCATCAAGGCATCTTGAAAGTGAATGATATATGTATAATATGGTATCTTGAAAGTGAATCGTATTTCATGAATATAATATCTATCTAATATGATATATGGATATATAACAAAGGTGAAATCTTGGAACATTTCGATCGATCGGTATATAGGCATGAATCAGAGATCAAATAGCTTCAATTTGCAGTATCCGTTGCAAGCTCTTTATTGCGCTTATTGGAGGGCTACTAGCCCACGACATTCCGTCAGTCAATGGTATGGTTTACACACGCTTCCTTCTCAAGTGTCTCCTTCCACACGAAGTACCCGCTCACATCAGCTTACACGTGGTCCCTCTTGTCGCATACGATAAGCTAGTGCTCACACGAGTCACATGACCCACGAGTGCCTTAGCTAGACCAGACATGCCTGAGGATTTCTAGCCTACGGTGGGGACTTTGGGATGGGTTGGTAGAAAGTAAGGGAATTATGGCATGCACATTTGGCTAGGGTGTTTTGTTCACCCAACCCCAACAAGACATGAGAAAATCATTCATTGGGGTGAATAAAACGCTCAAGCTTGCGGGTTTCCATGGCTCAGCTTAACTCGAAATCGAAACAAGTCCAAGTCCACTTCCTAGCTTGTTGGCTAACGTCTAGTGTCGTCTAACCTAGAGGCTAGTAAAACCTGTAACCATCCCATCCTCATTTCACTCCCCAGTCGTTGCCACTCCGCCGCTTTTAATCTTTCACACCATGCATCGATGTGAAACACACAACCAAATAATGCACTGCACACCATGCGTTCGTGAACCACTCTAGCATGCCATCGCCCTAGCCTCACTCCTGACCAAATTGTTGTTGCTCCCCATAGGAGCGACGGTCACTCGTGGCGTCGTGCGATTCCACCCGCGCCTCCAGATGCACAATAGAGAGAGCCTCCACCTCCAAGATGTGCGAGCCTCCGCCTCCCAGTTCACCGCTTGCCAATCTACACGCCGAGAGTCACCGCCTCGCTACATAGCTTGCCTATCTAGCTCGCTCACCTAGCTCTATTCCCTGGCTTTGCCTTGCAGCTCTGCATTGCTCTGATGCGTCCGCTTCTCCTCTCGACAAACCAGCCTACCACCGCCTCGCTACCCTAGCTCGTCATCGATGAGCTCCGGCCTCAACTCCCTACACTTTTGCGTCCTCTTGCATCTTCTTCTCCAACACGGTGAGTCCCTAAGCGGTTTCGGGGGCTCACCGGGTGCAGGGGCGGGGCCTGGGTGCCCCCGATGTGCTCTTTAGGGGAGGGCCAAAGGAGCTAGTCAGGGTCAGAAACGGGGCGCTTCTGACCAACCTGCCCCCAGTTGCCAACCCTAGAGAGAGCTGTGAGTCTGGGTCTCACCGCTCCCGTCACCATGGGATTAGAGTGGGACATCCGTTGTTGATCTCGACTCGAGTCGCTGATTCACCACTCTCCTCATACAGTCCTCGAACATGCTTGGGGGAATTTAAGATTCTAAAGAAACAGCTTGTTGGCAACCAGCTTCTAAGAATCTGGAAAAACTAGACTCTCATTTCTGATTTATAGTTCATTTTCTTATTCTACAACTAAACCTTCAATCTGGACGAAAAGTTGAACCGTTTGAAAAAGCTTCTATTTCTACTTTTTAAAGAAGCTGCTGTTGTTAGAAGCTCTCTATAAGGCATGGCTTCGTGGTTGCCTTCGTGGCGCCACCCTTCTTGGCTTGACTGTCAAAGCTGTGAGCCGGTGAGGGCCTCGATGCCCAAGAGCCCAGAGGGCAAGAGCAAATCCACAAGGGACTAGCTATCCATCACGCGACAGATTTTTCGGTCCAAATCACACAGATTTTAGATAGTTGGATTAGACTCATTTGATCACTTGATTAGAAGAGTCTATACATGTATCAACATATATTAATTATATATATTGCATATATTTTATTTATTAGATCTTTACTTCGCAAAAAAAATATCATCAAATCATCTACTAAAAGTTACAGTGTAATTACACTATAATTACAGCGTAGTTACACTGTAATTACACTATAGTTACACTGTAATTACAGTGTAACTATACTATAACTATAGTGTAATTACAGTACACTTACATGTCATATCAATTGAATTTACAAATGTAATTTTAGTTATATAGGACATGTAATATTATATTTTAAAGGAAATAACAAATACACATTTACTTACATAGCATTTTTACCAAAATTACAGTGCACTTACATATCGTATCAACTGAAATTACAAATGTAATTTTAGTTATACAGGACTGTAATTTTTTACACTAATCAGCGAAATGAAAAAACACATGTTTAGCTAAATCGAATAGGGAGGAGGAAGCGGAATCAGTGAGAAAACGGTTCCGGACATGGCGCACTAATAACAAAATTCGCACCGAAAGATGGGCCCCACGCGGCCTCATCGCCCCTTGCGCTCTAACAGCACAAATCGCGGCGTAGATCATACGGTCGAAAAAACGTCAAATACGAAGGAAAAATATCACGCGACAAATAATATATAGCAAATCGTAATTTAAATCTTACATTTTAACATCACAGCGTTGGCCCGTAATGCATGCATGTTAATTTTCCTGACCCATCATCTGTAGGCCCATGTGCGAAGGGTCAGCTGGCCCATGAAAACGCACAAATCTCAGAGCATATCGAGCCGTTAAAAATTCGAGTGATATCTCACGAGAAATCTGTCGACAGACGTTTAGCAAAATCGAATCCACAATCCTACTCACTCAACTTGTCTTGACGCCTCCTTACGATGGGCCTCTACCCCAGCCCATCCAATGTAAGCGGTGGCCCGGACCAGGCGACGTCACCATCAAACAAGATAGAGAGATCGGTAACCAATGCCATATCATACAATTCAGGTGAAGCAAACCGTCACTCACTCACCCGCTCACTCGCTGCAGTTTGTTGCCTTCTTCCCTTCTACTCTTCCGGCTGCGATGCTCACCTCGATGGCGCCGCCGCTGCTTCTGCTCGCCTCCTCCTCCTCGTCGCTGTCGCCGCCGCCGCGTCGTCGTCCTGTTCGTCCACCTCCCCACGACGACGACCGCCGCCTCGCTGGCGCTGAAGGCGCTCGGCGAGGACCTGCTGGCCGCGGCGGGCGCGGCGGGGTTCGCCGGGTGGCTGTCCGGGCTGCGGCGGCGCATCCACCAGCGGCCCGAGCTGGCGTTCCAGGAGGTGCGGACGAGCGAGCTGGTGCGCGCCGAGCTCGATGCGATCGGCGTCCCCTACGCGTGGGCCGTCGCGCGCACGGGGGTCGTCGCCACCATCGACGGCGGCGCCGGCGCCGGCCCCGTCGTCGCGCTCCGGGCCGACATGGACGCGCTCCCGCTGCAGGTAGGTTGGGTGGTGATCGTACTGCCGTATAGTAGTAACACTGACATATATTCTTTGTCTTGATTGATTGTGTGATTCTTCGTTTGGAATAATCATCTTAAGGTAGAGTCTGAATTTGATTTTCATTATAAAGGGAAGGAAAAGAAAGCTAATTTGGAAGGATTTTACTCTGTATTAACGCTCTCTGGAATGAATTGTCAGACTATCCATGATGATTAGTAATCCCTCTTATAAAATGTTTTGACTTTGGTTAAAGTCAAATTGCTTCAAGTTTAACTGAATTTATAGAAAAAATAGTAATATTTTCGATCCAAGATAAATTTATTTTAAATATATATATTTAATTATTAATTTAATAAAACTAATTTGGTAATATAAACATTACTATATTTGTCTATAAACTTAGTGAAACTTGAAGCAGTTTGACTTCAAAACATCTTAGAACCTGAAACGCAGAGAGTATGTGTTAAACAGTACAGATTTTTTTTTATTTCATTTTTCCCCCCGAGAGAAAACAGCAACATAGTGAGATGTGAATATTGGTTATAGAAAAACAGTAAGTAATGTGGTTTGGATTATGTATCATTAGCAAGAGAATATATATATGTCCGGTTTCGAAAAAAAAAGGCAAGAGAATATGTCGGGACGAATCTTAATAGGCAGAGAAATGGTTAAGGAAATCCCTTTCATTGATTTTTTTTTTCAACTTTACACATGCCAAGATTAATTGAGTTATTAAGAGATTGTTTTTATATGCTAAATTGCTAATGGTTGTCTTACTTGCGGTTTTTATGATGCAAACGTTGTTGGAGACTTGGAGTTATGTTCAGTGTCTGCTAATGATTGTTTTCACTTGGTTCTTATAATGTAAACATTGCTGGAAACTTGGAATTAAGTTCACTGTCTGCCGATGTTCCACTTGGGAATCTTTTTTATTGATCTGTTTCGGCTTTAAATTACCTGAGGTTGAATCAATCTTCGACTTTATAATATGGACTTGAAAATGACAACCAACAAATCTCATTGCATCAGCCAAACACAAACTCTTGCCATCAGTATTGTTCAATTAGTTTGTCTTGACGCATCATAAAACCAAGTGAAACAATCATTAACAGACACTGAACATGACTCCAACAATGTTTGAACAAATTGTCTATTTTCTGTCACATAAAAGAGCATATACACATCGTCAAACAAATAAAATTGACGTCAAGAAAATAAAGTTATGGTACCAGTATTATCAGGGTTTTATTATTACTATTTTGAGATAAGTAGTATTTTCTCTGGTCCCATAATTCTTAACGTTTTGAATAAGGTTGAAGTTATACACATCTAAACTTTGACTATCAATAACTTTTAAAATATGTAGTTAGAGATATTAGAACCCAATATATAGATTAGTCTTACAAAACATTTTAGTGGAAATAAACATTTACTTATTTCTCATGTGGGCATGAGAAATGCGATTCTTCTATGAAAAAGAAAGCATTGTTCTAATCGAATTTGATGCCCTACAATTAAGGACGAGAATGACACATGGAAATAGACGTGATGTATTGCGTTTTGGTCGTATCAAGGGACGGATTCACAAACGATATTTCGGCAGCAAGAGCAACCTCGTATGAAATGGTATATTCTTGTTTTGAACGAAAATATGAAATTGTATATGAGCGTAGTCTATTTAATTTCAGCATCACAAATATCATTACTTATTCCTTGTTGGTAACTGTACTATCTGACTTCTCTAAATATATATAGTTAGTACCAACTTATTTCATTGACAATGATATCATTATTGCCTTTTGGCAGGAGCTGGTAGACTGGGAATTCAAGAGCCAGGAGAAAGGAAAGATGCATGCCTGTGGACATGATGCTCATGTGACAATGCTTCTTGGAGCTGCTAAGCTACTTCAATCTCGGAAGGATGAATTGAAGGTAATCTGCAAACCAAGTTTTCCCAACACAAATATCTGAATTTAATTTCACCATGGCTATATAATTAAATTCAGATATTTGCGTCCAACAGAGAGTCTGTCAAAATGTCAAATAAAGCGTATAGCGGCATGTATTACTAGTAAATGAAACAATTGTTGACTTGAGAAATTGTATTATTTTGATTAAACAAAGATGGTTAAATTTGAATCTTCTTTGCCTTTCATTTCTGAAGGCTCATCAGTCATCACTCAATCTGGTTCAACAGAATCAATCCAAGGACATATATTCTATTAAGAGTGGGAAGTGAATGAATCCATGTGGCTCTTGCTGAACTTCCGAATAAAATTTCCGAAATTCTCTGTCAAACATTTGGTCCTATATGACATATCCCTCCAACCAATAATTTTGAGTTTGTTTCAATCCAGCAAAAAAAAATAATTTCAGTGAAAATGAGTGCAAATTTAAAAATAATTCGTTTGAAATACCATAAATTGGCATTATTCCCTCCATTCTGAGATGAAAAAACCCTGCTCTTTGTGCTTCCATTTACAGGGCACTGTCAAGCTGGTGTTCCAGCCAGCTGAGGAGGGCCACGCCGGGGCGTACCACGTCCTGGAGTCGGGCCTCCTGGACGACGTCTCCGCCATCTTCGGCCTCCACGTCATCCCGGACCTCCCCGTCGGCGTCGTGGCGTCCCGGCCGGGGCCGTTCATGTCGGCGGCGGCGCGGTTCGCCGCGACGTTCACCGGCAAGGGCGGCCACGCCGGCGTCCCCCACGACGCCGTCGACCCCGTCGTCGCCGTCTCCTCCGCCGTCCTCAGCCTCCAGCAGCTTGTCTCCCGGGAGACCGACCCTCTTGAGGCTGCTGTAATGTGACCGATCGATTTCATTAATTCGCTCTAATTGTGACTTTGCATCCATTAATCATGCATATATATATTTAATAGCACTAATCTTATAATTGGAAGAAATTAATAATGCTGTTATTGTGCAACAATACAATTTTGCTTGTGTGACATTGTGAAAATCTAGAATGAATTGTGGATCACCTGGTTGCTGTGTGGATTAATTAATTTCAGGTGGTGTCTATCACAAAGCTGAAAGGAGGTGATGCTTACAATGTCATTCCTGAATCTGCATCGCTGGGAGGCACCTTCAGGAGCATGACTGATGAAGGACTAGCATATCTGATGAAGAGGATCAGAGAGGTAAACATGTCTCACTGCAAACTTGGAAAATATTGCAACAATTCCACTGTAATCATAAAGTCATAGTACAACTTAAATCTATCCATTTATGAAATGTTTAGATCATAAAACCCTGTATTATATGTCACATTTTTTTATTTTTGGGTTTCATATAACCTTTTAAGGTTTTCCAAAAAATAAATATTGAAATATAAAAAATAGTACTTTATCTAGTTAAGAATATTTGATGCCAGGACCACTAATTGCAGCAGCCGACGTCAAATATTTTCGACTAGAGGAAGTAAACAGATTTAACCGTGGTGGCAGGGTTCAAGATTTCAGAATGAATTTAAATTTGGTCATTTCGGAACCCCCGATACGATAATATTTCAGCTGAAATTTTTAAACTTTTTATTTTTTTTGTGAATTTGTAATATTTTGTTCAAATATAACCAACATTTGTTTAAAATTTCGGAAATTTTGGACTAAAATTTTTAGTATATCGGTGACCTCTGATAGAATCGGCCGAACAGAAAATTTGAAACCTGCGTGGTGGTGATCACTAATAATGATTAATAATGAATAATGCTTGTAATTAAATTTGGAAGATCATCGAAGCCCAGGCCGGCGTGAACCGCTGCGCCGCCGCCGTCGACTTCCTGGAAGAGGAGCTCCGGCCGTACCCGGCCACCGTGAACGACGACGGGATGTACGGCCACGCCAAGGCGGTGGCGGAGGCGATGCTCGGCGAGGCCAACGTGAGGGTCGCCGCCCGGAGCATGGGCGGCGAGGACTTCGCCTTCTACGCGCGGCGGTCGCCGGGGGCCTTCTTCTTCATCGGCGTCGGCAACGAGACCACCATGGGGCCCGCCGCCGCCGTCCGGCCGGTGCACTCGCCGCACTTCGTCCTCGACGAGCGCGCGCTGCCCGTCGGGGCGGCGCTCCACGCCGCCGTCGCGATCGAGTACCTGAACAAGCACGACTGCTCGTGAATCTCGTGTGTGATCCAATTGAAATATACTTCGTATCAAGCAATCGATCGACCTGTGGTGAAAATAATTAGAAAAAGAAATGAGTATTTGTCATAGCTTGCTGGCTAGTGAATACTATGTGTGTGATTAATTACGGTATGTGATAGTTTGGGGATTTTATATTGAATAAATTTTGCTGGCATAAATTAATTAATTTGCAACCGAGTACGTAAAACATTGATTCAGGAGCATAAGAGCATGACTCCAGCGTTAAAAAATACACCCTACCTCACCAAAATGAATTAACTTTTATATACGAATATGAACACTACCTATATTCAAATGTATTTATAAAAGTTGATTTATTTTGAGACGGAGTGAATATACCGCATTATATATGCATGTATCGCTCTCAACTCTAAGGCTGTGTTCTTTGCTAAGGGTTCCCAACCCCTCTCTCTCGTGTTCCGCGTGTATGTTTTTCAAACTGTTAAACGGTGTATTTTTTGCAAAAAAAAGTTTCTATATAAAAGTTGCTTTAAAAATATTCAAATTAATCCATTTTTAAAAAAAATAGCTAATACTTAATTAATCACGCGCTAATGGACCGCTCTGTTTTCCGTGCGTACTAATAAAATCTGATCTATGAATGTTTATATGTAGTAATAAAATCCCATTTGTTTAATAGATTCTTTATAACCTGCTAAGTACTTCGTAGTTGTTTCTGTGCTAACTTGTGTGTATAGTTATAAACCCTGATAAAGATAAATAAAGATAATTATATATGGTGTTATATGAAAAGACAAATTTGTCTAGTTTCACTATGAAACTTTGGTTATTAAGGCTGAGTTCGGTAGTGCCTTTTCTCATCCTTCACACCCTCGTTTTTCGTGCATCCTTCCCAAACCGCTGATGTATGTTTCAAAAATATATATATAGGAAAGTTGCTTAAAAATATATTAATCCATTTTTTATTTAATACTTAATGAGTGAATTGCAATTTCAGCCAAATTTTATTATCTATGTTTCACTTTGGGTCACCCTTAACCAATTTGTTCACTTTGGACCGGGTATGTTCGCTATTTTTTTTACCACCCCCAAATAATTTCTTCAGCATCCATGAACAATCTCAATCAAATCGGTTTCGATACATCGGTGAATTTTCCCGTCTATATGCAAGCTATATGTTAACCAAAATAGAGATAACATAAATAGTAAGGCCCTTCACAGTGCACTGATGTGGCGAGTTACCTTGTTGGTCCAGCTAGGCTCAATGTTGACGTGGAGAAAAAAAGGGGTGGGTGTCCCGTGTCTTTGCAAGGCTTTCGCGTCCTAGCGAGGGTCCGGTTCCCTCACGCCAAAAAAAGAAACTGCGCCTCTCTTTCTATGTGCGTCTGCTGCTTCTCCGTAATATAGTGGGGCCCATATGAAGAAACGCTGCACTGGATGGTCTGTTGCTCTGTGCGTGTCTTCATCTCCTATTTCTTAGGTGACAGTTGGAAAGATGGACTAGGGGCACGGTGCACTATGAAGAGCCTAAAGAGAGTTGAGTGGTCTAAATCGAAAATATGGCAAAGTTAACCGGTCCAAAGTGAAAAATTTAGTGTAGAATAATTCAAAGTAAAATTTTAAAGATAAAAATTGACCCAAACTGTAATTTAATCGTCATGCGCTAATGAATCGTTTTATTTTTCGTGGCGGAAGGAAGGTTCTCAACCTTCGCAATCAAACGCAACCATCAAACCCAACCTAAAGGTGGTGAAAATGAAATTTACTTTCGAAAAAGAAAAGTAAAACAAGCTACTCCACTCGCCATGGCCATGGCCGCCTCCTCATCCTCGTCTCCCCTCCCTCTCGCCCTCCCCCTCCTCCTCCTCCTCGTCCTCGCCGCCGCCGCCGGCGTCGCCGAGTCGGCGACCGACGCGGAAGCCATCCACGACCTGGCCAGGTCGGTCCCGGCCCTAGGGTGGGATGGCGACAACGTGTGCGGCTTCGAGGGCGTCACCTGCGAGCGGGGCGGGGCGGGGAAGGGGACGGAGCTCAACCTGGGCTCACACATCCGGTTTTTGGCACTTAAAAGCCAAGCATTGGTGCGCTCAACAAGGTTTAAGGGCGTAGGGCATCAACGGCGTAGCCCTAGGCTCAACGGGGGCGTCAGATCAACGGGGCTCAATGACTCCACACCCCTGACGCATTACCTGCCCAAGGTTGCCAACAACGGACCTAGGAGAGGAGGAAGGCTGGTAGGAGGATCCCGGGTCTCACGCTAGAGAGAGATCAGTAGCACTGATCCTTGCAGTTCTTTCTTAAGTGCCAAATTAGTTTACCCGTCACACATGGGATTAGAGTGGGGACATCCGTATGTTTGATCTCGACTTCGAGTCGCTGATTCACCCACTCTCCTCATACAGTCCTCGAACATGTTTGGGGAATTTAGATGATTCTAAGAAAAGCTGTGTTGCAGACCAGCTTCTAAGACAACTCAGGAAAAACTAAGAGCGCGTTTCAATACTCAGGTGTTTCCTGATTGTCGGAGGTTCATTTTATCTTATCAAAGCACAGCATATATACTTCAATCACTGGACGAAAGTTGAACCGTTTGAGAAAAGCTTTGCTATTCTAACTTTTTAAAGAAGGAAACATGCTCGCGTTCAGAGCTCTCTTATAAGGCCTGGCCTATCTGAGTCGGTTGCCTCGTGGCGTAGCCACCCTTTCCTTGGGGGCTTTGACTGTCAAAGGCTGTGAGCGGGCTGAGGCATGAGAGGCTTCACCAACGAAGAATTTGATCGTCTAAAGAACAGTACCCCCAGAGGGCAATGAGTCATAATCCACAAAGGGACTAGCTATCCATCACGCGACAGGAAACTATTTTTCGGTCCAAATCCACACAGATTTAGATATGTTGGACGTAGACTCATTTGATTCACTTGATAGAAGAGTCTATACATGTCATCCAGAGCGCGAGCTCACCATATTAATTATATATATTGCATATATTTTTATTTATTAGATCTTTACATCGCAAAAAAAAGAAATCAATACAACTCACAACCTAAAAGTACAGGTTGATAATCGTACACTATAATTTACAAATGCGGTACGCATTAACAACTGCAAAAGAATTAACACTAATATGTTAGCACACTGTAATGCTAGCACCTGTAAACTGATATCTTATTGTAAATTGTTAACGCTAACTACGTGAATTACAGTACACTTCTCATGTCATCCAAATTCACACTTGATATGTTGACAAATGTACAAGTTGTTAGTTATAAATGGAACTGTAATATTATATTTTAAAAGGAAAATAAACAATACAACTTTACTTACATGCCATTTTTAGAAACTTAAAATTTACAGTTGCGAGCATACATACGTATCAACTGAAATTACAAGAATGTGTAGATTGTTAGTTATACAAGGACCCGACACAACGGATCTGTAAATTTTTTGCACTAATCAGCGAAATGAAAAAACACACAATGATTTAGCTAAATGATTACGAATAGGGGGAGGCCACGGACCAGGTTCTTTGGAATTAGAAGTGAGCAGCGGAATCCAGTGAGAGAACACCGCTTCGGACATGGGAGCCGCAGCTATTATTAAGATTATACACACTCGCACAACGAGAGTGATGTATGGAGGCCACCCCAACGCCGGCCTCGTTCTCATATACGCAAATCCCTCTAATTGGCACTTCTTGCACAAATCAGCATCAAATGCTAGCGGCGTAGATCCATACGGTCGAAAAGGAACGTCATAAAATATTCACACACTTAAAAGGAGATATAAAATACGCGACATAAACTATATTCGCAATTCGTAAATTATATAATATCTATTACACTTATTAACACTCACCAGCGTTGGTCAAATCCGTGATTGCATGATGTATCTGAGAGTAAATTTTCCTTTGAGAAATTGCAAAGTACGAAGTGCGTAGTTTCCAACAACGAGTTGCGGTAAGAGGGTCAGCATGGCGCATGAAAACGCACGAAAAATAAGTCACACAGGCAATATCGAGCGTTAACAGGCGTCATATATTCTGAGTGATAAAAACATGCAACGAAGAGAATTATGTCGACAAACGACCGGTTTAGTCAAAATCGATGGAACAAACCAAAGTCTCGAGCTCAACACATATGTTCAGACCGGCCCCGACCTTGAGGATGAGGCCTCCTTAGCCTTCCAAAGCACCACATCCAGGGTAGACGGATGGGCACCAAGAGAGACGCATGCGTACGCAATCAACCATCAACGATAAGAGCAGACTCGCGCAATTCGAGGGGTATATAAATCCGAACTGTCTACTATGGTATTCATAACCTATATACATTCAGAACATGTGTGACAAGCTAAACCGTCACTTTCATGTTACAACTCTATACCCGCCTGTGCATCATATCGCTGCAGTTTGTTGGCTCTTCCCTCTAGTCTGCCGGCTGCGAATGCTCACCTCGATGGCGCCGGCCCGGCATATATCCTTATTTAGCTGCTCGAGCAGCTCCTCCGTCGCCTACGGCTAGCTGTAGGCCAATGCCGCACCGCCCGTCGTCCTGTTACGTTCACCCTCCCACGACCAGAGACGGACAAACTAAGAGAGCCGACCTCGTCTGGCGCTGAAAGGCGCTCTAGGACGTTAGGTTACGCTCAGCATGGACCTGGCCAGCAGGGCGTCTGGGAGTTACGGCGCGGGTGGCCTCGTCTTCCGGAACTGCGGCGGAACGCATGCCACCAGACGAGAATCCCGAGCTAAGCTGTGTGTTCACCAGGAGGCTGCGGACGAAGCGAGCTGGTGCGCGCCGAGCTCGACGCGATCGGCGTCCCCTACGCGTGGCCCGTCGCGCGCACGGGGGTCGTCGCCAACGGCAGCGACGGCGGCGCCGGCGCCCGCGCCCCGATAGCGGTTCTGCGGCTACCACCGCGGCCGACATGGACGCGCCTCCTCCAAAGCTTGCAGGGTAAGGCATTGGGAGATGTCGCTGAGACAGATCACATAAACAAACACAGGGAGCCAGAAGGTAATCACAGTAAGCTCGCAACCACTAGACATATCCCCCTTCTTCTGTCTTGATTGCATCTCGTGTTGATCCCCATTCGTATGTAGGAATAATCACTCTTAAAGGTAGAAGTCTGAATTTGATTTTCATTAAATAAAGGGAAGGAAAAGAAAGCTAATAAGCGAGACACGGTACTTCTACTCTGAATATAACACGCTCAGCTTGCAGCACATGAATTGTCAGACAGTTATTCACCCCATACGATGATTAGTAATCAGACGAACTTCGAATATATATAAATTGTCGTGACTTATTGAGGATTAACAGTCAAATATTAACTCTTAAGTTTAACTCGCAAATTTCTTCAGTTAGAAAAAATAGTAACTGCACCTTATTTCTGATTAGATAAATAATTTATTATAAATGAAATTTTGTAAGTATTTTATTTTAACTCGTATATAAATTTATTAATTAAACTCACCAATAAAACTCTCGACTTTACTGGTAATCAAAAATAATATCATTTTTAAAATAATTATTTGTCTATTTAAACTTTAGTATGAAACTTGATTAGCAAGTTGTTTGAACTTCAAATCAATCTTAATGCAACCTAAAACCGACGAGAGAGTAATGTTTTATTAAACAAGTACACAAGTATTTTTTTTCGTTTATTTTCTATTTTTTCTCCACGCCGAGAGAAATACAAGCTATCATGAGTGACGATGTGAAATATTGGTTATAAAGAAAAACAGTAGTAAAAATGAAATGGTATTGAAATATATAATGGTAAATCGATATTAGCAAGAGAAATAAATAGGTATATGTTAAACGTTCTGGTGTGTGCGGAAAAAAAAAAAAGGCAAGAAGAATATGGTTCGGATGACGAAATACTTATAGAAACGTCCAAGAAGAAAAGTCCTAATTGAGAAATCTTCCTTTCAATTGATTTTGTGTGTTTTATTTCAACTTTACCATGCAAGAGTTAAAGTGGAGTTAGAAGAGATTGTGTTTTATATGCTATAATGTGCCTAATTGGGTATGTCTTTACTTGCGGATTGTTATGATGCAAACGTTGTTGGAGACTTGAGTTAGTTCAGTGTCTGCTAATGATTTGTTTTCACTTGGTTCTTATATGTAAACATTTGCTGGACTCAATCTTCGTAGGAATTACAGTTAACCTGCTCCTCGCACGACTGTATACATAACACCAATTCGAGGAACATCACTTTAATATCTATGTTAATGCAATCTAGTTGTTCTGGACTAATATTAACCTGAGGTATTGAATCCAAACTCTTCGACTTTAATAATATTGGACTTGAAAATCGACAACCAAACAAATCTCAATTGCAATCAGCCAAACTATCAAACTCCTTCGCCAATATCATATGTAGATGTAGAGTGCCAAATCAACTTAAGTTTTGGTCATGTGCTCAACGCATAACATAATAAATCAAGGTTTGACAATCATACATAAACATGACACTGAAGCATTGACTCTTCACAATATATGTTCTACATGACTACATGTTAATAATTATCTGCTGGCATCTATAACACCGAAGCATATACAATCACCAATCGATACATAAATAAAATTGACGCCTACAAAAGAAAATAAAGTTATGGAGAGTACCACTCATCTATCAGGTTTTATATTACTAATTTTGAGATAAGTAGTATTTTCTCTTTGGTCGCCATATATTCCTTAACGTTGATAAAGGTTTGAAGTTATACACATCTAAACTTTGACTATCAATAACTTTTAAAATATGTAGTTAGAGAATATTAGAACCCAATATATAGATCAGTCTAACAAACATTTTAGTGAAATAAACATTTTTACTTATTTCTCATGTGGCATGAAGGCAAGATGTCCGTATTAGAGTCTTCTCATGAAATAGACGATAAGCATATGTTTGCTGCAAAACATAGAATTTGAGATGTCTCCCGCTAATAGCCCGCCTCAATATATAGTGACGAGAATTCGCACCTACCATGGAAATCAGTACGTGCATGTATTGCGTTTTCTGAGTTCGTATCCAATGTGACAGGAATTTCAACAAACGTGAGTTATGCTCCCGGGGCAGAACAAGAGGCAACCTCCGTTGGAAATTTTATTGGGTATAAGCCTTTCGTCGTTTTATTGAATAGAAAAATCACTGAAATTGTAATATGAGCGTTAGTGCCTAGTTTTAATTTCAGCATCCCACAAAATATATTACTTATTCCATGTTGGTAAGCCTGTACTATCTGACTATCTCGTATAACTATACTAGTAGTTAAGTACAACTATACAATTTCATTGACAATGGATGACTAAGATTACATTAGCTCTTTGGCAGAGTAGACTAGGAGTAGGCTGCTGGATAAGTTTCAAAGGATGTCCAGGGAGAAGAGAGAAATGCATAGCAATACTCTTGTGTTGGGACATGAGTTTCTCATGGGGACATTATAAAGCTTCGTTGAGGACATGTGACATGAAGTGCTACTATCAATCTCGGAAGGATGAATTGAAGGTAAGTCTAGCAACCAAGTTTTCCCAACCACAAATAATCTGAATTTAATATGTTTCACAGTGCCTATATAATTAATTCAGTGATTATTGTTGCGTCCACAGAGAGTACTTGGTCAAAAATGAGGTCAAATACGAGAAGTCTGTGATAGATGGACATATGTATTACTAGTAATGAAGAGAATTGTTCTGACGATATGAAGAAAAGTTGTATTATGTATGATTAATATCTATATCACGCAATAATTAAATTATCGTAAATCTTCCTGGATGCTCTTTCATTCTAAGGCTCATCAAGTCCATACACTCAATAACTGGTAGTCAACAGAATCAATCAAGGACAGTCATATTCTATTAAGAGTGGCGACAGTGATGAAATCCAATGTGCTCTTGCTTGAACTCCCCGAATAAACATTTCCGAAACCTCCGCTGTCTCCAAAAACATAATTGGATCCTATATGAACATGATCCCTGCACCAACAATAATTTCTCTCGCAGTTTGTTTCATCCAGCAAAAAAGTTGATATATTTTCAGTGAAAATGAGTCGCCAGAAGTCCTCACAAATAATATTAAATGATCGTTGACACGTCAATATATGAACCATATTATTTTTATAAAATTCTATTTTTTTTGTTGTTAGAATATTGTGCATAATTAATACATGATCCACACTTCTCCATCTTCTGGAGTATTGTGAAAAACAACCCCGGACTGCTCTTTGTTGCTAATTCCTATTATCAGATGCACCAGTCAAAATGCTCTTTGGTGAATCTCCAGCCAGCTAGAGGCAGGAGGCACACGCCGTGCGAGCACGATCACCATCGGAGTCCTGCAGACGAGCGAGAGACCCACCACTGGAGGCGATCGTTCTCGTCCTGTCTTCTTCGTGTGCCGCACGAGACGAGAGGGAGTCACTCACGCAACCACTCACCGTCGCGGCGAGAGTCGTGTGCGTCCCCTCGGCCCGGGGCGTCAGTATCCCCGTTCGGTCTGGGCGGTCGGCGTGTCGACCCGCGGCGAGCGGCTTCACCGGGCGACAGTGGGAGGCCACGCGGCGTACCCCACGACGCCGTCCTGACACAGCCGGCCGGATCCGGTCGCCGTTTCTTCGCTCGCGAGTGCCGATCACCTCAACAGCGCTCCAGTGGTCAGCAATCTTGGTTCTCCCGGGTATTAACCGTATCTCTCTCCTTCCCTAGATAGGGAGCACTTGTAGAAAAAAATGTAGAAGCCGGAGTTCGATATATCAGTTAATTATCGCTCTAATGCTGTACTTTCTGACATGATCCACATCAGTACTATATTCATCGGCATTATCACCACATTTATGAGTTCAAACTGAAGCACTACAATGTCTTATAATTAGAAGAAAATAAATATTAATATATTATGCCTCTTTTATGTGAATGGAGTATGCATAAAATGACCACATTCTTTGCTTGTGTGACATTGATGAAGTAATTCTGGAAGAATGAACTATTGAGTGATGATCACCTGGGTTGCTGTGTGGATTAATTAATTTCCACCTGGTGCGAGCAATCACATAATGACTAGGAGGAGGGATTAGCTACGAAGATGCATGATCACAATATTTTGTCAATGATTGCTGATCCAGCAAATTAATCGAGACGAACTAGTGTGTAGTTGTAAGCACCTTCATGTTATGTCATTGACGATTGTAAAAGGCACATAGAACATTATCTGGATTGAATGAGGAGAAGAAAGATCAACCATGTATCACTGTCATAAACATTGAGAAATATGGAGTTCGTGGGACCCCTATAGGCTAACATTCCTAACTTAGTATATTGCAACATTCATGTATACATAAAGTTCAAGTATAGCAACTTAAATCTATCCATTTAATGAAATGTTTAGATCATAAAACCCTGTATTATAATGTCACATTTTTTTTATTTATTTGGGTTTCATATAACCTTTTAAGGTTTTCCAAAAATAAATATTGAAATATATAAAAATAGTACTTTATCTAGTTAAGAATATTTGATGCCAGGACCACTAATTGCAGCAGCCGACGTAAATATTTTTCGACTAGAGGAAGTAAACAGATTTAACCGTGGTGGCAGGGTTCAAGATTTTCAGAATGAATTTAAATTGGTCATTTCGGAACCCCCGATACGATAATATTTCAGCTGAAAATTTTTAAACTTTTTATTTTTTTTGTGAATTTTGTATATATTTGTTTCAAATATTAACCAACATTTTGTTTAAATTTCGGAAATTTTGGACTAAAATTTTTAGTATATCGGTTGACCTCTGATAGAATCGCCGAAGAGAAATTTGAAACCTGCGTGGTGGTGATCACTAATAAATGATTAATAATGAATAATGCTTGTAATTAAATTTGGAAAGATCATCGAAGCCCAGGCCGGCGTGGAACCGCTGCGCCGCCGCCGTCGACTTCCTGGAGAGGAGCTCCGGCCCGTACCGGCCACGTGAACGACGACGGGATGTACGGCCACGCCAAGGCGGTGGCGGAGGCGATGCTCGGCGAGGCCAACGTGAGGGTCGCCGCCCGGAGCATGGGCGGCGAGGACTTCGCCTTCTACGCGCGGCGGTCGCCGGGGGCCTTCTTCTTCACGGCGTCGGCAACGAGACCACCATGGGGCCCGCCGCGCCGTCCGGCCGGTGCACTCGCCGCACTTCGTCCTCGACGAGCGCGCGCCTGCCGGTCGGGGCGGCGCTCCACGCCGCCGTCGCGATCGAGTACCTGAACAAGCACGACTGCTCGTGAATCTCGTGTGTGATCCAATTGAAATATACTTCGTATCAAGCAATCGATCGACCTGTGGTGAAAATAATTAGAAAAAGAAATGAGTATTTGTCATAGCTTGCTGGACAGTGAATATGTGTGTGATTAATTACGGTATGTGATAATTTGGGGATTTTAATTGAATAAATTCACTGGCGTAAATTTATTAATTTGCAACGGAGTACGTAAAACATTGGTTCAGGAGCATAAGAGCATGACTCCAGCGTTAAAAAAATGAGAGAATCCCTTATATGCCCCAGAATTTGACAGTTCCTTGTATGCCACTTAAAATTGGCTTCTCCCTTATATGCCACTAGTTCAAGTTTTCCACCTTTTATGCCATCCATCACTATAGTGTTGGTTGACTGTTACTCAAAGGTTAGTTTTTTTGTAAATGACCAATATGCCCTCTCAACTTAAAAAAGTGTAAACTTCAAAAAATCATAACTAATTTATTTTAAATCCTTTTTGAGTGAACAAAATTTTGTCATAACCAGTGAAAAATGCTTTTTTATATTAAAATATTATTGGAAAACTGCATTGTTCATGCTTACATTGAAAATTTATTTGTGATGGTAATGGCTAAAATTGA
The DNA here is from genome assembly GCA_009805545.1 of Oryza longistaminata. Classification (NCBI taxonomy): domain Eukaryota; kingdom Viridiplantae; phylum Streptophyta; class Magnoliopsida; order Poales; family Poaceae; genus Oryza; species Oryza longistaminata. The sequence goes on along the minus strand of CM020184.1, from coordinate 24,336,085 downwards.
ATGTGATGTAGAAAAAATTAATTTTCATATGTTGTATCCGTAGCTATATTAGTACTAAAATACCTACTATTGGTTGTATACTAATTCTCAAGGGAAAATGTGTCTTTTACAATGAAGTTAACGGTCAATTGATGGTGACTGACGGCAATGGCATAAAAGGGAGGAGAAACTGAACGCGGTGGTATAAAGGGAGATGCCAATTTAAAGTGGCATATAAGGGAGCCCGGTTAATTTAAGAGTGGCATATAAAGGATTCTTCTTAAAAAATACACCTACTCACCAAAATGAATTAACTTTTAATACGATATGAACACTACCTATATTCAAATGTATTTATAAAAGTTGATTATTTTGAGCGGAGTGAATATACGCATTAATATATGCATGTATCGCTCTCATCTCTAAGGCTGTGTTCTTTGCTAAGGGTTCCCAACCCCTCTCTCTCGTGTTCCGCGCTACGTTTTTCAAACTGTTAAACGGTGTATTTTTGCAAAAAAAAAAGTTTTCTATATAAAAGTTGCTTTAAAAATATTCAAATTAATCCATTTTTTTAAAAAAATAGCTAATACTTAATTAATTATGCGCTAATGGACCGCTCCATTTTCCGTGCGTACTAATAAAATCTGATCTATGAATGTTTATATGTAGTAAAAATCCCATTTGTTTAATAGATTCTATATAACCTGCTAGGGCACCACAATGGTTATCTATATTTCTTACAAGGAATCCATGTCAGCATATTTTCTACTGGAAGGTATTAAAAATGAAAGAGAGAGAACAATATCTATCTACTAACTTAGAGATAGTCTATAGAGAAAAACGAGGCAATGCATGAGAGAGCTATAGATACCAATGTAGACATACTATTAAGGTGGTTTACTATTAATCGAGTCTATTGCTGAGATGTACATGTTTTATAGAGAGCACCTTACTTACCATTGGCGGGTGCTCTAAGTAGTGTTTCTGTGCTAACTTATGTACAGTTATAAACCCTGATAAAAAATAAATAAAGATAATTATATATGGTGTTATATGAAAAGACAAATTTGTCTAATTTCACTATGAAACTTGGTTATTAAGGCTGAGTTCGGTAGTGCCTTTCTCATCCTTAACACCTCATTTTTCGTGCATCCTTCCCAAACCGCTAATGTATGTTTCAAAAATATATATATAGGAAAGTTGCTTAAAAATATATTAATCTATTTTTTTTATTTAATACTTAATGAGTGAATTACAATTTCAGCCAAATTTTATTATCTATGTTTCACTTGGGTCACCCTTAAACCAATTTGTTCACTTTGGACCGGGTATGTTTGCTTATTTTTTTACCACCCCAAATAATTTCTTCACCATCCATGAACAATCTCAATAAATCAGTTTCGATACATCGGTGAATTTTCCCGTCTATATGCAAGCTATATGTTAACCAAAATAGAGATAACATGAATAGTAAAGAAAGTTGAGTGGTCTAAATCAAATATGGCAAAGTTATCCGGTCCAAAGTAAAAAAATTAGTGTAGAAAATTCAAAGTAAAAATTTAAGGATAAAAATTGACCCAAACTATAATTTACTCGTCATGCGCTAATGAATCGTTTTATTTTCGTGGCGGAAGGAAGGTTCTCAACCTTCGCAATCAAACACAACCATCAAACCCAACCTAAAGGTAGTGAAAGTGAAATTTACTTTCGAAAAAGAAAAGTAAAACAAGCAACTCCACTCGCCATGGCCATGGCCATGGCCGCCTCCTCATCCTCGTCTCCCCTCCTCTCGCCCTGCCCCTCTCCTCCTCCCCTCCTCCTCTTCCTCTTCGCGTCCCACCCCTCGCCGCACGCGGCGGCGGCCGCGGCGGATGCGGCGCCCCGCGGGAGGCGGCGGAGCGCGGCGAGCTCCTGTCCGCGGCCGCGCGCCGCGGGGTTCGCGCGTGGCTGCGGCGGCCTGCGGCGGAGCATCCACCGGCACCCGGAGCTGGCGTTCGAGGAGGTCCGCACCAGCGAGCTCGTCCGCGCCGAGCTCGACGCGATCGGGTCCCCTACGAGTGGCCCGTCGCCCGCACCGGCGTCGTCGCCACCATCGCCGGCGGCGACGGCGCTGGGGCCGGCCGTCTTCGCGCTCAGGGCGGACATGGACGCGCTCCCCTGCAGGTACTCTCGCCCCTCTTGATTAGGATTCGTGG
>CM020184.1:24314428-24333886 GCA_009805545.1 Oryza longistaminata | reverse complement strand
TGATTGATTGATTGATTCCGGGTGGATTCTCTTGGGAGGGAGAAGATGAACGGCTAATTTGGGTTGTCGGGGATAATTTCCAGTGCGTTTGAGTGCTGATTAGATTCAGCTTGTTTCAAATTATTATGTCAAATCTGATTGGTTCGTGATGCATTGACCTCTGCTTAGTGAAATGGAGTTTGCCACAATTGATGATTGCTTACTCACTGTAGTGAAAATTAGTCGATTGCTGTTCCAAAATTATCTCAATTATAGCATAACCGAGCCTGTTAGTTCGTACAATATATTCATTAACAACTCGGATGACCCAACAAAGCATTGATAAATGGATAACAGAAGGAATTAATGTCAAGATAAGGCAAAATTGATGATCAGTCATGCATCTCTGGCCTCTGCTTTGGGCTAGGCTAACATTCCTCTCTGAGGTGCTAGAGATTTTGCATTGTGTTGTCGTTGTGTAATCTGTTTGGATACCAGGTGCTGGTTACTCGTAACTTTATTGAGCTATAAAAATACTTTATACAACCAATTGCCAGTTATCAGTACACTATAAATCTACTGCATCATCGAATCGGATGGGCAATATATATGGGAAACAAAGGACAGTAGGAAAATTGGTGTACTACTGGTGTTGTTTATACTTGTGCCTTCTAGATAAACTGAAGCATGTTTAAGTGCAATCTAGATAAACTGAGGCATGTTTAAGTGCAATCTAGATAAACTGAGGCATGTTTAAGTGCAATCTAGATAAACTGAGGCATGTTTAAGTGCAATCTAGATAAACTGAGGCATGTTTAAGTGCAATCTAGATAAACTGAGGCATGTTTAAGTGCAATCTAGATAAACTGAGGCATGTTTAAGTGCAATCTAGATAAACTGAGGCATGTTCAATGTACCGTGACTGACAAGCAAGAAAATAATTACTCCATCTGATCAAGAATTATATGATGTTTTGGACAATGGTATAGTCTCCAATATCTATCTCTTGCACTGTTTTATATGGATATATGTAACTAAAAGAATAAAAGATCTATATATATTATGAAAAAATCATGATAAAGACAATGGTATTTTTCATATAATCGACCTAAATTGGCTTATGAAAGATAAAAGATAGTAAAGTTTGATTGTAAGCTTTCTAAAACAATTTGTACTTGATTGAATAACATAATATTGGAAAAAGTGTGTCCAAGATTGAATTTTCTACTGATATTGTAAAGGAGATGTTACTTGGATCTAAATGTATTTCATAGCTTTTGCACAAAAGGAACTCTCCATCTAACAACACATGTTACACTTTCGTAAGTACTCTTCATATTTTATTAACGCTTTTATTTTCTCTCTGTGCTCACCATTTGGAAGGAATTGGTAGATTGGGAACACAAGAGTGAGGAAAGCGGAAAGATGCATGCTTGTGGGCATGATGCTCACACCACTATGCTTCTAGGAGCTGCCAAGCTACTTCAATCTCGGAAGGATGACCTTAAGGTACTATGTGACCATTGTGCATTGACCGTAACTTGTCAACTTGATTACTTGAGCTTGATCCTAGCAAATTAGGATCATTATACGACGTAGTCACTTGGGTAGAAAATCTTAGGGTGACCACTGATAGTACTGATAATCGCTTGTGCTCATTAAAATGTGTACAGAAAGGCTTCATAGTTCATAAGATAAGTTGAGTTGATGCATCATCAATACACTGACAAGATTCCTGTAATCTCCCAAACACTGGATATAAATCTAAAATCTTATTTGATAACCAATGGTGGTCTTTCATGTTTTCTGTTAGGGTACTGTGAAGCTCGTCTTCCAGCCAGCAGAGGAAGGTTATGCTGGCGCACGCTATGTTCTACAAGAAGGCGTGCTAGATGATGTGTCAGCCATTTTTGGCTTGCACGTTGATCCAAGAATTCAAGTAGGCACCGTCACCTCCAGGCCAGGGCCATTTCTTGCAGCATCAGGCCGGTTTCTTGCAACGATCACTGGGAAGGGTGGTCATGCTGCAGGCCCACACAATGCCGTCGACCCCATCCTCACTGCATCCTCTGCCATCGTCAGCCTCCAGCAGATCGTAGCCCGGGAAACTGATCCTCTTGAGGCTGCGGTATGTGTTCGACTGCATCGCATATACTCTCCTAATTTCCAGCCTACCTTATGTACCTTATGTCACCTGATGTCATAGTCTGTTCATCAGATGTGTTCCTTGGCAGTAAATAACATCGCCATCTCCTTTCGCTACTGTCAGGTGATCTCCGTGACATTCATGAAAGGAGGCGATGCCTACAATGTCATCCCAGAGTCGGTATCTTTCGGTGGCACCTTCAGGAGCTTGACATCAGAAGGCCTCTCATATCTCAAGAAGAGGATCAAAGAGGTAAGCATGATCAAAGAAGCAACTCTTCTCCAATCTATCTCAAGCTCTGAACACAGCTTCATCAGAATTAGACAAAAATAGTCCTCCCCAACAGCTTACAATTCTCCACTGCCCTTGTAAATCCATAACCACAAATGATCAATCAACAACATGATAAATGCTTCTCTGGCAGATCGTGGAAGCGCATGCGACCGTGCACCGGTGCACCGCCACCGTCGACTTCATGGAGGAGGAACGCATCCCGTACCCGGCCACCGTGAACGACGAAGGGATGTACCGCCACGCCAGGGCCGTGGCCGTGGACGTGCTCGGGGAAGACGGCGTCAAGGTGGGCACCCCGTTCATGGGCGCCGAGGACTTCGCCTTCTACGCGCAGAGGTTCCCGGCGGCGTTCTTCATGATCGGCGTCGGCAACGAGACGACCATGCGGAAGGTGTACCCGCTGCACTCCCCGCACTTCGTCGTCGACGAGGATGTGCTTCCGGTAGGAGCCGCCTTGCACGCGGCCGTCGCCATGGAGTACTTGAACAAGCACGCTTCTACGGCTACGTACTAAGGCCTCCTTTGTCATGTAAACATGGGAATTTCTTATGAATTTCACAGAAAATGGTGTAAGTTCCTGTAAAAAAAAAAAGCATGGGAATTTGTGTGTTCCAAAGGAGGCCTAAGGCTTTCAGTGGCTTTTGAAATACTCGTGTTTTCTGCTTCTACATAGGAAGCAGAAAGTTGTAGATTTAGTACAAGATTTTGCATAAAGGTAAATAATATTACACTGCAAAGCACAAGCGAGCTGCCAGCCAAAGTTTATTTGCCCCTAGTAATAATAAGTATCCAAAATTTGACTGAATTAATGGTTTATTCTGGCCCGGTCGGTAGTAAGAAATTTGCTATTTTGTCATATTCATCTTGGCAATGCATTTTTTGTCATAAGTGAAATCATCTGTTAATCATCATGACCTGTTTTTTCAATACTAAATATATGTACGAAACTGGCTCACAATTTCGCATGCGACCAAAAGCAAGATTTGAGATATGTATGGAACAAAACTTTTCTGCACCAAGGATATACAACACATAATATTCCAACGTGCAGATAGATTCAGTTCGTCTTTACAGATATGAAAATGGTACTTAAATACAAACTCCGCCAATGGAGGATGGTGCACCTATGGACTTACACCAACAAATATACAGTAGCATGTCCTGCAACTTGAATAGCTGACGAAAGATGATAAAAGTCCCTAGTCTAAAACATAAACCAAGCCTGTTGGAAGGAAGGCTGTCTTGAAATGTTTAATTCTATCCTTTCACAATCTCCCGGTAGACTAAATCGATGAAATCATCATTCTGGCATAAAGAACACTCATAACAGTTAATAATTGTCTACCCAAAGATGCAGGAATAGAGCTAGCAAATAAAGGTATAAAGTGTCACTGGCTGGTAAGTCTAACTTAGAGAGACATCTTAGTACAACGGGAATTATGCACAAGACAATGAAACAGGAAACTGTCTATGATTTAAGCAAAGCATGAGTCCCTGCAGGATGCCTCAATTGAAGCCTTAACTCAACTCATCACAAAATTTAACTCTGAGAGCCAACAAAGATAAATCATGAAATGTGCATAAATTGCTATTGCAGCATACCTCAACAAGCCTAAGTAATGCATCCCTGACTTTTTCTCTGGACAGTACTGGGCTGTAGACCGGTGCTGATGCAAGAGATGGGGATGGATTTGGTGGCGGAAATGGTTGAAGTAACGGAGTCCCATATGGTGGAGAAGGCGATGCTGTAGGTAACGGAAAGGGCTGAAGCAAGGGAGCACTCTGTGGCTGCTGAGTGATGCGAGGATGTTGAGGGGGAGCAGTAGGTGCCACAGGATTGGTGCGGGCCATTGTTGTCTGAGAAGATGTCAATGGTGAAAAAAGTGATGGATTTAGAAGGCTTGCTGACCTGTTGACCACAGCACCAGTTCCACCATGAACATCAGGGGATATTACTGATGAAGTTTGAGAAGGGAGCAAATGGTGCACAGCTGGAGGCTGAGATATACTGATACTTGTTGGTGCATGTGAAGATAAAGGAGTAGACCCAAAAGATTGATTTAACTGTCCTGCAACTGATACACCGGAGGCACTGCCAACATTTATAGCTCCCTGTTCCAAGAGACCCAAATTTGTTAGACTAAAAATACAAAGTTCTATCTTGAAGAAATTATAGAACACTTCCATTGCAAACAAGCTAGATTAGAACAGAGATGAACAGATCATATGATACAAAGTGAAGCTGCAGAGAAAAAGCCTCATTTCAAACTTTCCGTACACTAAAGAATGCAGATAACGGATCCTCCTGGACATGGGTAGTAGCTGGTATGATATTCGATGTTTGAGGCTCTAGTGGACCTTCAACCAAAGTAGGTGCTGCTTCCAGCTCTTCAAATTCACTGAAATAAGATCGATGACAGTATAACACTATTACAATAACATAGTTTATGGCAAATATACATTCAAAAGCAACAAATTAAGGGAATGGTTTACAATACAGCAGTAAGATACAATATTAAATGAACAAAAAGCAGTAGCCACGAGTCATGTTAATCTCATTTTAAATTGAATAATTGATCGCATGCTAATCTGAGTACAGAAATGTCTGGCATGCAAAAGGATGCAAGAAAAAAGGATGGAATCCGTTCAACACACATGCCTTCAGTAACTTCTACTGTACATATTTTCTGGTTAAAAGATTCAACCACCTGATCTATGTGAAACCTCAAGTACTACAAAATTTTCAACTATCTAAATAGAAGCATTCTAAATCTTGTTCGATAAACCAACAAATATTCTTAAAAGCTCCATAACAAAGTAAAGTAATATTTCATATAATCATGTTGATTAGGACAACTTCTACAACCAAATCAAGAAATGTAGCGCAAAACACACATTTAGGTACCTTTTAATAGAGGGAGCCTTTGGCTTCGGAGTTGCTTTGGAGAATGCATTCAATATCCTTCACGATCAGGAAGTGAAAAAATAATATAAGAAAGTGTGAAGCCTCGACTTATGAAACAAGCACATTGCTACTAGATCATTTAGCCTTAAACTTATGCAAGCTCTAAATTCTAACTAAACTGACCTAAAGTGAGCAAATGAAAGTAAGAAGTTAGCTTATCAATGAGATGTAGCGATATTCTTTTATTGTACCTCCCATCCACGATAATTTTAACTTTCAAAATGTCATATAATTGATATACAATTTTAACTATATAATAAAAGCAAGATAAACTGGAAGTGTGACATACTGACACAGTGAAGATTGGTTCTGTTTAACATTGTGGCAGTTTAGAAAAATAATTATTTTTCTATCGTTCAGGTATAACAGTTAATTAAGCCGGTTACTGTAATGACAGATTCCACAATGTAGAACAACAAAAGCAAGCTGGCCCTGATATATTTGGCATTCAAACTACAAATTATACAAGTCAGAACAGAAAATCACACGATATGCCATATGGAGAGATGAAATATTTTTCTTACTATTTGTATAACCAGCTATATGTGAGTACTACTGTGGACCAAAATATTTAATCCCTTGCATATTATCATTCCTGTGAGGCTATGACTCACATGTCCTTTTTTCAGTGACCCATAGACACTGCTCATCTCATACAATCATGTTGCTTGGTTATATTTACCCCTTTGGGCTGAACTTTTCAGGAGTTGGCATTAGAAAGTGATGTCTACAAGGATAATTTATGTTGATGTAACTCGACAAACACATTTTCTCAAAACAAATAGTTGATATTTCAGGTCATTCTACATATACAAGCAGCAAGATACATGAACCAGACAATCTACAACAAGAAACTAGGAGCACGGTCCACAAAGACACTAAAGTCTAAAAGGACTAAAGGAGCATTATTTGTAGGAAATACGAATTTACCTGCTAAAAAGATTTGCAACTTCTTCGCATTCCTGGGAATTATAAAACCAAATGCCAATAACTTCTTGTGCAGCATTGCGATACATTATATAGGGAACCTGAAGCTGATATTCAAAATCTCCCAGGAGATCTTCAACTAAATTATCTGTTGATAAGATAAGGAAACCAAATACTAAGAAATCAACATAGAAGAAGAATGTGTCTTGTAAAACAAACAAAAAAGCTCCCAAAACGCTGCTTGACCCTAAAGTTTATGTGGTTTGTAATATGAAGTTTCTACAAAAATATCAACTGTTTTGTAATGAAGCTCATCAGGGAGCTGCTAGCATTGAAGTTTAACTATTTTTCACTGAATAATAATTCACAAATAAGCCGATACAAGTTCCCAAATGCACATTGATAATGACAATCATGTGTGACAAGTGAGATTGACAATTTCATGCACAGGTTTTACAAAGGTTGTAACATAGCCAATTATAGTAACTTCAACTCTAAGAAAACCAAGAAAATTTTCACGCAGCGTACCTGTATTACGACGATTCATGACAACAAACTGGAATCTGGGCTGCGCATTCCTGCATTGCAAAAATGTAATGGTATTCAACACAACTAGTAAATGTGATTCATTGGTACTTTAATACATTTGCATTATTTGATGATTAAGAGACAAGATATCAAGACATATGGTTAAGTAAAATGTTGGTTCCTACATTCTCTTTGCAAAAAGTGCACATTGCACCATTTGAAGTATATCCAATCATTTGAAGGATGTGGTATATCCATGGTGTACTGTATAAAAATGAGAATTCAGTCATTCACTATCAATATGGACTAAGCGGTGTTGCTTTCCTTTGTTGCTCTAGATACCAGGGATGCATTTCATTTGAAAATTCCCATGTTCCACAATTACATGTGCACTCTTTCTGTTCCTTTTTTTTTGGGTATTTTCAGACTGTTTCATCATCCATTCTCCAAAATGGGAACACTTGAACCCCTAAGCACTGAAATGCATTCAAAACCAAATGTGCTGACAAAGCATTGCCAAGAAGTGTAAATGCTGTAATGTTGGCAGAATACAGTTGCAAAATAGCACCATCCCCTGCCAAAGTTTTCTATCTCATCTGGCAATCTTCTAATATCAAAATTAGCATTAATATAATTGTGTACTCTTAAACAAAACATACTTGGGCATGTAATGCACCAAGAGAAGAAAAATCGACAAAATGATTGCAATGTTTACAATTAGAACTTTATATCACCAACCACCGAATATCTTTACAACCCTTTTGTTTTGTAATAAATAAAGAAAGATCTTGACAAAGTGAACAGGGGCCACTTCAATGCTGTCATTCACTGTGTTAAAGAAATAGTTGTAGCTATAATGCTATATTGAACGAAAATTCATGAAAGCTACCTCCAAGATCCTCCACTAAGCAAGCCTACTAATCAACACTAGGTTCTGCATGATATTGCATTCATCATTCTAATCAAACTTCCTTCGCCCTCTCTCCTCTCTTCCATCCAACTCACTCCGACGAGCTCACAGAGCTGCCTGAGCTACTAGAAGAGCTGCAACAGACTGAGGCCGCCGTCTAGACTTGCTGCTTGGTCAGCAGATTTGGTCACAAGTTGTGATTGGTCATGTTCATAACAATGCAAAAGTTTGAGGTGATTTATCTTATTAGTAAGATGTGCCAAAGGATTATCATATTATTTCTAGAGTTTAAAATGTGAAATCAAAATATACACATGAAACTAACGCATGAATTTATTAGCAAGAACATTACCATTGAAGGTCTCCTCCACTCCTACTCTGTTTGCTATGCTCACAATTAACCCAGCAAAAGAGCAGACTTTTGTAGCTAGGCAGTATCATAAAAATATCAACCGTACTAATTGAAAGAGATACGTTAGCCTGACAATATAAAACATGTGGGTGGTATGCACTTCCAGAATACAAGCAATCATATATTAGAACTAATGCAACCTTCAAATATTCACTGAAAAACTTTGGTTTGATATTCATCAGATCATTATGTATATACCTATCTTATACCAAAATCTCTACTGACAACCATGTTACTCCGTTTATCATTGTACAGATTTATCTACACATTTGCACTTGGATAAGTGATGTTTATACCTACAAGTTCATTATATATGGGCTTGTATGGTGCTCAACTGTACGGTTGATATGTTTAGAGTGTCAATTTTGTTTTGATAATCTCAGTTCTACACTGTGTCCTTTTCCCCTCTTTCCCAACTCACTTCCCTCGTTTTCCGCGCGCAGGCTTTTCAAACGGCTAAATGGTGTACTTTTTGCAAAAATTTTGTATATGAAAGTTGCTCTAAAAAATCATATTAATCCATTTTTCAAGTTTTTAGGCTAATACTTAATTAATCTCACTATAATCACATGTTTTCTTTTCCGTGTCGGGAGGCAAGGTTGGGAACTAACCCTCCCGAACATGATTCACATGTTTTCTTTTCCATGTCGGGAGGCAAGGTTGGGAACTAACCCTCCCGAACATGATTTACTGGTTGCCCCAGTTCCCAACTGCTAAGCGGTGCGTTTTTTGTAAAAAAATTCTATACGAAAGTTGCTTAAAAAATCATATTGATCTATTTTAGAAAAAAATTAGCTAATACTTAATTAATTACGCGCTAATGGACCGCTCCGTATTTCAGGCGTGCAACATGGGTTTCCAACCCAGGTTGCCGAACACAGCTTAATGGGTCTATGAGTGGATGAATGATATGTAGTTATTGGGACTATACTTTATTCACTGATTATGCGATGTTGAAAGATTAAAGATAGTAGAAGCGACCTTAATATGCACCTTAGTTAATTAATTTTATATTAAAAATAAATTGTAGTTGGCTAAAAAAAGAGGAGGGCACATGCCCCCTCTTATTTACACACCGGAGCACATGTCCTCTATTAACTTTACCGTAAAATAGGCCATTGGGATAATTGAGGGAACCAATTGAAAACAATAATTTGCTATATATCTGTTTATTACCACAATATTGACGAGAAGGTGAAGTGGACATAATTTTATTTCTATTCACCGTGCATTATCGCAATGTTGATGAGAATGTGTATTGAACCTAATTCAATTGAAAGTTCTATCCACTCGAGCAATTTTAACAAATGAACAACATATTTCCATCACTTGTATACTAATCCAAATACAGGATTTAGAGGTTCACTCATAATCGATTGGCACAATGATAAAGTAATTGAATATATCTTCTGTAGTCACTTGGGTTAAATGGTACTAATGTTCTCCCTATTTATATTGGAGATGATCAGATGGACAAACATGCATTTAATGTTTAGTCATTTCCTAAAGGTAACTTATGATAATTTTTTTTAGAGTTTCCGTCATATAGTATCTCACATGTATATGTTACTATATTAGGTGATTCTTGAGCGCAACATCAGGTACGATATTCTTGTCACAAGCTATGGCACCCAGATTAAATATGAGGATGCATCTATATATTTTTTAAAAAAATATATAGAAAAATAATGAAACTCTTGTAGAAAAATATAAATATAATAGTTTTGGTATAATCGAGTGCAACATAGTCATCATCTCCCATGCTCTCTTGTGGTTGATTCAAGTTGAAAAGGCAATTAAGCCCAAATAATGAACTTGTTGATTACTAACTATCAAATGTTCAAAGAAAATCAGTATTTTATAATTAAAGTTAGTCAAAAATGTTGACTACTAATCGGTAATGGCTAAGGATGCAAAAAAAGCATGTTTGAATGCTTTTATAACTAAATATAGTGATACATATACATGAGTATCTTACAATTCTAAGTAGTATCAGGAGTTCAGGACCTAACCAAAGAATCACCAATATGAATTTCATTATTCTGAATCTGGTTTTCTCTACTATAAAAGCAGAGTCGTCGTCGTCCTCCTCACTTAAAGGACTTTCCCCTACTTAAAAAATTTACCATGCCTTGAAAAAAATCCACCCACCAAAAGTCAGTGTTTCTACACAAAAATCACCCATAAGAAAAACCGAGCTCAATAAAACCATTTATCTGTATTTCTTTTATGCTTATAATTTGTCTTGGTTTGCTTCCATTTCTGAATCAAATAGCTGTATGGTTTAGTACACAACATCTTATGTGTGCTACAAAATAGTGAAAAGTATTTTATGTGTGCTGCAAAAATAGTGAAAAAAACATCCAGTATTTTAGGAATGAATAAACACTGGTGGAGAAATGATCTTTGCTGGATCGACCCAAAACCACAATAGTTCCGTTTCCAAAAGAAACCGGGACTAAAAATGATATTTGGTCCCGTTTGAAAACCCTACCGCCATTTTATGATCTTTACTCCCGGTTAGGGTTCCCAACCGGGACTAAACATCCCCTGTCAGATGTATGTCTGGAGGCGCGATGATCTTTAGTCATGGTTGGTGACACCAACCGGGACTAAAATTGAACGTGTAGTATATAATCCCTATTAGAGCATGGCCAGCAGTTCATCTATCCGTGCTCCATCCCTGATTTGGCCTATAGAAGGGAAAAAATTGATTCCAGTAGATGCGCCAACCCATCCTCCAAAAGTGGCGAATGCGCCAAATTAGGAGAGAGAAAAGGCAAAAATGGAGTGTCTCTCTCCTCACGCCATTTCTCAACGGCCGGGATCCCACCCCCATCCGGACTTCCACGAGCTCCTTCCCTCCGGCGCGACCTCAACTCCGGCGCCACCTCCCCTCCCCTCCCATCGCCGTCTTCGCCGGCCAGCGATGTTGAGTCCCCGTGCCCGATTTTGGTTGTTTTTTCAGCGGATCGTGGATAGGGAGGGTGGAGTGAGAGTGGAGCGTACCAGATCTGAGTCGCGCGGCCGCCGTCTGCCTCGTCGCCCTGCCGCCGGTTAGCTGCCTGCCGCCATCGCCATGCGCGCGCTGGCCGACTTCCGCCGTCTCCCTGCCCGCGGCGCGCGCCTACTGCCGTCCTCCCCGCCCGGCCGCTTGCCTCCGCGGCCGCCCCGCCCCTCGCCCGCCTGACCGCTCGCCTCCGCCGCTGCCCCAGCCAGTCGCCCGCCCGGCCGCCGCCGCCCCTCGGCTGCAGCCCTCGGCTGCACGCCCGCTGCCGCCTCGCGCCAGCTCGGCCGCCCCGCTGCTGCCGTCGCCCACGCCGAGGAGCAGAGAGAAAAGGAGAAGAGTGTAGAAGGGGAAAGAATGGAGAAGAGTGTAGAAGGAACAGAGAGAAAAGGAGGAATAGAAAAAAAGAGAAAAAGAGAAATATAATCCGGTAGAAAGTCACAATTTAATGCATTAAATTATCCATTAAAAATATATAGGTTAAAATACACTTATTTAGATTATCGTGATAAATAACATAGTTAAAATTTAGTTGTTCAATATATAGCCCTTAAAAAATAATACAAATATATGGTTAGTTGGAAGATATTAGTAAAATATAAGAGGGTGTGATATGGAGGATGTAATATGGACGATCTGTTGGAGTGGGAAGGTATATGGAGGAAGAATCTTTTTTGGATGGCCATCCATATGAGGATATGGAGGATCAAATTTGGATGAGCTGCTGGGGATGCTCTTACTTATCCTCTTCTCCACAATCACAACTAGATCGAATCTCTCCTCCTTCTCCTCCTCCACTCCTACAGATCAGATCTACCCTCTCTTCCTCATCCCCTCGTCCACCTCCTCCCCTTCCTTCTATCCTCCCCCTCCTCCCCTTCCCATCCGTCGGGCCGGCGGGCGGCAGCAGCGGCAGCGGCTTTGTTTGTTTTTTTTAATAATTTGTGATTACTGATATGTATAAATTTGTGATTTATTATATGGATATGTGATGTATTTGATTTGTGTGTAATTTTTTAGGATCTGTGATGTATTTGATTTGTGTGTATTTTTTTTAGGATCTGTGATGTATTTGATTTGTGTGTATAAATAACTTTAAAGATTTGTGATGTGGATTTGGTGATGTGAATTTGGGATGTTACTTTGATTTAGGATTTTAGGGTTTGATCTGGGGATTTGCATGACACTTGATTCGGGAGAAAATAAAAAGGAAAAAAAAAAGAAAAGGGGCCATCTGGTACTGCCGTTATTCCTCTTTACTCCCAGTTAGTACCAGCAACCGGGACTAAAGATCCCTCTCTTTAGTCCAAGATGATCTTTGTCCCGGTTATTTCAACCTGGATTGCTACTCCTGATTGGAAAACCAGGACTAAAGGGGGTTACCAACCGGGAGTAAAAACTGGTTCTCCACCAATGAAAGCATCCACAATTTGTAGACAGCAAACACTTAGCAAATGATAGTAAATGAAGATCACACTGTGTCGGTTGGATTATTGCCTTGTAACGGGATACTAGCTGCAATGAAGACATATTCCAACTTGTATCCTATGTTGTCTGTTTGGTATGTTGTCTTTCTGGTAGAATGAAGAGGGTAGAGAATTGTTCTTTGATGTGCCAATTTGCCTCAATTGTTTGGATCCCATTAAGCATCATCTTGGTATTCAACTGCGTTGAAAGCACATTAGAAACTTAAAGCAATGCCTTTTTTTTTTATCTTCTATAAAGATGCAATAATACTCAAGCGGTTGTTGCGGCAATTGTACGTTGGCATATCTACGAAGCCAACAATGGTGTCCGGAACTTTGAAGGTAAAGCTTACCTAATGACAACAATTAAGAAGATATACACATATGTAAATATGATGTGATGTATTGTTTGGAATCGAGCCAGCTATTAAGGTTTGCATCCCCAAGTACACTTAGAGCAGGTACAATAGCAGGCTATAAGTAAGCTACAAACATATTTTAAGGAGATAAATGAGGAGAGAGGAAAGCAGCGCGCTACAGATTTGTAGCCAGCTGTAGCACGGACTACAAGACACAGTGTATGTATGATAGGTGGGACCAAGTATTAATAGTGTAGTATGCAACTATTATATGAATGACCTATTAAATTAGCTATAGATAAATTGGAGCTAGCAGTGGGCTATACTATTAAACTTGCTAAGAGCAAGTTTAATAGTATAGCCAATATAATAGCTCCAATTTATCTATAGCCAATCTAATAGCTAATTCATACAATAGTTACTTACTATACTATCAATACCTGGTCCCACTTGCCATACACACATTACGTCTTGGAGTCCGTGCTACAGCTGGCTACAAATCTGTAGCCCGTTGCTCTTCTCTCTCTTTCTTTATCTCTTTAAAATATGTTTACAGCTGGTTTATAGCCTGCTGTTGTACCTGCTCTTAAAAGCTGTGGGCTCCAGCACGTATGGTTTTGTTTGTGCTAATAGCAAGTTTAACAGTATAGCCAACTACTAGTTCCAATTCATCTATAACCAATCTAATAGCTCATCCATACAATAGTTACATACTACACTATTAATACCTGGTCCCACCTGTCATACACACACTGCATCTTGGAGTCCGTGTTATAGTTGGCTACAAATCTGTAGCTCACTGCTCTTCTATCTCCTTATTTATCTCCTTAAAATATGTTTGCAGCTGGCTTATAGCCTGCTATTGTAACTGCTCTGGCTTATAGCCTGCTATTGTAACTGCTCTAATGTGGATGCTACAGTCTCTTCTCTTATACAGGCTAGTCCTTTGCTGGCATCATCACACCGAAGATTGCTAAAGCACTAGCTTTAAGAAGTGTTGTCATTCTTGCTTAAGAGGAACGTTTCCACAAGTTACTCTTTTAGTGGGAGAATTTACTATTTGCCACTCTCTCAAAATACCAGTGCTCAAATGCCACTCTCCCAAATTTTCATTCCCAAATGCCACCCGGGCCCACATGTCAGCCTCACTCTCCATTCAAACAAAAGTGATGCGAGACCCGATGCTGAGTGAGGCTGACATGTGGGCCCGGGTGGCATTTGGGAATGAAAATTTAGGAGAGTGGCATTTGAGCACTGGCATTTCGAGAGAGTGGCAAATAGTAAATTCCCCCCTCTTTTAGTATGATAAAAAGTTAATGGCGAATGATTTTACTTTTTTTTTTAATTTATTTAAGCTGTGGTACTAATAATAAGGTGACTCTTTTGTTAGCTAGATTGAGCAGGCTCGTTACTTACTTGGTGTACCAGCATTGTATCCTATTGTATCCAGGATCTTATAGACTCTAAAAACTTTGTGTAAAGAGTAAATTTCACAAAACTTGTCTAAATAAATGAACAAACTTGATTAATAAAAAACACGGATTGGTGCATATGCTATCCCCCGCTACGATCCCGCCCTTTTGACCCCACAACTTGGCAGGTGAGCAGTGAGCTTAGGTGACATGGAGCGCCATGTCACATGCACGTGTCACATGATGTAATTAACCCTTCTTCTAAAACCTAGGATATTTGTTAATACTCCTTACGTCCCAAAATATAAGAACCTAGTCTCGAATAGAATATTTCATAGTACTACGAATCTGAACAGGCAACCTGTTCAAATTTGTAGTACTAGGACCAAGTTCTTATATTTTGAGACGAAGGGAGTAAGATGGAACACACCTGTGGTTATGTGAGAACAAAAATTAAAGAGTATAGTCCATTACCGGTCCCTAAACTTGTACCGTTGTGTCATCCCGATCTCTAAACTCGCAAATCGACCATTCAGATTCTCAAACTTGTTCGACTGTCAGCCCGGTCCCTAAACTTGCAGATCACTCGTTTAGGTCCTCCAACTTGTTCAGTTGTGTCACCCTGGTCCCTAAACTTGTATTTGAATATCATCTGGGTCAAATAGGACGGTCTAAAGACTTTATATTTAAAAATAATTCATAACTTTTTCATGTGAACTCTAATGAAGACAAACTTTATATCAAATTTGTAGCCCTCGACGCGATCTACAACCTTGTAGTTGATTTTTTTTAATTGTAAGTCATTTTTTGTCCCAAAATGTAATTTTAAAATTAAAATTTCAAAATCTATAAACATGCAACAATATTTTGGGACCCTAAACAGTTTTAATTCAAAAACTTTTCAACTACAAAGTTGTACGACGCGTCGAGAAGATGACCTTCAAGTCGCCCATTGCGATGGTTATACCATAGTAAACAGCCAGCAACCATCGCCCACATAATTCTCGGACCGGAGGAAACTGAACCTTGATTGAGTTCCTAATTCAAGTGAACCTAACCTGAGAAGATGACGACGACAATGGCTTGAGCAACACACCAAACTTGTAGTATGTACAGTTTTGAATTTACATTCGGTAGCTATTAAGCTTTGATCCAAGCATTGCATTGCAGTGCAAAGTTACTGAAAATCATCAATATAAATTTTGACTATATGAGACATCAATTTAACCAAAAACATGCTATGTGAATAAAATTTGCAAGGAATGCGATGATGCTCACCTTGTAACAAAAGCACCTCGACAATGCGCATACAATGATCCATGGTGATACACGCTGTACCCTCGGCGCGGGCCCCGGTAAGGGTATCCCAATGGCATCATGTCTTCCACGGTGGTCACCTTCTCCCCTTCCCTGACGAACGCCCTCTCCTCCCATCGCCCGGACCTCGACGAGAACACCTCCAGCAAGTACGGCGATGGCGGCCATTCCATCAACTTATACTGATCATCATCCACAGATGATGCTGCTGGTGTTGCTACCTCATCGTCATCGTCATCGTCATCGACATCGACAGCAGAAATCAAGCCAAAGAGTCAATAATACACTTGATTTCACCGACACAATCTCACGTCTCCAAACTATTATATAGCAGAGCTATACCGATAGTAGGATAGTAGTTACTTTCAGTGCTTGGTGCAGTCAAACCCTTGACAAACAGACACCCATACGATTATTACAAGAAGCAAAAGAATTCCAAGAACCACCAATTTGATTTTCATGTTCTGCAACCATGTCTTCCTACGAATTTTCACTCCCTTCTTTTTGAATTCCTGGGCCTGAATTACATAAAAGAAATAGACATTGATTATGTATATGCCATACGATCTATGCAAAGCAGCAAATAGAACAGACGGCTTGAGTACCTGACTTTGTAGATCGGAAGTCTTATCTTGAAGTTCACTCAGTTTTTCTCCACGACCCAAAGTCTGAAAATACCACAAAGAAGCATAAATGAACAGACTGTAATAATGGATGAAGATAGCTTAATTCAAGGCATCACCAAAACTGCTAAACCATTGACGATTCCACAATGTTCCCTTTTCTTAAATAAAAAAAAGAACGCGACATTTCTATTTGTTACATTCCAGGTCTTGCGTTCAGATAGAACCAAGCAAAACAAAATTCTTAATATGTAAAGCACACAGCTTGAGCAATTAATATAAGATTATAAAAGGGTAAAATATCAGCTTTGGAAGATGGCACCTTGCTATCCTGATGTCCAGATCTCCAACACTTGAAACTAAAGCAAGTGTAATAGCTATCATAATGTTGTGTGTTGTCTTGTACTCTTGCTATCCAACTAGCATGAAACTGTACCACAAATTACTTTTCTTTTGACTGGTAAATCATGAGAAAGTGTACCTCAAAGAAACGGAACGAGCATGCTTCAGTTTGTCCAAGAGAGGATACAAAGTTGCAAACATAATACTACTTACATGACCTTTTTAAAGAGGAAGCCCATTAAGATTAACTCGGTAAAAAACAGAGGGCAACCAACTGCAAATGTGGACCACAGCTAGCACAATTTAATTTGCATTCACTCCAATAGTTCAACTGTAGTATGACTGCATGAAAAGTTTGAATTTGATCTTTTTACTGAAGATAAATGTACTTTTTGTCAGAGATGATGTCTTCTGTATTAATAACACTCACATAGCGATAGCGCTGAGTAATCTAAACCAGAAGCAATTCAACATATAATTGTGTTAGGAATTCATGGTTTACCAATCAAATTTATGAACAAAACAACACAAAGTCACAAGCATCATATGCTCTTCGAGTACAAAGACGAGGGGAAATATGCTCTTCGAGTACAAAGACGAGGGGAAGGAATGAAGTATACCTTCTCTATGTTTTCTAACATGATATTTTTAACTTCAGAAACTTGGGCTTGCACTTTCAGTGTCTTCTCTATTTCTTCTGAATGATCAAGAACATACTGCATGTGCTGCTTTATAACTGGTCTGCAGTAAGAATGCTAAATTTTCAGCACAAAAGCAAAACTACATTCTCTGTAATTTTCTGAAGTACTGATAACAGACATACCCGTATTCTTTATTCAGACTTTTTGCAAGAGCTGTATCAGCTTTACCACCTCCATATCTCTTCATGAAGTCATCTTTCAACCTTTCTAGAAAAGCCACCGAGACATTCTTTGGGACAGATTCCTTTGCAACTACACAATAGGCTGCAAAATGTGCATAGGAAAAGGTGTTACCATGACTATATCGGCATCTGGATATTATACTATGTAGACATAACAGTATAAAATGGCCCATGCAAGACTATGGACAAACATGGTTGATAATGAGAAGTAAACCTTTTGTGGCAATAGGATGATGGCATTTTTATTTTTTAATGTGAGAATAGAAAGGGCTCCTCACATCCATGAGACCGTCATAATCAAGGAAGAAGAAGGACATCATGATGGTGGTAACTGGTAACCAAGAGAGCAATATTGCAACAGCAGGGTTAGTGTCTCATGGTCTGGTTTATGAGAGGCAAGTGAGTTAATTCCTTGTACTAATACAGAGGCCCATGAGTAGGACGGGCTGGCCCAATATTGTTGAATGTCGATCTAATGTCGACCCAGAGACTTGCAGACAATCCAACGGCTCAGGAAAAAAAAGGATGGCGTGGCGCAACGTGGTGTAAGCTTTATAGCAATAACTTCTCTAGTGGGTACCGACTATATAGGAAGAAGGGATATCCCTCTAACCCAGCACAATCGAAGAGAAAATTGCCCTCATTACATTGAAATCAATATCATTCCATCCCACTAATTCGAGGCAATTATCCACATCCCTATTACTAATTGCTGCTGCTATTTTTCTTTTGCACCCTTTTCTCGGTAATTAATCTGCAAAAATGATTCCGTCTATACCACAATACAGTAAACGTTGGATTCTTTCTCCTTCTGGAGCATGGTAGCATACTAACATCGCTTCCTAAATTTGTTAAATCTAGAAATGCCTCTTTTTTCCTTCTCATATAGTTTTGTTTCGATCCGACAAGTCTGCAACCTTAATAAAGATTTTGATTGAATTTACCGCGGTAGATTAATCGTTTTGCATGCCCAGCTATGATCTACAACTGGTTTAGATGCAGCAGCTATGAGGATCAAAACTTTATACCACCTAAAACATTCTTAGCAACAGCTAAAGAACTCACTGAAAGAACACTACTACTAGTAGTGGTGATCAAACCGCGACAGATCAAAAGGCATTGGCCGACACATCGCGCCGCAATGTCTCACCGTAGCCGCGGTGGAGGAGGAAGTTGAACGTGTGCCCGTCGCACGCGTAGCTGAACCGCGCCGGCGCGCCCGGATTTTTTTTTTTTGTTTTTTTTTTGGCGTGAAACTAAACGGCACCCCTTAAGGTGGTGGGAAAATTTGTAAAACTGACCAAAGGCAAAAAACAAAAACAAATGTTTGTTTCCTTGTTTCTTGGTGCAGGCCGCGCGAAAATTCGCCGGGTTGGCACTACTCGGCGCGGCCCTCTGCTTGAATTGCCTTGCTAGTCCACGAGACATCTAGGCTCGAATCCAATGCTACAACCCTCCCCAATCCCAAGCTATCGCGCATGGCATCTTCTGGGTCCCCAGCACTAGGATCTTGCTAAAGTGCGTGGCGACATTCCCTATTTGGTTCAATGTGTACCATAGTATAGGAGATTCTACCAAATGAGACGGCGCGCGCAGGCATTTCTTAATCGCTATGTTTTCCAACGCCTTCCATTTCCTATACAGAGGAACGGTGAAGCTAGGCTAGCATTAATGGGTCTGGCTTCTATCTGAACTCTAGCTTGCACAACAAGGCAAGCATGGCAGCAAGATAGAGCTTGCCTCTTTATCACTTGTATCTGCTCACTATTTGTTTTGAATCTTTTTCATCATATTAGTGAGAGTGTGTGTAACTAGAGGAGGAGCGAGGCTGTAAGCGGATTTGGTTCTGATATAGTTCGTGTTTTTTTTTTTTTTTTTTTGGGGGGGG
>CM020184.1:24214006-24314403 GCA_009805545.1 Oryza longistaminata | reverse complement strand
CAATCCGCCGCCGCCGCCCGAGGCGGGGAGCCGCTGCAGGCACTGCGCCGCGAGCGCCGGGAAGTTGCCGGTGAACTCGGTGTACTCCGCCAGCACCGCCGTGCCCGCGGCACGAATGCGTAGATCAGCCACTCCGCCTCCGCCGCCGCCGCCTTCCCCCTTCTTCCCCGGCGGCGACGCCATGAGATTGGATCGCGCTGGGAGGCGGATCTCGGGGATGCTGGGATTGGGGATTGGGAGGGATCGAGGAGGAGGATTCCGTGGTTTCTTGGTGCGGGGGGAGAGTATCGAGGAGAGTTGTTGAGTGAGGAGTGCGCTGGACTGGATGGCAGCAGGAGGGGAGCGGAGTGTGGTGTTACAGCGGCCGCCTTTTCTGGTTGCTTTCTTCTCTCGTCCTGTTGTTTAGTTGATGTGATTGTACTGGATACTGATTGCTTCTCCTTTTTCTCGCACTCTCCTCTTGTGGGTTTGTGATTTTGATTTTTGTTTTGATGTCTCTGGAGGGAACTTAGCTGAAGTAGTCATATACAGGAGTATTTGATTACAAATTAGGATATAATTTATAGAATTGAATTAATCAGTAAGGCTTACCTCTTTTCGAAAGTAATATTTTCGACGCGTATAGACTCTAATCAACTGCGTAGGCTGCGACTAGACCATACTTTTGTTATGGTCGTTAAATGCTACTTACCTACTGCACGGTTGTAGTTGTGATCGCAGTCGCAGTACAGACAACCGATAAGACATGTAGTTATACCGATGTTTTAAATCCTCATAAAAATAGTAGTCTTTGGATCACTCTCATGCTTTAATCTCATTCATCCATATGTCATGGCTTTTACAATCCACTTATTATAGCTATTGCAATTTGCTAATAAAGCTCAATATGTATTAAACAATATCACTTAGAAAAGTAATATCCATTGGACCCCTCTCATGTTTCATACATCCATATGTCACTCTAATTCTAATTCCAAATCAACTACCACACAGCTCAAAATATAGATTTGCAAATACAACTTTTATAGATTTGTTTTCTTCGAGTTTTCTTCGATGTATTTCTAAACTCCCAGCTACCATGCATTGTGTATCAACTAGTTTATACATGTTTATGCCATTATTAAGCAACCTACTATAAAAACATTAAACATGAGATTATTTTACCATGCTCAAAATAACAAAATATGAGAAGATGACACTTAAGTTGTTCCAAAAAAATATCTAACATTAAGAACCATCGCTCCTTCTTGCACATGAGTTGCGGCGTTGATCTAGTACGCAATTCGCTCAAGCACATCCACTGACATCCTCAAGTCCGAGTTATGCCACCAACTGCCAACCTCTCATGCTTGAGATTCGGTGCATGTTACTACACTTGAGTACCAACCCATGCTTCGGTTATCCTACGTCTTAGGTCCACTATTGATCATCCTAACAAAATATTTGTGCTTTGACTCCATTATCACCCTTTCTATGCCTATGCCCAGATCTTCTAGTAGTCTCCTTGAGTCACACTCCTTGATTGATTTTTATGAAGTGGTTAGGAACACTGGACTGGTGTTGCAGGTTAGGCGCATGCTTGACAGCATAGCTGTCAGAGTATTAAATATAGAAAAAAACCATGCAAATTGCGAGACGAATCTTTTAAGCCTAATTGCACCATGATTTGACAATGTGATGCTACAGTAAACATTTGCTAATGACGGATTAATTAGGCTTAATAAATTGGGTAATTTGGAACCATGCCATTATAATTTTATCGGTATCTCAATACATGTAGGACCCACATGAGAAAAGACATGTGGGTCAGGATGGCATATCTTAAATTTTGCAAAAATATAATGGTATGGTTCCAATTTTCCCTAATAAATTCATCTCGTGATTTGAAGCAGAATATTTAATTATTTTGTTATTAGATTATGTTTAATATTTTAAATATGTGTTCGTACGTCCGATGTGATAAGCAAACCATTTTTTTTTTTTTTTTGCCAACTAAACCAGGCTTTGTAACCACATTTCAAAAACACAAAGCTAAGCCAAACGCAAAGCCCCGGATTACCATTTTCCCCACTACCCAAACGGCTAGGGTTTTACCACACTCTCTCCCCATGGCGCGCGCGGCGCTGCGGACGCCGGCGACTCGCCGCCCGCTCCTCGCCCCCTTGAGCATCCTACGTACGCCCACGCCTCGCCACCTCTCCTCTAGCTCCCCACCCTCTCAACCCCCAGCTCCCCCGCCGGCGAGCTGCTCAGCCTCCTCTCCGCCCCTCCACCTGGACCCCCGACCTCGCCCGCGCCGTCTCCTCCACCTTCTCCGCCTCCCCCACCGCCGACGTCGTCATCTCCGTCCTCCGCTCCATCAGGAACCCATCCCTCGCCGCCCCGTTCTTCCTCCTCGCCTCCTCCTCCTCCGCCTCGGCCCCGCACCCCCTCCCCGCCGACGCCTACCACGCCGTCCTCCCGTTCCTCCACCACGACCTCGCCGCCTCGAGAAGGTCCTCGAGGAGATGGCCGTCCTCGGGTACGGCCTCCCCAACCAGGCCTGCGCCGACCTCGCCGCCGCGCTCGTCCGCGCCCGCCGCCTCGACGACGCCGTCCACGCCGTCGCCGTCATGCGGCGGCTAAAGTTCCGACCGGCGTTCTCAGCGTACACGGTGCTGATCGGCGCGCTGGCCGAGGCGCGGCGGCCCGAGGCCGCGCTGAGCTGCTGAGACAGATGCAGGAGGTCGGGTACGAGGTCGGGTGCATCTGTTCACCACGCTGGTGCGGGCGCTGGCGCGGAGGGCCAAGTCGCGGACGCGCTTGCGCTGGTGGATGAAGTGAAGGGGAGCTGCCTGGAGCCGGACATTGTCTTGTACAACGTGTGCATCGACTGTTTCGGGAAGGCCGCAATGTGGACATGGCATGGAAGTTCTTCCATGAGCTGAAGGCGCAGGGTCTGAAGCCGGATGATGTGTCGTACACGAGCATGATTTGGGTCCTCTGCAAGGCGGGAAGGTTAGGTGAGGCGGAGGAGCTGTTTGCGCAAATGGAGACTGAAAGATCCGTGCCTTGCGCATACACTTATAACACTATGATCATGGGATATGGATCTGCTGGGCGGTTTGAGGACGCATATAAGTTGCTTGAAAGGTTGAGGGAGAGAGGTTGTATTCCATCTGTTGTGTCATTTAATTCGATTCTCACTTTCCTTGGTAAGAAGAGGAAGGTTGATGAGGCTCTAAGCTTTGTTGAGGTCATGAAGAAGGATGCAGAGCCGAATTCCTCAACATATAACATCATCATAGATATGCTTTGCTTGGGTGGGAGGGTTGAGGAGGCATATAGGATACTTGATGAGATGGAGCATGCTAGTTTGTTTCCGAACTTGTTGACGTGAATATAATGGTGGATAGGCTGTGCAAGGCAAGGAAGCTTGAGGAGGCCTATAAGATATTTGAAAGCGCAAGCCAGAGAGGTTGCAATCCTGATTTGTTGACATACTGTTCACTTATTGATGGTTTAGGAAAGAAAGCAGGGTGATGAGGCCTATAGGCTATTTTGAAAAAATGCTGGATGCAGGGCACAATGCTAATCCTGTTGTATACACCTCCTTGATTAGGAATTTCTTCATTCATGGAAGGAAAGAAGATGGGCACAAAATCTTCAAAGAGTTGATCCGTCGAGGGTGCAAGCCTGATCTAACCCTTCTCAATACATATATGGATTGTGTTTTCAAGGCAGGTGAGGTTGAAAAGGGAAGAATGATTTTGAGGACATCAGGAGTTATGGGTTTCTTCCTGATGTCCGAAGTTATTCCATTCTGATTCATGGTCTCCACAAAAGCTGGCCAGGCTAGAGAAACATCAAACATTTTTCATGCCATGAAGCAGCAAGGTTTTGCTCTTGATGCTCGTGCTTATAATGCTGTTGTCGATGGGTTTTGCAAATCCGGGAAGGTGCACAAAGCCTATGAAATTCTTGAGGAGATGAAGGAAAAATGTGTACAAACCTACAGTTGCTACATATGGAGCAATTGTTGATGGTCTCGCAAAGAATTGATAGGTTGGACGAGGCTTACATGCTTTTTGAGGAAGCAAAGTCGAAAGGTATAGAATTGAATGTTGTTCTGTACAGCTCTCTCATAGATGGCTTTGGGAAGGTTGGTAGGATAGATGAAGCTTATTTAATTTTAGAAGAAATGATGAAGAGGGGTTTGACTCCAAATGTGTACACATGGAATAGCCTCTTGGATGCTTTAGTGAAAGCTGAAGAAATAAATGAGGCGCTTGTCTGTTTCCAGTCAATGAAGGAAATGAAATGCCCACCAAACACTTATACATACAGCATTCTTAATAAACGGCCTTTGCCGTGTACAGAAGTACAATAAAGCTTTTGTGTTCTGGCAAGATATGCAGAAACAGGGCTTGGTCCCTAATGTGGTCACTTACACAACCATTATCTCGGGGCTTGCAAAGGTAGGAAACATAACGGATGCTTACAGCCTCTTTGAGAGGTTTAAGGCCAATGGTGGAATTCCTGACGCTGCAAGTTTCAATGCTCTTATAGAGGGAATGAGCAATGCAAATAGAGCGATGGAGGCATATCAGGTATTTGAAGAAACTCGTTTGCGGGGCTGCAGAATTAATATAAAGTCATGCATTAGTCTTTTAGATGCTTTAAACAAATCTGAATGTCTAGAGCAAGCTGCTATTGTAGGTGCAGTTTTAAGGGAGATTGCCAAGTCCCAACATGCTTCGAGATCCTTGTAGTATTGAGGGTACTTGGAGTTTTTCTTTAGGGTGTGCCTCGGAGAAACAGGTCTTTGATTTGATCAATCCTGTTTCAGTGATTGCAATTCCATGCTTGACTGCTGTTCTGCTGTTTTGGAAAGAGAACATTGTTCTGCGTTTTCGTTGATGTTGATAAGGATCAAATTCTCAGAACTTAAAGGTGACAAGAATTATGGTTTCGTTCAAATCTGCTCATTACTGTTGGATAGCATCAAAACTGTCAACTGCATGATTAGTGTATATAAATGAACTTATGGACAAAGAATTCATAGTTCAGTATGCTGACTTGCAAGTTGGACCAAACTCCTCTGCAGACCACGGTTTACCAGGTATGCTCGCAGCTTGCTGTGGATAAATGATTATTGACTAGGTCATTGATTTTGGTTCTCAGAGTTCTTGCGTTACTCCTTTTTGGCACATTCATTTATTTTTTTAAAAAAGTTTAGCTCTAGTAAACAGAATCTTGCAGAAGTTTTAATTTTGATATCCTATTCACTTTGTATTTCTTTGAATTGTAATTATCAATTATTCTGTAGCTATCTCAGTGCCTTTTTGAAGCTTGTCAAATTTGCATGCAATGTTCAATCAATCTCCACCTGGAATGATGAAAGTTAGCCAAAGCATATTGTGGTGTGCTCCTCTAGACATTCATATATATTGGTGCCTTGGTGGAAATTTCCTTTTTGCCAAGCACAAGATGAGATGACTAGAGTTGAAGCTTGCATCAATTGTGATAAAATTTGAGATTGGTAACTTGCTGACCAGAAATTCCGTGGAGCCTAAGATGAATTGCTGCCATACTTTCTTCTTGTCTTTATAATTAATCTATACATACAAGCATGTTTGATTTATGAGGCATGGGGGATCAAATGTGCACAACGCATTTTTTATTGAGATCATGCTTGCTGCTGCTCCAAATGGCTGTAGCTCAGTTCTGGCTGTTGCTCTTGGAACTTTCTGTTCCTGATGAGGGCTAAGTGGTCTTGTTCTAGCCACTTGAGGTTTTTATTCTGAAGTTATCTGAGGGCATTCTTTTACCCTTCTGACTCGAGTTGAGATACCTACCTTATTCAGTCATTTGTTTGATTTTGATATAGAAAGTTTAGTACTATTCAGTCATTTGGTTTGATTTTGATATAGAAAGTCTAGTACTATTCATATGCCCTGCATCTCTAGTTGAAAATAATATGGTCAAATGGAAATTTCATCTCAACATTTATCTTACCTACATTTCTTTCCAGGCGGGTTGGCTGATAGGACGATGAGGCTGGACTGCTTGATATTGTCCTGAACTTCCATTTTATTATTGGATTAGGCCATCTGTGGATCTTTCAATGGAAGAAAAATGGTAGCCTTGCTACGCATGGTAAACCAGAGCTCCTGCTCGAGTTCTCCCCTGTTTGGTCGATTTGGATCAAATTTGTCCTTCATAGGTTCCTTTAGAGATTTCCCTTCCACAAGGGTATGTGTATACTTTTTGTTGTGTATATTGCAGATAACAATATATTTCAATTTCACGAGAGAATTTGAATATACTGGAGGAAACAAATTATAATGGGTTTTAATCCATAGTCATGTTATTCATTTTTTTTCACCCTTGTACTTCTGATAAAAAGTTATGTGGTGAGAATTTTGGTATATAAGAAAATAAAAGATAAGCACTCTTCCACTTCTGATATGATAACACTATGTATATGGTGCAAATTTTGGTACAAGAAACAAAAAAAAATTTCCGTTGCCGGACTCGAACCCGGGTCTCTCGGTGAGAAGCCGAGTATCCTAACCAGCTAGACTACAACGGATTTTGATCATGAACGAAAACAACATATTATAGTTGCATATTTTCTTTTTTGTAAATAATTTATGTGTAAATCTTTTATATATAGCGGCAACGATTTGTCTGAGAGTATTTGTTTAGCTAGAGGGATATTCATGGATGGGATATGACAATTTAACTTTTTAGTGTGGTTGGCGAGCAAGGTGGATGAGGGAAATATTCTATGAAGATACGGGGTGCATCCGGTCAAATTGGTTAATCTTATCATTATAATTGATTAGTGATAATTAATGCATCTGTGTTAATTAGTAATTAAATTATAAAAACAATGTTAATTAGATATAATTAGTTTACTTTATTATCAATCAGTATAATTTACGATAAGATTAGTGAATAATTAACATACGTAATTATTACTTAATAGTTTATTGTTTCATTGCTCATCCATCTAACATTTTAACCAAAACAAAAAACTGAATGACCATATCCACTTAATCAATCAAATAAACTATGCCACCATATCCCTAAAGTATGGATAGGTTATTATCCTATTCAACCTTGGACCACGAACTAAAAACACATAATGGATGCACATAAATCAGTTTCTTAAAGCGGAGGAGATGAGGCGACCGGTGGTCTTCATGAGGGAAGATGAAGTGACGAAACATGCACATAATCAGTTTTCTTAAAGCGGAGGAGATGAGGCGACCGGTGGTCTTCATGAGGGAAGATGAAGTGACGAACGGGTTGATCGTGAGCATAGCAATGATTGTTGATGAAGCGGAGAACTCCGACGGTTATCATCGACTGTACGTGAGATGGTGAGGGAGACGAATCGAGAGAAGGTGCAGCGCTCCACGCGATGTATTGTAGGAATAGGATGGGGTGACCCAACGAGGGACGGGGGCCACGGGGCTAGGGTGGTACATAAGGGTGTCCGAGACCACCTTGCTCCAATTTATTCGCTAGGTAGTAGCACGAAACACTCGAGGGACTGGGAGCCCCATTGCAGCATCTTTTCGTTTCAGTAAGGGTAGACTATCAAGCCCTAACCCAGAAATGTGAGCGCTCAAGGGACTGGTAGTTTCGCGAGCCTCAATGACTTTGTGTCCAGGACTCTGCACATATTTAAACAGAAAAAGTACTGCATCATGGGATGTCGTTGACAAGCATGATACTTTGAAAGTTTACCACTATTCTACCCAAGCCTCTTAGGTGACTTAGGGCATTGACGCATATAGGAGCTCAGGTAGCTTGTGGTCCCGAGGTGTTGGCGGTGCTTGGGCCGGGGGCTGACCAGTCTGAGTGTACACGACTCGTACCAAGGCCTAGCTAGGCTCTCCTGATTATCCCTCAAAGGGGCTCGAAGGATTACCAATACCCTTGGAACTCGGTGACGCTCAGGGCCACCATCGACCGAACACGCGCCAGCTGGCACTTGAGCGCCAAGTTATCTTGAACTCCCAAACGTCCTATCCCATCATCACCTGATTGTGCCCGGAGGAACAGGATGAATTTTTGGTTCATGTAGTGAAAGACGCTAGCGAGTAGGTGAACAAGGCCATGCAATTTTGTGAGAAAAATGTATGGGAAATTGCACGTGTTTAATATATACAACGGTGGGAGCCTCAGGCAACTTGAAAAGTGAACTAGTTGTCCCAAGCAAAAGTTCTTACATGTAAACTTACTTATGGGTTAAAACTTTCGTAGATGTTCGATATTCTAGGCGTTCGAGAGCGGGCGTCCCATCTTCCGTGGCCAACCGTACCACACTTGTTTGGGAGATCGCGATCACACTGAAGGGGCTCTCCAACATGGGGGAGAGTTTATCCATTCCAGAGCATGGAGAATGCGATGGAATACAAAGATCCCCAACCTTTATTGATCGGGACCCTACATAACACTGATGGTACTGCCTTAGGTTTTGCAGGTATCTAGCGGCTCTGAAGTGTGGTTCCGACGTCAATGTTTCTCAAGGTATTCAATGTTATCATGCCTCAACCATTCATGGTCACCCTCGGAGTACAAGATCAAAGGGGGGGAAACACGTTGGCTCTGTAACACGAGGAAGAAAGGAGTTTCACTAGTTGCTCGACTCGAGGTAATCCTGTTGGCCAAAACATGGCTTGGAGTTCATCAATACACCAAGTGCAATATTTCGTGAGTTCATTATATGTTTTTTTTTAACATAATGGAAGCGTTATTGATCTTGCGTTATTCTGAGGATACTCCTGGCCTCTACAACCACGACAGTGCACACAGCCAACAAACTCCAACACACTCAAAATAAGAGAAAAAAACCAGCGTGCAAGATCAAGGCCCCTACAACCCGACGACTAGGTCGCCACCCATATGCCGGGGTAAAAAACTCCTTGATCACTTGCTCCAAATGTAGACAAGCCGAAGTGGACAAAGTCCTGCAAATTGGGTTTCTGGAGAATAACCCATGATCGGAGCCAATGTGTAATCCAAATAAATAACCTGCAATGGAGAAGAAACAATTTTTCTATTAAAACCACATCATTCCTTCAGAGGCAAATGCCTAGCAAGTTATTGCCGCCCCTAGGACATGAATACTCTTTGGTATGTCTTAAAACCCATTGCCCAAACATATGGGACACGTTCCTAGGCGAAACAAATATTTTGAAGCAATATGGATTGGAGACCAAACCGACCGTGCTAGCCGACATTAAAAAAAAAAGTTTTATTGTTTCTTCTTTGTGACAAAAAACAACAGATTCTTACTTCCCTTTCTATTTCCGCTTAGCCAGGTTATCTTTTTGTTAACAACCACTCCTCGACGTAAGATACCAAAAAAGATCTTTACTTTAAGAGGCATTTTTAAACCTTTCAAATAGTTTGTTAATATTGGGAGCTTCCGTATGAGCCAAAAGCAAGATAATGAGATTTTATCGAGAATCTTTTTCATTGGTGTTAGATTATATTTTAAAAAAACTAAAAATTTTTTCTTTTAAAAAATCCTGGCGGGGGGGGGGGGGTGCTATTCTGCTCTTGCACCAAGCCACCAACTACAGATTACTAATTCACTAGAGCTAGCCTATTGATGTAAAGATGGGAAAAATATTTAGAGCACATGAGTAAGCAGGTGGTACTAATAGAGCCTAAAATCTAAATTAGGAGCCAGTGTTGGTCGATATACATTTAATTAAGTGAAGATTTTGATCTTGAGATCTTTCAGGTACCATTACTGACTACAGATTAATATATATATATAGGTGTGTATCATGCCAAAAGGATTAAACAAAAGCTCTACGAAAAATAAGATTATAAGGATTGAGAAGCTAGTGCTGTACTACTGTCCAGTACTTGATTCTCAGACTTTCAGAACCAACGCGACTACTAAGGCCCCGTTCTGCTCAAGAAAGCTTCGTGCAAGCACCACTCACAATGTTGCCGCAGCAAGAAGTTCAATTCAGGAATCTTCAGAACGCATCCTCTTCAGAGCAATCGATCGAGCTCCAATGTAACTCGAAATGTCTTGCTGATCATGATGCTGGGCAAAGCTTCGTCTTCCACACCCTGCTGACTTAATCAGTAAGGCTTATCTTTTTTCGAAAGTAATATTTTCGACGCGTATAGACTCTAATCAACTGCGTAGGCTGCGACTAGACCATACTTTTGTTATGGTTCGTTAAATGCTACTTACCTACTGCACGGTTGTAGTTGTGATCGCAGTCGCAGTACAGACAACCGATAAGACATGTAGTTATACCGGTGTTTTAAATCCTCATAAAAATAGTAGTCTTTGGATCACTCTCATGCTTTAATCTCATTCATCCATATGTCATGTGCTTTTACAATCCACTTATTATAGCTATTGCAATTTGCTAATAAAGCTCAATATGTATTAAACAATATCACTTAGAAAAGTAATATCCATTGGACCCCTCTCATGTTTCATACATCCATATGTCACTCTAATTCTAATTCCAAATCAACTACCACACAGCTCAAAATATAGATTTGCAAATACAACTTTTATAGATTTGTTTTCTTCGAGCTTTCTTCGATGTATTTCTAAACTCCCAGCTACCATGCATGGTGTATCAACTAGTTTTATACATGTTTATGCTATTATTAAGCAACCTACTATAAAAACATTAAACATGAGTTATTATTTACCATGCTCAAAATACAAAAATATGAGAAGATGACACTTAAGTTGTTCCAAAAAAATATCTAATATTAAGAACCATCGCTCCTTCTTGCACATGAGTTGCGGCGTTGATCTAGTACGCAATTCGCTCAAGCACATCCACTGACATCCTCAAGTCCGAGTTATGCCACCAACTGCCAACCTCTCATGCTTGAGATTCGGTGCATGTTTACTACACTTGAGTACCAACCCATGCTTCGGTTATCCTACGTCTTAGGTCCACTGTTGATCATCCTAACAAAATATTTGTGCTTTGACTCCATTATCACCCTTTCTATGCCTATGCCCAGATCTTCTAGTAGTCTCCTTGAGTCACACTCCTTGATTGATTTTTGAAGCGGTTAGGAACACTGGACTGGTGCTGCAGGTTAGGCGCATGCTTGACAGCGTAGCTTGGTCAGAGTATTAAATATAGAAAAAAACCATGCAAATTGCGAGACGAATCTTTTAAGCATAATTGCACCATGATTTGACAATGTGATGCTACAGTAAACATTTGCTAATGACGGATTAATTAGGCTTAATAAATTGGGTAATTTGGAACCATGCCATTATAATTTTATCGGTATCTCAATAACATGTAGGACCCACATGAGTAAATGACATGTGGGTCAGGATGTCATATCTTAAATTTTGCAAAATTATAATGGTATGGTTCCAATTTTCCCTAATAAATTCGTCTCGTGATTTTCAAGCAGAATATTTAATTGTTTTGCTATTAGATTATGTTTAATATTTTAAATATGTGTTCGTACCTCCGATGTGATAAGTAAACCAATTTTTTTTTTTTTTTTGCCAACTAAACCAGGCTTTGTAACCACATTTTCAAAACACAAAGCTAAGCCAAACGCAAAGCCCGGGATTACCATTTTCCCCACTACCCAAACCCGGCTAGGGTTTTACCACACTCTCTCCCCATGGCGGCGGCGGCGCTGCGGACGCCGGCGACTCGCCGCCCGCTCCTCGCCCCCTTGAGCATCCTACGTACGCCCACGCCTCGCCACCTCTCCTCTAGCTCCCCACCCTCTCAACCCCCGAGCTCCCCCGCCGGCGAGCTGCTCCGCCTCCTCTCCGCCGCCTCCACCTGGACCCCCGACCTCGCCCGCGCCGTCTCCTCCACCTTCTCCGCCTCCCCCACCGCCGACGTCGTCATCTCCGTCCTCCGCTCCATCAGGAACCCATCCCTCGCCGCCCCGTTCTTCCTCCTCGCCTCCTTCCTCCTTCCTCCTCCGCCTCGGCCCCGCACCCCCTCCCCGCCGACGCCTACCACGCCGTCCTCCCGTTCCTCCACCACGACCTCGCCGCCCTCGAGAAGGTCCTCGAGGAGATGGCCGTCCTCGGGTACGGCCTCTCCCAACCAGGCCTGCGCCGACCTCGCCGCCGCGCTCGTCCGCGCCCGCCGCCTCGACGACGCCGTCCACGCCGTCGCCGTCATGCGGCGGCTAAAGTTCCGACCGGCGTTCTCAGCGTACACGGTGCTGATCGGCGCGCTGGCCGAGGCGCGGCGGCCCGAGCGCGCGCTGGAGCTGCTGAGACAGATGCAGGAGGTCGGGTACGAGGTCGGGGTGCATCTGTTCACCACGCTGGTGCGGGCGCTGGCGCGGGAGGGGCAAGTCGTGGACGCGCTTTCGCTGGTGGATGAGGTGAAGGGGAGCTGCCTGGAGCCGGACATTGTCTTGTACAATGTGTGCATCGACTGTTTCGGGAAGGCCGGCAATGTGGACATGGCATGGAAGTTCTTCCATGAGCTGAAGGCGCAGGGTCTGAAGCCGGATGATGTGTCGTACACGAGCATGATTTGGGTGCTCTGCAAGGCGGGAAGGTTAGGTGAGGCGGAGGAGCTGTTTGCGCAGATGGAGGCCGAAAGATCTGTGCCTTGCGCATACGCGTATAACACTATGATCATGGGATATGGATCTGCTGGGCGGTTTGAGGACGCATATAAGTTGCTTGAAAGGTTGAGGGAGAGAGGTTGTATTCCATCTGTTGTGTCATTTAATTCGATTCTCACTTGCCTTGGTAAGAAGAGGAAGGTTGATGAGGCTCTAAGCTTGTTTGAGGTCATGAAGAAGGATGCAGAGCCGAATTCCTCAACATATAACATCATCATAGATATGCTTTGCTTGGGTGGGAGGGTTGAGGAGGCATATAGGATACTTGATGAGATGGAGCATGCTAGTTTGTTTCCGAACTTGTTGACTGTGAATATAATGGTGGATAGGCTGTGCAAGGCAAGGAAGCTTGAGGAGGCCTATAAGATATTTGAAAGCGCAAGCCAGAGAGGTTGCAATCCTGATTGTGTGACATACTGTTCACTTATTGATGGTTTAGGAAAGAAAGGGCAGGTTGACGAGGCCTATAGGCTATTTGAGAAAATGCTGGATGCAGGGCACAATGCTAATCCTGTTGTATACACCTCCTTGATTAGGAATTTCTTCATTCATGGAAGGAAAGAAGATGGGCACAAAATCTTCAAAGAGTTGATCCGTCGAGGGTGCAAGCCTGATCTAACCCTTCTCAATACATATATGGATTGTGTTTTCAAGGCAGGTGAGGTTGAAAAGGGAAGAATGATTTTTGAGGAGATCAGGAGTTATGGGTTTCTTCCTGATGTCCGAAGTTATTCCATTCTGATTCATGGTCTCACAAAAGCTGGCCAGGCTAGAGAAACATCAAACATTTTTCATGCCATGAAGCAGCAAGGTTTTGCTCTTGATGCTCGTGCTTATAATGCTGTTGTTGATGGGTTTTGCAAATCCGGGAAGGTGCACAAAGCCTATGAAATTCTTGAGGAGATGAAGGAAAAATGTGTACAACCTACAGTTGCTACATATGGAGCAATTGTTGATGGTCTCGCAAAGATTGATAGGTTGGACGAGGCTTACATGCTTTTTGAGGAAGCAAAGTCGAAAGGTATAGAATTGAATGTTGTTCTGTACAGCTCTCTCATAGATGGCTTTGGGAAGGTTGGTAGGATAGATGAAGCTTATTTAATTTTAGAAGAAATGATGAAGAAGGGTTTGACTCCAAATGTGTACACATGGAATAGCCTCTTGGATGCTTTAGTGAAAGCTGAAGAAATAAATGAGGCGCTTGTCTGTTTCCAGTCAATGAAGGAAATGAAATGCCCACCAAACACTTATACATACAGCATTCTTATAAACGGCCTTTGCCGTGTACAGAAGTACAATAAAGCTTTTGTGTTCTGGCAAGATATGCAGAAACAGGGCTTGGTTCCCTAATGTGGTCACTTACACAACCATGATCTCGGGGCTTGCAAAGGTAGGAAACATAACGGATGCTTACAGCCTCTTTGAGAGGTTTAAGGCCAATGGTGGAATTCCTGACGCTGCAAGTTTCAATGCTCTTATAGAGGGAATGAGCAATGCAAATAGAGCGATGGAGGCATATCAGGTATTTGAAGAAACTCGTTTGCGGGGCTGCAGAATTAATATAAAGTCATGCATTAGTCTTTTAGATGCTTTAAACAAATCTGAATGTCTAGAGCAAGCTGCTATTGTAGGTGCAGTTTTAAGGGAGATTGCCAAGTCCCAACATGCTTCGAGATCCTTGTAGTATTGAGGGTACTTGAGTTTTTCTTTAGGGGTGTGCCTCGGAGAAACAGGTCTTTGATTTGATCAATCCTGTTTCAGTGATTGCAATTCCATGCTTGACTGCTGTTCTGCTGTTTGGAAAGAGAACATTGTTCTGCGTTTTCGTTGATGTTGATAAGGATCAAATTCTCAGAACTTAAAGGTGACAAGAATTATGATTTCGTTCAAATCTGCTCTATTACTGTTGGATAGCATCAAAACTGTCAACTGCATGATTAGTGTATAAAAATGAACTTATGGACAAAGAATTCATAGTTCAGTATGCTGACTTGCAAGTTGGACCAAACTCCTCTGCAGACCACGGTTTACCAGGTATGCTGCAGCTTGCTGTGGATAAATGATTATTGACTAGGTCATTGATTTTGGTTCTCAGAGTTCTTGCGTTACTCCTTTTTGGCACATTCATTTATTTTTTAAAAAAGTTTAGCTCTAGGAAACAGAATCGTTGCAGAAGTTTTAATTTTGATATCCTATTCACTTTGTATTTCTTTGAATTGTAATTATCAATTATTCTGTAGCTATCTCAGTGCCTTTTTTGAAGCTTGTCAAATTTACATGCAATGTTCAATCAATCTCCACCTGGAATGATGAAAGTTAGCCAAAGCATATTGTGGCTGTGCTCCTCTAGACATCATATATATTGGTTGCCTTGGTGGAAATTTCCTTTTTGCCAAGCACAAGATGAGATGACTAGAGTTGAAGCTTGCATCAATGGTGATAAAATTTGAGATTGGTAACTTGCTGACCAGAAATTCCGTGGAGCCTAAGATGAATTGCTGCCATACTTTCTTCTTGTCTTTATAATTAATCTATACATACAAGCATGTTTGATTTATGAGGCATGGGGGATCAAATGTGCACAACGCATTTTTTTATTGAGATCTTGCTTGCTGCTGCTCCAAATGACTGCAGCTCAGTTCTAGCTCTTGCTCTTGGAACTTTCTTGTTCCTGATGAGGGCTAAGTGGTCTTGTTCTAGCCACTTGAATTGGTTTTTGTTCTGAAGTTATCTGAGGGCATTCTTTTACCCTTCTGACTCGAGTTGAGATACCTACCTTATTCAGTCATTTGGTTTGATTTTGATATAGAAAGTTTAGTACTATTCAGTCATTTGGTTTGATTTTGATATAGAAAGTTTAGTACTATTCATATGCCCTGCATGCATCTCTAGTTGAAAATAATATGGTCAAATGGAAATTTCATCTCAACATTTATCTTACTTACATTTCTTTCCAGGCGGGTTGGCTTGATACAACGATGAGGCTGGACTGCTTGATATTCTCCTGAACTTCCATTTTATTATTGGATTAGGCCATCTGTGGATCTTTCAATGGAAGAAAAATGGTAGC
Source organism: Oryza longistaminata (assembly GCA_009805545.1). Taxonomy (NCBI): domain Eukaryota; kingdom Viridiplantae; phylum Streptophyta; class Magnoliopsida; order Poales; family Poaceae; genus Oryza; species Oryza longistaminata. Next base: position 24,298,715 of record CM020184.1, on the reverse strand, counting down.
CTGGCTACGCATGGTAAACCAGAGCTCCTGCTCGAGTTCTCCCCTGTTTGGTCGATTTGGATCAAATTTGTCCTTCAATAGGTTCCTTTAAGAGATTTCCCTTCCACAAGGGTATGTGTATACTTTTTGTTGTGTATATTGCAGATAACAATATATTTCAAATTTCACGAGAGAATTTGGAATATACTGGAGGAAACAAATAATAATGGGTTTTAATCCATAGTCATGTTATTCATTTTTTTTCACCCTTGTACTTCTGATAAAAAGTTATGTGGTGAGAATTTTGGTATATAAGAAAATAAAAGATAAGCACTCTTCCACTTCTGATATGATAACACTAATGTATATGGTGCAAATTTTGGTACAAGAAACAAAAAAAAATTTCCGTTGCCGGGACTCGAACCCGGGTCTCTCGGGTGAGAGCCGAGTATCCTAACCAGCTAGACTACAACGGATTTTTGATCATGAACGAAAACAACATATTATAGTTGCATATTTTCTTTTTTGGTAAATAATTTATGTGTAAATCTTTTATATATAGCGGCAACGATTTGTCTGAGAGTATTTGTTTAGCTAGAGGGATATTCATGGATGGGATATGACAATTTAACTTTTTAGTGTGGTTGGCGAGCAAGGTGGATGAGGGAATATTCTATGAAGATACGGGGTGCATCCGGTCAAATTGGTTAATCTTATCATTATTAATTGATTAGTGATAATTAATGCATCTGTGTTAATTAGTAATTAAATTATAAAAACAATGTTAATTAGATATAATTAGTTTACTTTATTATCAATCAGTATAATTTACGATAAGATTAGTGATAATTAACATATGTAATTATTACTTAATAGTTTATTGTTTTCATTGCTCATCCATCTAACATTTTAACCAAACAAAAAACTGAATGACCATATCCACTTAATCAATCAAATAAACTATGCCACCATATCCCTAAAGTATGGATGGTTATATCCTATTCAACCTTGACCATGAACTAAAAACACACAATGGATGCACATAAATCAGTTTCTTAAAGCGGAGGAGATGAGGCGACCGGTGGTCTTCATGAGGGAAGATGAAGTGACGAACATGCACATAATCAGTTTCTTAAAGCGGCAACGGATTACTGATCATGAACAAAACATCATATTATAGTTTCATATTTTATTTTTTTTTAAATAATTTATGTGTAAATTTTTTATATATAGCGGCAACGATTTGCTTGAGAGTATTTGTTTAGTTAGAGGGATATTCATGGAGATGGGATATAACAATTTAACTTTTGAGTGTGGTTGGCGAGCAAGGGTGGAGGAGGGAATATTCTACGAAGATACGGGGTGCATCCGGTCAAATTGGTTAATCTTATCATTATTAATTGATTAGTGATCTGTGTTAATTAGTAATAAAATTATAAAAACAATGTTAATTAGATATAATTAGTTTATTTATTATCAATCGGTATAATTTACGATAAGATTAGTGATAATTAACATATGTAATTATTACTTAATAGTTTATTGTTTTCATTGCTCATCCATCTAACATTTTAACAAAACAAAAAACTGAATGACCATATCCACTTAATCAATCAAATAAACTATGCCACCATATACCTAAAGTATGGATGGTTATATCCTATTCAACCTTGACCATGAACTAAAAACACACAATGGATGCACATAATCAGTTCCTTAAAGCGGAGGAGATGAGGCGACCGGTCGTCTTCATGAGGGAAGATGAAGTGACGAACGGGCACATAATCAGTTTCTTAAAGCGGAGGAGATGAGGCGACCGGTGGTCTTCATGAGGGAAGATGAAGTGACGAACGGGTGATTGTGAGCATAGCAATGATTGTTGATGAAGCGGAGAACTCCGACGGTTATCATTGACTGTACGTGAGATGGTGAGGGAGACGAATTCATGAGAAGGTGCAGCGCTCCACGTGATGGATTGTAGGAATAGGATGGGATGACCCAACGAGGGACGGGGGCCACGGGGCTAGGGTGGTACATCAAGGGTGTCCGAGACCACCTCGCTCCAATTTCTTCGCTAGGTAGTAGCACGAAACACTCGAGGGACTGGGAGCCCCATTGCAGCATCTTTTCGTTTCAGTAAGGGTAGACTATCAAGCCCTAACCCAGAAATGTGAGCGCTCAAGGGACTGGTAGTTTCCGAGCCTCAATGACTTTGTGTCCAGGACTCTGCACATATTTAAACAGAAAAAGTACTGCATCATGGGATGCCGTTGACAAGCATGATACTTTGAAAGTTTACCACTATTCTACCCAAGGCCTCTTAGGTGACTTAGGGCATTGACGCATGTAGGAGCTCAGGTAGCTTGTGGTCCCGAGGTGTTGGCGGTGCTTGGGGCAGGGGGCTAACCACGACCAGTCTGAGTGCACACGACTCATTACCAAGGCCTAGGCTCTCCTGATTATCCCTCAAAGGGGCTCGAAAGGATTACCTGATACCCTTGGAACTCGGTGACGCTCAGGGCCTACCCATTGACCGAACACGCGCCAGCTGGCACTTGAGCGCCGAGTTATCTTGAACTCCCAAACGTCCTATCCCATCATCACCTGATTGTGCCTAGAGGAACATGATGAATTTTCGGTTCATGCAGTGAAAGACGCTAGCGAGTAGGTGAACAAGGCCATGAAATTTTGTGAGAAAAATGTATGGGTAATTGCACGTGTTTAATATATACAACGGTGGGAGCCTCAGGCAACTTGAAAAGGTGAACTAGTTGTCCCAAGCAAAAGTTCTTACATGTAAACTTACTTACGGGTAAAACTTTCGTAGATGTTCGATATTCTAGGCGTTCGAGAGCGGGCGTCCCATCTTCCGTGGCCAACCGTACCACACTTGTTTGGGAGATCGCGATCACACTGAAGGGGCTCTCCAACATGGGGGAGAGTTTATCCATTCCAGAGCATGGGAGAATGCGATGGAGTACAAGATCCCCAACCTTTAGTGATCGGGACCCTACATAACACTGATGGTACTGCCTTAGGTTTTGCAGGTATCTAGCGGCTCTGAAGTGTGATCCGATGTCAATGTTTCTCAAGGTATTCAATGTTACCATGCCTCAGCCATTCATGGTCACCCTCGGAGTACAAGATCAAAGGGGGAGGAACCATGTTGGCTCTGTAAAGCGAGGAAGAAAGGAGTTTCACTAGTTGCTCGACTTGAGGTAATCCTGTTGGCCAAAACATGGCTGGGAGTTCATCAATCCACCAAGTGCAATATTTCGTGAGTTCATTATATGTTTTTTTTTTAGATAATGGAAGCTTTATTGATCTCGATCATTCTGAGGATACTTCTAGCCTCTACACCACGACAGTGCACACAGCCAACAAACTCCAACACACTCAAAATAAGAGAGAGAAAAAAACAGCGTGCAAGATCAAGGCCCTACAACCCGAAGACTAGGTCGCCACCCATATGCCGGGGTAAAAAACTGCTTGACCACTTACTCCAAATGTAGACAAGCCGAAGTGACAAAGTCCTGCAAATTGGGTTTCTGGAGAATAACCCATGATCATAGCCAATGTGTAATCAATAAAATAACCTGCAATGGAGAAGAAACAATTTTTCTATCAAAAACCACATCATTCCTTGAGAGCCAAATTGCCTAGCAAGTTATTGCCGCCCCTAGTAATACTAGAGGTCTAAACTCTTTGGTATGTCGTAAAACCCATTGCCCAAACATATTGGACACGTTCCTAGGCGAACAAATATTTGAAGCAATATGGATATGAGACCAAACCGACCGTGCTAGCCGACATTAAAAAAAATAAATGTTTTATTGTTTCTTCTTTGTGACAAAAACAACAGATCTTACTCCCTTTATATTTTCGCTTAGCCAGGTTATCTTTTGTTAATACCACTCCTCGACATAGATACCAAAAAAGATCTTTACTTTAAGAGGTATTTTAAACTTTCAAATAGTTTTGTTAATATTGGGAGCTTCCGTAAGAGCCAAAGCAAGATAATGAGATTTAATCGAGAATCTTTCATCTGGTGTTAGATTATATTTAAACTCATCTTGCTCATGTGACAAAACTATATTGTAGGATCTTGTCTTCAAGATTTTGAAAATCTCGGCATTCGCCCACTCCTCGTGACCATTGCTGCTTGGGTGAGTAGAGTAAGCAAAGCAGAGCAGCTTGATCCCGAGGTCAGGTCCCGGCAATATTTGCTAAACAAGGAACTGGTGAATTGCACCCCGTTGTTAGTGATTATTCGATTTGGGCCACCAAAACGACTTGTGATGCCGTGGATGAACTTGACCGTGCCGTGTACTGCTTATAACTTTAATGCTCCGAATTACCTTTAGCCACTTGGTGAACTTGTTGATGGCGACCTAGAGGTATTCGTATCCTTCATCCGCTCACTGAAGAGCCCAAGGATATCCAGCTCTCAGATTGCAAAGATCCATTTTGTTGCAAAATAATTAGGCAATAAATACGAGCACGTGCTAAGTTAAGTTTAGTAAGATAATAATAGTCTCATGATAATACAGATCGTTGGAAGTTAGATCGTAAAGAATTCATAGATGTGTTTCTGGGACTCAGATATGGAATATAAATGTACTATGAATTTTCATTTAATTGCATCAACCTGAATTTATAATCAGCCTCAAACATTACCCCTACATCAAGTGGCAAAAAAAGGTTACTGACAAAAGCAAAGTCGCTGGGAATTACTCCTCTACGGCACTACCCCTATATGGCGGCCGCCTTCCTCCGGCTGGCCACCTAGCTATCAATTTCCACGGCCGCGTCGCCGCCCACTAACCACTGACCGTCACACTGCGGCGGCGGCGGCGACGGCGCAGGCTGCAGCTGCTGCTCCGCCGCCGGCAGCATCACGGCTTCTAGCGGATAGGTGCGCGTGTGGGCCTTAGTCGCCTTCTTGACGGCGATGGCGAGGACGGCCAGGAAGGCGATCGGCAGCGCCATGATCAACGTTCACCGGCAGGCCGCTATCGATCGACCGATCGGTCGAATTCTCCGGCGGTGGTCGTGAGCGCGCGCGGGCATGGTGAGTTAGTTGGTTACCGGCGTGGTGGAAGATATAGAGGCCGGCCGGCGTGATGGAGTCCGGCTCGGAGTTGGCAGGCACAGCCACGTACACTTCGATTTACTGCGTACTCGCAATCTCGCATCGGACCAACGACAAAGAGACGGAATCCAGTAATCCGAGTCCGTGAAAGAAAGCATTGCACACATTTTTATTGTTGTACTAGAAAAAATGCCCGTGCGTTGCAACGGGTGAAGACTATTTTAATCTTATTATTGTTATATGGTTTAGTTAAGATGAAATTCACTGTGTTAAATTCGCTTGGATATATATTTTGTTAGAAAATCATGAGCTGCAATTAGGAGTCCGATCGTCTCAAATTAGCATGCGAGTTTTTTAAAGAGATTTCTTATATGATTCCTACTGTATTTTTAAAAGCGAACGAATTCAAAAATTGACTCAAATATGGATTTGTATTTCCGAAAGAATTTAAAAACCGACCCATACATGGATGACGTACCAAAGTACCATCAAAGCATCTTGAGGACTTTTTTTTTCTCTTTTAAGGGATCCGATCTTTTTTTTTTTCTAGGGGAATCGGACACTTTTTGTTTTTTTTCGCTTTTTTTATTTATTAAACGGACGAAGGAAACGTTTCTTATTTTTTTAAGTAAGTAGTAGAAGTAGATAGATAGATAGTAGATTTTACAGCTTGTCGCAAATCCGTTGTAGTCTAGCTGGTTAGGATACTCGGCTCTCACCCGAGAGACCCGGGTTCAAGTCCCGGCAACGGAAATTTTTTTATGTTGTTTTGTTTTTCCGTAAGTACTAAAACTGTAGAAGTGCCCGGCTGCTGGACATTGGCCATCTATCCACATCGGAGTATAGTAGTGTACGAGACATCAAGAGCAATTAGTACCTTGATTATAATTATTTTTCTACTTTGCCCATTTGAGTGACATCCAGGCTTTTACAAAGAAAAGTCTGTGACATCTTGTGTATTTTTAATCTGAAGTCGGTGATATTTTAGTTTGTCTTGATTGTGGAGCCCTAGAACTGAGAAAAAAAAAACGCTCAAGTAGTTCATTTCAGCTATACTTCACCCTCCCCCCCAACTCAATTACACTGCGTTTATAAGATACAAGGGTGTGGTCAATTCATTTAAAGAAAAAGATATAAGGATGTGGTAACTCGAGATGAGAATCCAAGAGTTAGCCGGTCTAACATCCCATTAAATCTCCCTATAACACAATCAAACTATTCTTTGTGAGAAATTTGATTCATAAATATGTGGCAATCACAGATATCTGAGACATCCCAGTAAACATACAGCCATATAAATGGTGACAGAAAAACATGCCGATTATTACATGTTTCCATACGGAAACTTTCTGCTTGCAAGAATCTAATGCATACATCTGTTTTGAAGGATACAATCTAATGCATACATTTACAGGCTATCTCTTTCCAGGGTATATTCCCACAACACAAGTCAAAAACATTCTCAAGTTTCGATTACATCGAGCATCATTTTTCAAGAGCCATCAAGCATCATAGATTGGACTAAAGTTCCTCGAATCCGTCTTCATCGGCATCATCCTCTATTCTTTCAAAATGCATCCGGAAGCTCTCCATCTATCAAGCCAGAGATCAAATAAACAAAATTGCACTATAAGACCTCAACTAATTGAGGGCACATGGCTATATGGTTAACAGTGGGGGCATCAACAAATATGAGCAACTGTGGACTAGCAAATGATAATTGTTTTAGTAAATCATACACCAGAGGTATCTTTCTCTGAAGGACATTAACAAGACTCCAACACCAATAACAACTGATTACCTTAAATTTAAGGTGTAGTAATAGATAAATTACTTGGAAAACTCTCGTGGGAAAATTGTGAGTAATGCTATACAGTTGAGAGGCTCATATCAACAAAACCAAATGTAGAAGGCTAAACGTTACAGATGAACAGTTGAAGCTTTGAAGGGCTTACATCAAAAGATTTTGACTTGGGCGATTTATTATAAGTGAAATAACTGGGTGCTTACACATTAGTTTTGGCAAAAGAAGAAATAATCATACGTGTACTGTCAGTAAAATATTACCAATATTGCACTGAATCAATTAAGGTGTGTTTTTAACAGCTAGATTTTTTATATAAACCTTGAAAGTTTCTTCAATATGTAACTTGACAATTTATTCATAACAAAATTAAATTAAGGGTTACAAAATAAAAACTAAGAGTACTCTAGAAGTGATGAAAAGAACAAATGCAGATGTTCCTACTTCCGATATAACATGGGAAATGTGATTAGTTGGCTGATTTGCAATTTCTGAGTCAATGTTTTGTATGGATGTTTCATGAAGTTCACCGTTCTAACTCGTGTGTCATGCTTTTCTTCATGAGGGCCCACCAACCTCTTTTCATAAAAATAAAAGGAAAAGAACAAACTGATAGGCTCTTCAATCTCTCAAGACATTGCAATCAAAAGGTTACGGGCAATTTCCAGATGTGAGAATGATTTTTTTTTTTCAAGCTCATGCCAACCCCCAGAATTATCGAAGTGAGAATCCATGTTGAAGGAATAGAGTTGGTTTCATTACCTGAGCATCTGAGAAACGCAGCTGTTCTGCGATAAAAAGAGCTCTACCATGTATTTCTGATGGAGAGTCTAGACCTAAGCCAACATCCTTTGCCACTTCTTCATAGTGAACAAAGCTGACACGAAAACCCTGAGTAAAGAAAAGGTTTTCCAGCCTGTCTTGCTCTGAGGCCTGTGCAATGTAGAAGGGAACTGTTACTTGATGAGCCAAATTAAAATAATATATGCAAATTTTCTAGAATGTACTTAGCCAACCATGTCTGCTGCTGCTCCCCACTGTGTAAAACGTGGCACCTCCCCTATAAAGATGCTCCCTTTCATTGCTAAATTGCCAATGACAAGCAAAAGGTCCTCCAAGCTTTTAAAAGTGAACAAAGGTAAACCCTGCAATGCCAGAACAAATTCATGACACAAAAATACAAAATGTAGTTAGCTTTCCTATTTGAGTGATGCCATAAGGACTTGGATGTACTCAAATGGATGGAAAAAAATAACATCAGTGCACATTTTAGTGTCAGCATACAAAACCAGGTAGCTAGTCAAGCTAAAGCAAATAAAACTCCATCAAGCCATAGGAGAAAAAAAATTATCGTCTACTCTAGAGAGATATATAGCACAGACCCCCTTTGCACTCTTCCACTCGCATTTCCTCTCTTGCAGATCAAATTTATCAATGACATGCGCTGCATAATCTACCAAAAGAGTGTGAAATTTCCCCCATCCATAACAATAACATATATTTATCCATCATCATGTTAAATCATTCAAATGCAATATCACTTTATGACCTACTCATCCCATCATCTGATTAGTGATCAGTTTCATGTGTACAATGCAAAATAAGTTGTAAACCATGAAACATTAATATTGGCCTACTTCAAATACTGTCCACTAGCTGGTGCCAATAAGCTCATGAACACCAGGTATCATAAGAGGTACTGGAATTGCCGTAGTTTTAGCTCTCAGCAGAGCTAAGGGTGCTGTAGTTGCCGTTAAATAGCTAATTGTGAATATACATAGCAAGTCAGTAAACACCAGGTTTAACAAAACCATACTTTCAGAAAATTCTCCAACCTTGGCATGATACCTCACTAATTAAAACCGGAACCAAGAGACAAAACCAGATAGGGGCAGTTTCCGGTTCTTCCTAAAATACTCAGGAAGACCTGCTCATTTTGCCTGTTGAAATATTGTTTTTCTTTTGCAAGAATGCTGCTTTCAGGTTAATTTCCAATCTAACATATTAGTACCTTTTTCCTATGTTTCTGAAAACCTTACATTTCACCCTGCTGTGTGGATATTCAGTGTAAAACAACAGAGAAATAACTCGATTCCAGAACTTACTGCAGCACCCTGAGCCAACCCTAAAACAAGACACTACACAGTTCCTACCAGTTTGCAACCATTTCTGAACACATGGATGCAATGATAATTTTGCATAATATGTCACAACCAATATGCTAGTGATTTACATATTAACGGGAGCACCAGGAGTTTTTAAGTTAGGTGCATATGTAAGTGTTGCTTTGCATAAAAAGAGTGCCCTTTATTGGTTTTGAGGATTTGTGCTAGCACATAATCCTTAAATCTAAAAACACATCAATTGATTTAATTCTTGTAAGTTGATTTTGCTTATTTGATCAATACCACTTGAAAAAAAAAACAAATGTAGCTCCACTGCCCTGCTGCAGCATTATTGCACTAGAGCTACCAATGTTAAGTGTATTTTTGTTTTATATTTATTCTAGCCTAGGGTTTTGGTATGTCCTTGAGTCCTTGTACTCCAAAACCTAGACTAGAGTGCAGTACCAGAAAAAACCTTAACAACAAATCCATGTACAAATTTGATTAATTGCAAAGGGGGATATAACAATAAATTTAATGATTAGTATCGAAATTTTGTGTGGAAGGACATAGTGGAGTAAGTTACCTGCAGTACCCACAAGCTCGGCCTATTCCCATTGAAGCCATTTTTATTCAAGCCCGCTTGCAAGTCAGGAGACTCTGAAGAAGTATGAAGTACAACACAGTTCCGTGATATTTTTGCTCCAGCTCCTATCATATCAAAAGATTTTTTTTTTTAAAAAAAGAAAAGGTTAGCTAACTACATACATGTTTGCTACGGATGAAAATGAATCATACATATTTTATCTATAATACTATTGAAACAAAATAAATGATGATTCTTGCATCAAACATGTCCTTCACTTTTTTGAGTTACAAGAATCATTCCAAAGTATATTAAATTGTGATTTTTAGAAGAAAGAAGCATATAGAAGGTCTACTATGTAACAACCAAAGAAATTCAGAGAGCAACTCATAAAAGTACAGTGTGCAGGTTGTGGGTTGGCAGATTCACTTACACCATTACCTTGTTTTCAAAGAAGTATAGATGTACATCAAAAACTCATGTACATCTATACTTCTTTTTTTCATTAAAAAAGAAGAAGTATAGATGTACATGAGTTTGTGGCAACCCTTGAATCATCAGATTTCTTTTGAGAAATGTAAAAGATAGATAGCATGGGGGGCTCTAATTGCTATATCATTGCTATTGTCATGTGCTTATACAGCTTGGCCAGCCAGCTGACACACACAGTAGCAGATGTTCCCACAGAACTTGAACAAACAAAGGCTGGCTTGAGTAACATAGAGGATAAGTTACTTCTCTTGGTTCACCCACCCAAAAGGGGAAAAAAAAACAAGAGTTAATTATCATGGTTGGCAGCAGAGTACCCTTGACTTTAAGTTAGGACTAAATCTTCAGAACATGTAAAGCTTAGTTTGAGTTGTTAGGGCCAGCCCGATACAAGGCAAACCGAAGATTTATTGGAGACAAGCAATGAATAAAAATTATGTTTTTTTCCAATGCCCCTCTCCCTCCTTTATGTCTCTCCCCCTATGATCAGATCACCAGATGTTGCATATTTCTCCCATGCTAAGGTTTCATACAGCTATTATCCATTTATTCTCCTCTGTACAAAATACACATGGAGCAGTAGAGAAGAATAAAAGATAAATGAATCAAGGATAAATATTGCCTTTAATCTCAATTGAGAGATCTTGCTGTTTCAGATTTCTGGATAGTCAGAACTCGCATCTTAGTCCCTCAAAAGAAAAAGGACTTGCATCTTACAAATGACAGTCGAAAATGCACCAGTTCCTTAAAAACAATTTGTGATAGCATAAAACATGACTATACCTCTGAGTTGCTGTGATGCAGTAATGAAGACTCTTCCAGGTGATACATCATACACAACAGACAACCTTGGCCAGCTTAGCCTGTAAGGACGAGTGTCCATTCCATCTGTCAACAGAACAATCTATTAGGAATAAGCCAGCAAATTCTCCACAGATTATGCGGACAGATTCACCGTAACAAGTTAAATTTCAGTACCTGTCTAAGATCATCTGAATTGCTTATGAAATGTTGCAATTTGTCATCAATATATCTGGTCACTAGCCTATAATGTTCTGCACTTGGCATTAAATGTAAAGCTAGAAGATCTTTATCTTCACTTGCCACATCAAGTGAAAGTAGAACAGCCGCATATGGGTCAATAAAAAGAGGATCTGCAATAAAAATAATACTGAGAAACATTAGAATTTTGACATACAATCATATATAGCCATGTGTGGCCTTCTCCTAAAAAATCAGGTGATACTATCATCTGAATTCTGAACTTTGTGAAGAAAGAGCAATTCATGATTCAAAGTTTTAAACAACTGCGTTAAATCTCTGTCTCATGTGGGACTGAGACAAAACTCTGTTCTAGCTAATTCAGAAAAATAAATGAACAAGCAACTAAAGCACGTCACTGTAAAAACATGTAATTTGCATAAAAAGTTTGTATATGGTGCTGAAATAGTACTAATGTCATACTTTAATAAATAAAGATTTCCAATATTAGGTAATCAATATGCACATTGCTGTTGTTTTTTTTTTTAAAAAAAAGTGCACGCTGCTTAAGATTGGCAGACTTGAAAACTACCAAATAATTTACAACAACTAATCTATAAGCACATTGCCAGTTCCGACGGAATCGGCGACACAAGCAAAAGATGAGCAGCAGCAAAGCCAGCAACACAAAGATGCACCCCCACCCACTCCATCGCTGACCTGGGCGGCGGACTCCTCGTCGCGGAATCGTGCGGCACGGAGCGCGGCGGCGAGGAGCGTGTCGCGCTCCTCCTCGGGCTCAGGGAGCGAACCCCCGAGAGGGGGTGTCAGCGGCGGTGGCGAATGGCCCCCGCGGCGGGAGCCCGCTCTTCGCGCAGTTGCTCCAGGGGGGAAGGAATAGGCCGGTGGTCGGAGCAGGACACGCGGCGAAGCGGGGAGCGGCGGGCCACCGGCGCACGGGCGTCGCCGCCGCCGCCGCGCGGCGAGCCATAGCAGGACGGGCATGTGTGTGGACGGTTGCTCCCGATCGGTGTTTCGCTGCCTTCCCCCTCTATCCAGTATCAGTATGATCGATGTTTACGCCTCCGTGAAGGGGAAGCGTACTTCTGTGCTTTGTAAAGGCGCATTTTACTACAACGTGTATAAGATGAGCTCAAGAAGTGTAAGCTCAAGAAGTTTACTAGTACTACTCTCTGTCCGGTCATCAAACGCGATGTTTTTAACATTAAAATTTGAACAAGACCAAAACCACTATTTACTACTCCCTCCGTGTCAAAATATAGTAACCTTGTTCCATTCAGTATAAAGTTGCTATATTTAGGACGGATGAAGTACTCCGGGTACTACTTAGAAATTCGATAGATGATGACACGGCGATGTACGGTAACGATTTATTAGGTTGGGAGGAATTCCAACAATAAGAATACAAAATATAAAGATCCTAAAAATTAATAAGATCCTCAGAAAACAGCTACCTGATCAATGCGGGCATTGCCAAGTGCCAACCAAGATATTTTAGTACACCGAAATAAATATAATTCATACAGAAAATAGTTTTCAAAATATGGATGAAACTATTTTTGTATCGAACAACTATTATAATAGTTTCTATATGCCTAATTTGATTAGGTTTCAAAAACTCCATACTACTCCTTCCGCCCCAAAAGAAAAAACCTAGAATTAGATGTGGCGTAGTCCAGTACAATGAATCTGAACAATCTCCTATCCAAATTCATTGTTTTAGGATATGTCACATCCAATCCTAGATGTGTACTCCCTCCGTCCTAAAATATAAATATTTTTAGCATAGTGTTAAGTCAATCGTTTTGAACTTTGACTATTAATAACAAAAAAAATTAAAAAGATCAATCACGTAAAATTGATGTTACTAGATTTATTATTAAACAAATTATCATAATATGCAAGTCTTTTTATTTAAAACATCTTATTTTTGTAGATATTATTGGTCAAAGTAGCATCTCAAAGACTGTGTCGAAGTCCAAACATGCTTATATTTTAGGATGAATGGAATATTTTAGGGACAGAGGGAGTGTGCGATTGCAACTTTTTCCAAATTGTTTGAAGTAATTTAGCAACATAACAAATTAAAATACATATATGCAGTTGAATATTCAGATTTAGGAATGAAAAATGTTTCAAAAAAAATATGCACATTATAGGATTATAACCTAGATAAATTTTATCTCAATCAGAATACAAGTACTTGTTTTCATAAAAGTTTATTTGTTTATGAGCTTGCTGGGGTAATTTACTAATTTTCAAAATTCAAAACTATTTTTAGCATAATGCAACACTACCATGCCAACGCCGATGTCATAATTAGAATCACCCTATGTTTGAGCCAAGTTTGAACACCGAGAAAAATCAGATGAAAAAAAAAAGGGAGTCATGGAGCTAGCACTTAAACATATAATTTCATTCAAAGAAAACCAATACAACATATAACAATATTACAATAATAATAAAAAATCTCCTTTTCCCAAAAAAATAAAATAAAATAAAAATCTCCCATTTGGGGCCACATGCCATCTCTCCTATATGGGCCTCATTTCTTGATCCGAAATAATCCTCATAAACCATACTAATATTTTTCCCCTTTTTCCCCATACACCATTGTAATAATTATGTCAATGGATTTTCTACGTAGGCTTAATGATCAACCCATCATAATCTTCGCTAGTGTCAACGGATTATTCAAAGAAGACTGGAGAAAAAGAAATGGTGATATGAAGAAGGAAAAATCTGTGTAGCCATGCATGCGCCGTACGTCGCTCAGTACTCCTCGGAATCCGGTGCGCTGGCGCCGGGTCCCGGCGCGTCGGCGGAGCCGGACGACGACGGCGATGGAGACGGCCCTTCGGTGGAGCCGTACGACGAGGGCCCTTCGGCGGGGCCGGCGGCGCCGGACGGCGGACGGCCCTTCGGCGGGGCCAGAGGCGGCGCCGGACGACGACGGCCCTTCGGCGGGGCCAGAGGCGGCGCCGTACGACGACGGTCCAGATGCAGGGCCGCCAGCGGTGGGGCCGCGGCGGGCTGCCGGCGGGGCTGCCGGAGGGGCTGCTGGAGGGGCTGCCGGAGGGGCTGCTGGAGGGGCTGCCGGAGGGGCTGCCGGAGGGGCTGCTGGATGGGCTGCTGGATGGGCTGCCGGAGAGCTGCCGGAGGAGCCGCCGGAGCCGCCGTAGCCGGTGTCGTCGGATGGGCTCGGGCCCGGCGCGCTGGAGGCGGGGCCGGAGCCGACGTCTGAGTCGGACTCGGAAGGCGCCGGCGCGGCGGCGGCGCTGCTGGATTCATAGCCATAGCCGCCGCCGCCGGCGCCGGTGGCGGGCGGGAGGGCGACGTCGGCGGACATGGAGCCGGAGGCCTCGGTGATGAGGTCGAGCGTGACGCGGAGGAGCTTCTCGAACTCGAGGCTCTTGGTGACGACGGCGTTCTTGATCTCGCTGATGGGGGCGTCCTTGCAGGTGTCCTCGCAGGTGGAGGAGCCGCCGAGCGTGGCGGAGAGCCAGGCCTTGACCTCGAGGAACTTGGCGTCGGTGAGCTCGCGGGTGAGCGCGCTGAGGTGCGCCACCGCCTCCTCGATGTCGTCGGAGCAGCTGTCCACGCACTTGAACAGGGCGTCCTCCTTCACGCCGTTCAGCTCGTGGTGCGCGAACGCCGCCACCGCCGTGCCCACCTCCGCCGCCACGTACACCGACAGCTCCGCCAGCCGCCGCGCGTTCGCCGTCCGGCTCTCCGGGTTCGTCGTCAGCGCCTGGATGCACACCTTGGGGAACAGCGTCCGGTTGCACGCGTCCTGCAGGTTGTCCGCCGCGCCGGCGAGCGGCGCCACCGAGACGAGGACGGCGAGGAACACGGCGGCAAGCTGGGAGTGAGCCATCGCCATGGTCGTCTTCGTGTCGCGGTGGACCGGATCGAGCTCGGGAGAGAGATCTCTCTCGCTTTTTTGTGTTGTAGTGGTTGAGGCAGAAATGGGGAGGGGTTGGATGGGGTTTTATACTACGCTTCTCACCGCTGCATGCATATGGTGTCCATGAGTGGTCAGGGACTTGTTCTTTCCCTGCCCTGCATTAGCATGGGCTGACCTTGGTTTTAGGAGAGGGGAGTGTGCCCTGTGTGACAAATGTTGCATTTCTATCTTCCTGTCTCGTTTTGGTGTTTACTTTTAGTTCCATTTCTTTTTTTTAAAAAAAAGGTAATTGTATTTGTTTTGTTCACAAATATAAGATTATTGGTGTCCTCTCTATTATATATACCATCGATCACCACTGATGTATAAAAGAACAATGGTACAAATTTTTTTTATGAAATATCTCCCTTCTATAATAGTTTGTTTTTATTTTCATATGCATATACCATGAAATATATGAGCGATCAATATATCAAAACCATGTATTGGCATAGTACCCATGTCCAGGGCATCCTACTTTCAAAAAAAAAAAGGATGGACCACTATTCAGTATTACCCCGAGCCATATCCTATATCCTATAGTCGATGGTTTTGTGCATCTTCATAGGTTACATTTCCAATTAAATATAACAAGCAAAAATCAGACCAAAAGGCAACCATGGGACTTGTGTGACAAATGTTGCATTTCTACCTTTTATGTGGTTTTGGTGTTTAGTGTTGCGTTTGTTTTGGTTGCATATCTGTGTGGCCGGGTTAATCCCTTGGGGCAATTATTTTTCCTGTATGTTGCTGTTGTTGTGAAAAAAAATATAAGTAGAGAACTGATATTGAAAATACTGCTAACACAGAAATGTACTCCGTTTACTTTTTAAATTTAATCAAGTTTATTAAAAATTAAATATAACACCAATTTTGTATTATTAAATCGGGCATTGGATAGATTTTAATAATATATTTGTTTTATCTTAAAAATGTTACTATTTTTTATGAACTTATTCAAACTTAAAAACAAAGTCAAAATACTTTATAGTATGAAACGAAGGGAGTATAATAATTGGGATACCATGAAACCCAGTTTTCCTCTTAATTTTGACTCTATTAATTTTTCATGAAAAGTCTCATTGATATAGTAGTTGTCTTCTTTTTCATATCCATATTTTGTAAAAGAAATATAGTGGTCAATCTGTCAAAATCGTGTACTGTACCCGTGTCACTCCAGAACATCCTACTTTCTGAAAAAAAGATGGAGTACGCTTAAGTGGGTTCTAATCTCTCGAGGGAATACCCCATCGTGTATATTTTTTCTTCAAATTTAATGCAAATGGTTATTAAGAAATCTAAAAAACCCAACAAGGTAGAGTATAGTAATGTCTATCACTCCACCAAAATCATGCATCTTACTCAATATGTACGTTGAAAAAAAAGAGAGACAAATTCGGGATGAATTGTACTATCTAATTTTCATATGTTGAATTTTCCTTTTTATTTTTCAATATGTGATTTGTGTTTAGAATTAAGATTCTGTGGAGATATGTATATCGTATGAATGCTTCCTTTTTAGTTTTGTGTGTGAGTCTTACAAGAAAAAGTCCAAGATGTGAGCTCTTCTCCTCCGAAAGCTAATTTGCTGATAATATAGCTAACTAATCCCATGCCTATTTTGCAAGAAGAAGAAGATGATGATGACGACGACCAAAAAAGTCAAGCATGGAACAGAAGCTTGCGTGTGATAGTTTTACACCTTAATGGGAAGTAAAAAGTTCGAATTACCCCACGAACTATAGGGCCAGTACGAATTTATCCTATGAACCATAAAACTAGACATCCTTCACTCTCAACTTTTCATACCGACAAATTATCCTCTGACTTGCTCTGGAGCGGTTTTGGTCCTATGTGGCGCACACATGACAGTCCAGTCAGTATAAAAAAATTAAAAAGTGATGGACCCACATGTCAATTCTGGTTTTTTTATTTTTTAAATGTTAAAATCCACAAATCAAAACTAACATGTGGACCACTGTTTTTTATTTTTTTTATGCTGACTGAATTGCCACATGTGTGCAACGTAGGACCAAAACAGCTCCAGAGTAAGTGAGGGAAGTAATTCGTCTGGCATGAAAAGCTAAGGATGAAGAATGTCTAGTTTTGTGATTTAGGGGGTAATTCGTACTGTCCCTATAGTTTAGGGGTGTAATTCCAGACTTTTTCCTAGTGGGAATGGGAACTTATAAAACATATAAAATGATTCTGTAAAAGTAAATCTGAAAGCACCTCACCCTATCACAAATATGGATGTATACACAATTGTGTTCGATTTCACGTTATTTCCTCTCTTTTTTATTCAATGTGCGGATATCAAAACTTTAAAACCTCCCAAAATATCCATCCTACCTCCTCCCGCACACAGATACACATAGAAACAAGAAAGCCAGGCTGTGCTCAAGATCCTGTGCTCTCTCCAATGGAACCTGAGTCCTCCCTCCACAAGGTAACCTAAGGATCGGAAGCTTAGATTGTACTCGATTTCTTCCTGCTATAATTATCATAAACTCGTATGATCGTCTTGGTGTTTTGGCGTTGAAGGTTGTTGTTCCTTTAGATCTAAACTATCCGAGGATTTGTTCCCACTGCCAAACCAGCAAAACATCGGTATGGCGCAACGGCCCCTTTGGCCCCAAGGTAAAGAATAGATCTATAAATCATCTAGATATAGCACCTATATGTTGCTCAGAGCTTGTTGATTTGAGGCCAATTCTTTTTTTAATTACGGTATGTTTATGTAGTCTTTGTGCAATGCTTGTGGGATCCGATATCACAGAAAGGGAATTGATGCTCTTGAGTTAGAAGGTAAGAGGAGCAAAGACAAGAAGAGGAAGACGAGTAGAAACGAGGTTCCACTCCGGAGGGGACTGAGGAAAAATAATAAGAATGCAAAGGAGGTAGATTTTGGAGTGAGGATGACGATGGAGGGATGCCAATCAGAACCGATGCTAACACAGGGCCAACAATACGAAGATGATGTGAAGAAGGCTGCTATCCAACTAATGTACCTTTCAAGGGCCGCAAACACTTAATCAAGCACAAGCAATAGAGCTCTCTATGTTGTTCTCTATTTTGTATGAAACTTGTCATAATCAAATCAGAAAAGTGGTAATGCAGTATTTAATTTGACTGACTACTAAATTGATATTCCAAATTATGTATCTTGCTTGTACTTAAAACAAAGAGTAATAGTCTAAGAGATGATAGTTGATACTTTCAACTATTTCTGAATAATTTATTTCAATTGTTTACCCCTAAGAGAATGCTACACGATTATGTTTTATTTTTGAATAATATGTTACTATCATTATGCTCCACCGCTCACATCTTTTATGCAGAATTTGCACTGAGGAAAGATTTGGCTATAACATTTTGTGACTGCTATTTTCCTGCATTTGAACTGAACGTTCTTATTTAGTTTTAATTCTGATGTTATAAAAGTTCTTGCATTTGATTTTTTTTCTCCTTCCCTTTGATGCTACAAATTTACTGATCACAAACGTTTGAAACATAAAAACCTGCTCTGTTGTTTTCCATTTTCTATTACAATTACTGATTATGCTAAATGATATTTCTAATATTTGGTGGCAGTCATAATGTTTTTATATATCCCAATGCTGTTTGGTCATTTTTTATAGTATCTGTTGGGGAAGTATGTGGGTTGCACTCCTATTAAATTTCACTTGAGATGTTCCAGGAGTATAAAATTGGATTCATTTTTGCCAAGGACAACCTTTGCCACAAGTCTGGAGAAGATTTTGTGAAGCATCTGTTTTGTGTTATTTCTAATATATATATCTTTGGCAAAAGAGTATTATGAAATAGAGTGCTCTACAAATATTTATAAAGGCATTCATATAAGATGTTGGTCCACAAACTGCACATGTTTTTTATGCAATCAAACCACACCTTGCTTTTATTTTTGTTGTTATCCTGCACTTCCGGTCTTTCCACGGTGTAAATCTTGTTGCTATATGGAAAAGAGTCCTTTTTTTCACAATGATCTTTCGAAGCATTTGTACTTTTCTTAGGTTTTTACTACACACATATTTGCTTGCTGCTATTTATTGTCAGATATTAACAAAAAAAGGAACTTGGTAATTAGTCTCCATTTTTTTTGTTATTGCGCCTTAGATCAATACCAAAAACTTCATAATGTTTGGGACATAAGAAGCTGAATAGTTTCCCTTATATGCTGAAGTGCAGTGCATAGTTCTCTTTTTTAATAGAATCAATTCAGTCTACTTCCCTCAAATGCAAATCCCCTTACTAATAATTGGCTCCATGCCAGCCGGGTGAGTTGGTACCTTGTCATTTTATATCTTTTTTACATTTAAAAGGATGATCTCAAAATGAACTATCCAAGTAAGGTGATCTTGATAAATAAACATACAACTATAAGTAGTGTCACATTAACGGTACCAAGGCTCTATTCTCAAATCCCCTTTACCCGAGTTCACAATCGGATACTAACATTTACTTTTGGAAGTACCAATCCAAAGAACTATTATTCCCAATGCCAATGTCAACACTGATTATTTATCGATTGATAAGTAAACTCGACTCCTTTATCTTTATACCAAAAAAGCAGGATTGTCTGATCTTATCAATGGCACATAAAACAAGACAAGTAATTAATGTATGATTAATTGATTATTACTAATATAAACTTTAAAAATGGATTTATTTGATTTCTTAAGGGAAAATTCAATATTGGAAGTTTTGGGGAAAACACGTCATTCAGCAGTTCAGGAAGCGAGCATTCTATAAAAAAGGATGTAGGTCTCTATAAAAGCATAACCGAACTCAGACTAAGTGTTGTCAGCTAAGTATATGTTTTATGGCGTGGAAGTAAATTAAGAGAAAGAGAAGAAGGTTGTCTTCTCCATACGAGACAAGCGTGTGTTATCAGCCATGACTCAATTAATTGGCTTTTGGTTGTTGCAGTTCCACCTCTATCTATATACGTGTCCTAAAAGATATGCAAGTGAAAGAACTTTTGGTATCCATGTCATTTTTTGAAAAAGGAGCTCTAAGCCTTGGACACTTCTAAATATAAAGTAAATCCGCCTATATCAAAAAAGGCATTGGTCTTTTGCTATTTTATTGCTCCCTCACCAACCAAGTCAAACTCTTCCACACCCCCACCCCTCAACCATCCGGTGCAGGGGGTATAGCTTTGAATAGGGGTGTACCCTATTTATTCTACACCCCAACTGGCTATTAAATGTAAAGTCTATATATATACATTGTTGATCTCTTTAAAGGATGTGACTAGGTAGTGCACGGTAGTGTGTTAGTACTAACCAGAGACCACTGCATCCCATATATAAATCCCCTTTAGTCTATGGTGTGTGTCTTTTTTTAACCTCTTAAATGATATCTTTTAAATCACATATTATTTTTAAGATCTATTTGCATCATTGTACTCTACTCAAAATATGTGACAAAACAAGATCCATGTTTGAATATAATTACAAAAATTATTAATTTCAAAGTAATTTATTTAAATTGTAGAAGTAACTTAGATATGCAATATAAGTAACTCTCTATAATACTAGAAGTAATTACATTATGACTGAGTTGAAGTAAGAAACTATGTGGAGTAAATAAATTCACAAGCAAAGTGTAGAGAAGATTTTCAAGTAAATACATTTATGAAATTAAATTTAATAAAGTCTAAAATTATTTTACATAAATCATAAAAGTAACTTAGCACAAAATGGAAATAAATTGTTACAACATTAGAAATAAATCCGTTGCAGGGATAAAAATATGAGTATATCTATAAATTAAATTTAATCAGCACAAATTATGGAATTGACTAAAAACAATAATAAAAGTAATCAACTCAGAGCATTATGAATGTATAAGAAATAATTTAATCCCTAAAATTAATTTATATTTTTTTAGATAATGGAATATCATTCCGACCTTTGCTCAAAGAACTACAGCCAATTATTCAAAACATCGCCCAAAAGCGTTCACAGAACAACGAGTTCGCAACCATACTGTAACCAAACATTAAGCAAGCACACGCTAATGAAAACCAACACAAGATAAAGAAAACATAATTATTGGATCCTATTTGTGAATCTTCACCCATGTTGGCAAAGGGTTGCATGACCGTTGACTCAAGTTTACGGCATGCATTATTCATTAGCATTATGTCCTTATTAGACCTTTGTAGTTGAGCCCAACATCGGAGCCAATACATAATAAAAGTAACTTACAAATATAATAAAAGTAATTATAAACATAAATATTTTTATCATAATATAATCATGTAAGATCTTGTTATAAAGATTTAATTGCAACGAACTCAATGATGTAATTGGATTGTAGATCAGATAAGTAATTTAAGAGAAATTTTTTTATAAGGAAAAAATATATATGACATAATAGCAAATATGGCATGCATGTGTAGCAAAGAAGACATGTATGTGGTGTCTCCCATTAAAACTAAATAGAGGGCTCTCTCGATTTAGATTTTACCCCCTCTAAAACATGATTAAATATCAAGCTAGTTGAGAGCTTACCTCTTACTAACAGACTCGCCAAATAGGATATTGTAATTCTTTTTTCTCCTCTAAGATATAACCAACAGTTGCACAATTGGATTCTGATATACCCAATTAACCCATAGTGAGCATGCTCTGTTTCTCTTTGTGCATACACATATTCAATCGTCCCGATCATTTCTTCCACAGAAAAAGGCACCAAATATTCATTAAGCGCATTATTTACACCAACGTTTGGCACTGTGCAACGTGGCTATATCAATCGGAATATATATTAGGTATATGGACATAGTTCGAGATGGAATTTGATTTGCTAAAAAATCAGACCTTTTGGGCACATTAGTTCCATTCTGAAACTTCCTGTTATGAATCGGACCTTTTGGCTGACTTAGGCTTATTGGTTTAGACTTTTCAATCAATGGCTTATCTGAACATTAAGTCGATGGATTTAATGTTTTAAGTTTAGTGGTGAAGTCATAGATCTACCTCACGTAAGCAAAAAAATGCTTTTACAACCTAGCTTTTGGCTTAGTGTTAGAGTGGCTTATGGCTTCAAAAAAGCCAAACGAAAAAGCTGCTTGTTTGTTTAGAGACTTTTTGGCTTATAAGCCTAAACAAATATGGCCTTATTTTAATCAAACAGAGAGAGAGAGAGCGCACGCTTCTTGAGTGTAGGAACTTCTAGTCCAAGTCACTTTGTGACTTTTGAAATGGATTTTAGTTGATTTTATGTTATATTTGAGTCCCATTGAAGGGTTTTGACCCCTGCCATTAATATAGGGGGACAATGGCTGTTTGAAATGTCACCCAGTTGACACAATCAACCTATAAATTTTACCTTTTTTGTTTATGTGAAAGTCCATTTTTTTATCCTCAAATACAAAACTAGTTATTTCACCCATGTCTTTCAAAATCGATACATATTTTCTAAACAACATTTGTATGATGGTTTTGATTGACATGATAGTGATTTTTTTTTGCTAGCATGAACTTTGTGAACCAAATTAAATGACATTGCATCAGCAACATAACAGTATGAAATAGGAAAAATCATCTCCATTTCAAACAAAACCAATGACAAACATGTATAGGTTCTGTAGTTTAGGGTAAAAAATGAAGTGTAAATTGCACTGACAGTATAGAAACTTGTGAAGTGGGTGCAACCCGATACACAAAAACTTGCAAAACTCTTATTTCGATGCACAAACTTATTTGGTGCGTGAGAACCTTCAAATGAGCATGCCCTAGTTAATCCTACTACCTTCTTAGTTGTGTTTATTAGGATGTCATACAGGCACACATCAGGATGATGTCATCTAGACATGTATATATGTGCTCAACCAAATATATAATAAGGGATACCGATTATATGGACATAATATGAAATATGGCTAAAGAATGCAATGAATTGAAAACAAAGAAATAACAAAAATAAATACCAAGTAGAGGCTATTCGCACATGTAGCGTGTATCATGACCCCTTATGTATGCTCATGCCATTCTAAGTAGGCTCCAACTCAGAAATTCTTAGTCATTGTCTGCCTTTTTGGCCTTGTTTCGCACTCATCAAACAAGTTTCTGTACTAAAATGAGCATTTTGTAAATTCGTGTACTAGATTGCATCCAAATGTTAAGTTTGTATGTCACCAATGCAATTAACTCAAAAATAAACTTAAAGTAAAGTTCAAGAGCTAACCCTTTTTTTATCCATTTGCCTTAACGTACCCTTCTAACCACATATTATTAAGAGACAATTGCTTATTTGATCCTATTTAGAAGCCTAACTACTAATATGACCCTGATTTTTTTTTTAGTTTGCTTATTTGACCCCATTTTTCAAAATCGAAGTCACCGTTTGATCCTACTTTCACCACACTGTTAGGGTTTCATTTAGAAAAAAAGAAAAAAGTGCTATTTACTAGTCAAATTGACCAAAATACCCATGATGACAACTCAACCCTATCCATTCATTCGGTCCCAACCCCATCTGTCTGGGTGCATGCGGCGGAGGAGAAAGCAGGGCGCGCGCGCGGAGGCATGGCGCCGCGGTGCCGACGACGCGCGCAAGGAGTCAAGCTAGTTGAGAGCTTACCTCTTACTAACAGACTCGCCAAATAGGATATTGTAATTCTTTTTTCTCCTCTAAGATATAACCAACAGTTGCACAATTGGATTCTGATCTACCCAATTAACCCATAGTGAGCATGCTCTGTTTCTCTTTGTGCATACACATATTCAATCGTCCCGATCATTTCTTCCACAGAAAAAGGCACCAAATATTCATTAAGCGCATTATTTACACCAACGTTTGGCACTGTGCAACGTGGCTATATCAATCGGAATATATATTAGGTATATGGACATAGTTCGAGATGGAATTTGATTTGCTAAAAAATCAGACCTTTTGGGCACATTAGTTCCATTCTGAAACTTCCTGTTATGAATCGGACCTTTTGGCTGACTTAGGCTTATTGGTTTAGACTTTTCAATCAATGGCTTATCTGAACATTAAGTCGATGGATTTAATGTTTTAAGTTTAGTGGTGAAGTCATAGATCTACCTCACGTAAGCAAAAAAATGCTTTTACAACCTAGCTTTTGGCTTAGTGTTAGAGTGGCTTATGGCTTCCAAAAAGCCAAACGAAAAAGCTGCTTGTTTGTTTAGAGACTTTTTGGCTTATAAGCCTAAACAAATATGGCCTTATTTTAATCAAACAGAGAGAGAGAGAGCGCACGCTTCTTGAGTGTAGGAACTTCTAGTCCAAGTCACTTTGTGACTTTTGAAATGGATTTTAGTTGATTTTATGTTATATTTGAGTCCCATTGAAGGGTTTTGACCCCTGCCATTAATATAGGGGGACAATGGCTGTTTGAAACATCACCCAGTTAAGACAATCAACCTATAAATTTTACCTTTTTTGTTTATGTGAAAGTCCATTTTTTATCCTCAAATACAAAACTAGTTATTTCACCCATGTCTTTCAAAATCGGATACATATTTTCTAAACAACATTTGTATGGTGGTTTTGATTGACATGATAGTGATTTTTTTGCTAGCATGAACTTTGTGAACCAAATTAAATGACATTGCATCAGGAACATAAAAGTATGAAATAGGAAAATCATCTCCATTTCAAACAAAACCAATGACAAACATGTATAGGTTCTGTAGCTTAGGGTAAAAAATGAAGTGTAAATTGCACTGACAGTACAGAAACTTGTGAAGTGGGTGCAACCCGATACACAAAAGCTTGCAAAACGCTTATTTCGATGCACAAACTTATTTGGTGCGTGAGAACCTTCAAATGAGCATGCCCTAGTTAATCCTACTACCTACTTAGTTGTGTTTATTAGGATGTCATACAGGCACACATCAGGATGATGTCATCTTGACATGTATATATGTGCTCAACCAAATATATAATAAGGGATACCGATTATACGGACATAATATGAAATATAGCTAAAGAATGCAATGAATTGAAAACAAAGAAATAACAAAAATAAATACTCTGTTTCTAAATATTTGACACCGTTGACTTTTTAGCACATGTTTGACCGTTCGTCTTATTCAAAAACTTTTGTGAAATATGTAAAACTATATGTATACATATAAGTATATTTAACAATGAATCAAATGATAGGAAAAGAATTAATAGTTACTTAAATTTTTTTTTGAATAAGACGAACAGTCAAACATATTTAAAAAAGTCAACAGTGTCAAATATTTAGAAACGGAGGTATTACCAAGTAGAGGCTATTCGCACATGTAGCATGTATCATGACCCCTTATGTATGCTCGTGCCATTCTAAGTAGGCTCCAACTCAGAAATTCTTTGTCATTGTCTGCCATTTTGGCCTTGTTTCGCACTCATTAAACAAGTTTGTGTACTGAAATGAGCATTTTGTAAATTTGTGTACTAGATTGCATCCAAATGTTAAGTTTGTATGCCACCAATGCAATTTACTCAAAAATAAACTTAAAGTAAAGTTCAAGAGCTAACCCTTTTTTTATCCATTTGCCTTAACGTACCCTTCTAACCACATATTATTAAGAGACAATTGCTTATTTGACTCTATTTCGAAACCTAACTACTAATATGACCCTGATTTTTTTAGTTTGCTTATTTGACCCCATTTTTCAAAATCGAAGTCACCGTTTGATCCTACTTTCACCACACTGTTAGGGTTTCATTTAGAAAAAAAGAAAAAAGTGCTATTTACTAGTCAAATTGACCAAAATACCCATGATGACAACTCAACCCTATCCATTCATTCGGTCCCAACCCCATCTGTCTGGGTGCATGCGGCGGAGGAGAAAGCAGGGCGCGCGCGCGGAGGCATGGCGCCGCGGTGCCGACGACGCGCGCAAGGAGAAAGGAGCGGAGCGGTGACGGCGCTGTGGCGAGCGGAAGGAGCGGCAGCGGCTTGACGACGACGAGGAGGAGCAACGGCGGTAGAGCTCGGGTTGTGGCGGTGGATGATCCGTCAGCGGCTGGGCGTGCAAGCCGCGAATCCGGCGGCGTCGAGGCATGCGGGTTGCGTATCTGGTGGCGACGGGTTGATGATGGCGGTGCGGCAGTGGTCTCAGAGACTGCAGGTCGGCAACGACGCGCGACACCTTCTCCACGCCGGCAAGCTCTCCAGCGCTCGCCGCCCCGTCCTCGCGGCCTCTCTCCCCGCGCGCGCGCGTCACCACTCGTCCTCCGCGCCTCTCGCCTCCGCTCGCGTGCTGCCGCCGCCCGCCCTCCGCACGCCGATGAGCTCGAGCTCTGCACAGGGCGCCGCTTCCTCCCTCAGCGTGCGCGCCGGCCTTCGTCTCTTCCGCGTGCGTGCTGGCGTCCATCTTCCTCCACGCGCGCCGCCGCCGCCTGGTTGGCCACGACGATTGCCGTGGATTCTGTTTTTTTGTATTCACAAGCTGCATGTTTTCTTATGCTATCCAATTTTTTTAATATTTTGTTTATACTTTTGATAAAATAGGGTCAACTGACCAAGGGTAGAAGGGGTATTTTTTGCTCCAATTAACACCGTTACATGCCCTTAACAGAATATGGTCACATTGAATCTTCAATTTTAAAAAGAAGGGTCAAATGAGCTAAGTTAAAAAAAGAGAGTTAAATTGATAGTTAGGATTAAAAAAAGAGGGTCAGATGTGCAATTGCCCCTATTATTAATTGTTTGCCTTTTGTCAATACGGTGTAAAACAATGGCCTAGAGCCTTCGGAGGCTGATGTAGGCCGGCACACTAGCACGGACTTGCTCTAATGAGTCTCTTTCTCCCGAATAAGCGTTCGACAGATTCACAACCCATAACATGGAACTTTTCGTCTGGTCAAAATTTCCAATATTCGTATAGTTGCGCGCCTTTGATGCATTACTGTAGGTTGCACTAGGGCTATTAAAATGGCTTGAGGTTCATGAGCTACTTGAGCTCGGCTCACTCTAGGCTGGATTCGAGCTCCGCTCG
Organism: Oryza longistaminata; assembly: GCA_009805545.1. Taxonomy (NCBI): domain Eukaryota; kingdom Viridiplantae; phylum Streptophyta; class Magnoliopsida; order Poales; family Poaceae; genus Oryza; species Oryza longistaminata. The sequence goes on along the minus strand of CM020184.1, from coordinate 24,271,719 downwards.
AGTTCTATACAAACCGAGCTCGAGCTTATACCAAAGCCTACTAACTTTATCGAGCTGAGCTCGATCTCTTAACGTGCCTAACAATATATTATTTTTATTGTTTATTAATAAACTAGAACATCAAATATATCATTTGTATGTGACCCACACAAGGAAGTAGCTTGTATTAGTACCATATATATTTTTCTCTTTTATTAATGTGATTAACTAAAAATTAATTATTTTTAAGAGATTATATTCTTAAAATATGCATACTTCTACTTAGAAGGCTCCGTTCTAAAGTGCAGACTTAGCTGGGCTGAGCTGAATTAGCAGCAGTCTAAAACTCTGAATAGTAGGTAGCATCACATTAACCTACCACTTTAGCTGAGTTGGTAGCAGTCTGAATAGTACATTGGAATAGTACATTGGATGGTAGCAGCACATTAACTTGCCACTTTAGAATGGGGCCTAAGCCAAGCTTGCTAGTCAAGCTTGATTTTGATCGAGTTTGAACCAAACTTATCTGAAAGCTCGAAGATTACACCGGTTCGGTTTGAGCTTGTGTCGAGCTTGAGCCTAAGGTAGGTGCGCTCGCTCGAGCTCAGCTCATTGACAACCTAAGTTGCATACAGCTAGGTTGCGGCCTTTGGTGCATTACTTTGGGAACGTTTTCGCATTAACTATTAGAAGCCGACCTATCGGGTCGTTTACTTGCTATAGCAATAAAAGAAAATGCAACACTCACGTGTTCTGTTTACCAAATTCCGATGAAATATACAAACTCTTATCAGGAATTTAGAAGTTATCACCTATGACTCGATTAATAATGGAGTACCATTATCGTGCGTTCAGCTTTAAGATCAAGTTTGAGTCCTCCATTTCGCAACAAAAGAGATTCCGTATATCAGTTCGACGACTTTACTCATACATGTGCCTTGACTAATTAATTAACTCCTCGATCTGATCAGTCCTCAGCCATCTGTGACTGCATCTTGACTTTTGTAGCTAAAATTACAGAGAACACTTAGAGCAAGTTCAACAGTATAGCCAACTACTAGCTCCAATTCATCTATAGTCAATCTAATAGGTTATTCATACGATAGTTATATACTACACTATCAATACCTGGTCCCACCTATCATACACACACTGTGTCTTGGAGTCCGTGCTACAGCTGGCTATAAATCTGTAGCCCGCTGCTCTTCTCTCTCCTTATTCATCTTCTTAAAATATGTTTACAGCTGGCTTATAGCCTGCTATTGTACCTGCTCTTACACATATGGTGATATGGATCATGAATAATGCAAGCGACCAATATATCAATTACCACCATACTAGTATTAGTAGTAGAGGAGCAGCAGCAGAAGCAAGCAGCCGCGCATGGCGCCACCCTCCGCCGCCCGGCAGGCGGGACGTCGACGGCGCCGACCCGGACAAGAACACGAGCTGGCCGCCGCCGCCGCTAGGCGTGCTGTAGTTGTAGACACCCGGCGGCGAGGGCGCCGCGGCGCGTCGTCGTCCCGCAGTTGCACGGCACCGCCGGCGGCGCGGGTTGGTCGGCGGCGAGGGCCCGCCCCGACGGGCGACGACGGCGGCGGGGGCGAGTAGTAGTAGAACTGCTGACCAGCGGGGCGGCTGCTGCGCCGCGGCGGGCGCCACCAGGAGCAAGCCGGCCACGACGACGGCGGCGGCGAGGAGGAGGCTCGCAGCGGCGGCGGCGACCTGATGAAGCGCCATGCCCGGCCGCGAGCGTGTGAAATGGAGATCACTAGTGTAAGAGTAGCGTGGTGATCGATCGCTGCTAGCTGCTGCTATATATTTTGTGGATGGATGGTCGACATGATCTGACATGGGAAGATGTGTGGCATCGGGATTCGGGATTTATAAGGATGGGTAGCTGTATACTCATATATTGGATCTGGCTAAGCTAGGGTTCGTGGCGATCGATCGGATTGCGTAGGTGGGGTGGTCAGTGGTGGCGGTGGATCAGGAGGAGGATGGCGCGCGTGGGTTGACCCGCCGCGCGCGCGCCAGGGCGGCGCTTTTCGTCGCGCTTTTTCTATCTCATTGTGACGCACGCATGGCTTTAAGGGTAAGCTCAATGAATACAGTGCCTTAACCTTGAGAGTGGGTACATGAATACGGAGTACTTCCTCCGTTTCACAATGTAAAATTTTCTAGCATTACTCATATTTATATAGATGTTAATAAATCTAGATACATTTATTAACTTCTAAATGAATATGAGCAATGCTAGAAAGTCTTACAATCTGAAACGGAGGGAGTAGTTGATAATTGTTAAAGCAATTTTCACGATGGTAGGACCTAAATCACCTAATTAACCACAAGATGAGACACACATGAGATAGAAAAACTTGCTTAACTCATGTTCATGAGATGGATGAGATAGAGAAAATATTTTTTTCTTGTGGTAGACCTTAAGCATAAGGTGCATTTCTAAGCTGAAGTTATTTCCCATAATGTACGTGGCTCCTTTTGCAAGTGTAATAATTATCTTAAGGTTACCTTTTTAATAAATTGTGATTGCCCAGGCTATAGCCAATGGAAGCTATAACCACAAGACAAGGAGGATGCCAACTGGAATGAATCCATATTTATTTCTGTAATTGAAATGGAGCATCAGGCTTTGTCAAATTTTTGCGCGTGAAATAACTGAAGTTTAGCCGATTGGGCTGTGCCATATGCAGTTGAGCCCAATAGTGCAAGGCTGAAACTTTCATCTGGGCTGGGGTATTAGGACAAAGAAAGGCCCAAATAGCCCAAACAACCCCTAAATGACTATCGGATTTCAAAATGTATGATTGAAAAGAGATGACAAATATTACAACCGAAGCGAACACCATATAAATCATTAATTTGATCTGGCAAAACTTTAAAAAGTTAGGTAACTTGGTTAAAGTACACGACGTAAAATAAATTTCATCTAATAGAAAACTAATAATAAAACACAATAATCAAATATAATACAAACTACACCGTAATTATAGTACTGTAAAAACATTATATATACGTTTAACTTCTCTATTAATTTTTCCTCCTCTCGTTCTCCCTTTAATTTGCTTGTCGCATTGTATCTGGCAACCTAGCTTGGATATGCAGGCAATGGCTCAGGTAAGTAGGTAACGATGAGGAAGTATGGCACCAGAAGTGGACCGACAAAACTAGAGCCATCTATCGATAACAACAGCACGAATCTTAATCCTAATCATACAAACCAAAAATCGACCGAAATCAGAAGGAAAAATATGGCAGCATATTTATAGCGGGACCGAGAAGTAGTCCACATTCTTGATACGTGCAATTCCATTGAAACATCAAGTGTTTTAGTGAATTTTTTTTTCTTTTTTAAGAAAACCATGTATTGATGGAAATAAGGAACATTGTGCTTGTGCAAACAAGTGTTTGATACAATGAAAAATGGCTTCTCTAAAGAAAAAAAGAAAAATGGGGATTATCCTTCGTTTCAAGAAAGATAAAGTCTTGCTTTTAATTAAAAACATTTTTTTCTTTGGTTCAATGAAAAACCATCTAACATTTTGTATAAATAAAAAATATCACAATATTCGTTAAGGATAACGCGAGCATGTTTGTGGGTCGCAGGCTTGTAGCCCCTGTCAACCTAGCGGGAGGGTCTTCCAGTCTCCTTCCTTCGTCTCTAGTGTCCTCATCACCAGGGGAAAATAATCAATTTCTTCCTTTAGACAACTAAGTTAGGTTTTTGCTCGAATAGAGTCTTTAGGGTTTTATATCTATCCTAGATTTTATTTTTCGTCTATAGAGTAAGATTTGTTTAGAGTCTTTTCTTCTCTATCTTTATTTCAATGACTACCTCATTTATTGGGTCCTCGACAGAGATCTAGGAGAACTTGTCTGTTGGATTGAGGATGATCTAATTAGCAATGTCTGCTTTAGAATCCGAGTTACTGATTTGTTTGATAATACCAGTTTACTTAGCTGTCGGAAGAATGAAAAATGGTGATTAATACTCTTTCATATGGTTTTGCATATGCTGGTGTTTTTCAGCGTTATACTGCGCTTGTATACTCATTTCTCTCGTGGCAATATAAGATATAGAGCCTCTTTATTTTGTTTCTTTGGGTTTCTGTTTCTTATTTTTTAACAAGAAGGTTGTAATATCTTCTATTATTTGATATATTTGGAAAGAATATCATAAGATTAATGGGAAAATTTCAAAAAATAAAGCATAAATAATCAAATACTCTAAAAAATGGGGGGAAAAGAGCACAAAGTGCTCGTGCCAGTCGCGTGGACCTTGCAATTTCCACGCCACGTGACCAGTGGCACCCAGCCAGTACTGTGACCAGTCACTAGCAGTAGTAGCTCGTGCGCGTGGCTCTGACAGGTCCAGATCTGTTCCGGGTCAGGTGGAACCCACCTGCCAGCGAGACACCACGTCACCTGTGGGCCCCACCGTTTAGCAGGTCGTTGGCCCGTCCGCGAGCCGCGCGTTGTCTGTCACGTGGGACACGACACGCGCGAGCTGCTGGTGACAGGCCGGCAGCGACCTTCTTCTCGCTGACAGGTGGACCCCACGTGGACCAAGCTACGTGGACCCCATTTGTCAGTGTAAGTGGCTGAAAAGGGCCGGAGCGCGAGAGGCCTACCAGAGTCCAGAGGAGCTCACTGCGAATATTCTCCACGTCGCATGATCCTTCTAGAAAGAAAAGATCCCACGCGGGGGGAGCGGAGCCGTCGGATCGGTGGTGGACGGCTGAGATTAGGGAGACTGTAGTAGCGTGGACATTTTTGCTTGCGGTCTCCAGCGTGGTGGGGAATGGGGAGGGAATAGTCGGAAAATTGGAGCATCTTATCCGGATAACCAAGAGGGGCCAAGTAGCCAAGCGTTCGCTGACAACTCGCTGATAAATCTTAATTTAGATATGGATTTCAACGTAGAAAACAAAAGAATGTCACTCTTTCTATATATATAATTTATTTTAGAAAACTTCCTCGGGCAACCCCGGACAATAGACCAAATATGTTTTACGCGACAACTGAACTTTCACCCATTACACCTATCCTAAATGGATATGGATTCGCTCGTTTTCATATGTGGAAGAACAAGACTTAAACATGCACACATTATGTATTGTTACCACCAATTTCGTAGGGATATTTTTTGGAAGAGAGTTTTTTTTTACAAGTTTATAGAGATTTAAGGGCCCATTTAGATTGATTCCATTTTAAACCATACCTTTTTTTAATAAAATTAGCAATTATATGGTTGCATTTAGTTTTTTTACTAAATTTTGGTATCGCATAGGAAATTTTGGCCCAACATATTTATTCTATTCTATCAAAATTTGGCAATTCTGTCAACTTGCCAATAATTTGGCATAAGGTTGATTTTGGCAGTAATATTAACATTCCCTAAGCTTTTTTTTTAATAAAGACTAGAATATCTTGCAAACATTCATGTGACGAACTTGCCCGAGTACCCCGCGCTTTCCTTCTTCACGTATTTTTTCTTTTCTTTGATTTTACGCATATAAGTAAATAGATAAATTAAATATCTTATATTTTAGGACATAATTAGTACTTAGGACATAATTAGTACTTTAATTTATATATATGAGCTAAATGCATGTGCTTTACTATGGTAAAAAAATGTATTAATGTGTTTCCCATCTTTCTGCTATAAGGAATATTAATCTTAATCTAATTTTGTATGTGGCTTTCCATTTAGATTTGATATTTTTTTAATATTAAGAAGTTTAAGGGCTAATTGCAAAATTTACAATGTAAGTAGATGGGGTGACAAATTTACTGCCACCACCAATACCTTCTTTAAAGGGGTATAGATATATAACTTTTTAATGTAGAGATATTCTACTTAGGAAAACTTTTTCTATGTTGGTGTCGAACATATAATCTTTTGCTGTACAAACTTATTATATATTTTGATACCCAGGTAATACATGTGCTGTATAAAATTTCTGAGACAGCTCGAGGTGCTGTGCTGGAGACATCTGTGGGAGGTGGGCTGAACTGAACACTGTTTAGACGCAGGAAACGTTCACCCCTTAGATTTATCATGGATAACCTCAAGTACGAGTATCTAGTACGGTGCCATTTTTCATGCATTTCTTTTTATTTTATTTTATTTGGGATATTTGTGATCAACAAAGAGTTATATATATTTTTGTTTGTTTAATTCAACACGAAATGCTTAATACTTGCTTGAACACGCATCGTTCTATTAGCTGCTTTTGACCAGGCATAGTGAATTTAAAGATATGTGTCAATGGATCAGAGCTGTACTCTTAACATGCTCATTGATATCTTGTCAACATCTTACCAATGCTTGTTTGCATTTAAGTATAATTTGAAGTGGTAGATCAAAGATATGCTAATGGTCTAGTGACGGTGTGTGTGGATTTTTTAGAAGTCCACAAGATCTAATTCAGCCCTTATCGATCAGTACCCTTCGACAGGGAATGCAATGCAAGTAGTGATTATTTTTTGGCAAAACATCAAATTGGCACATAGTGCATGGATGGCAGATATATAGTAAAATGCAACCATATTGTATGACTAGGATGTAGGAGTCTTATCTTTTGTTTTTTTTTATCAACACTATTATTTACTCATGCTTGGTTATCTTAAAAATGCCGACACTTGAATTAACTTATCCATCATTTTAGTTATTTTGACTAGGCATATAGCTAGCAAAATTTAAGACGTGAATCGATGGGAGCTGTACTCTTTAGCCTCATTCATTTACTCCTACGAGCACATGCAGAGACTGGGCATCACCTACCCGCCTACCTCCGTTAAAAAAATAATTAACTATGAATACATGAGTCTATGCTAAGTGTAAAGTTTAAATTTAATAAATTTCACCATAAGATAAAAACTTAATCAGTTGCGCTACACTCACTTCACTAGCCCCACTCTTTTTTATCTAAGATAATATTTCCAGTTTATACCGGCTAGACAGAATTTATCGTGGTAGGTCAAAGGGAAAAAAAACACACACTCTCTCTAGAAAAGCAGAATAAGAAATAACGTGGACATGTTAAATGATGTTGATTTGTTTAATGGCCACATGGACACAGTGATAAATTAAACTCGAGTAGGATGCACATCTCACTCAACATACATAGAGATTGTGAGCAGATGAAATATTTTTGAGTAAAACAACAAGTTGGCACGTATGTTGTAAGATCATAACACAATCATATTGTATGACCTTCCAAAACCTAGAGAAAACACATGTAACATGGTTCTGCATTAATACATTATATATACTCCTATCTTAACCATGTGGTATCTTCTCCTTGGCACAATGACAAACTATATATATATTCTATTGCGCTTCTACATCCCAGCAAATTAGTAGGTGGTAGAATTATGGTAAACATGAGAAACTACATCCTTACACTTAGACTTATGTTTAGGACTGAAACTCTGACTACCAGTTTACATCGAATAAAATTATAGTACCTAGTAAGCCTAAGATTATATTATGGTACTTTTGAAGATAAATCTACATGTGCAATTTGTGCTTCTTAAGGGAGACTTCGCTATTTGTTGTTTAGATTGAATGAGATAGATAAGATGTAGTCAAGAATTGGATTATGTTGTTATAATATCGGATTGTTTTGTTTTTTTATTCTCCCCTGCTGTGTTCCTTATTTTTTTTTTTTAAAAAAATTCTCTCTGTCTAAAAGGAATTTATGAAGATGAATCTTGACATACATATACTATTTATTTTCAGAAGTGTAATAGAGGGAGTAAGCGTTAAAGAAGTTACTCTCTCCGTTTCAGGTTATAAAATGTTTTGACTTTGGTCAAAGTCAAACTGTTTCACGCTTAACTAAGTTTATAGACAAATATAGTAATATTTACATTACCAAATTAGTTTTATTAAATTAATAGTTAAATATATTTTTATAACAAATTTATCTTGGGTCGAAAATATTACTATTTTTTTCTATAAACTTGGTCAAACTTGAAGCAGTTTGACTTTAACCAAAGTCAAAACATCTTATAACCTGAAACGGAGGGAGTAGAAGACATGGCCAATAAAGGAATCATGCTGAGGCCAATACCAAGGAACACCCACACCAACCTTGCGACAGCTTGCTTCAACAGGAACAACCAGCATCCTGATGCCAGGGAACATGATGTGACCTAGCATCGAGGAAATTGAAGGCTACACCTAAATCACCTCAAAGGATCATTGACTTATCATCGTGCCCAACCAAAGAAGACCAGACTGAAGGTCAGACCAAGGATTTGCATCCCAGAAATCAGTTATGATTAGTCTTTTTTTTTTTTGTATGGCATATGCTTGCTAATTGCTTGGAAGCCCCTAATTAAGTTGAACCTAGGCACCCTAGGAGTTGCCGCACTAGGCGCTAACCCTGCTGACCATCTAGCACCTTCTTGAACACTAGTTATAATAGACAAACAGACAATGCTGCCATAGTGCTATGGCCAATCCACCTGATCTGGCAACTAGGTAAGGACGCCATCTGAAAATCTGCATGCCTGAGGGCATAACCGATTCAAGGGAGACCTGACACTAGTGTCGTGGCAATATCTGATCTGGCCAGATAGATCAGAGGCCAGACTCAGACAGCACACACGCTTGACATCGCTGTCCACCAGGAAACAACAGCTGCAGGCAGAAGAGGCCTGGTCGCAGCAGCAACGGTAGGGGGAGGAAAGGAGGAACAGCAGCACCCCAAGAGGCCTTGAATGTAGTGTAGGATTAAGAAAATGAACTAGATGGTCCAAAAGGTTCAGTATCAACGAACATTTCAGGAATCAGAATATATTGAAAAATGACCTGATTGTTATAGTAAAAGCAAACAAGAAACCAAAATGGGCGGGGAATCTGGAGAGGTTCCTCAGCTCCACCACGCCATCCGTGCCCGTCCAGTACTTGCCCAAGGTGAGAGGCTCTCCTCTGACTTTTTTTTTTCTCAGTCATTGGCGAAAAAAATGGTCGCGGACTGGAACAGTGCGATGCCCGTTTAATTTTACTGCACTAGGAGATGCTTCGATAATCAGTTCTAGCAGAGTAGGTTCGGATTGTTAAATTTTCGCCCATCGGTTCGGCTGTATTTTATTTCGTTATGATTGGGGGAAGTTTGTGAATCGTGGTTACAAAGATAGTTCTCGACTATCTTTATCTAGTTTCAAGTAAAGTTGAGAGAACGTAAGGTTAATTTAAGATAGTTTGGTTATGTTATTCACCTGCTTCAGATATGTAAGGTTCTTGTACTGTCATCGTAATGGTAAATCGGTGGTGCATTGTAACCCCACATTATTTATTGATGATACATCATTTCTGGAGCTTTCAACACTGTAGAAATGTGCTTGTCTTGGGTGACTTTTTGTAGAACAAATTTGCTGGAAACTGGTAACAACTGTAAGGGCAAAATTTCAGTTTTTGTCGTATTATACAAAAGATGGGCAACCCTTCTGAATCAGATTCTAAGGGATCAGGATGAGCTCTCAATTGTGGTGATTCATGTTACCAAAATAACCAGCCTATTTGTTGTATTAAGTTCACCACTTATGGTTTTGGGAGAGGCATAGTTGGTGTTATGAGGACAAAATGCTGTTACATTGCTATAAAAAAAATATGAAAAAGAAAAACACATCAATGATGGTTGTCAATTTCTGCCTTAGTTTGGTCATACTGAAGGATTATGTACTGTTGTGCAGACAAGCATGAGAGGGTGGAGGAGTGGTGATGCTATGAATTCATCACCATATTTCTGCCTTGGAGATCTCTGGGAAGCTTTCAATGAGTGGAGTTTTTATGGGGCCGGCGTCCCCCTTGTGTTAAACGGCAAAGATTCCGTCATACAGTATTATGTGCCATATCTCTCTGCCATACAACTCTATGCAGACCCATCAAAGCATTCAACAAGGATCAGGTAGAAATTTATTCTAGTTTCTCTTGGCCCTTAGATTACTTATTTTTCTCCATTCTGCTTTGTGCATTGCCAGGAATTATAAAAGCTGCAAAGTAAGCTAGTGCAGTAAGCACTGGAGATTCTTTTTTTTTTTATTATCATTCTTCTGTCTCTGGTTATTTAATATGGGAGTGCTAAAGAAAAAAAAGGTTTTGATTTGGTTAAACAACCAATAGAACTGAGAGTTGAGAGGATGTACTTATGGATTCATTATTATTATTTTGCCTTCCTTTGACTATGCAAGTCTATTGGTTCTTCTTTTGTGTTGGGAATGCAAGTCACAACTCATTTGCGTACAGAAAGCTAGTGCTTTGAATATCCTTGTAGAGAAATGTGATTGCTAGCTGTAGCCTGTAGGCATGGCTGCTTGCTGCCACCTTTTCTGTTCATTATTTGAATTGCTCAACCAAAATATTTCCTCTTGAGTTCACACAATTTTGTCTTTTGTTTTAGAGATTGTTTTCCTCATTGAGGTAATTGTGGTCATCAGGATCTTATCTTATTACATCTGTTAGAATAGAAATGAACTAGTTAAGGACTTTTGTCATTGCCTAATAATCACCAGTGGCTTGTTAATTTGTAATTCTCTCTACAGGATTATATGTTTAACTACAATCAGCATTGAGTTGACAGTCATATGTTTGTAGGCTACCGTAGTTATTCCAAGAAACTTAGTTTTTATTTACCTGTGTGATTTTGAGCTGTCACTGGTGTATACTCTGTCAACAATACATTATTTTCAATTATGTCTATTGATTAGTATCTGAAGTTCCAGTTGTTTGCCAGTTTTCTTGTTGGATTGTGGGGGAACTATAGCTACCACGCTGTCAGTATTATTGATTGATTTGCATAGTATTTGTTTGAACCAGTACAAAATCTGAATCTTACTACAACTTGTAGAACTGTAAACCTGCATTCAAGGAAAAAACCAAAAGAAACGCTGGTGATAACTGCTGTATAACATTGTTCCAAATAAAGACACTATCAAAGAGTTATATGGTGATAAAAAAAATGACAAAGAGAGCATTGGTACACATTCCAGTGTGGATTTATCATTTTTTTTTCTTCTGCGATTTTCATAGTTCAGAACTTCTCTTAGTTAATTTTCTCGCTTACTTAAGGCATCCTTGGGAGGAAAGTGATGAGGAATCTATGGATACTAGCAGCGAAAGTAGCAGTGGGACTGATGCTGACCAATTAAGAGGTTTGGAGAATGGTGGCTTTCAAAGGGAGGACAGTGAATCGCATTTTCCATCTACTCGTCCATTATTCGAGTATCTTGAGAAGGATCCTCCTTATGGTAGAGAACCTTTGACAGACAAGGCAAGTGCCCCTCCCTCATTTGACAAAAGAAAATTTGCCATATGCATGTACTGCTTTTATGCTTATTATAAATGTCCCATCAGGTATCAATTCTTGCAAGTAAATTTCCGGAGTTAATGTCAATCAGAAGCTGTGATCTTCTGCCAACTAGCTGGATGTCTGTTGCATGGTATATCTCTTATACTTCAGATTCATGTAATTTACAGCGTCATTTTATCAGTAGCATCTGTGGTCTTGGTATGCTTTAGAGATTTTGTATTCTTTTTAAGGATAATTTCCACATTATATCATTATAGTATGTGCAGACAATCATATACCTTGCGTAAACTGCACCAAGCTGACCTTTTTGTTTTATTAGCACCATCAATATTTTCACAAGATTTAGCTCCATATCAGTGCTCGATCTACTTCTCCTATATATTTGAATGAAATAGAATGCTGATTTTGCAATAGCCAGATTCATAACACTTTCTGTGCTGGCCCAAACAGAGGATGCATACCCCGCTTTTGTGCTGGTGTATCAGCTGATACAAAAGGGCACTCACTAAGCTAAGGCCTTGCTCGGTGGTGCTAGCTGTGGCTGCCGTGCAGCTGCAGCTACAGTACCAGCAGTATGAAATGAACTGTGGCTGCACTACCGCAGCTAGCTAAGCCGAGCAGGGCCTAAATATCAGTTAATAAACTTGTGTAGAAGAGCAATACTGGAAATGAAGTATTGCTATGATTCTACATGTTGGTTTCATCCTGGGCCTTACAATTGCAGGTACCCTATATATAGAATCCCTACGGGACCAACGCTCAAGGATCTCGATGCATGTTTCTTGACATTTCACTACCTATCAACAGCGACACGTTCCAGGGGTAAGTACCATCTTATGCCAGTCGGCATACCGAATACATTAATACAATGTCATTTCTTGTGGTCTCAGTTCATTTCTTTGTAGCTTCATCTTTTCTTCTCAATAATAATTCATGTGTCTCATGCAGATGCTGACCCCAGTACACCAGCCTGCCCCCCTTCTGGGGGCTTTAACAGCTGCATGAATGCAGCTGGTAAGCTAACATTGCCCGTCTTTGGACTGGCACCGTACAAGTTGCGGAGTTCTGTTTGGTCGTCGAATGGGCCTCACGAGCAGCAGCTCGCAGCCTCACTGATGCAGGCAGCGGACGACTGGCTCCGGGACCGTCAAGTGCATCATCCAGACTTCCGGTTCTTCCTTACACACTACAACACCGTATGGAGATAACAAGGTGCTTACCCCTTTCTTTGTAAATGGTTGTGATCGTTTTTTCTGTTGTCGGCTGAGCCGGGCTACCTGTAACACTATATGTTTGACGTACAGTCGTGTGACGTAACGTTTGCACTACTGAACTTCTGTATCAGTCATCGGCTTATCGCCAGACAGCTAATTTGTAACTTCTCCAGTAAACCTTGTGTTGTAGGTAAACTTTTGTGAGGAAGAATAAATATCATAGTGGAGAAATGTAGAACAAAGAAAACTAGCTTCTGCAAATTTTTGCTGTTTAGATTTGAAAAGAAAAAAAAAGAACTTGTGTATGTTGACTGTTTTGACGTGTGGTGTGTTGTACCAGTTCTTTTTGGAGCTATGCTTCTTATTTCGGCTAAATCACTTGATCTTTTAATGGGTCTAACTTGAGAGACATTACTAGAAAAACGGGGTATTTGCAAACGGACCAAAAATTTTTTTCTAGGCGATCTCCATCTTGCCTGTACTTCATTAGCAAACGCAACATCCACCCGCCTACAAAAACCACCTCACTGAATTAAAAACATCCCCCGACTCGCTGCTACCCTCCCTTGGTCGCCGGCTCTCCTCCTCCCTCCCCCTCTAGCCCCTCGTTTGTCCGTTGCCGCCAGCGGCGGCAGCCGGCTCCCCTCCTCCGGCCGGATCTAGGAGGGAGAGAGGGAGGAAGAGGAGCGCCGCCGGCTCTTCTCCCAGTCGCCGCGCACCTCCACCGCCGGCCGGATCTGGGAGGGAGGGAGGGGATGGGAGAGTCGGTGGCGCTGTCTCTCCTCCTAGTCGCCGCGCGTTGTCAGCCGTGGCCGCCGCCTCCGCCCTCTGCGCCACCGGTCGGATCTGGGAGAAAGGGGGAGCGCCCTCTGTGCCGAAGGAGGGAAGGGGGAGGGGAGGGGAAGGGGATCTGGGAGGGAGGAGTGAGAGAGTGAAGAGGGGAAAGGAGGGGAAGGGAGTGGATAGAGATAAGGGGTGGGTGGCGGATATTATGAGCCCGGATGGATTTTTGCAGGTGGAGAACCTAAATTTCGGCCTGTGAAAATTTATTTTTGTAGGCGGACAACGATCTTGTCCCATACATGGTTGTCATTTTCGCAGGCGGCCATTTAGCTCCGAGAGACCTACCCGCCTTAAAAAATTACCATCATCTAGAAAAATGGTTTTTCTAGTAGTGAGAATAATATTTAGTTGGTGCCTAATTTTCTCCATTCATCCTTATCCTTAGGGTGTGTTTGAGATAAAGAAAAAAAAAGATAAGAAATACGCAAAATGAGATAAGGAGACCGACCAGAGGGGGGTGAATAGGCGGTTTTAAAACTTTTGGCTAAAACCAAGTTTTGTATGTGGAGGTGTAAATCAAAATGGTTTTGCACAATTCAAAACCTAAACAACTAGTGTCAACTAAGTGCACAAAGAAGCTAGCCTATGTTGATATTGGCACAAATAAAATCTAGTATGTAAAGTTGCTCAACGTAAACTTGCACAAAATAAAAGAGACAAATGACAAAGGATTTTTCTATCGATGTTCGGAAGCTTACCAACTTCCTACATCACCATTGGGGCGAGCCCAACTTCATCGCTCAAACCACGAAGCCACCACAAGCCCTCTTTGTCAAGGGGTGGGCAAGGTGGGAGCCGGTACCGAAGTGGTTTCCCAAGCCTCTATCACTATGGTTGTTCTTACTCCACTGCGGAGATGGCGAACACCGAGCCACTCACAATCAACACTAGGCCTCCTCTACAACTCTTTCGGATAGGTCACCGGACAACTCCTTCAAACCGTCTAGAAGGTGGCAACCTCCAAGAGTAACAAGTCTAATATGTTTGCCGAGTATGATCAAGTGCCACACTAGCTCTAACAATGAAGCAATGCACTTTCGGTCAAAAAAAAAAATGAAGCAATGCACTTGGGTTGTCTTTTTTTTTACCTTGAATACTGCCAGGGCTTTGCCCATCTGTGTGATTTCATTAAAAGAGAATATTTACAAGAGTTTAATTACAACAAAACCTTAAAATCTATAAAGTTTGTAACCAATCAAAAACATATTGCTTCATTGGTTCCTTCGTTCTACACATATGTAGAAGAATTTCTTTCGTAAAAAGAGACTTCTAGGACTGAAAGGAGGGGGCCACATTTTCAAATACAAGTCCATTCCTCTGCTTCCATATGTGCCAGGCAGCTATGAAAAAGATTTCTAAGAAGCCCTTCCCACCCAGAGAACCAAATCTCCACCTTGCAAAAGTGACCACCTGAAAGAAATCCAAATTCAGATTCCAAATAATGCCCAAGTATTGCCAGCACCTAGCACTGAAGGGACAACTGAAAAATAAATGCAACTGAGTTTCCCTATGTCGTCCATCACATAAGACACATGCGAGATCATCATCCTCCTTTGCGCGATGTCTTCTGTTCAGCATGCCTCTTGTATTAAGCCTATCACTAAAAAGCAGCCAAGCAAAGACCTTTACTTTCATAACACACTTCGTTTTCCATAGCCATACAAAAGGTCTTGGGGGATTCAAAGCCAAGAAATTAAGCTTGTAAAAGTGCTTTGCAGTGTAGACATCTGAAATCCAAATAAAACTCCAGCTAACCCCCTGCACCTCATTCAAGTTTAGAGAATTGAGCTGCTCCTCCAGCTGCAAAAACTCCACATAGGCCTGTGTGGACAGAGGCAGAAGAAAAGAGTCCTCCAAATGCCTTCTGCAAAGCTAGATGACATAAATTTGGATATTTATCACTTAGGAGTTCATCATTCCATAGATCTTCCCAGAAGAGGACTGATTTACCCGACTGAATGGTGCACTAAGCAATGCCTCTAAAAATGTCTGACAAAACCAAGATGTCTCAGCCAAAAAGAACCTTTATTGAGTATGGGACCTTTGCTGCGTAATATGAATTCCAAACTAGGTTCACCCAAGGCAGATTGGCACCTTTATATAACTTCACCAAGTGCTTCATTAGGAGAGCTATGTTCTGTACTCTCAGGTTAACTATGGCCAGTCCTCCTTTTTCCTTTGGCCTGCAAACCATATCCCAGGATGCTAGTGATTTTCTTGTAGAACCTTGGTTATTACCCCTCCAAAGGCAGTTTTTTCTTGCAGTATCAATGGCCTTAACCACAGTAACAGGCAACTGCAAGGAACACATATAATAGGTTGGGATTGAGGACAACACTGAATTAATCAAGGTCGGCCTACCCCCCTAAGGAAGAAACATTGAGCTTGATGTGAGTCTTATTTCCACTCTATCAACCAAAGGGGCAAAATCAACCACTCTAGGTCTGGTAGTGCCCATGGGCAGTCCTAAATATGTGAAAGGTAAAGTACCAATAGGACAGCCCAACAATCCAACCAGAAGTTCAGCTTTTTTAGAAGAAAGATTAAGAGGATATATGCTGGATTTACTGAAATTGACCTTGAGACCAGTTGACTGAGCAAAAAGAATTGAGCAAAGCTTTGAAGCAAAAGATTTATTTCTGTGAAGCCTTGAGCAGAACAAGGGTGTCATCAGCATACTGAATTATTGGGAAGCATGCACCATCAGCTTCATTAATTGGTTTTGACAACAACCCCGTATTAAAGGCTTTATTCACCACTTTTTGAAGCAGCTCAGCACCCAACACAAACAACAAAGGAGACAAAGGATCTCCATGTCTGACCCCTCTTTTGCAACTGAAGGGCTTACCAGGAACTCCATTCAGGAGCACTGTAGATTGAGCTGAAGAAAAAAACCATATTAACCCATTCAAGCCATTTCACTGGGAAATCCATGAGTTGCATGACAGAGATGCTAGCAGAATGCTCTATTGTATTAAATGCTTTCTCAAAGTCCAAAACTTCAATATAATGATCCCCCTTTGGACAGCTGGCACTGATGAATATATTCAAAGGACCAAGCAAGACAATCTTGGATTGTCTCCTTTGATGAAACCATGCTGATTTTCACTTACTAACTTCAGAATCACACCCTGCAATCTATCATCCATTAACTTTGTTATAACCTTTAAATTGATCCCCATGAGAGAAATGGGTCTGAAATCATTCACTGTCTCATGAGATGTCTTTTTTGGCACCAAAGTTATGAAAGAGTTGTTTAGAGCCTGCAGATCTACACAACATGCATGAAAGTGGGCAACCAACCTATAATAATCCTGAGCTATGATAGGCCAGCAACTCTTTAAGAAAAACCCATTGAATCCATCTGAACCAGGTGCCTTATTGGCAGGAATTATCTTGATGAGATTATCAATTTCTTGTGTTGAAAAAGGATCCACAAGGCTATCCAAGTTATGCTACTCAGTGAAAAGGGAGGCCAAGTCAAAAACCATTGTGGGAAAGGTTGACACTCCCATTCTGCTTTTGAAACTCTGGTAGAAAAGAGAGGCTTTATGCTCATGCAAAGTAACTACTTGCCCACTTAGGTTGTTTTAACTCACTAGATAAACTATAGGGCATGAGAGCTCTTGCAAGGATTCAATATAATGCAATGGAGTGCCAAAACCTTACCATTGCTACTAGGGACTGGGTATATATACCCACAACAACCAAAACTAGTCGGTGGGGGCGAAATCCCAACTCACAGGTGTCGGCCAGTCAGACCGCCATGGAGTGGCCGGTCAGACCGACCTCCATTGTAATGGCTAGAAAACTAGTTGTTACAGTGCATTTAATGCATGAGCGATGGCTAGCTGGTATGACCATCAAAGGTCGGTCGGTTTGTTAACAGTAAAATTTGGTAAACCCCGAAGTCATCATCGGCCTAGAGAAAGTATCGGCTTCAGAGTCCTGGAATCGGCCGATGAGAATTATCAAGTCGCCACTAGTTGGATTCTTGGAGGATTCGGTTAAGGAAATTAATCTATTCAAGGAAGCTTATCCAGAAGAGACCGAGTTCAAGGAGGATGCTGCATGGCATGTTTATCTATTAATTAGGAATAGTCTGTTAGTTTCCTTTTATCTTTAGGAATGTGTGTTTAGTGTCCGATAAGGACTTTATGTCTTTGATTATAATAAGGGTTTCATCGGAGTTTCAGCCGATGAGTTATATGGACGTTGCATCGGCTTACAAGGATTACATACAAGTTAGTTTTAGCCGACCGCAACAAAGATTTCACTGTTTATCTAATCCTATGGATTTTATGACATCGGACCTCCAGCCGATGTATGCTTTAACCTTCAGATCAGTGTTTATTCTATCATATCATTGTTAGCCGATTGGTTTCTACTGGAGTATACTATTGTTATATTACATTATCATCAGCCGATTGTCTATATATCATTATCTACATTGGACATATAGTCGATTGCTCAAAACCCTATCGACATCGGCTAGTGTCGGCATCGGCTGGAATTACTCCATTGGCTTATCAGCCGATCAGCTATTTGATCTATTGTTTACATATCTTGTCAGTTGCAGGATCAAACTGACTGGCACGCCCGCATCTCTCCAAGATTTGGACCGGCACTGGAGTTAAGAAGATCTCCCATGCCGTTGTGTTCGTCGACTTAGTTCGTGCCAACACAGTTCTGGCACCATCGGCCGAGCGCGGATTTCTCGTCAACACGGTCATACCTCCTTCGGCTGCGTGAGATCGAGCTCCTTCCGGTCAGACCAACTTCGGCTCCAGCGGCTCTGTATCGCCAAGAAAATACCTCCTTCAAAATCAGGATCAGCAGTCAAGCCGCCATGAAAGTTGTGGTCTGACTGGACAACACACTGTGATCAGACCGCCATAAGAGCTACGGTCAGGCCGCAACTCACTTTTCAGCACAAGCAACCGTTAGTAAAATGACGATATCTCTTGACTCGGGTCTCGGAATTTGACGTTCTTAGACTTTATCGAAAGATTATTCAAAGGGTTATCCAACACATGAACAATCCATCCAATAAACACAACTTCTTTAAGTGATAAAGGGCTCACACTCCAAAGGATACTCCACCGGACAAAACCACTTAAGGTTAACCAACATGTGTCCACTTCTCTCTTTGTTTGAGACTTGAGAAAACTCACCACACTTGGCTAGACAAGCCCACCAAATGCACCTACATGCATATGAACTAATATGGCCCAAGATCATCCACATGCTCGCTTCATAGACCCCTCTTGATAGTACGACGCCTATCTAGCAAATTCGTTCTACACCAAAATACTAAGAAAACATTCTTAGCTTTATTATACCTTTGCCTTGCGCTATCCAATTTGGGGTCAATGATTGAGCCATGATCAACACTTGTGATCATTCGGTTGAACCATGTTTATGCCGAGGTCTTAACCATCCTTTGTCAAGACTTTCTTCTTATCACAAGCTTGACTTCATTCTTGTCAACATGGCGATGTCCTTGGCTTGGTGACCATCAACCCATGGTGTCATCCATTAGTCTCATCACGGTGGGAAGGGACCTATTCCTTCATGATCTCTATGTTCTCAATGTAAAGGAGAATATTACTTTATCTACATGAATTTCATTTATCATGATTAAGGTCCATCACCAAAGAATGTATACCTACCACATCTCATTATCGGGAATTATCTAAGCTGACAACTTATGTAAAAGAGATGTTAATCCCATAAACATCGGTTTATCATCTATCACCAAAGCAACAATTACACAAATTGTTTAATCTAAGATCTTTCAATCTTTTCTCTCTTTGGTGTTGGATAATAACCCGATATAAACAATATAGAGAGATGAGATGAAAGATATTTCAAATCAAGGTAGAGATCTTATAATAAAAATATATATATAATAAGCTCCCCCTCAAGATGTGCATATATATGGATATAAAGGAACACATATGCACATAATCAATTAAGATCAGCGATGGAGCTCACACTATATCTTGGATCCATAGGAGAGACCAAGTTAGAAAATATGAAGTTTATTACATACATATATCATTTTTATTTTCATATCCCTGTCCGCTTGAACTGGTCCTGACTCGAATGATGAGTAACCCCAGGAAAACCTGGTTGGCCTCTCTTTCATCTGAACTGCAACTGTCCCCGATGTTGCTTCTCTAAGCTGAACTGTTGACCTGCTTCATGGGTGTACCTTAGAATTGAACCTGTCGACTTGAGATTGGGGTAACCCTGCTAATGGCTCACAACTAACTCCTTTAATTACTAACCAATTTGCTGCACTGGGTTGAACCTTCAACTGAAACGGCGACGAGGCAAGCCAAAACTCAACCCTGAGGTCTACCACCCTTACAAGAGTAGTCGTACTTTCGCTGACTGGGAACAATTCAACTGTTGTCCTTGACAAATAATCAACACTCCTTGGATTTACAAAAGGCCCTGACTTTGGTGTCGTCCACCTAAATGGATTGTGTAGTTGATATCTCAAAACTGAACTGATCGACTCTGCATTGGAACTGACACAACTTGAGGAGCTGGGGTGTCGCAAACAAAGTTGTTGATGTGATGACGCTGACGCCTTACCGTTGAACAACCTTCTGAGAAGTGGCCTTTCATACACCTTCCATGGATAGCGGGACACGTTGTGAGAACTGCCTTCGTGCACCATAACCACTGTAGGTAGTACTTGTTGCTTCGGGGATCAATGGTGGCTTGGATGTACTGAGCTGCTAGGGACTTGGAGGTATTATGGCTGAGGTTGCGGGTGCATGCTCTTGAGAAAACTGGCTTTGGCTCTGATTCTGATTCCGGCTTGCATCTAGGCTTGTACCTGTTGTTGGAGACACTGTCGTTGTATTGGCTGCATCGGACTCTGCGGTTGCTGCATCAACATCGGACACACCCATCATCTGACCTTGGCTAACCAGAGTGAGGTGATCTGATTTAGCTAGTAGCTAGCTGCCTTGAACTGATCTAGTGACTCTGACCGCAACACACTACTGTTGGAGTTACTTCCGCTACATTCGACCTTGCATCGAGCTTTGCATCTCCTGCATCAATACACCCATCTTCTGATCTTGGACACCAAAAGTTGATCATGAGCAGGGGTTGTTCTGGCATTAGGGTACACTGTTGCTTTCACCTGAACCATTGATCGGTGACTTTAATACATCCTTGTGGCTCTTCTCTCCGACACTGACCATCTGCTGCCAGGACAGAAGAGAGGTGGATGAGAGGGGTTGCTAAAGATAAGACCTTAAACCACTTGCCTACTAATCTGTTGTGAGTAGATTTTTATTGTTCAAGTTGCTTAAGCAAACAACCTAGTATGGTTGCATCCCCACCAATGATGCAAACCATACCCCTACACACAAGCAAACAACACACGATCTAGAAGCTAACGAAACTACTCTTCCGAGAAGGATTAGGTTTAGGTAAACTCCGGGAAAGCTTAGATTGGTCTTCGTGGAACGACGACTCTGAAATGATCTTCTCGCTCTTTGCACGAAGCTTGAGGCTTGACTTGACATGACTTCAGAACAGACATGAAGCTGACGGGTTGTCCTCCAGGTTTGACAACCAAAAGAGTTGGAGGGGAAAGGAGGGAAATTTGAAAAACCATTTCGCAAATAAATGCCGAACGACGAGAGGAGATATTTTGTAAATATGGTTTTCAGAAAACTTGTCCTTAGGGTTTGACCATTTGGCTCAACCTATAGTCGAGTTGACTCTGATACCACTTTGTCACGCCCAGAAATTCAGCCCCAAATTTCCAGACTATTTTGTGTATTAAATTCCTGTCCAGGAATCAGCCAGGGTACACAAAACGACAAGTAATGAACAGTTCCAAACGTAAATAAAGCGTAAGTACTTACAGAAGAGGCTCTTAGTCCTCACACCAAAACGAAAGCAGCAGCAGCGGAAAAAGGCGATCCTAGCGGGGCTTCAGCTCCACAGGCAAAACTCAACTAGGGTCTGAGCCTTGGTCCTCTAACTTCGTCTTTAGCTCAGAAGCACTACACTTCTGAAAAAGGGGAATAATAGCAAGGCTGAGTACAACCACCGTACTCAGCAAGCCACACCAACGATGCATTCGTGCAACGGGAGACAAAGGGAGGTTTGTGGCTATTTGCATAAAGGCGGTTGTAAAACATTTTATTGAGCAAAACAGTAAAACAGTTGATTAATTGAAGTAATATTAACTCTCCACTGATCAACGCTACAACATGTTGAACATGCCCAACCAAACCACCTGAACTACACCAGTTCATTAACCATTTATTAAGGATGGGACTAATCACGGTGAATTTGGTCAATCACCCATAACTGCGATCATGGCTATTTGAATAGTTTTACTCTGGCCAGAGGTGCACAACTGCACCCACAAGACACAATCCACCGGCATGTCACCGTGTCATCATGTGCCCATGATGAACACGTCACCACGTCGAGTGATTGTGACGAGACCCTTCGCATAACTCTCTCCTAACCATCCACACCACGCTAAGGTTTAACCCCCACCCCCTACCCCGGAGGTGGACAGTCCCCTCGTGCGCCGCAGTGAATCCGGCAGCTGGACAACCGGACACCCCAGCCGACCCAACTCCATCACGCCCACCCTCGCCACACCGGTGCCTAGGAAAGAGTCGAGCTATACTACAGATCAAGCAGTTACCCATTCCCGCTTGTGGTAAGCACAGTAAGTCTTCCAGGGTTTCCCGTGAACCGGTCCTTAATTGCCATGGGTGCGACTAGCAAAACCATGCACCCACAGCCCACCATTTAGTCGCATTTTTTTGGATAATTACAACCACGAAACATGGCCGGATGTCTCGAGCACGCAGCTCATCTAGATACTAGATGTCTAATGATGTAATTATCCCATTTTGTGAGCTAGTGGTAATTAAGCATGGCTAAGCATATAGTTCTAGCTAGATCAACATAAGTATCACGAGCTAGTCGAATTATCACCCAAGTTTAGCAAAGGACGGATATCAAGTAAACATGGCACAAGCGAGCAGATAGGTAAACCCTGATCCCATGTAATTAGCAAAACATGCATATTTATTTGAAAACGGTAAAACATTTGTAAATTGGGATCAACATGCTCAAGAGGAATGTGTGACTTGCCTTGCTTCTTCACTTTGATCTTCTGAACTCTTTTCCTCGCGACCGTGAACTTCTGAAACGACGGATTCTACACGCTAGCACGCAAAACAAGGAAAAACCCTAATAAAAATCCAGCAAACAACACATAAAAAGTAAACAAACATGTAGAGCTCAATTTAAAATGAATTTTGCAAGTTGAATGGCCCAATTTGGAGTTCGTATGAATTAGACATGAATTTTAGAAGTTTTGAGCCATTTAAATGAATTTTCTAGAATTATTACCGATTTATGGCGCAATTGTCATTTAATTTTACAAAGGAAAAGGAGGAGCTGATGCCATCAAGGGGAGGCCCGGCGCTGACATGCGGGTCAAGGGGAGGGCGCACGGTGGACCAAGTCCACCGTGACCCGGGGCAGCACCGTGGACCAGGACCACGGTGGTCCACGGGCGGCGCTCCAACACAGCAAAGGGGGGGGACTGGCTTGCCGGCCAGCTCGGCAAGGCGGCGACGGCAGACGGCCGGATGGCCGCCCGGCGATGGCGGCGCAACGCGGCGCCGGACGCGAGAGGCAGCAAGGAGGGAAGAGGGGAGGCGGAGGGAGAGTTCACGAGCGGCGGCGGCGTTCCTCGGGGGTGAGGCGGCGAGCCGGCTCCGGCAGGTTCAGCGAGAACGGAAGGCGGCCGGGATACGGCACGGCGTGGCGAAACCGGCAGCGCTAGCGGCGAGGCGCGGTGACGGCGACGGCGGGAGCAGCGCCGGAGACCGGCCGAAGGAGGTAGAGGCGGCGATGGCTCGGGATGGCAGTGGCAATGGGGTTTCGGCAGGGAAACAGGAAAACAGAGCGAAGGCCGGGGTGCTACGTGGTGTGGCGAAGTTGACGGCGGTGGCGGATTGGCGCGGCGGCGGCGTGCCGCTGAAGAGCGCCGGCGAGCAGCGGAGGCGGCGAGTGACGCGGGGAGCACGGGAGAGGGCTCGGCGGCTTGGGAAAAATGGGAGAAATGGATGAGGGCAGCAAATTAGACTTTGGGAGGGAGGGAGAGGAGCAGGCCGAGGGAGGGAAAAGGTAGGCCGGCCTGGCCGGGAAGGAGGAGGGAGGGAGGCAAAGTAGACTTCAAGGGCGAGCGAGCCGAGGGGAAAAGAGGCCGGCCCGAGAGAAAGGAGGGGAGGAGGAAGGACTTGGGCGAAGGAGAGAGAGGGAGCTTTGGGCCGGAAGGGGCCCAAAGTGAGGGAGAGAGATTTTAATTGGTTTTTCTTTTTATTTAAATTGATTATATGAACTTTGTGACTTTCAAATTATTTCTTGAGCTCCGAAAATTCGTGAAAAAAATCCGGAGAGTATATTAGGGCACAGAGAATATTGCAAAATATTTCGGGCCAATGATTTTTAAAGGAAATTTTAATTTCCTCCATAATTTCACTTGATTAAATTGATTTAACTTTTATTTAATTTCTAGAAAATGCATTATTTGATGATATTTAATCCCGAACAAAAATCAGGACATTACATAGAGCCATACCCGAATTCTTCCGAAGACTCCGAGGACTGAAGATTCTATTCTATTTCTATTCCACTATACTCTACAGACTATACTAAACTTGAGAAATGTATAAAGCTTCTTGCTTGAGGTGTGTGTTGAAATGGAGAGAGTGAAGGGTTTATATAGGCTGGTAATGACGGTTGGAATGGTCGGTAATACCCTCCAATCGTCATTGGGGATCAATCCCAGCCGTCCAGCCAAAACCTGGATCGAACGGAGCTGCGGTGGGTTCGGCCGAACCATGGGCTGGGCCGACCTAGCCCAATTTCGGCAGGTGGCCTCCTCTTTTGCTCCCATATGCAGACTTGTAAATTTTGGTCCAATTGGTCGTGTCATTCTTGGCCCATTCATTAATAAGTCTGATTATCGACATCGTCCGATTGATTGATCGCCTGTTTTGATGTCGATTCTCCTCCATTTTATGGTCATTCTCTGCAAGAGGTTATTAATCCTAGTGCTAGTGGAATATTTTATTATTAAACATAAATATGCATTGCAAGCATGACTAGTTCTCCTTTATTTTGGTAGTATTGACGGTCGAAACTGATCGCTAACGGCCATGAACAATCATGCAATGAGAAAAGAAGACCACAATTGAATGCTTTATTATTGGGCAAAATTGTTGGTATTACTTTTATCTTTTTTAGTCATATCTATCTAACCATAATTAATCAACTCATGTTAGTAGGAGTTCGTATTGTCATGTATCAATATATTATGAGATTATTAGTAATAGCTAAATACACCAACCCAACCATAATGTGCAGAGACGATAAAACTGTAGTGGGCTTAGCATATCACGAGACTATCGGGTAGTTTGTACTATGTATTTTTAAAAGGTTTCATATTATTTCATCAATTAACCATTCTTTTCATTTACACAACATCTATCTTTACATTTCAATTTAGACCACCCTATTCTATCTATCTCCAAGTTCGGTGACTCTGCAACCATTTCGCACACTAACTCCCTTTCTTGTTTTTCTTTTTCCCTTTGACAGTTGGGAAACCGTCAGATCCAGCAAGGAGGAGCTCGGATCCAGTGTCTCTGCTCTTCGTCAGGTCAACTCCTGCCTTGCTGCCCCTCCGAATCCCTGTAAGCCCAACACCCATGACCTCAATGATGACCATGACAATAGCGTGCATGATGACGGGGGAGGAGGAAAGTCATGTCAGTGACTAGAGGGTGCGGCTGCGCATGCAAAGGTGGAGATGAGGAACGATGGTGGCTCAAGGAGAGAGCAGTGGTGGTGGTGCGTGAAGCAACAACTAGTGGTTGCTGGTGGTCTGATGAGGTTGCTGTCGACACAATCCCCAACAGAGTTTGTTGTACTTTTTTCTTTGAGTACTGTTGATATGTGGGCCACTAGTCATCGTAAAGAAATAGCTAGTTTTAAAGTAGTAAAAAAAAAAAGAGATAATGGTGGAGTACTCGATTGGATGGAAACGGTTAGGAAACCACTTTTGTCGTTTCCGCTTCCATATTCTTTTCGAAATCGAAAACCACATATACAAAAAAGGAATCAAATATTATTGAATATAAAAACGGAGCGAATACGAATCGAAGCAAATACGGTAATGATATTTATTAGAATATAAAAACCCCTTAAGCTGAACTTCTCAAATCAATGAAGAGATATAGCTCAATATCTTTTGTAAAACAATAAATTGATATTTCTAATTTTTATCAATTAATAATAACACAACTAGTTATACAGTTTATTTTCTTGGAGAAAAATAACTATATTCATCCATGACTCCAATTATAAGTACTATGGCACATAGTATAAATCTAAATATTTGGAGTAGAAAAGTCCGAAGATAATCAGCTTTATATGAGAAATATTTCGTTTCCGGTTCCAGGAAAAGAAAAATCCGAATTCGTTTCCGAAAAGTCCACGAATTCGTTTTCGACGGATAGTAGCATCATCATATTTGTTTCCGTTTCCAAGAAAAAAATTCCGAATTCATTTTCGGAAAAATTCCGACGGACGCTTTTCATTTCCGAACTGTTTTCATCCATGTTATTTAGGGTATTTGACTATTTGTCACTTTTAAAATATGGCATTTAACTATTTACCCCTCATAGTCTATACCATACGGACCCTTCTCTATCTGTGATATATGGGTTTAGTATTTTAGTGTCAAATCTTTAATTGTCACGTCTATTAAGTGGCAAATAGTTAAATATTCCGAGTAACTACCACGTCGTAACTCTAGTATCTTCCCCTTCCCTTAGGCGTCAAAAAAGAAAATCTCCCGTCTCTCGTCCGTCTCCTCCGCTCCTTGCGCCAAGACGAGTCGCGGCTGAACAGGGGTGGGGCGCCGATCTCCATCCGGCGAGCAGAGCAGGGCAGGTGAGGGGATCCTGGTGAGTTCCTGGTAAGCATCCACATCCTCTTTCTGATTCATCTCTCTCTCCCACCGGGACTACTTTTGTCTGGAATTTTTTGCGTTCCGTTCGTTAACCCTAGCTTCTCTTCTAGATCTGGAAGAAGCTCTTCTCTTAATTTCAGAGCCTTAACCTTAATACAAGTAACAGTTTGTTCTTTTTCACCCAAAAGTTTGGGGGGTTGAACTGAACCCCCATGTCCCAAGTTGGATCCGCCCTCTGTGGGACGCAAGATCTCGTGGAATGAGGGAATGGGTGTACTTACATTGTGAAACGGAGGAAGTATCAGTAAACTTTATACCCCCATTAGGTTGTTTACCCCCTTGGTTTTCAAAAAAAGCAATACCACTCTTCGGACAAGCATATTCCACCATTGCTTTGGATCTTGCTCAATTGATCAACCCATATTTAGTTATTTGCGGTCGTGGGAGAATATTTCCACAATAGCGAGATGCAAACAAACTATTTCTGATGGTATCAATAAACAGGCAATGTGAGGAAGCAGACTAGCAGTGATGTTGACTCCACCATTGGTTTTTCCATCGATTTCTTTGATTAACCAGAAAGACTTGGCATTGGAAGTTTGGAACGCAAACTTGCCCAGCATTTCTATCTCGGCCTTCTCATCGATTCGACTCCATGCCATAGGTGACCAGGTGCCTAACGAGTAACGACTGAAGACGCTTTCCCCATGGCAAAACAATGGGAAATGGCACAAGCACATATACAATCACAGCAGGATGCAGAGCGATTGTGCAAAAGATTTCTCTTGTTCAATAAGCTATCAGTTCTTTTTCTTGTGGTGGGAAAAATGACACTACAGAGAGCTACAAAGACCAAATTAAAGTTCCTCAGCAATGCTCATCTACAGAGTACTTTCTTGTCAAGTTTCTGATCACGAAAAAGGGAACTTCATAACAATGGGAGAACTAGCAAATCCTGGCATCGTCGCGAAGGCAGCCTCCATTCTTCATCCTCACCATCTTAGAGCTCATCCTGGAAAGGAAGGACGGTACAAGAGATCAGGACACATGGAGGTTAACAGGAAATGCATCACCAGAATCCAGAAGGTATCAAGAAAACGCAGGAGTGTTACATACATGCTTCTCATCATCAGAATCCTTGCCATCCTCTGCATCAGAGTCAGCCTTCTCATCGGCCTTGTCCTCATCCTCAGCATCCTCATCCTGTGAAATATAAATGTTGTTGAGGTTTAGATCAAGCCCAAAAGGAAAGTATAGAACATGGAGGAAGAACGGATGCAAATCTTACATCCAAATCATCATCGTCCTCACCGGCCTTGGCAGCTTCCTGTTAACAAGGACATTGATAATCAATGGTAAGCAAATTACATCCACAATAACCACGAGTAATGGCAGTTCAGCAAAGGAGAATATTTCAGTTGCTTAAAGCTATGCTGGTGTAACAATCAGAAGAGAATACGTAAAACTACAAATAACAGAACCATGCCAGTGAGTTAAAAGGTTTTGATCACACCATAGTATAATTAATTTTCTAACTTGGGATGTAGGACCAAGTGGAAGCAATGGCCCACTGATCATCAAGGAACTGGTGTTCATGCCAACAAAAATCAAAACGTATAGCAAAGACAGTGAAATGGAGCACAGACTGAAATGCAATGACAAGGACAGTTGTACATCCATAATCCTCATACTAGAACATTGTAAGGTGAAGAAATTTACCTCCTCTTCCTTCTTTTTCTCTGCCTCGTCAAAAGCAGCCTTCTCAGCCTGCAAGATTCACTAATGTTAGAGCATGTTGGGTCGATAACAAAACTATTACACGGTAAAAGCTAGGTGAAGAACGACATACATCCTTGTGCTTGCCCCATGTCTCCTCTGCGAATGTCTTGGCCAACTCAGGGTCGTCAGTAATAAGGAAGTTGTCAAACAGAGTACCTGATTTGACCTGTTGATAGAAGAGAGAAGGGATAAGTTCATAACTATTTATGTCTTGTCTTCCTGACCCAGCTAAATAAATCAGAACTAAAGGCGTACTGTACTTTGCTTAACTAACCTGCCACAACTCAATGCCAATGTACTTCAGGCTGTCAAAAGCATAGATGTATGGGTCATCCTTGAAGTCTGTGAACCACAAAGGAAACAGTTCAGAATGCAGAGTTCAACATCTGAAAAATGTGTAATACCAAGTTGTTCAATTAAAGGCAATTATACCTGGGTTGTCGATCATCGGTGCCTTCCATTTGCCTTGGTAGTTAGGGTTCTTGATTTTCTGGAAAAAGAAACATGTTTATGTCAGAAACCAGAAATATGCAACAGTGTTTCAAGTGCATCTGCATCAGTAAACAGATATTCACACCTTTTGCTTCCATGGTCCCTTGTACTCAGGGTTAGGAATGGTTGGTGCAGTCCACTCACCATCTTCCTCATCATCCCAGTCCTCAGGCTACAGAAATCACATCAAAGAAATTTTAAAACCTAGAATGACGCTGATCATATATAACATAAAACCATAAAATGGAAAATGGTATAGCAATTAAGTACCTTCTTAGCATCAGGGTCAGGGATTTCCTTGGGAATATCATCGTATCCCTGGAAACAGCATATCACAAGTCATTACACAACAAAAACATGTAGCTTCTTCCTAGTTTCTAGCATCACGTTTAAGGCTGTGTTCGGAGGTGGGTGTTGGGAACCCATCTCCTATACACGGAAAACGGAGCGGTCCATTAACACGTGATTAATTAAGTATTAGCTATTTTTTTTTCAGAAATGGATCAATATGAATTTTTTTAACAACTTTTGTATAAAAATTTTTTGCAAAAAAATGCACCATTTAGCAGTTTGAAAAGCGTGCACGCGGAAAACGAGGGGGGAGTGTTGGAAACTTGCTCTTGCAAACACACCCTAAATCTATTAAGACATATAGTATTACAAGAGTACAATATAGTGTGAACGTTTCTAATTCAGGTCAGCTAAGGTTCCCGTTTCTCATTCATGCAAGATACCAAGTTAGTCATTTTTACAAGATATATCGGAAGTCAGTCATTTTTACGAGATACTACCTCCGTTTTTTAATAGATGACGCCGTTGACTTTTTCTTACATGTTTGACCATTCGTCTTATTCAAAAAATTTACGTAATTATAATTTATTTTGTTATGAGTTGTTTTATCACTCATAGTACTTTAAGCGTGATTTATATCTTATACATTTGCATAAATTTTTTGAATAAGACGAATGGTCAAACATGTGAGAAAAAGTCAATGGCGTCATCTATTAAAAAACGGAGGTAGTATATCGGAAGTCAGAACAAAGGAAAAGTACCTCAGGCTTCTTGTCCTCGGGGTCAGGAATGTACTCCTTGTCATCCCAGTCCTCTGGCTGTAATCATAAGGTAATATCTTAACATTCAAGAGACACAAAAGCAAGGCATTCCAAGAAAGCTAGGAATATGCAAAATACCTTCTTAGCTTCTGGGTCCTTGATTTGCTTCGGAGGTAGAATATCCCAGTGCTCGTAGATGCTGCCAGATTGCTTCTCAACATTGTCAATGAGTATGGTGTATGTAGCATCAGGACGGATGATCAAAGTGTACACATGGGACAGCTGATCAGTCTCGCAGGGCACATCCTTCTTGATCAAATGGTTCTTGTCATTCTTAGTAAAGATAGTATGGACCTTCTTGGTGCTGTATCCACAGATGTCTGGTCCAAACATAATGCTGCATTCAAAAGTACCAAGTTAGATAACTAGTACTAATCTTGAGAAAAGTGAGAATCAGAGCTACCATAGAAGAAAATCATTACCTGTACGGTGTGTCCCCACCAAATTTCTTCTGGTCAACATCACCACCAAGCAACTTGACATATCCACCACCACAGTCAAGCTTCTGCTCATGCTTTACAGAGAACTGCAGCACCAGGGTTTTATCCTTGTTGCTGAATTCTGGGTACTCCGCTGAAATAGCGTAGAACCTGTAGTCCTCAGAGGTTTGGATACCTGCAACAAGAAACATAATTCAGTAAAAATCATCAGTTAGTGTCTGAATGAGGTGTATTGATCTTCCAATTCACCTTTGTCCTCAGGATCTCCATTCCACTTCCCAGATGTGTGGTTCCATTCACCAGCCATGTTCTCATCCTTCTTCCATTCTGACTTGACCCACCGACTTTCCCATCCATCTGTGCACACAATAGAATACATTTAGATAACACAGAACTTCATGTTCAGTGCATCATGTGCAGAACCAGCAAATGATCACGCGAATTCATTATCTGCCCGGAGATTTCCTTAAATAGTAGTACAGACAAAATTTTAACAGGCGACATTAGCAATACAGATCAGCACATTCGAATTATGGATCTCCAGACATACCATATAGAACTAATAAACTATACGCCAAAACCTGAAGTGTAAAATGCACCTGGTTCATAATGCCATATCCCATATGCAGATAAGTGGCAAATCACATTCTAATGGACACGGACAGGTGATAACCATCATAAGCTGCCAATTCTCACTAGTATGCTTCTAATGTAGCACTAGCATAGGCAGATCTTAAACATTTATTCATATTCAGGTTAAACATATGAAACATCAGAATTAAACAACATACATAAAGCATAAGGTTCAATCACAAAACATTACCAAATCTGGGCTCTAAATTTTTCCATTTCGTAGTATAAAGTAAAGTAAAATTCACCACATTATACAGCAGAATACCAACTTCTCCCTACAATGAAGTATCCAGACCAGCGGATCATATACCAAACAAACCTAACATTTTTCGATCCGAATCAACCCAACCACGTTTTTTTTCCACAATCTAACAAAAAACCATAACCAATTCACATAAAGCAGATCGACACAGCGTCACAGCGCACGTACTAGACGACGCAACTAGATCCCATTCCCACGAGCAAATGCACGTCAGATCAATCAGATCCCACCATACCGCAGCAGGAACCATCCAAAAATGGCGAGACAAACCACGATCAGCGCCCAATTCAGCGCCTAACACTCCAGATCCCTAACAACCAGCACGCCTCCTAGTCGTATAAACCCCAGTGAAATCCCGAAAACCCCACAGATCCAAACAAACCCACCACCAAACACCCCCACGCGACGCCTCCACTACATCCAAAGCCGAGACCCGCAACGCGCAGCGAACCGGATCAGATCGATCGAGACGGGATCGGGAGCAGGTCAGCCATTCACCTTCGAACTTCTCCTGGAAGAAGACCTCGCCGGCGACAGCGGCGACGGACGCCAGCGCGAGCGCGAGCGCGACCGCCGCGGCGGCGTAGGAGGAGGAGGACCTCGCGCGGATCGCCATCGCCCACGGAAACTTCTAGAAGCTTCCGATCCAATCTCCCGTATCGGCTGCAGCGGCGGAAGCGCGGCCTTGGCTGCTTAATAGCGGCCGCGGATCGGGGTGGGTTTTAGGGGGGGTGGGGTTCCGGTCACCGACCCGGTGGGCTCACCGCAGCCGTACCCGAGTCACTGACGGGTGGGCCCGGAGGAGGTGACGGTAAGCGCGGCGTCCACGGTGGCGCGGGTGGGCCAGGTGCGGCGGCCAATGGGGAGCGCGTGGTGAGGGGGTTGGCCAGTGGGATCGCGCCACGTGGAAATTTCGACGTGTTTAGGGGTGGTGCGGAGGCGCGCGGGTAGGTCGCCGGTGCGTGGCAACGGCCGTCGGGAGGAATAGTAAAAATGGGTTTGGATGATGCGTGTGCATGACTGCATGGGGGCGGATGGACCGATGGGGTAGGTGAGAGTGATGCGCCGGGATTGGAGGGATGGGCCCACTTGCCAGTCTCGGTGAAGCCGGAGAGATGCTGATCTAATATTCGCACCTTTCCCTTCCTGTCGTAGCCTATACTCTACACTTTGTTTTACCGTATTTATAGGGCATGCTGAGATACATTTCAAATACAAAATGGTAAATGGTAAAAGTTTTGGCATTGCAAAAGTATTAGTTGGTGTTTAGATTTATCCTAAATTTTTGCCATTCTAGCACTTTTTGGTGAGAGAGAGGGGTCCCAAAGCACTTTTTGCACAATTTGCGACTATGGACTAGCAAATGGCAAATAACAAATTGCCAACTTTTGCTATTAGTATTTAGATCGAAAATGGCAAAAAGTGCTCCAATGCCATTTTGGAGGATCTATACAGGCCCATAACTTTTTTTTTAAAAGTAAAGTGCATTGGCGGTTCTTAAACTTGTAGGGTTGTGTTATATAGGTCCCTAAACACTCAAAATGCAAATCCAAGTCTCAGAACTTATCAAAGTGTATCATCTAGGTCCCAAATTAACACATCCCCTCTAGGATCCTATGTGGTGCTGATGTGGCAATGCCACATGGACGTGATGTGTCATTTTCTTTTTTTTTTCTTATTTTCTTTTTCGTTTTCTTCTCATTCTTCTTTTTTTTTCCTTTTTTTCTGCACGGGTCACATAGAAAGGAGAAGAAAAGGGGAAAAAAGAGAAGAAAAAGAAAAAAATTAAATGGGTTCCATTTGTCAGTCAAAATAATGCCATGTCATGTCCGTGTGGCATGTCACATCAACGCAACGTAGGATCCTAAAGGGGTTGTGGTGATTTGGGACCTAGATGACACACTATGACAAGTTATGGGACTTGATATGCATTTTGAGAGTTTAGATACCTAGATGATATACCCCTACAAGTTTAAGGACCGCCCGTACACTTTACTCTCTTTTTTCCGTTGGCAGTATGTTTATAGCCCTTTTTTTTTATAGCTCCTTTTAATCTGTTTACTTAACATTTTTTTTTCAAAACTATGATACGATTTTTTATTTATCTATACGTTTATATCTCTATCTCTATTATTATAAAAATTAAGATGTTTTCGCTGGTAATTTGGTACGCCATTCTTGTATGAGTCGGTTATTAAGTTCGTTTGATTTTAGAAATACAAATCCGTATTTGAGTCGGGTTTTCAGTTCGTTAGCTTTTGGAAATACAAAAGGAGTTGTATAGGATATATTTTTAAAAAACTCGCATGCTAACTTGAGATGATCGGACCCTTAATTGCAGCTCGTGATTTTCTAAAAAAATATATATCCAAGCGAATTACAACAATGAATTTCACCTAAACTAAACAGTATAACAATAATAAGATTAAAATAATCTTTACTCGTTGTAAGCACGGGCATTTTTTTATAGTGGATTATAAACGTGTAATCCATATAAACTTTTTTTTTTCTCAGTACGTTTATATGGATTATATCTCTTCTATCTTCTCCTTTAAGTAGATAATCAAGTATTTTATCATGTTCTCTTATGTAGTGTGTCTAACAAAATTATTTTTAGAAAAACCTTTTTATAATGTAAATTTGTATTTTGCGGTGTAAAATTTTTTTTGCCTATTTTTTAATAAAAAATGTGGCATCATAAATAGTTCAGTTAATTAATATCAGTTGTAGTAACGACCTATATCGGTTGAATTATTTAGTTTATTATGTAAAGTTCATGTCTAACAAATTTGATTAGTTTTTTTCAAATTACCGGTGGTTGATTTGTGGGTGAATGACCAAAGTGGTCCTCCAAGTTTCATGCAAGGATCCGTTTTAATCCTTAATGTTTCAATCCGTACATATTAGACTTTTAAGTTTTTATTTTAATTCAAACTTATTCTTGAACCCATATAACTAACAACTCTCTTGATAAATGACACGTATACCCCTCATTCATATATACACATATATAAGAGAAAAAGTTGCATGCAATGAATTCTTTTTATAGATAATGCATAGCAATTTATGTAAAACAAAAATAAATTATGTACTTACAAGTGCATACGATAGCCAATAGACTCAAGTTTCATGTGCACATGTTCAAATAGTGGAAGTACATACACAATGGTGTTTATTCATTTTGGTCTTCTTTTTTCTAGTGTATAGTTGTATACAAATTAAGGGCAAAAAGGACATTTTCTAACAAAATTGTTGACTAGAAATAGTCATATGGCATATTAAGTGGGCCCAAGGATGATTTTAGGCCGAAACAAATAGTTAGAGGACCTATTTGGACAAAATGAACTTGAAGGACCAATTTGAGCCTTCGGTGAAACTTAAGGGACTAAATTAGCTATTCACCCAAAATACTCGCATAGCATCGAAAGTCATTGGATTTTTACCAGTTTTCGGCAAACCAATGAAGAAGAGAAGTTTTCAACTCCAAAACAATGGTGCAGTTAATCTACTTTATTATACGTTAAAGCGTTCTTTACTACTGGTTTTATTATTAAATGAGTAAATTTCATAAAACCACACCTATTGTGGTCCAAATTGTACAAAACTATAGGGATTTTGGCATGTGACACATAACCCCTGGTATTATAGTCCTAAAGTTTCATAAAACCATATCGTTGACCATTTTGATATACTCCTGTATCAAAATTTTAAAAAACGATGTAACATCTATATGTTAGTAAAATCCTCATAAATTTGAGATGTGATTGTAGAACTCAAAAGTATGGTAGATTAAAATTAAAATGATCAATAGTGTGATTTTGTGAAACTTTATAATCATAATATCTGGGGTTATATGTCACATGCCAAAATCTCTGTTTTTTTTGTTGAATTTTAATCATTATAATAGATGGGTTTGTTTTGTGATCTTGTTGTATTGTGTGAGTTTTTATTAGTTTGTATGTGCTTTTGTTTATTCAAGTGTGAGTTTTTGTTGAATTGGTGTAATAATTGGATGTAGCTCTTTGAGCAAATGCCAGGATTATATTCCATTATTAAAAAAGTGAAATTTGCTCTTATTAAATTGATAATGCTACATATTTATCATGTGATATTGCTATGGAGTAATAAATATCACCTAAATATCTTGACACGAGTACTTTTACATGTTTCTGCTAGAAAAAATAAAAACTATTGGAACATGTCGACGTTTAAGGTCTCGACTACGGTATTTGCATGGTATGGGGATAGTTGGTACCAGGGTATATGCGAAATTGAGATAAAAGAGATGGAGACAAGGATTTATACAGGTTCGGGCCCCTTATCTAGCAGGTAATAGCCCTACTCCTGTTGGCCGAAGCCGGTGTTGCTCTATATTCATCAGAATCACACAAGTACAATATTTGGGATATCCTACCAAGTTGTCATCGACTTGGCGGCATACATAACCAATACGTAGTCGACGACAGGGTAGTCTTCCTCCTCGAGTATGGACTCGTCGAGATCAGAGATAGCACTAGTTCTCTCTTGTCAGCCTCCGCATGCACCATATGGGTCTGTCTAGGTTTATCTCTGATGTCGATGTATAGAGGCGTATTGGTTTGTTCTGGCTTGTGTGTCTCGTGTCCCTCTCCTCCTAGGAGGTCTTGTATTTATACACATAGATGCCCCCTTGTCTAAGTAGAACTGGGGAGACCAATATGGATACAATCCAAGTAGTTCTTATAGTTTCCATACAGAACTATATTTTTCCTTCCTTATCCGGAACTCCTTCTATATACGAGGTATGATTCCGTATAAGACTTGATATATGGTAGGCCCCGCTGAGCTTAGCCGATTACTATTGGATATGTGATATCTATAACCATGACAGAACATGAGTTAGCATTATATGTACTTTGATTATAAATTTTTTTCTACAGGCGTGTGTTTTGGTTAAGTGCATATATATTGAGAGTGTTCTCAGTACAGTTCTATTGTGCTGATGTAATTGTATGAGTTTCTTTATTACCTTAAAAATTTTGTTGGAATTTAATTACATCAACTACAGTCAATTTCTAGATTAATATTTGAGATAGGACAAGATGATGTCTTCAAATCATGACACTTACAAGACACTCAAGGTAGGAGAAAAAAAATGGGCTACCACAAGTTCATCATCGTAAGAGTTAAGCAAGCTAGCCCCCTTCAGGAAATAATATTGCTACGAAGATTGGTAGGAAAGTTTTCTTTTAAATGTATGAAAAAAAAAAAGCTCGTAAGCTCAACCATTCTTGAACAATACTCCGTTCTTGAAAACTACTCACGAGTCACGAGCAATGTAACAATGAAACTGCACGAGGTAAGCATATATAGCAATGCTGATCTAAGCCATCTCGCCTTCTTGAATTGTATTGGATTCTCTCAAATCTAAAAAGTTTCCTTTTTTTAATTTAGAGGAGATTTTAGAAATTTTATAACTCTAAAAGGAGTAAAATTGTTCAAAATAATGTCGTTGGATTCTACGTTTGTTCTTTTATTGCCTCTAACTAATGTATTTTTGCTAATGCCCGCAAAAGGACTAAGTTTATTGAAGGCAAATCCATTTATCCAACAACATCAATGTTGGGCTCCTCACAAAAAAAAAAAAAGAGAAAATAATAAGTTCATTCGAGGTCCCTTAACTTAACTTGATACTGAATCCGATTTTCCTTGAACCCAAAAAACACATACAACCCATCCCCAATTTACAAAAACAGGGCAAACAAGGTCCCTTAGCAGTATTGACCCCGGTTCTGGCTTATGTGTGGCTTTTTTGACTAAATCTTCATCCCACGTGGCAATAATTGGCGCTTACGTGGCAATTTGATCTCGAAAATTAAAAAAAAACTATGCGCCCACATATCGGTTACACCAAAAAATAATGGTGGGCCTCACATGTCATTGTCACTCCCCCTCCTCTTCTCTCTCCTCCCTCCCGAGCGGTATTCTTATCTCCAAGCGCGACGGCCGACGGGTGGTGGGAAGAAGGGCGGTGTCCAGCAGCCGGCGAGAGAGGAGCGATGCATAGCTCCTCGCCTCCTTTGGCGATAGGGCAGGAATGGAGGAGCGCGCCACGGGCTGCGAGAGATGAGCGACACACGGCAGCCGACGAGAGAGGAGCGGCGCGCGGTGGCCGTTAGGAGTGGAGCAGTGAACGCCATCAAGGTCATCTCCGCCGCCCCCACCAGCGTCCAGCTCCTCGTCTCCTTCGGCGACAAGGAGGAAGTGGAGTAGCATGCGACGGTCGACGGGAGAGGAGCGGCGCACGACGACCTTTGGCAGTGGAATAGCCGACATTGCCGAGGTCATCTCCGCTGCCCCCACCGGCGTCCACCTTCTCGTCTCCTTCGGCGATGGCCTGCGGGAGAGAAGAGGCGCACAATGGCCGACAGGAGAGAAGCAGTGTGCGACAGCTGTTGGGAGTGGAGCAGCCGATCCGAGCTAGCGCACGAGTAGGGTAGCGAAGGCGGAGGTGGAGGAGATCAGTGGAGAGGAGGAGGCGACAACCTCGCTGCTAATCCTTCCGTCGATGCCAATCAATGTTGGTGTTGGTGGTGTGCGGCGATTGAGGCGGAGGCAGGTGCGACGGCCGACGAGGTGAGGGGCGGTGGCCACCAGCAGTAGGCCGAGGTAGGGGGTGCGAGTGGAGAAGGCTGCCACTCTCCACGCCGCCCTTATCTCCGCCGGGCATCGCTTTCTCCCTGCTAGCTCCTCTCCTAACAGCTGTCGCGCGTCGCCCTTTTCCCCGACGGTCACTGCCCTTCTTCCCGCCGCATTGTCAGTTGTTGCGCTTGGAGAGGGAGAAGAGAGAGGAAAGGGGAGAGAGAATGAAGAGAGAGGAGATGGGGAGAAAGAGGAGGAAGAAGACCGCCCGGGAGGGAGAGGGCAGTGAGAATGACATGTGGGGCCCATGTGGGCCCCACCATTTTTAATTATCTTTTTGGTGTAACTGACATGTGGGGCCGCGGTTTTTGTTATTTTCCAGATCAAATTGCCATATAAACGCCACGTCATTGCCACGTGGGACAAATACTTGGTCAAAGGAGCCATGTAGACGCTACGTTAGCCAAAACCGGGGTCAATACTACCGAGAGACTTTGTTTGTATTGGTTTTGTTAATTGGAGGGGGGGTTGTATCTGGTTTTTCGGTTCAAGAATGAAATCGGATTCAGTATGAAGTTAAGGGACCTCGAATGAACTTATCCAAAAAATCAATGTTGGGCTGAACTTTAGAGCAACCCAGGCCATATTTCACTCTCTTCTTCCACATCACACGTGGAATAAGTCTATTTTGTCTCTCTCACTTCACTTCTTGCTTCGGATTAAATCACCTTCCTCAACCATATAATCATGTATAACGCCTCCATTGTTTTCGAAAATAGGTACAAATCATGGTGCAAATTGTAAAGCGGTTTGAGGGAAGCGATTCAATTAGGTGCAAGACATGCGGAAGGTAAAAAAAATCAATATAGAAATTAGGTTACGAATCCCCCTATAGGTAAAAAAATCAATTTTAGTCCCGGTTCGTTATCCCCCTATAGTCCCGGTTACGAATCCGGGACTAAATATCCCTATCTGGGCAATAGTTTTTTTTCATTTACTTACTATTTAATGTCTAATTTATTTTCTCCCAAATTAGGTGGGATGCATATTCCTAAATCAAACCGTAAAATCAAAGTACCATCCCAAACACACAAATCAATCAATCATATACACTAAAGATTATACATCCCAAATCAAACCCCAAATCAAAGAAACATCCCAAATACACAAATCATACATAAATCATGTACATCTCAGATCCATACAATAAGATTCTTCATCTCAATCTATACATGGATCACAAATTCTTTGAAAAAAAGAGAAAAAAAAAGAAGCAAAGCAGCCGGCTGCCGCCTCCCCTCCTCCCCGGCCGCCGCCGCGCTGCCCTCCGCTGGTCGGGCCGCCCACCCCCTCCTGCTGCGCACACGGGGTCGAGTTGGGAAGGGATAAGAAGGAAAAGAGATAAGGAGGAAGGGAAGAGATAAATGATTACGCCGGCCGGGCCGCCCACCCCCTCCTGCTGCGCACACCGGATCGAGTTAGGAAGGGATAAGAAGGAAAAGAGATAAGGAGGAAGGGAAGAGATAAGATTAGAGATGGAGGGAGAGAGGAGTTGGTGTGGATGAGAAAAGAGGATAAGTAATAGGGATTATATAGTGCGTTTTGATCTTTAATCCCGGTTCGTAACTCCAACCGGGACTAAAGATCCTGGAGAGGCCTGACAACACCTGACAGCATGTGAACCGGGACTAAAGATCACGTAGTCCCGTTCTACTTATAAACCGGGACTAAAAACCATCTTTAGTCCTGGTTTTTACTGCATATGAGACTATTGTGTTTTTTGGTCGACCGGGTAAAAATGGTTTCTCCACTAGTGAGTGGGCGTGGGCGTGGCGGCCAGCGGCGACGTACGGCGGAGAGATGGATGATGTGTAGAGAATGGAAGTAATGGCCGATGAGGCTGTAGGCTGCGAGCTTCTCGCACGTGACAGGCTGCCGCAAGCAGCCGCCGCGGAAGCTACGCTCCAGAAGCCACGCCGGGCCGCTAGCTGAACCTCTCGCACGTCCCGCCGCTGTTGAGCACCCGCGCCGCATGCGCTAGCTGAAAGCGCCAGGCGCGCGCAGTCCTGGCCACCGTGCCGCGTGCATCCGCACCACACGCCCTTGCTATTGGGCTAGCTAACCGCAGAGCCGATGGTCGCGCCGTGCCGCCGCATCGACCGTAGTTCTGGCAGCCATACCGCGCCATGGCCAAGCACAAGATCAATGGGAGGAAGAGGGCGAAAGGGGAAAGATGGAAATGTTTAGTTCCACGTCAAAATTAGAAGCTTGATTAAAATTGAAAGTTTGAGAAAAAAGTTAAAAGTTTACGTGTATAGAAAAGTTTGGATGTGATGGAAAAATTGGAAGTTTGAAAAAAAAGGTTAGTAACTAAACTAGGCTTTTATCTTTTTCCATTCTAATAAACAACAAATGTGATAGAAGTGCTGTAGATCGAAGAAAAACTAGTGACATGTGCTTCTTGTCGGAAGGGAGAAAATTTTATGCTAATTTTTGGTGCATACTTTTTTCTTTGGTGTTGAGCATCAAATTTTCTCTCAACACAATACTCCCTCCATTTTTTAATAGATGACGCCGTTGACTTTTTCTCATATGTTTGACCATTCATCTTATTCAAAAAATTTACGTAATTATAATTTATTTTGTTATGAGTTCTTTTATCACTCATAGTACTTTAAGTGTGATTTATATCTTATACATTTGTATAAAATTTTTAAATAAGACGAATGGTCAAACATGTGAGAAAAAGTCAACGGCGTCATCTATTAAAAAAACGGAGGTAGTATAACTTAATTATATGTGTTTCGTTTGATAACGAGACGAGATGGGTTAAGACTTATCCCTCTCTTCCTGAAATTTTATGGTTCCAACCATCTATCGGGCATATAGGGATGTGATGAATCTGTTTTTTTTATTTGAATGATATGGTCTGTGTATCACTGAAAAAAATGAAAAAAAAATGGTTGGATTGACCCAACAATTTTAAGTACTCCCTCCGTCCCATAATATAAGGGATTTTGAGTTTTTACTTTTACCGTTTGATTACTCGTCTTATTCAAATTCTTTTGAAATTATTATTTATTTTATTTGTGACATACTTTATTATCCACAGTACTTTAAGCATAACTTTTCGTTTTTTATATTTGCAAAAAAAATTTGAATAAGACGAGTGGTTAAACGTTGCAAGTAAAAACTCAAAATCCCTTATACTGTGGGACGGAGGGAGTAATACGGTAGCTTATCTTATCTTAATTAGGCACTCTCTTTTAAATTAAACCCATCACATCGTATCTTTTAAACCAAACATAGGCCAAAACAAAACCTAAAATTTAAATTTTCGAACTTGATTTTGAAGTTAATATTAAAATACTTTTAAAGTAATTTATTTTTAACGTTAACTTTTACATCAATATAAACAAATATATAAAAGTTCTACCTATAAATTAATTTTATTTTTCTAAATAACGGATTATGAGGGTAACCGATGATACTTTAATTATTTGCTTTGACGGACCCAAGAAGTCAAGAACCGGTGTTCCGTCCGTCCGATATTCCATTCCATCGGGCAGCAGCAGCACCAGGTTCCCCCTATCCGACCTCCGACCAGAACAATCGATGAGCCAGCAGCAGCCTCTGCACACCTCCCAATAAAGTGAATAAACCCTCGTGACTGTAGCTTGGTCCAGTCCTACTCTTCTCTTTGCTGCCGCTTGGAGCCGGAGAAGGTGGTGGGGAGTGAGTGTGTTGAGTGAAGCCATCGGCATAGCCGTCGCCGTCGACGCCGCTGCGTTCGCGGCCCGAGAAGGCGAGCCCGGAGAAGTAGAGAGTATGGCTTCTTTTTTGCGTTT
Organism: Oryza longistaminata; assembly: GCA_009805545.1. Taxonomy (NCBI): domain Eukaryota; kingdom Viridiplantae; phylum Streptophyta; class Magnoliopsida; order Poales; family Poaceae; genus Oryza; species Oryza longistaminata. Next base: position 24,230,106 of record CM020184.1, on the reverse strand, counting down.
TTTTTTTGTTTTGTTTTGTGTGCTGTGTTCTTGTTGGTTCGTCGCTCCTCGTTCTTGATTTCCGTCCATGGTGACCCTGGTTAGTGGTGGTGGCGGCTGGTTGCAGGTCGTCGATCTTGGCTGTTGTTCTGGTGTGGTGCCTGCTGGTGAGTCGATTTGAGGGAGGAAGAACTGGCTTGACAATTTCTTCACTCGCTGCTAGAGAAAATGATGAGCCGATCCGCATCTGTAAGTGGGCGATTTCTTGTTTTGGGTCCCGTTTTGGTTGCTCTGATTGATTACCTTGTATTAGCATGCCCTGCCTTGGCCATGAACTCTAATGTGGTGGTAGAAACGCTCTCCGCTTGCTGAATCGAGCTATAGATTTGGATAGGAATCAACACTGATCCAAGAATAATTTGGGTAGAATTTGGCAGTTCGCTTAGAATTCAGTTCTTTTAAGATCGGGCACTGTGATGGACAGACTAATGGGTGCATCACGGGAGAAGCGCACTGCTGCTGTCTGTCTTTTTTTGATGGAGACCTCTGTCTTCTTGCATGGGGATTCAAGTGGGACTTTTATAATTCCCATTTGGCCACTTTTCTTTTGGGAAAATTCTCCGAGGATGATATGTGAGACCTTTGCTCCTAGTGGAGGAGCTCCATACTTTGCTTTTACCTGTGATTCCTTCCCCTATACCATGGATTCCGACATTGCAGAAGGCGGTGTGGCCTTGTTAGAACTTAGAAGTCAGCATTGGCAACACTACGGAAATCACAGTCAGTTGATGCTGACATTTTTATCCAACCCATTGTGAGGACAAAGACTGATGGATAACTTGAACTAAAACAACTTCTTTGTGGCAAACTAAACAAGGTCACCCCCACAAATACTGTTAACTCTGTGTTTCAACTATGTTTCATTTGCTTTGTATTTCCTTAAAAAATGCACTATTCAGATTCAGTTCATGAAACAACATATTTTGATGTTCATCTGCTGGAATTTGTTATAGGCACTTCAAGTCCTTTTGGTTTTTGCAACTGTTTTTGTTGCGACTCAATGGGCCACTTCATCTGCCATGTACTGCAACGACTTGACAGCAAGCGTGCATCGGCCACACAGTGTGTCAATTACTGAGTTTGGTGCTGTTGGTGATGGTGTTACTCTTAACACAAAAGCGTTTAAGAATGCAATCTTTTACCTCAGCTCATTTGCGGATAAGGGTGGGGCAGAGCTCTTTGTGCCTGCTGGAAGGTGGTTGACTGGGAGTTTTAATCTTATCAGTCATCTCACTGTGTCACTTGACGCCGCTGCAGTAATAATTGGATCTCAAGTAAGATAACTTTGCGCATTATTTGATTCATTTCACAGAAGTGATTTATTTATTATTGTCTTATGAAATTTAACAAAACTAGTGCATTCAACTTTATACTGTTTTACATAATCGCATTCTAACAAACTTGTAGAATAACGTGAAATGTTTTATATTTCGTAACATTCTTTCCTGAAAACAAATTATTGGAACTTAAATTAACTGTCTCTCATGTTCCAACATGTAAATACCTTACACTAGAACAAACAATGCAAGAAGTATTACAATCGTGATAGACATAAGAGTTCTTTTGCAGGATTCATCTGACTGGCCAGTTATTGATCCTCTGCCATCTTATGGGCGTGGCAGAGAACTCCCTGGTAAAAGACACCAGAGTCTTATTTTTGGATCCAATCTTACTGATGTAATAATAACTGGTTAGTAAGTATCATTTTTATATCATGTGTGCTCTTGTATTTGTAGCCTACTTCCTCCGTTTCATATTATAGGACTTTCTAGCATTGCCCACATTCATATAGATGTTAATGAATGTATTATAGGACTTTCTAGCATTGCCCACATTCATATAGATGTTAATGAATGTGACTATATGAATGTGGGCAATGCTAGAAAGTCCTATAATATGAAATGGAGGGAGTACTTGTAAATTGTAATGATGCATTTCCTATTGCTGTGCCCTTGCAGGTGCTAATGGCACCATTGATGGCCAAGGTGAACTTTGGTGGAACTGGTTTCACAATCACACACTAAATTATACCAGGCCCCCTCTTCTTGAACTGATGTACTCTGACAGGGTTGTTATTTCCAATTTAACCTTTATGAATGCACCATTTTGGAATATTCATCCTGTGTACTGCAGGTTGGTTTATCTACATCTCTGCTTCATTATAACTAGAGTGCCAGCTCTTGTGGTTGCACCTATTTCTTATCTTGATTGTTTTTTTCAAATAATCAGCCAAGTTCTTGTCCAGCATCTGACGATCCTAGCACCTATCAGTTCACCAAACACCGATGGCATTGATCCAGGTGTGCTTGCTTTATTTGAGTTAATATGACCAAAATTCTGAATGTTTCTATAATATTTTTCCTGTAATTTCAATTAACTTAGCAGTTAACCATGATTCAATATAGTTACTGTCCGATGCAATGTACAGAAATTCTCATTACCTTAGTAAACACAAACTAACTGTGGACAGATATAAGATGGAATAACAGTTCAAAGCATGGAGCACACCAGTTCATCTTCCTGAGATATTTGCATCAAATGTAGCTTCGATTCAGTTTTTCGAATGTACCATGCACCCCTAGATAAAGCGACCACTTTAATGCATAATTTTTAGAGTAGTCCTTGCTCTGGTACCTGGTTTCCCCTTTTTTTCCCCTTGTTTTGTATGTGTGCATTCATTTAGCAGATTTCAATAGCTGATGCTAATGCAACCTCAATGCCATCCAGACTCATCCTCAAATGTGTGCATCGAAGATTGCTACATCAGAAACGGCGATGACATCGTCGTCATCAAGAGCGGTTGGGACGAGTATGGTATCTCTTTTGCCCATCCTAGCTCCAACATTAGCATCCGCAACATCACTGGACAGACAAGGAACAGTGCAGGAATAGCCTTTGGAAGCGAGATGTCAGGTGGTATATCAGACGTTCGAGCTGAGGGCCTTCGCTTCATCAACTCGGTGCATGGAATCAGAATCAAGACTGCCCCAGGGCGCGGTGGGTATGTGAAGAACATATACATAGCTGATGTGAGCATGGAAAATGTCTCAATAGCCATCAGGATCACTGGAAACTATGGGGAACATCCTGACGACAACTATGACAAGAATGCGCTTCCAGTCATTAGCAACATAACGATAAAAAATGTGGTGGGGGTAAACATTGGTACTGCAGGAATGTTGCTGGGCATCCAGGGGGATATCTTTAGCAACATTTGCTTATCAAATGTGTCCCTCAGTAGCAAATCTGCTGATCCTTGGAATTGTTCGCTCGTCGAAGGGTTCTCAAATTCTGTAGCTCCTGAGATATGTGAGCAACTTAGGCCCAGCCCTGGGCCAGGCCAAGTATGCTATGATGGTAATAGCTACCCAGTGCCAGCAGCACAGCAGCCATATAAGTCGGGCGCTACCCGGTTACAAAATCCTTTCCTCAAGTTCATTTCCCTATACAGTTAGACGCCCCAATCATCAACGATGTCCTTGTAGATTCTTATTTTTGGTGTAAGTGATTGTTGAAGACTTCCAATTTTGCCTTAAGGCTTGCCTTGTGTAGTCGTGTTTATAGAGCTTTGTGGAGATAACTGTTGGTGTGATGTTATTATTTCAATGTCCTGTATTGTTTGGATTCTTACTCTAAATAAAAGCAACCCATGTTTATAACTTCAAAGGAGTGTAAAAGATACAGTTACCACTTTCTATTACAATGTGACAATTTCTGTTGATGCACAGTAACTTCTACCCCTGTCCAATATGGAGAAAGTCAAAAGACAAAAATACCCCTTATTAATATAGAATTAATGTTGGTTGGTGGGTAGGTGAGGCGTATTGAAGGGATACAATTTCTAAACTTGCAAACCAAAGTTAGATAAGAAGGTAGAAATTGGTTTATTTTGAGACAAAGTTTAAAACTTATTTTGGGATGGAATGAGTACTGGAGAAGGTGGTGCACTGATAGTCTGCTACATATCAAATTCAGAAATTCAACAAAGATTGGAGTTACACAAATAAAACTCAAAATAGTATGGACATTTTCTGAGAGTGTTTATATTCCTAGTGTACATCATTGATGTAAATTGATTAATTGAGAATTATTTAGGCACCAGTGCAATGGAACCATTACTGACAACCTGAAAACAAGGACTTCTAACCTTTAGCAAGTTGATCTATGGAAAATTAATTAGAAAGTTTATTGTATAAACTGAACATTCATGCAAGAGCACATAACAGAATTCGCAGATATTGAGTGTCATCAGAATGTAAATACACCTTTGAGTTGATAGTTTCAGAAACAATTTATAGTTGAGTATTCTGTTCTTTCAGTACCAGAAGAAGGATTTTACAAATCTGATGCCACCACCCAAATCTTGAGTCATTTCCATATTATTTTAGCTATAATGTAGAGTAACCCGTTGCTTTCAATCAACATGTTTAATTAGCATCCATCATCTGTCGTTTTCATGGTTTTAAGAGTAAATAGGCATGCAAACTCTGTTTTGCAATTGTTTCTGTAGGTACCCATTCATTGAATGATATTAACATGCAGACAATTGAAATGTTATCAGGATGAAAATACATTTGAATTGGCAGTTTGAGAAATAATGGAAAAGCTGAACATTGTAGTTTTATTCCTCCCTAGATCATCAGGGGGACTTTGGCGTATCTGAGACTCTATCCTGCACATTAGTACATCTGAAACTTCTCCTTGGTCTTCTCAAAGACTTGCTCTGCAATCAGGGCTCCATTGCCATCAGCCTTCTTGATCTCCATGTTGGCCTTCTGGTAAAACCCAGTGCCTCTCAGAGCATCTGCAATGAAGTCATCAAATCCAATGGCAATGGCAGCTTCTGCCTTGGCTCCATACACCAGCCTCTGTAGTGAAGAATTAGCAGTCGTGTTAAATAAAATCGTCAGATATTTGTGATGAGGTTATGCTAAAATTGAAGGGTGCGGACCTTGATCCGGGAGAGATGAACTGCGCCAAAGCACATTGGGCATGGCTCACAAGACGCATAAATTTCACAATCTGAGAGCTCAATTTTTCCGAGCTTTTTGCAAGCCTGAAAAATTTAACAGAACGATAATGTGAGTAGCTATCCGAAAATGGTGTGGTGAACAATTCAAAGTTTAACACGCAAAAGGCCCAAACGGATACACATATTCGCATGAACAAATGATTTACGAGCAGTGACAGATAAATAAAGCATTTCACCTCTCTTATTGCAGTCACTTCAGCATGTGCAGTTGGATCAGTATGCTTCAGAACCATGTTATGGCAGCTGACTACTACTTCATCATTACGGACAACGACTGCTCCAAAGGGGCCTCCATCACCGCAGTCAACTCCCCGGTAAGCTTCTTCAACTGCCTTTGTCAAGAATTTGTGGTCTCTGTCTTGCACAGCTGTAAATTTTCCAAAACTCAAGTTAACACTAAGCAGTTCTTCTGGAAGACCTTAAAAGTGCCCCAAATCACCCAAACAGTGAAAGCTGGGCTGCAGATCAAACTGAGAAGACTAAAATATACTACCAAGTATATTACTCTTACCTTCATGGTGACCAGCAAATGCAGAAGCAACTGAGATGGTTCCATCCTTTGACTCCACAACTACAGGAAAAGTAACTTATTTTAGCTTATTTTACATATTGAGGACATGATCATTGGCAACTTCATAAGCAGAGAGACCTAAAAGAGTAGAACCTTCAACGAAGTTTAACAACAAGTACTAAAAGTATAGTGATCGCTACCAAACGTTATCTGATTGACAATTCGAGTAAATTCTCTTATTGTCTCTGAACATCCGGAGTATTGCAATTTACCCCAAACTAAATCAGGCAAGAAGTCCAGAAAGGCAGATTAGTTGTTACTTGCCAAAGACATACTACAAATGTCAAGAAGGCAGAGAAACATAAAAGCAGATTCCTCTTTCCATCCAAAGACATCAACAGCCAGTTGGTACACGCATATCAATAGAACAGAGTTACTGTGACAACCGGTAGACAGCATGACATCGCTCTCACCTACTTTCAGTTGTTTCCAGCCGAACACGAGTTCTGCATTTGCCTTATATGGCGTGATAGGGATGCCAACTCACAAGGATATCCTACTTGATCCGGTTGATCACACAATCAATTCTAAAGATGCGATGCCCAGCCCGAGATAGTCTTCTCATCAGTTTTTTCTTTTTCTCAACAGAACAAGTTGAACAACCTACACGCAAGAAAAAGGCGTACTTTTCTAATGACATTGCCACAGCTCACACGCATCTTCCTGTCAAAGAGAAAGAACAAAAAAGAGAGCATCTACATCCACCAACCCTCTAATAAAGTCGCCAACGTGCGTTTATTTTGGCAGATTCCGGTGAAAATGGACATTAAAAAAAAGTATTAAGCGAGCGCAAAAAGGTTTCAGATTTGGGACCCCAAGAACAACGATTGCAACAGAAAAAGCTCCACAAAATATGGAGAATCGAACCCGGTGGTCACCGGAATTCTCAGAGCCTATACTAATCCTGATTTGGTCGGCATGATTATTGGCTATCCACGAGATCTCAAACGAGCATCGTGCATTCTAACGAAGAACAGGGCCAAATTCATCCGAGAATTCAGGCAGCAAGAAACAACAAACAGCTTGTAACAACCTCTCCCCCTCAAACACCAGATCACACATCCCAATGGGGCTCTGCCCCATGACACCCAGAACATAACAGAACAGAACAGGATCAAGAACCGATCCCGATTCTCGGTTTCGATACTCCCAAAGCAGCGAGAGAGAGAGAGAGGGAGAGAGAGAGCGCCCAGAATCGAATCAATCACAGCCTCAGAGTCCCACACCACACCACACCACCAATCAAACTCACCATGAACAGATGAAGAGAAGAGAAGGGAGACAGAGACGTACACTGGGCCTCCTCCATGGCGGAGAGAGAGAGAGAGGGAGAGGAGCAAATCCAGCAAACTTTTCAGCGAGAGAGAAACGCGTTGCCTGACCCTCGTGCTCTAGCTTAGCTTGTGGCGGGTGTTGCGTTCGTTCGGCCCGCGGCGCCGCCTAAATAAAGGGAGGGGAGAGAGCCCGACCTCGACTGTGACACGGCAAGCTCTGACTGACAGGTGGGGCCGTTAGACTAAGGGGGCCCCGGCCCCACTTGGCCGGCGTCACGTGGGGAGAGGTTCTGTGGATCAAGTGGGCCCATGGTCATGCTGGGCCGTGTGGTGGGCGTCGAGTCCCGTGGGTCGTGTTCGCTTCTCACGGAATGGACGCAAACGGCGCGGCGGGTTTATGTGGACGCGGTTCACTGGTAAAGGATGTAAAACTGGTCCCTGGATTACTACTGGAACAGGCAAATACCAGGAGGATTTACTTATTATTTGTCATCCTACCCAAATACACGTGGCTAAATACCACTTTCCCAAATTTTCATTTTCAATTATTAACTGGGCTCACATGTCAGCCTTCATTCCTATTTATTAAGCTTGTGGACATGTGTGGACCCGGGAAGAAGGCTGACATGTAGGCTCGGATAGCAAATGGGAATGAAAATTTAGGAGAGTGACATTTGGGCATGTATTTTTGGTAGGATGGAAAATAGTAAATTCTCCTCACAAATACCCCGCAAGCAGGGGTGTAGGAATTTTTAGGTGTCCAAATTTACAATTAAACAACAAATAAATGCTAACACTACCAACCAAGTAAAAATATGGTCAAAACAATTAGAAATCTAAATCTTTCCCAACAAACCATGCACTTATCAAAGGGACCCAAAACAACTGCCGAGAATTGCAAGGGAGAAACTCACCGAGACATGCCATCACAATTACTGAGAGTGAGAGGCAATGAGGTTGTCACGCCTAGAGGTCATGTGTAGCGGTAGCAGCGATAATCTGGTGCACGTGGGATTGCTGGAAGAATGTTGGGTAACGCTGATCTAGCATATGGTAGTGGAGGCGCTAGCGTCAGAGGAGCGAAAGGTGAAAGGAGCAAAAAGAGGAGGAAATGGAAATAAAGAGGGGTGATGTGGGGTGGAGAGGACAAAATTCACAAAACATGGTGAGATCTAAGGTTTGAAGCAGGTTATATACATGGTATATTGTGATCCCACGTGTGAGCGGTTTTATTAGGTCTCCTGATGGTTAGCGGGGAAAGTGAATGCTTCATCAGCCATGCCCTAAATAGATCCGACATGAGAGTTGGGCCTACTAATTGACTTGTGGTGAAAAGATTTCGTCATATCTAGGCCTAATTGATGAATTCACCATAGGGATTGGTGATTGGGCCCTACATTGTCATCCCTATCCCTAAGCGTGTTTGATCGGAGCAATGCGATGGGATGGGTTGGGGTGAACCCATTTTCAGGGTGTTGTTGATGCGAAATTCATTGTTCACATGAAGGCTTGGGAGATTTGCTTAGCTCCAGTGCAGGATTAATCAATCGGTTTCAGGGCGTGCCAGCTAGTTTGATCCTGCAACTAACAAGATGGAAATAGATTGATGACCAAGGAGTTGACCAGCCAGTAGGCCGATGTGATGTAGCGATGTCAGCCGATGTCGATAAGGTTTTGATCAATCAACTATAGACTCAATGTAGATTCAAATATACCAGATAAACAATGAGATTTATGTTGTCATCGGCTGGAATCAAAGTATGCATAATCATCAATAAACCGTTCTTTATAAAAACAAAATTTATAGATCGGATCGAACCGAGATAGTACAAGATTGAAGTTGATAAAGATAGATTTAACTAAAGATTATACAACTTTTAAGTATGAACTGATGTAACTCAGAAGATGCAACGAGGTAATATAATATGAACCAATCAATTGATACTAATATAATGTGATAAATTTAAATCTGATGGTTAAAGCATATCTTGGTTGGAGATCCGATGTTAGTAAATTAAAATGTATATCGGCTAACTAATTGATATATCTGATAGCTGAAACCCACAATAATGATAACTCATCGGCTAGCGCTCCGATGAACATTGCGCAAAAACCTATCGGGTTACTAGCTAGATTAACCTTACTAGCAGCAATCTAATAGATCAGACCTAACAAAGACAATATAAGATTGAAGATAATAAGAAAATCTAATTAGTATATAGATCTACACAAACGTGATGGATATAACAAATCTATCTAGAACAATAGTATGATTAGAGAAATATCAACTTAGTCAAAAAATCAGACCTAACCGAGAAAGTCATAACTATGTTGATACGACTCTAAACAACTATGTAGTTAAATATCGAATCAATGTATCAGATAGGCAACGTTGCATCAACCTAGATAGAATATCGGACTTAACCGAGAAAGTTCTAGCCACGCCGATACTAGCGAAGTTGACGGAACTTAGTTCCTCGCTGGAGATCGAAACCGTGCAACCCAACTCGAAACTAAGAACTCGGTGGAATAAGGGTTGCGATAGTCCAAAAGTAATTATGTAATTGTATTGGTCTGTGGAGATAGATTACAAAGAACCCGGGTGTACATATTTATACCCTCGGATTGATACTGGTCCTGATCGGACACGATACAAGTTTCCTAAAGATAAAAGAAAAGATACAAGGTCCGATCGGACACTAGACAAAACTTCCTAAAGATAAAGGAAAGTTACTAGATCCTACCTAATTAAATTGCCATGCCATGGTCTTCACAATTCCTTCTTGAACTCAGTCTCTTCTGGATATGCTTCCATCGGTTGATCAACTTCTTTTCTCAACTCGGTCTCTTCTGGATATGCTTCCTCTATCTTGACTTGCGGGCCATACCCTATCATTCCTCCAAAAATGGGATCATTCCATCCATCATGCCAAACACATAGATGAAACGATCCCATAAAAAAAAGCATTTCTAAAGTGTGTGTCCAGTGTCCTACTAAAGGCATTTCTAAAGTTTGTCCTTTATTTAGTCAAACCCATCCTTTTCTACTAGCTAGAACTATTTGCTTCTCTAAGGTAAAAAAAAAAAGTTTCAAAAATAGAAGAAATAGTAGTAAGTTGTATACATAGAAAAAATGTGATTAAAAGAGTACTTTAGGTCTCCAAGCTATTGGACTTCCCTAACTGAATAGTAGGGAAAACTCGCAGAATAAGAGGACTAAAATAGGGGAGCCACTTAATTTTAGTATAGGATGTCTCATATAGGTATGACAAGCGGTGGCGCAGAGTCATGGATGATGACGGCCTAGTGAGGGGCAAGAGTGCTACCCTCCAACTTGTGCAATGGTTTTGAACATAGTAAATAGGTCTAGTTTTTTCATTGAAAAACATGCCCTTTGCTCTAGAAAAAAAAACAATAGCTAAGAACTAGGCATAGATTATATCAAATTTATAGCCCGAAGTAACAAAAGAGGGAGTAGGTCTAAATTGTCTATTGCATTGACAGCCAGATTTATGTTTTACTGGCCTACTTACTACAATTAGTGTTAGTAGAATACAACGTGCTAATAGGACTATGACAATGAGCGGTGGGGAGGGTGAATTTGTGGATGTGATGGGTAAGCATTCTGTTGCTACCTTTTTCAGTCCCAACACGAGACTCACGTAAAGATTTGCGGTGTTAATGGAGTCGCCTACCATCATGATCTAGATAACTCTAAATCAAGATAGGTGTTGAAGATTAATCTGGCTACCGGAGCCGATTTAGATATCAAATCAGCCTTGAGGCCAGTTTAGATCGATTTGAAGATAACCTCAGGTCCAAACAAGAAAACCCAAGAACCGATAAATCAGACTCGAAGTTGGACTCTGCCGCTCTGACTGGCCTCATGCTGACGGCCAGATTGGGCCCACACCGTCAGTCTGACCGTCCCTGTGGTAGCGGTTAGACCGACCTCATATGGTAAACCGGGTCTTCTTTAAAGCTGGTTGTGTTTTCCTATTTTTCATCTTAGGTGCTAAATTTGGGTGTTAACACATTTGTATCGACTATTGCTGGCTACTTAGGCTTGTTGCATGGTTTGTATCATTATGGACAAGTTTCCCATGCATATAGTTGTGCTCTTCTCTGTACTTTCCCCACATCTACTCACTCGTTTTTCGAGTGCACGTTTCGTAAAATGTTAAACTATGTGTTTTTTGAAAAAAATATATAGAAAAATTGCTTTACCAAATTATATTAATCTAGTTTTTTAAAAGTCAGCTACCATTTAATTATTCATGCGTTAATAAGTCGCTATGTTATACGTGAGCGAGGATCGGTTGCTAATTGTAAGAGCCGAACGCAGCTTAGTGTGTGTAGTCAGGGGCGGATATAGGCATGGGGCAGCTAGGGCTTGAGCCCCATGCCTGGCTTCATGATCCCGATTATAATCTTTAAAAATACCATGTAATTTCTAAAAATATTTGAACTCTCATTAGTTCAGCTCTACGCGTGTAGATTTTCTGGCTCCGCCACTGTGTGTAGTACACATTAGAATAGAAATTATTTGTATCTTTGAAATTGATACAGATTGCGATAAATTGTATCGAGAGGTTTCTCGATCGAAAGCATGTAGAGGAACACTGACGCTAACAACCCAGCTAAGGCAATCCAGTATGAGGTGTGATAAAACTGTACGTCCACAACGTACCTTCCATATTTACTTCCAGATAACGTTGTAGTCTTATAGGACACCGTTGCCGTAAAGAATGAATACGATAGCACACAAATGGATGGTAAGGTACGTACGTATGGTAAGGGGAGGGTGGCCGCCGGTTAACTAGAAGTTTCTCTCTTTTCTCTTTTTGACAGGTAGAATAACAAGAAGTTACTCCGACGTACTGACGACGTACGCACTACGCACGCGCACCTGGCCTTTTTCTTGGGCACATGCATGGCTCATGGCACCTACTGCCACGTGCAATGTACATATTGATCAGTACAAACAGAAATAAACATATCGTCATGGGTACACGGCTACACGCTCACCTGCCAATCAGACTGTGTGGTCCTGTGGATTATGAATGTGCTGCAAGTATATGCTCTTGGTTGTTCTTTGGATTATAATTCAAAGCAATTTTAAATTTTCAACAATAATTTTAGACTTGATGTCTTTTTTACTTTGCCTTTATATAGAAATCATAAATATCTATCCTCTCGAGCGATTGAATGATTGCGTACACGATATGCTACCTACTTACTAGTTACTACTCCTTTCGTTTAATCTACTTACTACTTCTTTCATTTAATTTTTAACATATGTAATACCGTTAACTTTTAGACACACATTTATGATTCCACCTCACCATGCTGAGATAGCTGTGCTGATGTGGCACAACGTCCATGACGGTCCGTTTCATCACTGATGCTGCCTGAAAACCAAACGAATAGCTATTCCATGACGGTCACAGTCGTCACCGATCCAGCGCGTCCGTGACGGTTTTTTTCCATGAAGAAGGTTTATGACGGGGATTCTATGATGTATTTCTGGACTCTCACGGATAGTTACCTGTGACGTTTCTTAGGGCGTCTATGACAAACGGATAATGTCATGTATCAACATAATCCTTGTAGTGTTCACTTCTTATCCTGTGGATAGGGTGGGGACCACGTGTTATGCATATGGCGCGTTGCCACGTCACTGATGCGTGGTTTGGGCGTCCCATCCTGATCTATATACTCCAAATGTTTGGGGCTAGATATTTAGATCATGTGCGTGGCGTGCTAATTTACTTGTCCAATAAGCTAGGCAGCGAGCTTAGCTAAGCTTCAATTCTAGTTGATCGATCGACTCACACAATTAAGGTCAAACGTACGTACGACCGACCCATTATCGCCGGTGGCCTGGACGTGGTGGGTAGATCGATCGTGCATGCATGTGGACGTGTACATGCACCAAGGGGCAAGGGATAGGGATCGAGTCACAGGACTTATCGGGATGTATGTCGGACAAAATATATGAGTAGATGGAGGTTTGAAATCAATCGGTACAATATCGACAGGAGGATAAATTCTACTCCTTCGTTTCATACAAAACTAAACTAATACTGGATATAACGTATTACAAAACTAAACTAATACTGGATATAACATATTCTAGTACTGTATCTATCCAGACTCACTATACTATAATGTATCACATCTTGTTCTAGATTCGTTTTTTTAGACAGAGGAAGTAGATTTGAAGTCGGGGTTTGGATTCATAGGCTGGCAGAGAGAATATAATCATTCCATCGGGATGGGACTAATCGGTCAATCTACATTTAAGGCTGGATGAGATTATACTTTGGACTATCTTTTTTTACCACTCTTTCATGTATTTCTCGTAAAATGTTTCACTTTGAACCAGGTATTTGTTCTAAAATGTTTTGCTTTGGAGCATGTATTTCCTCTAAAATGTTTCCATTTGGGCTTGTAATTCTTCTTGGTCTGTGTTCTTCTCCGTCCCTTCTCTCCATATCTTCAATGAACATGTCTAACCACTTAACCATTCGAGTGCCAACATCCCAACCCATCAAACTAGCACCGACAATATTGTTGTTTTTGTATTTGAGGAGGCCTTGAAATTGAAGAGCTGAATATTTGAATAGATTCAAATATACCAGATAAACAATGAGATTTATGTTGTCATCGGCTGGAATCAAAGTATGCATAATCATCAATAAACCGTTCTTTATAAAAAAACAATATTGATAGATCGGATCAAACCGAGACAGTACAATGTTGAAGTTGATAAAGATAGATTTAACTAAAGATTATACAAGTTTGAGTATGAATTGATGTAACTCAGAAGATGCAACGAGGTAATATAATATGAACCAATCAACCGATACTGATATAATGTGATAAATGTAAATCTGATGGTTAAAGCATACCTTGGTTGGAGATCCGATGTAAGTAAATTAAAATGTATATCGGCTAACTAATTGATATATCTGATAGCTGAAACCCACAATAATGATAACTCATCGGCTAGCACTCCGATGAACATTGCGTAAAAACCTATCGGGTTACTAGAATTAACCTTACTAGCAGCAATCTAATAGATCAGACCTAACAAAGACAATATAAGATTGAAGATAATAAGAAAAATCTAATTAGTATATAGATCTACACAAACATGATGGATATAACAAATCTATCTAGAACAGCAGTATGATTAGAGAAATATCAACTTAGTCAAAATATCAGACCTAACCGAGAAAGTCTTAACTAAGTTGATACGACTCTAAACAATGATGCAGTTAAATATCGAATCAATATATCAGATAGGCAACGTTGCATCAACCTAGATAGAATATCGGACTTAACCGAAAAAGTTCTAGCCACGCTGATACTAGCGAAGTTGACGAAACTTAGTTCCTCGCTGGAGATTGAAACCGTGCAACCCAACTCGAAACTAATTAAGAACTCGGTGGAATAAGGGTTGCGATAGTCCAAAAGTAATTATGTAATTGTCCTGTGGAGATAGATTACAAAAAACCCGGGTGTACATATTTATACCCTCGGATTGATACTAGTCCTGATCGGACACGATACAAGTTTCCTAAAGATAAAAGGACAAAATTTGCTACAGGGCATCAAAAAACGTGTAATTAGCTGGTGGACATCGCAAGAATGAGAATTTGCTGTCGGGCATCACAAAAAACGTGTAATTAGCTGGTGGACACTCGCGGGCTTATTTTATTATTTCCGGTGGATTTGGAGAGAGAAACACTGGTGAGAGTACGATTTTGCCCCTACCATTGTTCCACTTACAACGAGGGAGCGAGAAGGCGAGCACCGCGTGGTGGATTGGATTCGATTCATCCCCGCAAACCTTAGACGCTGATCCCCCCCAATTCCATCTCTGACTCCGATTGCCGTACCGGTCCGCCCTTCGCTACCGTACAAGCATGTTCCTCTCGTTTCTACCCACGCGCGCACTCCCCTCCCTCGCCGGTCGCAGGCGGCGCGGCCCACCTCACCCCGTCCCGACCCTCGTCATGCTCGTCCTGAATGTCGCGCGTATCGCAACAGCCGCACAGCCAGCGTACCAGCCCCAGCATCCTGTTGGCCATTTTCTCTAGGCGCTCTCCAGCTCAGCCTGTCTTGGCGCCGGACCCTCAGACGTTCACCTACACCAACCACCTGCCTCTCGTCGTGGTTCGGGTTCTCCCATGGTCGGAATCGCGATATCTGCAAAGCCCGCTCCCTTGCGCAGATAGGCAGGAACGCCGCGGATGATAATGTTGTTGCTAGGCACTTGACGGCGGACATCTAAACTGTAGTGGGTTCGGTATCGGTT
Source organism: Oryza longistaminata (assembly GCA_009805545.1). NCBI lineage: Eukaryota > Viridiplantae > Streptophyta > Magnoliopsida > Poales > Poaceae > Oryza > Oryza longistaminata. The sequence continues at coordinate 24,214,864 of CM020184.1, read as the reverse complement.
CCAGGCTTCGACGACCGCTCGGCCGAAGACTCATGCTTTCGCTCCCGTGTTCGTCACCTGTTGAACAAGCTACAGTCCAGATCGCAGAGCAACATCACCTCGCCGTCGCTGCCGAGGGCTACGGAGGGAGTAGAGACTGGACTGTGTCTTGGTTCGAAACCAGACACAGTCTACTGTAAGCGAAACGATGGCAGGGGCAAAATCCGTAACTCTCACCAGTGTTTCTCTCTCCAAATCCATCGGGATGAATAATAAAATAAGGCCGCGAGTGTCCCACCAGCTATTACCATTATTTTTTGATGCCCTTAGACGCAAATTCTCGTTCTTGCGGTGTCCACGAGAGGCGTAGTTTTACACATTTTTTCAATGCCCGGATTTTAAATAAGTATCAGGCTCTACTCTTCCATCCGTCAGCATCGTCCTAATCTAACAAGCACCATAGCCACCCAATCCACCAAACTACCAACTCCTTTCCCCTGAACCTCCTCCCTCTGGCAAAAAGAAATGCGACTTCGAACATCTCAGAGCAAGATCCAAACATACAAGACAGTAGACTAGATCCTCATAATCTTACCACTTCGCACATCCATGAGAAATCCTTCACGATTCCTTCTTGAAGCTCGGTCTTTTCTGGGATTGCTTCCATCGCGTGACATCAAAACTTTCTATTCTCAAACCAGAACCTAGTAAGCGGACCATTCCAATCGCTTCCTCTATCTCATTGACTTGCGGGCGCCATACCCTAATCATTTCCTAAAAAATGGGGATCATCCAGTCCCATATAAGATGAAAACGATCCCATTAAACAAAAACAAAAAGCATTTCTACAAAGTTGACCTTGATCCCAACGTGTCCTGT
>CM020184.1:24178490-24213713 GCA_009805545.1 Oryza longistaminata | reverse complement strand
ATCAAATCAGCCTTGAGGCCAGTTTAGATCGATTTGAAGATAACCTCAGGCCCAAACAAGAAAACCCAAGAACTGATAAATCAGACTCGAAGTTGGACCCTGCCGGTCTGACTGGCCTCATGCTGACGGCTAGATTGGGCCCACACCGTCAGTCTGACCGGCCCTGTGGTAGCGGTTAGACCGACCTCATATGGCAAACCGGGTCTTCTTTAAAGCTGGTTGCGTTTTCCTATTTTTCATCTTAGGTGCTAAAGTTGGGTGTTAACACATTTGTATCGACTATTGCTGGCTACTTAGGCTTGTTGCATGGTTTGTATCATTATGGACAAGTTTCCCATGCATATAGCTGTGTTCTTCTCTGTACTTTCCCCACATCTACCCACTCGTTTTTCGAGTGCACGTTTCGTAAAATGTTAAATTATGTGTTTTTTTAGAAAATATATAGAAAAATTACTTTACCAAATTATATTAATCTTAGTTTTTTAGAAGTCAGCTAACATTTAATTATAATTATTCATGCGTTAATAAGTCGCTATGTTTTATGTGAGCGAGGATCAGTTCCTAACTGCAAGAGCCGAACACAGCTTAGTGTGTAGTACACGTTAGAATAGAAATTATTTGTATCTTTGAAATTGATACAGATTGCGATAAATTGTATCGAGAGGTTTCTCGATCGAAAGCATGTAGAGAAACACTGACGCTAACAACCCAGCTAATGTAATCCAGTATGAGGTGTGATAAAGCTGTACATCCACAACGTACCTTCTATTTACTCTCAGATAACGTTGTAGCCTCGTAGGACATCGTTGCCGTAAGAGCAAGTTTAATAGTATAACCCACTACTAAGAGTATTAGCTCTAATTTATCTATAACTGATCTAATAGCTAATTCATAAAATAGTTGATTACTGTACTATTAATATATGGTCACACCTATTATACACACATTACGTCTTGAAGTCCGTACTGCAGCTGGCTACATATACGTAGCCCGCTGCTCTTCTATCCCATCTTTTATCTCATTAAAATATACTTATAGCATACTAAGTATGCTACTGTACCTGCTTAAAAAATGAACACGATGAGCACACAAATCGATGGTAAGGTACGTATGATAAGAGCAGGTACAATAGCAGGCTATAAGCCAGCTATAACCACGTATCGAGAAGAAAAGATAAGAGAGAGAAGAAAGCGGGCTACAGATTTGTAGCCGGCTGCAACACGGACTCCAATACGTTATGAGTGTATGAGAGGTAGGACCAGATATTAATGATGTAGTATATTTTTATAGATGACTATTGTATGAATGGGCTATTAGATTGGCTATAGATAATTTGAAGCCAGCAGTTGGCTATACTATTGAACTTGCTCTAAGGGGAGGGTGGCCGCCGGTTAACTAGAAGTTTCTCTCTCTTTTCTCTTTTTGACAGGTAGAATAACTAGAAGTTACTCCGACGTACTGACGACGTACGCACTACGCACGCGCACCTGGCCTTTTTCTTGGGCACATGCATGGCTCATGGCACCTACTGCCACGTGCAATGTACATATTGATCAGTACAAACTGAAATAAACATATCGTCATGGGTACACGGCTACACGCTCACCTGCCAACCAGACTGTGTGGTCCTGTGTGGATTATGAATGTGCTGCAAGTATATGCTCTTGGTTGTTCTTTGGATTATAATTCAAAGCAATTTTAAATTTTCAACTATAATTTTAGACTTGATGTCTTTTTTACTTTGCCTTTATATAGAAATCATAAATATCTATCCTCTCGAGCGATTGAATGATTGTGTACACGATATCCTACCTACTTACTACTTCTTTCGTTTAATCTACTTACTACTTCTTTCATTTAATTTTTAACATATGTAATACCGTTAACTTTTAGACACACATTTATAACTATTTATTTTATTTAAAATTTATGTTCAAATGTATAAGATATAAATCATGCTTAAAAACTTTTATGATAAAACAACTCACAGTAAACTAAATTATAATTACGTAAATTATTTTAATAAGATAAATAGTTAAACGCGTGTTTAAAAGTTAACGATGTTATTTATTACTCCCTCCGTCCCATAATATAAGGGATTTTGAGTTTTGCTTGTACTGTTTGACCACTCGTCTTATTCAAAAAATTTGTGTAAATATAAAAAACGAAAAGTTATGCTTAAAGTACTTTGGATAATAAAGTAAGAAAAAAAAAATAATAATTCCAAAATGTTTTGAATAAGACGAGTGGTCAAACAGTGCAAACAAAAACTCAAAATCCCTTAGGGCCCGTTTGGTTAGAGGGAGTTTCTAGGAGGGATTGGAAGTTTAGAGGGTTGAGGTTATTAAGTGTTTTATTTAGTTGGGAGACATGAGAATTTTGGTGGGATGGATATGGGGAACTGAGGAAGGAACTCCCTCCTTTTCAATACCTGGGTAGGGGCAGGTAATTGGGAGGGAATTCCTCCTTTATTTTGTCTAAGTAAATATCAGCCATCCGTTTTTATTAATGACTTAATCTCCAACTAAACTCCCTAACAATTTCCATCACCTCTACCAAACAAGATATTGGGATTAAAAATCAAATTCCCATCTTAATCTCATCATTAATTCCCTCGTGTAAACTCCCAATCCCCTTCCTCGAATTACTAAAAAAGCCGTTATATTATGGGACGGAGGGAGTAAAAGCGGAGTTTGTATATCGTCCTGTGCCCAGCTTGCATTGAAACGTTGGCATGACATTGGCATGTTCTTCCACTACAAGAAATATGTTAGTACATGACGGTTTACTGGTGACGGTTTCTGAAATTGTCATCGCGTAGTACACCTATGACGGTTTGAGAATTAGATGCTAACTCTGTGACGATCTCAACCATTTGTCACCTTCATAATTATCTATGACGCTTTCGAATAAATATCACAGATGGATATTTGGTGACGTGGACAGTGGGACCCCTAGCGACGTGGATGGCATGGTGACGTGGACGGTGATATGGACAGCAGCCTAAATAGCGAGAAAAGAAAAAAAAAAGGCGGCCAACCCAGGATTCGACCTTACGATCGGCCAGGCCAGAGAGAAATGGCTTACCACTGCAATGCCATGGAACTTGTGATTGAATGTTTGAAACGGTATATTCATTTCTTTATACTTAAAACACTGCATATTTATACAAACAAATCATGGGTATTCAAATGAATACCCAAGATTTTTTCAGAAAAAATACATATATGAAGTATATATTTCATATGTATATATATATAAGGAAAAAGAAAAAAGGTCTACCCACTCAAAAAAGCCCAGACTGAACTCACCATTCCACCATTTTTCTCTCCTCACCATTTCAGCCCACTGGCCCAATAGGAAAAGAAGGCCCAAAATGGATTGGAACCCTATCGTGATCTGCCTTTCCTCCTCACAACCCTCTCAGCAGCCAGCCGCCAGCCGCAAGGCAGCCAGGGAGAGGAAGCCCGCGGCGCCGCGCCCAAATCACCCAAACAGTGAAAGCTGGGCTGCAGATCAAACTGAGAAGACTAAAATATACTACCAAGTATATTACTCTTACCTTCATGGTGACCAGCAAATGCAGAAGCAACTGAGATGGTTCCATCCTTTGACTCCACAACTACAGGAAAAGTAACTTATTTTAGCTTATTTTACATATTGAGGACATGATCATTGGCAACTTCATAAGCAGAGAGACCTAAAAGAGTAGAACCTTCAACGAAGTTTAACAACAAGTACTAAAAGTATAGTGATCGCTACCAAACGTTATCTGATTGACAATTCGAGTAAATTCTCTTATTGTCTCTGAACATCCGGAGTATTGCAATTTACCCCAAACTAAATCAGGCAAGAAGTCCAGAAAGGCAGATTAGTTGTTACTTGCCAAAGACATACTACAAATGTCAAGAAGGCAGAGAAACATAAAAGCAGATTCCTCTTTCCATCCAAAGACATCAACAGCCAGTTGGTACACGCATATCAATAGAACAGAGTTACTGTGACAACCGGTAGACAGCATGACATCGCTCTCACCTACTTTCAGTTGTTTCCAGCCGAACACGAGTTCTGCATTTGCCTTATATGGCGTGATAGGGATGCCAACTCACAAGGATATCCTACTTGATCCGGTTGATCACACAATCAATTCTAAAGATGCGATGCCCAGCCCGAGATAGTCTTCTCATCAGTTTTTTCTTTTTCTCAACAGAACAAGTTGAACAACCTACACGCAAGAAAAAGGCGTACTTTTCTAATGACATTGCCACAGCTCACACGCATCTTCCTGTCAAAGAGAAAGAACAAAAAAGAGAGCATCTACATCCACCAACCCTCTAATAAAGTCGCCAACGTGCGTTTATTTTGGCAGATTCCGGTGAAAATGGACATTAAAAAAAAGTATTAAGCGAGCGCAAAAAGGTTTCAGATTTGGGACCCCAAGAACAACGATTGCAACAGAAAAAGCTCCACAAAATATGGAGAATCGAACCCGGTGGTCACCGGAATTCTCAGAGCCTATACTAATCCTGATTTGGTCGGCATGATTATTGGCTATCCACGAGATCTCAAACGAGCATCGTGCATTCTAACGAAGAACAGGGCCAAATTCATCCGAGAATTCAGGCAGCAAGAAACAACAAACAGCTTGTAACAACCTCTCCCCCTCAAACACCAGATCACACATCCCAATGGGGCTCTGCCCCATGACACCCAGAACATAACAGAACAGAACAGGATCAAGAACCGATCCCGATTCTCGGTTTCGATACTCCCAAAGCAGCGAGAGAGAGAGAGAGGGAGAGAGAGAGCGCCCAGAATCGAATCAATCACAGCCTCAGAGTCCCACACCACACCACACCACCAATCAAACTCACCATGAACAGATGAAGAGAAGAGAAGGGAGACAGAGACGTACACTGGGCCTCCTCCATGGCGGAGAGAGAGAGAGAGGGAGAGGAGCAAATCCAGCAAACTTTTCAGCGAGAGAGAAACGCGTTGCCTGACCCTCGTGCTCTAGCTTAGCTTGTGGCGGGTGTTGCGTTCGTTCGGCCCGCGGCGCCGCCTAAATAAAGGGAGGGGAGAGAGCCCGACCTCGACTGTGACACGGCAAGCTCTGACTGACAGGTGGGGCCCTTAGACTAAGGGGGCCCCGGCCCCACTTGGCCGGCGTCACGTGGGGAGAGGTTCTGTGGATCAAGTGGGCCCATGGTCATGCTGGGCCGTGTGGTGGGCGTCGAGTCCCGTGGGTCGTGTTCGCTTCTCACGGAATGGACGCAAACGGCGCGGCGGGGTTATGTGGACGCGGTTCACTGGTAATTGGTAAAGGATGCCAAACTGGTCCGTGGATTACTACTGGAATCACAGGCAGCCGTCCCCGGCTAGGAACAGGCAAAAACCAGGAGGATTTACTTATTATTTGTCATCCTACCCAAATACACGTGGCTAAATACCACTTTCCCAAATTTTCATTTTCAATTATTAACTGGGCTCACATGTCAGCCTTCATTCCTATTTATTAAGCTTGTGGACATGTGTGGACCCGGGAAGAAGGCTGACATGTAGGCTCGGATAGCAAATGGGAATGAAAATTTAGGAGAGTGACATTTGGGCATGTATTTTTGGTAGGATGGAAAATAGTAAATTCTCCTCACAAATACCCCGCAAGCAGGGGTGTAGGAATTTTTAGGTGTCCAAATTTACAATTAAACAACAAATAAATGCTAACACTACCAACCAAGTAAAAATATGGTCAAAACAATTAGAAATCTAAATCTTTCCCAACAAACCATGCACTTATCAAAGGGACCCAAAACAACTGCCGAGAATTGCAAGGGAGAAACTCACCGAGACATGCCATCACAATTACTGAGAGTGAGAGGCAATGAGGTTGTCACGCCTAGAGGTCATGTGTAGCGGTAGCAGCGATAATCTGGTGCACGTGGGATTGCTGGAAGAATGTTGGGTAACGCTGATCTAGCATATGGTAGTGGAGGCGCTAGCGTCAGAGGAGCGAAAGGTGAAAGGAGCAAAAAGAGGAGGAAATGGAAATAAAGAGGGGTGATGTGGGGTGGAGAGGACAAAATTCACAAAACATGGTGAGATCTAAGGTTTGAAGCAGGTTATATACATGGTATATTGTGATCCCACGTGTGAGCGGTTTTATTAGGTCTCCTGATGGTTAGCGGGGAAAGTGAATGCTTCATCGGCCATGGCCTAAATAGATCCGACATGAGAGTTGGGCCTACTAATTGACTTGTGGTGAAAAGATTTCGTCATATCTAGGCCTAATTGATGAATTCACCATAGGGATTGGTGATTGGGCCCTACATTGTCATCCCTATCCCTAAGCGTGTTTGATCGGAGCAATGCGATGGGATGGGTTGGGGTGAACCCATTTTCAGGGTGTTGTTGATGCGAAATTCATTGTTCACATGAAGGCTTGGGAGATTTGCTTAGCTCTAGTGCAGGTTTAATCAATCGGTTTCAGGGCGTGCCAGTTAGTTTGATCCTGCAACTAACAAGATGGAAATAGATTGATGATCAAGGAGTTGACCAGCCAGTAGGCCGATGTGATGTAGCGATGTCAGCCGATGTCGATAAGGTTTTGATCAATCAACTATAGACTCAATGTAGATTCAAATATACCAGATAAACAATGAGATTTATGTTGTCATCGGCTGGAATCAAAGTATGCATAATCATCAATAAACCGTTCTTTATAAAAAAACAATATTGATAGATCGGATCAAACCGAGACAGTACAATGTTGAAGTTGATAAAGATAGATTTAACTAAAGATTATACAACTTTTAAGTATGAACTGATGTAACTCAGAAGATGCAACGAGGTAATATAATATGAACCAATCAATTGATACTAATATAATGTGATAAATTTAAATCTGATGGTTAAAGCATATCTTGGTTGGAGATCCGATGTTAGTAAATTAAAATGTATATCGGCTAACTAATTGATATATCTGATAGCTGAAACCCACAATAATGATAACTCATCGGCTAGCGCTCCGATGAACATTGCGCAAAAACCTATCGGGTTACTAGCTAGATTAACCTTACTAGCAGCAATCTAATAGATCAGACCTAACAAAGACAATATAAGATTGAAGATAATAAGAAAATCTAATTAGTATATAGATCTACACAAACGTGATGGATATAACAAATCTATCTAGAACAATAGTATGATTAGAGAAATATCAACTTAGTCAAAAAATCAGACCTAACCGAGAAAGTCATAACTATGTTGATACGACTCTAAACAACTATGTAGTTAAATATCGAATCAATGTATCAGATAGGCAACGTTGCATCAACCTAGATAGAATATCGGACTTAACCGAGAAAGTTCTAGCCACGCCGATACTAGCGAAGTTGACGGAACTTAGTTCCTCGCTGGAGATCGAAACCGTGCAACCCAACTCGAAACTAAGAACTCGGTGGAATAAGGGTTGCGATAGTCCAAAAGTAATTATGTAATTGTATTGGTCTGTGGAGATAGATTACAAAGAACCCGGGTGTACATATTTATACCCTCGGATTGATACTGGTCCTGATCGGACACGATACAAGTTTCCTAAAGATAAAAGAAAAGATACAAGGTCCGATCGGACACTAGACAAAACTTCCTAAAGATAAAGGAAAGTTACTAGATCCTACCTAATTAAATTGCCATGCCATGGTCTTCACAATTCCTTCTTGAACTCAGTCTCTTCTGGATATGCTTCCATCGGTTGATCAACTTCTTTTCTCAACTCGGTCTCTTCTGGATATGCTTCCTCTATCTTGACTTGCGGGCCATACCCTATCATTCCTCCAAAAATGGGATCATTCCATCCATCATGCCAAACACATAGATGAAACGATCCCATAAAAAAAAAAGCATTTCTAAAGTGTGTGTCCAGTGTCCTACTAAAGGCATTTCTAAAGTTTGTCCTTTATTTAGTCAAACCCATCCTTTTCTACTAGCTAGAACTATTTGCTTCGGTAAGGTAAAAAAAAAAGTTTCCAAAATAGAAGAAATAGTAGTAAGTTGTATACATAGAAAAAATGTGATTAAAAGAGTACTTTAGGTCTCCAAGCTATTGGACTTCCCTAACTGAATAGTAGGGAAAACTCGCATAATAAGAGGACTAAAATAGAGGAGCCACTTAATTTTAGTATAAGATGTCTCATATAGGTATGACAAGCGGTGGCGCAGAGTCATGGATGATGACGGCCTAGTGAGGGGCAAGAGTGCTACCCTCCAACTTGTGTAATGGTTTTGAACATGGTGAATAGGTCTAGTTTTTTCTTTGAAAAACACGCCCTTCGCTCTAGAAAAAAAATAGCTAAGAACTAGGCATAGATTACATCAAATTTATAGCCCAAAGTAACAAAAGAGGGAGTAGGTCTAAATTGTCTATTGCATTGACAGCCAGATTTATGTTTTACTGGCCTACTTAGTACAATTAGTGCTAGTAGCTAGAATACACCGTGCTAATAGGACAATGAGCGGTGGGGAGGGTGAATTTGTGGATGTGGTGGGTAAGCATTCTATTGCCACCTTTTTCAGTCCCAACATGAGACTCACGTAAAGATTTGCGGTGTTAATGGAGTCGCCTACTATCACGAACTAGATAACTCTAAATCAAGATAGGTGTTGAAGATTAAGCTGGCTACCGGAGCCGATTTAGAGATCAAATCAGCCTTGAGGCCAGTTTAGATCGATTTGAAGATAACCTCAGGCCCAAACAAGAAAACCCAAGAACCGATAAATCAGATTCGAAGTTGGACTCTGCCGGTCTGACTGGCCTCATGCTGACGGCTAGATTGGGCCCACACCGTCAGTCTGACCGGCCCTGTGGTAGCGGTTAGACCGACCTCATATGGCAAACCGGGTCTTCTTTAAAGCTGGTTGCGTTTTCCTATTTTTCATCTTAGGTGCTAAAGTTGGGTGTTAACACATTTGTATCGACTATTGCTGGCTACTTAGGCTTGTTGCATGGTTTGTATCATTATGGACAAGTTTCCCATGCATATAGCTGTGTTCTTCTCTGTACTTTCCCCACATCTACCCACTCGTTTTTCGAGTGCACGTTTCGTAAAATGTTAAATTATGTGTTTTTTTAGAAAATATATAGAAAAATTACTTTACCAAATTATATTAATCTTAGTTTTTTAGAAGTCAGCTAACATTTAATTATAATTATTCATGCGTTAATAAGTCGCTATGTTTTATGTGAGCGAGGATCAGTTCCTAACTGCAAGAGCCGAACACAGCTTAGTGTGTAGTACACGTTAGAATAGAAATTATTTGTATCTTTGAAATTGATACAGATTGCGATAAATTGTATCGAGAGGTTTCTCGATCGAAAGCATGTAGAGAAACACTGACGCTAACAACCCAGCTAATGTAATCCAGTATGAGGTGTGATAAAGCTGTACATCCACAACGTACCTTCTATTTACTCTCAGATAACGTTGTAGCCTCGTAGGACATCGTTGCCGTAAGAGCAAGTTTAATAGTATAACCCACTACTAAGAGTATTAGCTCTAATTTATCTATAACTGATCTAATAGCTAATTCATAAAATAGTTGATTACTGTACTATTAATATATGGTCACACCTATTATACACACATTACGTCTTGAAGTCCGTACTGCAGCTGGCTACATATACGTAGCCCGCTGCTCTTCTATCCCATCTTTTATCTCATTAAAATATACTTATAGCATACTAAGTATGCTACTGTACCTGCTTAAAAAATGAACACGATGAGCACACAAATCGATGGTAAGGTACGTATGATAAGAGCAGGTACAATAGCAGGCTATAAGCCAGCTATAACCACGTATCGAGAAGAAAAGATAAGAGAGAGAAGAAAGCGGGCTACAGATTTGTAGCCGGCTGCAACACGGACTCCAATACGTTATGAGTGTATGAGAGGTAGGACCAGATATTAATGATGTAGTATATTTTTATAGATGACTATTGTATGAATGGGCTATTAGATTGGCTATAGATAATTTGAAGCCAGCAGTTGGCTATACTATTGAACTTGCTCTAAGGGGAGGGTGGCCGCCGGTTAACTAGAAGTTTCTCTCTCTTTTCTCTTTTTGACAGGTAGAATAACTAGAAGTTACTCCGACGTACTGACGACGTACGCACTACGCACGCGCACCTGGCCTTTTTCTTGGGCACATGCATGGCTCATGGCACCTACTGCCACGTTGATCTCTACGGATTAAAATACGCGAATATTAGGGAAAGACATAGTATTAAATAAGTAAAGAGGTGAGATTTCGAACCAGATCATCTAACTCATCACCTTGTAAAGCTAGCTGTAAAACCCCTAGACGTTTCTCAATATCTCTACTGATTAATTAATATTTTTTTTAGGAAAGCCGCTGCCGCCACTTACGCCGGAATATCCGTTTACCACCGGAGTGCCGCCGCCGCCGCAGACATCCGGTGAGCAATTTAATTTCTTGCGAACTTTTGATCGTTTAATGTAGATTGAACTGGATTTTCATGTTATTTTTGTTGGAGTAGATTGGTTTGTGATGAAATTTAAAAAGGTTTGGAGAAAATAAATAACGGTGATTTAATTTTCGTTTTGAACTTAATTTAATTAATCCGAGTGGTATTCGTGCGTGCAGGAGCGACGCGGCTGGAGGGCACGTCGAACGCCGCGCTGTTATTTGCACTTGGGGCTGTCGCCATCGCCATGCTGCGGATTTAGGTTGCACTCCGTCTGTTCGATGCTGATCTCTAGGATTTATAGTCATATAGATGCTGATCTCCAAGGTTTATTGACAGGAAAGGCTTATCTGCTTGTTATATTTTTTAACTAGTTTACAATTCTGAAATTCTTTTGTGGAAGATAAGCTATGTTTGTTTGTAGCATTGCGAGGTTAACTACATTGAGTGTTCACTATGGAAACACTAATGTACAACTTGTTTTCTTTATATTGCATAGCAGAAGCACACGCACAAATAACACTACGTGCGTGCACCCACTCACCCCTAACATACGCTCAATAGATGAAGGCTAGCGACACATCTCTGATCTCTTACTATACTGAAGTTAAGACTTCATTCATATCTTGGGAAGACGTCACGAGTCATTAGATTTAGGATCATCTAGTGTGCGCCTAATACTGCGACGAACTTTATTTCTTGTAAGAAACGCAACCAGAAATTTTTAAAACTTCAAATTTTTTACATTGAAACTTTCAAGCTGAGATTCAAACTCTTCAACGTGAAAGTTTACCTACATTCAGGAAATCCACATATATAGTGTGGTTAATCACTCGCGAGCTAAGCGTGCCAGATCACATTGTTGGGATACGCGTAGGCTACGATAGTATAAATCAAAATTTTCTATCGCGTAAACCAGGAACCATGCAAGTATTAGATCATAGATTGTTACTACTCGACGCGCTGTGCAGCGGAAGAAGACGCTGAGAAATCGAAGGAACTCTCGCGAAGTAGCGCGCGTCGATGTAGAGGAAGTAGTCAATCGCACCGGCTCGACCTTCTCCTCCTTCACTTCTTATCCTGTGGATAGGGTGGGGACCACGTGTTATGCATATGGCGCGTTGCCACGTCACTAATGCGTGGTTTGGGCATCCCATCCTGATCTATATACTCCAAATGTTTGGGACTAGATATTTAGATCATGTGCGTGGCGTGCTAATTTACTTGTCCAATAAGCTAGGCAGCGAGCTTAGCTAAGCTTCAATTGTAGCTGATCGATCTACTCACACTTAAGGTCAAACGTACGTACGACCGACCCATTATCGCCGGTGGCCTGGACGTGGTGGGTAGATCGATCGTGCATGCATGTGGACGTGTACACGCACCAAGGGATAGGGATCGAATCACACGACTTATCGGGATGTATGTCGGACAAAATACGGAGTATATGAGTAGATGGAGGTTTGAAATCAATCGGTACAATACGGACAGGAGGATAAATTCTACTCCCTCCGTTTCATACAAAACCAAATTAATACTGGATATGATATATTCTAGTACCGTAAATTTAGACATAGCTCTGTTCAAACTCATTGTACTAGAATGTATCACATCTTATTCTAGGTTTGTTTTTTTAAATCTGACAAAGTAGTAGATTTGAAGTCGGTGTTTGGATTCAAAGGCTGGCAGAGAGAATATAATCATTCCATCGGGATGGGACTAATCGGTCAATCTATATTTAAGGCTGGGTGAGATTATACTTTGGACTATCTTTTTTTACCACTCTTACATGTACCAGGTATTTGTTCTAAAATGTGTTTTGCTTTGGAGCATGTATTTCCTCTAACATGTTTCCTTTTGGGCTTGTAATTCTTCTTGGTCTGTGTTCCTCTCCGTCCCTTCTCTCCATATCTTCAATGAACAAGTCTAACCACTTAACCACTCGAGTGCCAACATCCCAACCCATCAAACTAGCACCGACAATATTGTTGTTTTTGTATTTGAGGAGGCCTTGAAATTGAAGAGCTGAATATTTGAACTACCACAGCAGCACTTGGCCTTTGCAGACCTAATAATAAATATTTAATTTCTAGGAAGGAATATATATTTGATCAGGCCCAACAAACACCCAATTCCTGTTTGGGCCTTTTGTCTAGCCCATTAAACGCCTAATTTATAGCCAATAATCAAGCAGATTTAATGGATGGTTGATTGTCTATGGTTGCATTCTGGAATTTTGCCAGAGTCATCTCATAGATTTTCCAATATTGCCAAATTGTAAATGTCAAATTTAGTAAGATTTATTTTGGCGACAATCTGAACAGGCCCTAATTAAGTATTATTTATGGGCAACCTAGGACAATACGACTTGATCTGAGCTTGGGCCTAATTTGTTACCAAGATGGGTGGCCATTAGCTCAGTCTAGTAGGGTTGAAAAATCGGCTTATTGGGGTTGGATAGATGATGCAGGGCCTAAGATAGAAGGCCCATCGGGACTACAACGCGCGTACCTTTTCATTGATCTGTTCATTTTTTAAGATCAGAAGTAAGTTTTTCCTTTATTCTTTAGAATCAGTTTCACCCTCTCCGACAATTATGAACTTCAGCTGCACGCACGAACCCTCCGCTTTTTGACAACTAAAGGAAATTTCTGGCAACTGATGAATAGCCAGTCCCAATATCTTAGTTCAATTCAATTTGATTTGCCAAGAACAACATAGCTTCCTGTCCGTTTTTAATTTAATTCAATTCGCTCGTCAAGAGACCAGTAGACGTACTGGTAGCAAAAAATTGAGTGCTTCCATGCTTGCATGGACACCTGCATACTTGTGTCGTAAGACGATGGGGGTTTCTTCTTCCTTACAAATAGCACTAGAATTTCCATTGATCCTCAACCTCGTCTGCGCGTGCCAACACACACACGTACGCCATGGCGGTGCCAAGGCTCGCCGTCTTCTTCCTCCTCGCCGTCCTCGCCGTCATGTCGCCCGCCGCGGCGTCGGCGGCGGCGCCGGAGACGTGCGTGCGGACGATGCAGCGGATGCTGTCGTGCCTGGACTTCATCGAGCACCGCACCGACGCGGTGCCGCGGCCGTGCTGCGCGCAGCTGAACGCCACCGTCGCCGAGCAGCCGTGCTGCCTGATGCACGTCCTGCGCGGCGACGTGGCGCGGCTCGTCGGCCCGGGGTTCGACACCGCGCGCGCCATGGTCAACGTCACCGCCGCCTGCCTCGGCGCCGCCTCCGTCCTCATGTCCATCGCCCGCTCTTGCGCCGGTAATTAACTAATAATCAATTAATCGTGCTTAATCCTGTCTTGATCTCTACGGATTAAAATACGCGAATATTAGGGAAAGACATAGTATTAAATAAGTAAAGAGGTGAGATTTCGAACCAGATCATCTAACTCATCACCTTGTAAAGCTAGCTGTAAAACCCCTAGACGTTTCTCAATATCTCTACTGATTAATTAATATTTTTTTTAGGAAAGCCGCTGCCGCCACTTACGCCGGAATATCCGTTTACCACCGGAGTGCCGCCGCCGCCGCAGACATCCGGTGAGCAATTTAATTTCTTGCGAACTTTTGATCGTTTAATGTAGATTGAACTGGATTTTTTTTGTTGGAGTAGATTGGTTTGTGATGAAATTTAAAAAGGTTTGGAGAAAATAACGGTGATTTAATTTTCGTTTTGAACTTAATTTAATTAATCCGAGTGGTATTCGTTCGTGCAGGAGCGACGCGGCTGGAGGGCACGTCGAACACCGCGCTGTTATTTGCACTTGGGGCGGTCGCCATCGCCATGCTACGGATTTAGGTTGCACTCCGTCTGTTCGATGCTGATCTCTAGGATTTATAGTCATATAGATGCTGATCTCTAAGGTTTATTGACAGGAAAGGCTTTATCTGCTTTTATTTTATTTTACTAGTTTACAATTCTGAAATTCTTTTGTGGAAGATATGCTATGTTTGTTTGTAGCATTGCGAGGTTAACTACATTGAGTGTTCGCTATGGAAACACTAATGTACAACTTGTGTTTTATATTGCATAGGAGATGCACACACATACACATGTAACATTATGTGCATACGCCGCTTGTGAGTCCTTAACATGGCAATGTATCCTATGCACACAGCAAGGTTTATGCACTCATGCACTCGGCTAATGTAGACCATCCGATTCTAATCCAATGGATAAGATGCAGGGATGGGTGTTTTTTCAGAAAGACGCCCGCGTCACCCAAGAAAATTTGCAGATAAACCCTTGCTTTCTTTCTTCTTCTCCGTGTTCCTCCCCAGATCGATCCCCATCCCCAAACCTCCTTCCTCTGCGTGCGGCATCGATCTCGAATCGCCCTGCCGATGTGCCTGACGTCCTCCTGTTGGGGCAAACGGATGTCGTCGATCTGCCTACGGCATGGGTTGCAAGCTGCGGCAGTGCCCAATCGAGGATTTTGCATGCTGTTAATTGATTGGAGAAATCAAAGCATAAGATTTTGCATGCTGTTAACAGCAAACGGAGAAAAACATGCTACCGATGCCATCTAGTTAAATCATCTTTGAGGAAATCAAACACTCTAGGTCCTGAAATGTATGCCCTGAGTACATCGTGCGAACACCGCCAGCATGAGGCTCGCCATCGCCATGACCACCATCACCCGAACTCGATCTATGACTGGAGATTGCAGCAGCGTGGAGGAGGACGGCTTGGCCATGGCCATGCACGCGGCGTGCGGGACGAGCAGGAGGAACAAGACAGCGGAGAGAGCTTGGCGATCGGCCATGACAGACAATTCACAAGTTCTCTTTTGATCAACCGATTATAAGAGATGTGGATTTTGCATTGATGGTAAAAACCCGTTAGTTAGGAGGCAATTAATTCGATTGGAACGTCGGTGCAACGTATGATTAAGGTGGTGTTTTGGATCTAGGGACTTAACTTTAGTCTCTATATTTAGACACTAATTTAGAGTATTAAATATAGATTACTTACAAAACTAATTATATAAATGAAAGCTAATTCGCAAGACAAATTTTTTAAGCCTAATTAATCCATAATTAGAGAATGTTTACTGTAGCATCACATAGGCTAATCATGGATTAATTAGGCTCAATAGATTCGTCTCGCGAATTAGTCGAAGATTATGGATGGGTTTTATTAATAGTCTACGTTTAATATTTATAATTAGTGTCCAAACATCCGATGTGAAAGGGACTTAAAAGTTTTAGTCCCATCTAAACAGGGTGTTAACCACAAGCGTTAATGTTTCATTTGCTAATACGTTAGTACACATCATGATGAGCTAGCTAGCAAGCAAAAAACCTCGAAATGTGCGGCTTCCATGGAGGCAGCCCAAGAGATGCCGGTTGTTAAGCGGTGTGCACACGCTTGTAGTAGAGACTTATGGACAGTCGCTACGGCTTACGACAACACCGGCACCGCTGCCCCCTGTCAAGCTCATCAAAGTTCTTTTCTGTAGTTCAGTCTCCCTTTCGGCCTTTCCTGTCGAAATCAAGAATGCCTATATCCTATGCACGATGTTTGCTTCAGGCGATAGTACCAGGATTCTATTCCATATATTTGAACTCCATCTTTAATAAATTGTATTTGTTTTAAAAAAGGGCAAGATATTATTGATACTCACTCTAGTCATAAATATTTATCATTTAAGATAAGGTAGCTCGCACATTCGCGCGGATATACGTATGACTTTGTATAGAAAACAGGTCTAACAAAGTTTAGATTAAAAGCAAGATGTTCTTATTTTTTAATTGAATATTCTTTGTCTATTTTTTTTAAGAAACCTCGTGAAACTTTATTGGTAGCACCGAGTTCTCGCTTTAGTTGGTTCATATGCTTGCAATTTGTTATAAGCTTGGTTATAATTTGCTAAAACTGATGTGTAAGTTTTTTTTTAAAAAAAACTTTCAAATGTAACTATATATATAGTATTATATAGTATATAGTCGTAGTATATACCAATGTAATTACACTACAACAATAGCGTAACTACACTATAACCTATATAAGTTATAAAGTTGCATATATTTTTATAGTTGTATACATGTTAGGAAAAAGTACGAATTACGTACCCTCCTAACTATCGCAGTCGACCGAATTACCCCCCTAAACCAGAAAACCAAACATTCCTCACCCTGAACTTTCAATACCGAACGAATTACCCCCCTTACCTAATCTAGAGCAGTTTTGTCCTACGTGGCGTACGTGTGGCAATCTAGTAAGCATTTTCTTTTAAAAAATGGTGGGACCCACATCTCTCGCTCGGGCACAAAGCAGGCATGGCGGCGCGGGGACGGGAGCATAGTGAAAAAACCGAACCGGTGAGGGACCGGCGACCCCTCGGTTCACGCGTCCGACGGTCTGACCGGAGAACCGCCGGTTGGACCGCGGTTCAATAACTAATATATGCAGTATGTATTTCCTCTATTACACAAGTGAAAAATCGGTAGGATGCTAGAGCCAAGCGCTCCAGTGCGAAGACCCAGGTTCAAGTCTCCACACGCCACTCATTTCTCTGATTTTTGTACAGAAACAGTCGCGTGGGCCTGGACTGGGCGGTTCAACCCGGGTTGAATGCATGTCCGGTTTTTCAGCTCAATCGAACCGTGGAGATCTCTGGTTCCGGTTTTTTCTAGTTGAACGTCGGCCCGGTCCGGTTTTTTTCACTATGGACGGGAGGTGGGACAGGGCGCGCCGGGACAGGCGGGGTCGGACCAGCAGAGGCGGTGTCGATTGCGGCAGCGACAACGAGGTGGAGGAGGCCGTGGTGGTGGTGTGGCGGCCCGCGGCAATGCAGAGGCCCGAGCACGACAAGGGGATGGCACACGACAGCGCAGTGGCTCGAGGAGGAGGAGGAGGAGGCGATGGCCTCTGCACGCAGTGACACGGGGCCCGTGGACCACGCCGTGATTGCGCCGCACGGCAGAATCTCGAAGACGACGACGCTCTCGGGCGAGCGATGGTGCTAGCCGGCTCGTGCCGCCGCTTGCTCGCGGTGTAGCCAAGCCACCATCGGCTTGCTGCTCGCCGCCCACCGCGCGTCCCCGCACGCCGCCGCCCACCTCCCGTCCCCACACCGCCATGCGTGCCGCTGTGCGCGCGTATGGGCGGTCGGCTGCCGTGAGGCGAGGGGCAGAGGCACGGCGGCGACGGCGCAGGGGGACGGCGAGGGGGTGGAGGAGAAGGACGCCTCCCGCTTCTACTCCCACCCGGCCGCTCCAGAGGATGAAGGCCTCCAGATCCACGCGCCGGCGTCGCTCCCGAGGATCGGGCGCGGTGGATTCTCGCGCCGCCCTCGCTCCTGCTGCCATTGCTGGGCCTACACCCGCTTGGCGCCGCCCCATGCGACGGCAAGAAGCGCGGCGGCGACATGCAGCAGCATGGTCTAGCCATGGCGGCAGCGTCCAACCTCATCCATGGCCCTCCTCGTCTTGCGCCGCCGCGCACCGCGCGCTGCCATCGTCCGCTACCCCCGCGTGACGTTGTCCGCCGCCCGCCCTTCCGTACCGCCGTGCACACCTACGCCCACTCTCTCTCTCGAAAGAGAGATTATGAAGAGGTGAAGTGGAGGAATGACGTGTGGGTCTCACAATTTTTAAAAAGAAAATGCTGACTGGATTGCCACGCGTACGCTACGTAGGATAAAACCGCCCTGGATTGGATCGAGGGGGGTAATTCGTCCGGTATTGATAGTTCAGGGTGAGGAATGTCTGGTTTTTAGGTTTAGGGGTAATTCGGTCAACCGCCGATAGTTCGGACGGTAATTCGTTACTTTCCTACATGTTATATTAGGTAAAGTTTGGAACTCCACCTCCCCACACAGAGAACATGGTGGTTTATTAATGTAGAACTAATTAAGTATTAGCTAAAAATAACTTTAAAAATGGAGATACTAGTTACTCTTAAAACAAATTGAATAACTAGTTACTCTAAGAAAAACTAATTCTCGGCATACGGGATGCCGATAACACTGCTGGAGAAAAGGGCTTTAGTCCCGGTTGGGAACCCTCCCCTATAGTCCCGGTTATGCAACCGGGACCATGAATCTGGGACTAAAGATGCGCATTTTTGGTCCCGGGTGAAATAACCTGGAGTAAAAATCCATACCAACCGGGATTAAAAATGGAGCTAGGTCAGGTCCGGTTGCTCTCTTTTTTTTCTTTTTTTTCATTGTTTTTAACATTTGAATATTGATTTCACTCCATCCCAAACCATACCCAAGAAATCCCAAATCCTCAAATCGATCATCCACAAATACATCCCAAATCATCACAGATCACAGATCAAAAGGCATCTCTAAATCCTCAAATAGATCATCTCTAAATACATCACAAATTCTTAAATAAATTACATCACAAGTTCTAAAAAATTCATCACAAATACATCACATATTCACATCACACACACAAATCAAATACTCATAGGATCATGCAATAAATCGCAAATTGACAAGACTGCACCTCTTCTTTTTATGCCCTTTCAGCATCAGGTGTTGGCAATACCTGGGAAATGAGTGAAATAACAATTTGGAATTTTCCAAATGATCTCTCTAGCAAGAATCAAATTTGCTCAGAAGGGTTTCCTGGAAATTTTCTTTTTGGCAGCTTGGCACATCTAGAAATAAAGAAATGGCTTTATATTTCAGAACATCCAACCCTCTTTTAGGCATGGAGATCTCTTTTTGTCAAAGAAGTTCTTCTGCATATGTGCAGAATGAATGAGCCTTTAAAGCAAACTGTTTTTAATTGGGTACAAACCTTATAGTATCTCTGTGTGAACCGCTTGTAATATTTGTAACCTTGTAAATATTTTCTTTATTTATAAATTCATTGCTGGGCAAAGCCCTGGCAGTTTTCCTGGTCAAAAAAAAATAAATCGCAAATTCCCAAAAAAAAAATGCCGGTAGAGGCGCCGGCCGGCCACTGCCGCCTCCCCTCCTCCCCTCGCGCCGCGCCGCCCGGCCGGGCCGCTTCCGCCTCGTGTCCTCGCTCCAGCCGCTCCTTCGCTATGAAGGAAGGAAAGAGATAAGGCTCTGAGGAAGGAAAGAGATAGGGAGTTAGAGAGGAAAAAAGAGATAGAGAGAGAAGTTTGTGTGGACGGGAGAAGAGGATAAGTACTAGGTAGGTATTATATAGTGCGTTTTGATTTTTTATTCCCGGTTAGTAATATTACCGGGACTAAAGTTAGTCTTTAGTCCCAGTTGTGTTACTAACCGAGACTAATGATCCCGGGCGGCCCTGACACAGCCTGACATGGAATCAACCGGGACTAAAGTGATAGACCACATGGTCCCATTGTACTTTTAAACTGGGACTAAATGTTCTTCGTCTTGGATTTTTTAAGCATCCGGAACTATTTGTGATTTTTAGACAACCGACCAAAGATAGTTTGTCCAGTAGTGTGACATCGTACGTTTAATTAGGCAGAAATTCTAATGATCAAAACAAATTGAATTTAACCGGCGCCTGTCGTATAGACAGCCCCTTTATTTAAAAAGGGTAAATTGAAGTTAAATACTCAGAACTCCCAAATGCAAGCGCACAAGGCCGCCTTATTTTCAGGCACGATAATTAAGGCAAGAAAAAGCCGCGCGCGCGCGCATATATAGCAAAGCTAGACGAGTCCAAGATACGCCGCCGTGAGAGGCTTCAAGACGCCGTCGGACTCGAGCGCCGCCGCCATCCGCGGCCATATGTAGGCGCTCACGAGCCACGACCCGTCGCCTCCCGGGCGCACTCCGACCCGCAGCCCATCTTGTCGTGGTCCCAGATGGGCATGGCGAGCGCCGCCTGGCCGAACCCGAAGTCGGTGTCGAGTGTGGAACGACGCGAACACCGTCTGGTTCACCGTCGGCGAGCCCAGAGCCCGAGCCCGCCCTTCTCCATCACCTTCTCCGCCTTGTGCTCCTCCACCCAGTCCACCAGCTCCTGCAGTGCAGGTACTCGTCGTAGTCGATCGACGCGATGCTCTCCCGCACCATGGCCGTCATCTCCGCCAGCGGCCTCTCCAGGACATCCCCCACGGCCGCGTCGCCGAGAGCGTACGCCGTCACGTTGCCGCGCATCGCCGCGGACCAGCGCCGGCGACGCCACCCGCCGCCGCGCGTCCACCCACCCACCACCCCATGCAGCACCGCTCCTCGGGCACGCGCGACGCGGCCACCACGCCGGCGAGCGCCTTCCACAGGTACGCCGACACCGCCTGCACCCGCGACGCGCGCTGCTGCTCGGCGCGTCGGCGCTCGCCGCGTCGCGCAGCGGGTGATTCCTCGCGCCTCGATGTAGTACAGCCGCTCGACGAAGCTGTCGTGCGCGGTCAGGGCGTTGACGAGCCGGCCGCCGTCGTACGCCGTGAACATGGCGTCGATCGCGGCGCCGTACGACGGCGGGCTCCGGGGCCGGGAACACCGACTCCGATGGCCAACGTCTCTGGGGACTTGGGGTACGGAACCATTACCCTCTTCAGCGACTCGTTTGTCACGGCATAGTTCAGGCTACCCAGCGCGACGTCGACCTCACCGACGACGAGCTCCGCGCCCTGGTGTTGCAGTGCAGCTCGGGAGGACGTGGCAGGGTCGACGACGATCCGGCCGGCGAGAGGGTAGAAGTGGTTGAGCAAACGACGGGAGAACGGCCTCGAAGGTGGCGACGACGGCGTCGAAGTCGTCGGGAAGCTTGGTTGGGTAGAGGCAGACGATGGAGGCTTGATAGCAGTTAGGGTACAGGTCGAGGTTGGAGACGGCGGCTAGCTGTGGCTGGATGGAGGCGTCGGAGGCCTTGACGAGGCGGCGGCTCACGACGCGGATGGCCATCTTCTCGCCGGCGGGAGCCGGGAGAGCAGCCGCCTCTGGCGCCATGGCAGTCGATTTCAAGTTCAAGCTAGGAGCTATACCGGCTACTCGATCGAGTATAGCTTCCGAGGCTGCAAGCTTGAGCTCTTGTCTCTTGAAGGAGCAAACGTAGAAATGGAGGGGCAATATAAAGGCACACTTCCGGTGTACAATGCTGTCAATGCATGGAAACCGGGAAACTGTTTTAACAGCCTCGAGTGGATATCCACCCGTTTATTGCATGTCATCTAATATGATATGAAATTTTTTTAAAAAAATATGGATAAGATAGATCAACATGTAATATATCATCCATAAACATGCAAGTTTAAAATTCAACTTCTACAAATTGTAACAAAAATAACAAAAAAAACTCAAATTACTATATGTAATTTACAATTAAATTTGTTATTTTTATTACAATTTGTAGAAGTTGTATTTGAACTTGCATGTTTATCGAGCGATATATTACATATTGATCTATCTTGTCAAATTTTTTGAAAATTTTTCGTAACCATCTAGTTGACATGTAATAAACAGGTGGATGTCAACTCGAGCTATTAGAATCCACTCTCATGGAAACCCTAATACTGCAGGAGTGCTCCGGGGCGCAACCGCGCAAGGTCGCGTGCCCCCATTCCGACGACCGATGCTAGCTAAGCAAGCTTAGCGTTAAGCTGAAATGTCTTAGCGTTAAGCACAATGCTTAGTTTTAAGCGTAGATTTTTATAATAAGATAGGATGGCTTGCCACAAGTACGTACTATATGGTTAGTAAAACGTTGATCACACTTGAGGCAAGTTTAGCTACAAAATTAAGTCAATGACAAGCAAGCCCATTTGATTGAAAAATATGCCTGGGACAAGAGGTTTATAGACCAAAAGACAAAAGAGGTTTAGGTGTTATAAATCTATACATTCAGAATGTGGCTCTGCTGCTAAAACATCTTCACAAATTGTACACTACTGTTAATTTGCTCTGGGTAAGACTTATTTGGGATTCATATTACATGACAAAAGTTCCCTATTTAATTTTCCACCTATCTGACATATACAGAGCCATATCACAATGCACAGTCCAGTCTAGGACTACTGTTTTTGGAATGGGAAAATCAGACAACTGTCAGATGGGAGTTGGTGTGTTTTTATAGGCAAAATTTGCTATAGGGCATCGAAAAAATGTGTAATTAGCTTGTGGACACCGCAAGAACGAGAATTTGCTATCGGGCATCAAAAAAATGTGTAATTAGCTGATGGACACTCGCGGCCTTATTTTATTATTTCCGATGGATTTGGAGAGAGAAACACTGGTGAGAGTACGATTTTGCCCCTGCCATCGTTTCGCTTACAGTAGACTGTGTCTGGTTCAAACCAAGACCCAGTCCAGTCTCACTCCCCCGTAGCCATCGCGCACGGCGAGGTGATGTTGCTCTGCCTGGACTTGTACCTTGTTCAAGAGGTGACGAGCACGGAGGAAAGCAGAGTCTTCGCGAGCGGTCGCCGAAGCCACCGAATCCGACCCCAACTTGATGTCCGCGCTCGCACCGGCGGGCTGATCTGCCAAGGAGCGGGCTTTGCAGATATCCCGATTCCGACCATGCGTCGCCACCAGAGGCAGTGGTGGTAGGTGACACCAGGTTCGTGCCGCCGACGCTGCAGCTGGAGAGCGCCTAGAGAAGGGACGGCAACAGGATGGTGGTGGCCTGGCTTGCGCTGTGCGCGCCGGCGAGCATGACGAGGTCGCGGGGGTGAGGTGGGCACGCCGCCTTGCGACCGGCGAGGGAGAGTGCCCGGAGTAGAAACGACGGAAACATGCTTGTACGGTACGGCGACCGGCGGCGATCGAGTCGGAGATGAAGTGGGGGGATCAGCGTCTAAGGTTTGCGGGGATGAATCGAATCCAATCCACCACGCGGTGCTCGCCTTCTCGCTCCCTCGTTGTAAGTGGAACAATGGTAGGGGCAAAATCGTACTCTCACCAGTGTTTCTCTCTCCAAATCCACCGGAAATAATAAAATAAGCCCGCGAGTGTCCACCAGCTAATTACACGTTTTTTCGATGCCCTGTAGTAAATTTTGCCGTTTTTATAATAATGCGCATCTTGAAGATTGTTTCAACCTTCCACTTGAACCACATGTTTATATACAATATTTGTAGCTAGAATCAGAGTTACTACCTCCGTCCCAAAATAATTGCATTTCTAGGATTCAAAATTCGTCCCAAAATAATTGTAATTCTAGAGTACTAATTGCCCCATCAATCATATCTCATTCAAATTTCTCCCTATTTTACCCTCAACCATCTTCCCACTCTCACATAAACACCATTTAATGAGGGGCACCATAGTCTTTCTTCTCAAACCTTAATACTAAATAACATAGAATTGTAATTATTTTGGGACGGAGATAGTAGATGGTTTAGGACCTAGCACATAGAGAGGTGACTATTGTTTTTTTTTTTTTGGAATTCCCAAACCTTTTCTGCTCATAAGTTCTATAGGCCTAATTTCTTGAGAATCTCTGTTCCAAGACCTTTCTAGTGGATCTGGAAAGCCAAATGTGTGAAAAAGATCAAGATTTTCATGTGGCTTCTGTTGTGGGATAGATTAAACACAAGGGACATGCTTGATAAGAGACATTGTGCACTGGATGATGTTGTTTTAAATTGTGGTATCTGTGGAGGCCCAGGGAAACATTGATTCATCTATTTTTCTCTTGCATTTACAGTAAAAGTTGCTGGGAACATTTGGGCATCAGATGGAACACTACTACACTTAGCACTAGAGCACTAAACTAAACTTGAGAGAGAGAGATCAAGTCTTGCTTGAGTGTGTGTTGAAAGTAAAATGAGCTCCTCCTGAAATAGGCAAGTATGACGGTTGTAACTGATGCGAATTGTATGAAATGCCCCCCGGGAAACTGTTTTAACAGCTCGAGTGGATATCCACCCGTTTATTGCATGTCATCTAAATGGATATGAAATTTTTTTAAAAAAATATGGATAAGATAGATCAACATGTAATATATCATCCATAAACATGCAAGTTAAAATTCAACTTCTACAAATTGTAACAAAAATAACAAATAAAACTCAAATTACTATATGCATATTTACAATTAAATTTGTTATTTTTGTTACAATTTGTAGAAGTTGAATTTGAACTTGCATGTTTATCGAGCGATATATTACATATTGATCTATCTTGTCAAATTTTTTGAAATTTTTTCGTAAACATCTAGTTGACATGTAATAAACGGGTGGACGTCAACTCGAGCTATTAGAATCCACTCTCATGGAAACCCTAATACTGCAGGAGTGCTCCGGGGCGCAACCGCGCAAGGTCGCGTGCCCCCATTCCGACGACCGATGCTAGCTAAGCAAGCTTAGCGTTAAGCTGAAATGTCTTAGCGTTAAGCACAATGCTTAGTTTTAAGCGTAGATTTTTATAATAAGATAGGATGGCTTGCCACAAGTACGTACTATATGGTTAGTAAAACGTTGATCACACTTGAGGCAAGTTTAGCTACAAAATTAAGACAATGACAAGCAAGCCCATTTGATTGAAAAATATGCCTAGGACAAGAGGTTTATAGACCAAAAGACAAAAGAGGTTTAGGTGTTATAAATCTATACATTCAGAATGTGGCTCTGCTGCTAAAACATCTTCACAAATTGTACACTACTGTTAATTTGCTCTGGGTAAGACTTATTTGGGATTCATATTACATGACAAAAGTTCCCTATTTAATTTTCCACCTATCTGACATATACAGAGCCATATCACAATGCACAATCCAGTCTAGGACTACTGTTTTTGGAATGGGAAAATCAGAAAGTATAAGTTTCCAGGTCTTTTTTATCAAACAACTGTCAGATGGGAGTTGGTGTGTTTTTATAGGCAAAATTTGCTATAGGGCATCGAAAAAATGTGTAATTAGCTTGTGGACACCGCAAGAACAAGAATTTGCTATCGGGCATCAAAAAAATGTGTAATTAGCTGATGGACACTCGCGGCCTTATTTTATTATTTCCGATGGATTTGGAGAGAGAAACACTGGTGAGAGTACGATTTTGCCCCTGCCATCGTTTCGCTTACAGTAGACTGTGTCTGGTTCAAACCAAGACCCAGTCCAGTCTCACTCCCCCGTAGCCATCGCGCACGGCGAGGTGATGTTGCTCTGCCTGGACTTGTACCTTGTTCAAGAGGTGACGAGCACGGAGGAAAGCAGAGTCTTCGCGAGCGGTCGCCGAAGCCACCGAATCTGACCCCAACTTGATGTCCGCGCTCGCACCGGCGGGCTGATCTACCAAGGAGCGGGCTTTGCAGATATCCCGATTCTGACCATGCATCGCCACCAGAGGCAGTGGTGGTAGGTGACACCAGGTTCGTGCCGCCAACGCTGCGGCTGGAGAGCGCCTAGAGAAGGGATGGCAACGGGATGGTGGTGGCCTGGCTTGCGCTGTGCGCGCCGGCGAGCATGACGAGGTCGCGGGGGTGAGGTGGGCACGCCGCCTTGCGACCGGCGAGGGAGAGTGCCCGGAGTAGAAACGACGGAATCATGCTTGTACGGTACGGCGACCGGCGGCGATCGAGTCGGGGATGAATTGGGGGGGATCAGCGTCTAAGGTTTGCGGGGATGAATCGAATCCAATCCACAACGCAGTGCTCGCCTTCTCGCTCCCTCGTTGTAAGTGGAACAATGGTAGGGGCAAAATCGTACTCTCACCAGTGTTTCTCTCTCCAAATCCATCGGAAATAATAAAATAAGGCCGCGAGTGTCCATCAGCTAATTACACATTTTTTTGATGCCCGACAGCAAATTCTCGTTCTTGCGGTGTCCACAAGCTAATTACACATTTTTTCGATGCCCTATAGCAAATTTTGCCTATAAAAACACACCAACTCCCATCTGACAGTTGTCTGATTTTCCCATTCCAAAAACAGTAGTCCTAGACTGGACTGTGCATTGTGATATGGCTCTGTATATGTCAGATAGGTGGAAAATTAAATAGGGAACTTTTGTCATGTAATATGAATCCCAAATAAGTCTTACCCAGAGCAAATTAACAGTAGTGTACAATTTGTGAAGATGTTTTAGCAGCAGAGCCACATTCTGAATGTATAGATTTATAACACCTAAACCTCTTTTGTCTTTTGGTCTATAAACCTCTTGTCCCAGGCATATTTTTCAATCAAATGGGCTTGCTTGTCATTGACTTAATTTTGTAGCTAAACTTGCCTCAAGTGTGATCAACGTTTTACTAACCATATAGTACGTACTTGTGGCAAGCCATCCTATCTTATTATAAAAATCTACGCTTAAAACTAAGCATTGTGCTTAACGCTAAGACATTTCAGCTTAACGCTAAGCTTGCTTAGCTAGCATCGGTCGTCGGAATGGGGGCACGCGACCTTGCGCGGTTGCGCCCCGGAGCACTCCTGCAGTATTAGGGTTTCCATGAGAGTGGATTCTAATAGCTCGAGTTGACATCCACCTGTTTATTACATGTCAACTAGATGGTTACGAAAAATTTTCAAAAAATTTGACAAGATAGATCAATATGTAATATATCGCTCGATAAACATGCAAGTTCAAATACAACTTCTACAAATTGTAATAAAAATAACAAATTTAATTGTAAATATAGAAAACAGGTCTAACACAAAGTTACATTAAAAGCAAGATTTCTGTATTTTTTAATTGAATATTCTTTGTTCTATTTTTTTAAAGAAACCTCCGTGAACACTTTATTGGTTAGCCACCGTTCTCGCTTTAGTTTGGTTCATATGCTTGCAATTGGTTTAATAAAGCTTGGTTATAATTGCTTAAACTGATGTGTACAGTTTTTTAAAAAAAACTTTCAAATGTAAACCTAATATTATTAGTATTATATAGTATAAGTCGTAGTAAATATACAATGTAATTACCACTACAACAATAGCGTTAACTACACTATAAACCTATATAAGTTATAAAGTTGCATAATTTTTATAGTTGTATACATGTTAGGAAAAAGTACGAATTACGTTACCTCCTAACTATCGCAGTCGACCGAATTACCCCCCTAAACCAGAAAACCAAACATTCCTCACCCTGAACTTTCAATACCGAACGAATTACCCCCTTACCTAATCTAGAGCAGTTTTTGTCCTACGTGGCGTACGTGTGGCAATCTAGTAAGCATTTTCTTTAAAAAATGGTGGGACCCACATCTCTCGCTCGGGCACAAAGCAGGCATGGCGGCGCGGGGACGGGAGCATAGTGAAAAAACCGAACCGGTGAGGGACCTGGACGACCCTTCGGTTCACCGTCCGACGGTCTGACCGGAAGAACCGCGGTTGACCGCGGTTCAATAACTAATATATGCAGTATGTATTTCCTCTAATTACACAAGTGAAAAATCGGTAGATGGCTAGAAGCAAAGCGCTTCCAGTGCGAAGACCCAGGTTCAAGTCTCCCACACGCCACTCATTTCTCTGATTTTTGTACAGAACAGTCGCGTGGGCCTGGACTGGCGCGTTCAACCCGGGTTGAATGCATGTCCGGTTTTTCAGCTCAACGAACCGTGGAGATCTCTGGTTCCGGTTTTTTCTAGTTGAACGTCGGCCCGGTCGCGTTTTTTTCACTATGGACGGGAGGTGGGCAGTGGCGCGCCGGGAACAGGCGGGGTCGGACCAGCAGAGGCGGTGTGATTGCGGCAGCGACAACGAGGTGGAGGAGGCCGTGGTGGTGGTGTGGCGGCCCGCGCAATGCAGAGGCCGAGCACGACAGGGGATGGCACACGACGAGCGCGTGGCTCCGAGGAGGAGGAGGGAGGAGGCGATGGCCTCTGCACGCAGTGACACGGGGCCGTGGACCACCGCGGTGATTGTCGCCGCACGGCAGAATCTCGAAGACGACGACGCTCTCGGCGAGCGATGGTGCTAGCCGGCTCGTGCCGCCGCTTGCTCGCGTGTAGCCAAGCCACCATCGCTTGCTGCTCGCCGCCCCCGCGCGTCCCCAGCACGCCGCCGCCCACCTCCCGTCCCACACGTCCGCCATGCGTGCCGCTTGTGCGCGCGTATGGGCGGTCGGCTGCCGTGAGCGAGGGGGCAGAGGCCACGGCGGCGACGGCGCAGGGGACGGCGAGGGGGTGGGAGGAGAAGGACGCCTCCCGCTTCCTACTCCACCCGGCGCTCCAGAGGATGAAGGCCTCCAGATCCACGCGCCGGCGTCGCTCCCGAGGATCGGCGCGCGGTGGATTTCGCGCCGCCTCGCGCTCCTGCTGCCATTGCTGGGCCTACAACCCGCTTGGCGCCGCCCCATGCGACAGCAAGACGCGGCGGCACATGCAGCAGCATGGTCTAGCCATGGCGGCAGCGTCCAACCTCATCCATGGCCCTCCTCGTTTGCGCCGCGCGCACCGCGCGCTGCCATCGTCCCAGCTCCCCGCGTGACGTTGTCCGCCCCCCGCCTCCGTACCGCCGTCGGACACCTACGCCCACTCCTCTCTCTGCAGAAAGAGAAGATTATGAAGAGGTGAAGTGGAGGAATGACGTGTGGGTCTCACCAATTTTTAAAAGAAAATGCTGACTGGATTGCCAGCGTACGCTACGTAGGATAAAACCGCCCTGGATTGGATCGAGGGGTAATTCGTCCGGTATTGATGTTTCAGGGTGAGGAATGTCTGGTTTTTAGGTTTAGGGGGTAATTCGGTCAACCGCGATAGTTCGGACGGTAATTCGTACTATTCCTACATGTTATATAGGTAAAGTTTGAACTCCACCTCCCCACACAGAGAACATGGTGGTTTATTATGTAGAACTAATTAGTATTAGCTAAAAATACTTTAAAAATGGAGTACTAGTTACTCTTAAAACAAATTGAATAACTAGTTACTCTAAGAAAAACTAATTCTCGCATACGGGATGCCGATACACTGCTGGAGAAAAGGGCTTTAGTCCCGGTTGGGAACCCTCCCCTATAGTCCCGGTTATGCAACCGGGACCATGAATCTGGGACTAAAGATGCGCATTTTTGGTCCCGGGTGAAATAACCTGGAGTAAAAATCCATACCAACCGGGATTAAAAATGGAGCTAGTTCAGGTCCGGTTGCTCTTTTTTTTCTTTTTTTTTCATTGTTTTAATAAATTGAATATTGATTTCACTCCATTCCAACCATCCCAAGAAATCCCAAATCCTCAAATCGATCATTCCACAAATACATCCCAAATCATCACAGATCACAGATCAAAAGGATCATCTCTAAATCCTCAAATAGATCATCTCTAAATACATCACAAATTCTTAAATAAATTACATCACAAGTTCTAAAAATTCATCACAAATACATCACATATTCACATCACACACACAAAATCAATACATCATAGGATCATGCAATAAATCGCAAATTGACAAAGACTGCACCTCTTCTTTTTATGCCTTTCCAGCATCAGGTGTTGGCAATACCTGGGAAATTGAGTGAAATAACAATTTGGAATTTTTCCAAATGATCTCTCCTAGCAAGAATCAAATTTGCTCAGAAGGGTTTCCTGGAAATTTTCTTTGGCAGCTTGGCACATCTAGAAATAAAGAAATGGCTTTATATTTCAGAACATCCAACCCTCTTTTTAGGCATGGAGATCTCTTTTGTCAAAGAAGTTCTTCTGCATATGTGCAGAATGAATGAGCCTTAAAGCAAACTGTTTTTAATTGGGTACAAACCTTATAGTATCTCTGTGTGAACCGCTTGTAATATTTGTAACCTTGTAAATATTTTCTTCTTATTTATAAAATTACATTGCTGGGCAAAGCCCTGGCATTTTTCCTGTCAAAAAAAAATAAATCGCAAATTCCCAAAAAAAAAATTGCCGGTAGAGGCGCCGGCCCGGCCAACTGCCCGCTCCCCTCCTCCGCCTCCGCGCCGGCCGCCGCGGCCCCGCCTTCCGCCTCGTGTCCTCGCTCCAGCCGCTCCTTCGCTATGAAGGAAGGAAAGAGATAAGGCTCTGAGGAAGGAAAGAGATAGGGATTAGTAGAGGAAAAAAGAGATAGAGAGAGAAGTTTGTGTGGACGGGAGAAGAGGATAAGTATCTAGGTAGGTATTATATAGTGCGTTTTGATTTTTTATTTCCCGGTTAGTAAATATTAACCGGGACTAAAAGTTAGTCTTTAGTCCCAGTTGGTGTTACTAACCGAGACTAATGATCCAGGGCGCCCTGACACAGCCTGACATGGAATCAACCGGACTAAAGATGATAGACCACATGGTCCCATTGTACTTTTAAACTGGGACTAAATGTTCTTTCGTCTTGGGATTTTTTAAGCATTCCGGAACTATTGTGATTTTTAGACAACCGACCAAAGATAGTTTGTCCAGTAGTGTGGACATCGTACGTTTAATTAGGCAGAAATTCTAGATGATCAAAACAAATTGAATTTAACCGGCGCCTGTCGTATAGACAGCCCCTTTATTTAAAAAGGGTTAAATTGAAGTTAAATACTCAGAACTCCCAAATGCAAGCGCACAAGGCCGGCCTTATTTTCAGGCACGATAATTAAGGCAAGAAAAAGCCGCCGCGCGCGCGCATATATAGCAAAGCTAGACGAGTCCAAGATACGCCGCCGTGAGAGGCTTCAAGACGCCGTCGGGACTCGAGCGCCGCCGCCATCCGCGGCCATATGTAGGCGCTCACGAGCCACGACCCGTCGCCTCCCGGGCGCACTCCGACCCGCAGCCCATCTTGTCGTGGTCCCAGATGGGCATGGCGAGCGCCGCCTGGCCGAACACCGAATCGGTGTCGAGTGGGAACGACGCGAACACCGTCTGGTTCACCGTCGGCGAGCCCAGAGCCCGAGCCCGCCCTTCTCCATCACCTTCTCCGCCTTGTGCTCCTCCACCCAGTCCACCAGCTCCTGCAGTGCAGGTACTCGTCGTAGTCGATCGAACGCGATGCTCTCCCGCACCATGGCCGTCATCTCCGCCAGCGGCCTCTCCAGGACATCCCCACACGGCCGCGTCGCCGAGAGCGTACCCGCGTCACGTTGCCGCGCAATCGCCGGGACCAGCGCCGGCGACGCCACCCGCCGCCGCGCGTCCACCCACCACCACCCCATGCAGCACCGCTCCTCGGGCAACGCGCGGACGCGGCCACCACGCCGGCGAGCGCCCTTCCACAGGTACGCCGACACCGCCTGCACCCGCGACGCGCGCTGCTGCTCCGGCGTCGGCGCTCGCCGCGTCGCGCAGCGGGTGATGTCCTCTCGCCTCTGATGTAGTACAGCCGCTCGACGAAGCTGTCGTGCGCGGTCAGGGCGTTGACGAGCCCGGCCGCCGCGTACGGCCGTGAACATGGCGTCGATCGCGGCGCCGTACGACGGCGGCTCCGGGCCGGGAACACCGGACTCCGTGGCCAACGTCCTTGGGGACTTGGGTACGGAACCATTACCCTCTCAGCGACTCGTTTGTCACGGCATAGTTCAGGCTACCCAGCGCGACGTCGACCTCAACCGACGACGAGCTCGCGCCCTGGTTGTGGCAGTGCAGCTCGGAGAGGACGGTGGCAGGGTCGACGACGATCCGGCCGGCGAGAGGTAGAAGTGGTTGAGCAAACGACGGGAGAACGGCCTCGAAGGTGGCGACGACGGCGTCCGAAGTCGTCGGGAAGCTTGGTTGGGTAGAGGCAGACGATGGAGCTTGATAGCAGTTAGGGTACAGGTCGAGGTTGGAGACGGCGGCTACGTGTGGCTGGATGGAGGCGTCGGAGGCCTTGACGAGGCGGCGGCGTCAACGACGCGGATGGCCATCTTCTCGCCGGCGGGAGCCGGAAGGAGCAGCCGCCTCTGGCGCCATGGCAGTCGATTTCAAGTTCAAGCTAGGAGCTATACCGGCTACTCGATCGAGTATAGCTTCCGAGGCGCAAGCTTGAGCTCTGTCTCTTGAAGGAGCAAACGTAGAAATGGAGGGGCAATATAAAGGCACACTTCGGTGTACAATGCTGTCAATGCATGGAAACCGGGAAACTGTTTTAACAGCTCGAGTGGATATCCACCCGTTTATTGCATGTCATCTAAATGGATATGAAATTTTTTTAAAAAAATATGGATAAGATAGATCAACATGTAATATATCATCCACTAAACATGCAAGTTAAAATTCAACTCTACAAATTGTAACAAAAATAACAAATAAACTCAAATTACTATATGTATATTTACAATTAAATTTGTTATTTTTGTTACAATTTGTAGAAGTTGATTTTGAACTTGCATGTTTATCGAGCGATATATTACATATTGATCTATCTTGTCAAATTTTTTGAAATTTTTTCGTAAACATCTAGTTGACATGTAATAAACGGGTGGACGTCAACTCGAGCTATTAGAATCCACTCTCATGGAAACCCTAATACTGCAGGAGTGCTCCGGGGCGCAACCGCGCAAGGTCGCGTGCCCCCATTCCGACGACCGATGCTAGCTAAGCAAGCTTAGCGTTAAGCTGAAATGTCTTAGCGTTAACACAATGCTTAGTTTTAAGCGTAGATTTTTATAATAAGATAGGATGGCTTGGCCACAAGTACGTACTATATGGTTAGTAAAACGTTGATCACACTTGAGGCAAGTTTAGCTACAAAATTAAGTCAATGACAAGCAAGCCCATTTTGATTGAAATTATGCCTGGGACAAGAGGTTTATAGACCAAAAGACAAAAGAGGTTTAGGTGTTTAAAATCTATACATTCAGAATGTGGCTCTGCTGCTAAAACATCTTCACAAATTGTACACTACTGTTAATTTTGCTCTGGTAAGACTTATTTGGGATTCATATTACATGACAAAAGTTCCCTATTTAATTTTCCACCTATCTGACATATACAGAGCCATATCACAATGCACAATCCAGTCTAGGACTACTTTTTTTGGAATGGAAAATCAGAAAGTATAAGTTTCCAGGTCTTTTTTATCAAACAACTGTCAGATGGGAGTTGGTGTGTTTTTATAGGCAAAATTTGCTATAGGGCATCGAAAAAATGTGTAATTAGCTTGTGACACCGCAAGAACGAGAAATTGTGCTATCGGGCATCAAAAAAATGTGTAATTAGCTGATGGACACTCCGCGGCCTTATTTATTATTTCGATGGATTTGGAGAGAGAAACACTGGTGAGAGTACGATTTTGCCCCTGCCATCGTTTCGCTTACAGTAGACTGTGTCTGGTTCAAACAAGACCCAGTCCAGTCTCACTCCCCCGAAGCCATCGCGCCACGGCGAGGTGATGTTGCTCTGCCTGGACTTGTACCTTGTTCAAGAGGTGACGAGCACGGAGGAAAGCAGAGTCTTCGCGAGCGGTCGCCGAAGCCCGAAATCCGACCCCAACTTGATGTTCCGCGCTCGCACCGGCGGGCTGATCTACCAAGGAGCGGGCTTTGCAGATATCCCGATTCTGACCAGCATCACCACCAGAGGCCAGTGGTGGTAGGTGACACCAGGTTCGTGCCGCCGACGCTGCAGCTGGAGAGCGCCTAAGAGAAGGGACGGCAACAGGATGGTGGTGGCCTGGCTTGCGCTGTGCGCGCCGGCGAGCATGACGAGGTCGCGGGGTGAGGTGGGCACGCCGCCTTGCGACGCGCGAGGGAGAGTGCCCGGAGTAGAAACGACGGAAACATGCTTGTACGGTACGGCGACCGGCGGCGATCGAGTCGGGGATGAATTGGGGGGATCAGCGTCTAAGGTTTGCGGGGATGAATCGAATCCAATCCAAAACGCAGTGCTCGCCTTCTCGCTCCCTCGTTTGTAAGTGGAACAATGGTAGGGGCAAATCGTACTCTCACCAGTGTTTCTCTCTCCAAATCCACCGAAATAATAAAATAAGCCGCGCGAGTGTCCACCAGCTAATTACACGTTTTTTGTTGATGCCCGACAGCAAATTCTCATTCTTGCGATGTCCACCAGCTAATTAACATTTTTTTTTCGATGCCCTGTAATAAATTTTGCCGTTTTATAATAATGCGCATCTTGAAGATTGTTTCAACCTTCCACTTGAACCACATGTTTATATACAATATTTGTAGCTAGAATCAGAGTTACTACCTCCGTCCCAAAATAATTGCATTTCTAGGATTCAAAATTCGTCCCAAAATAATTGTAATTCTAGAGTACTAATTGCCCCCATCAATCATATCTCATTCAAATTTCTCCCTATTTTACCCTCAACCATCTTCCCACTCTCACATAAACACCATTTAATGAGGGGCACCATAGTCTTTCTTCTCAAACCTTAATACTAAATAAACATAGAATTGTAATTTATTTTGGGACGGAGATAGTAGATGGTTTTGGACCTAGCACATAGAGAGGCGACTATTGTTTTTTTTTTTTTTTTTTGGAATTCCCAAACCTTTTCTGCTCATAAGTTCTATAGGCCTAATTTCTTGAGAATCTCTGTTTCAAGACCTTTCTAGTGGATCTGGAAAGCCAAATGTGTGAAAAAAGATCAAGATTTTCATGTGGCTTCTGTTGTGGGTAGATTAACACAAGGGACATGCTTGATAAGAGACATTGTGAACTGGATGATGTTGTTTAAATTGTGGTATCTGTGGAGGCCCAGGGAAACATTGATTCATCTATTTTTCTCTTGCATTTACAGTAAAAGTTGCTGGGAACATTTGGGCATCAGATGGAACACTACTACACTTAGCACTAGAGCACTAAACTAAACTTGAGAGAGAGAGATCAAGTCTTGCTTGAGTGTGTGTTGAAAGTAAAATGAGCTCCTCCTGAAATAGGCAAGTATGACGGTTGTAACTGATACGAATTGTATGAAATGCCCCGCAACCACCATCAGCAAGCAATCCTGGACGTCCACATGTAAGGCCAACTGGAGCTGGCGTCACCACTGGCAGAGCTAGGATAAAATT
>CM020184.1:24153321-24178465 GCA_009805545.1 Oryza longistaminata | reverse complement strand
ATAGTGGGGGCTCCTTAGCCTTTTGGGCCTTATAACAATCTCAGACAAAGTCTATTTTAGCCCCCTTCTAATAGATATATGGATTTAAATTTTAGGGGGATCTTAATGGGGGCTCTAATGGTTTATTAGGGGGTAGGGGGGTCTAAAGTCCCCCTAGCCCCCACGCTGGCTCCGCCACTAGGCATCACCAGGGTTCGGTCGAACCTGGGCCGGCCCAGCAGGCCTCCACACTTCCCAGGGTCACTGACAGGTGGGTCCCTATGACGGTTGTGGCAATTATGGCGGTTTCCGGGACGGTTGCACCTGACAAGTGGGCCCATCTTATCCTTAAGCTTGCTTAGGAGTGAAGTTTTCTCATTTCTTCTCCATTTATGTATTAATCTCTGCAAACAAATAATACTCCAGGTACAAGTGTAACTATGTTATTCTAAAATAAATATCCATTGCAAGCATAGCTAATTCTCCTTTATTTTAGTTATATTGACGGTTGAAATTAGTCTATAACGACCGTCAACAATGTCGTTAAGAAATACCAATAGTGACAAAAAAATACTACATCACATGAGAGCTGGATAAAAATAATTAATTTTGTCATTTTGTACTTTGTGCTTCTTATTAAGTGCTTAATGCTTTAAATTACTTCCAATATTAGTATATTACTACTTAATCACTGCTTTAGTATTTAGTTATGTTATCTTGTTAATATATACTAAATTAAAATGCTCATTTTTAAGGTGAAATAAATAAGTTAGACCATGTGAGCGAGCTTGACAAGCCAGTTTACACTTAGCTGGCCAAGGTAGACTTTTCTTCCAAATTCAATGTAAAGAGTTATAAATTTTTTTTAAGAAAATGATAATGTAGAGTATAGTGATACCTAAACACTCCAGCAAAAATCAAGTTCAAATATGACCTACACATTGGAAATAAGATAAATTCAGGTATAAATAGTACCACTATTATTCATATGCTGCTAAATTTATCTTTTTTTATATCTCAATTTGTGAGTTGAGTTAGGAACTAAATTTTTTTGTGAAGTAGTGTATATATATATGTGTGTGCGTGCGTGCGCGAGTGTGTGTGTGTGTCATATGAATTTGTAATTTAAAAAAAAGATTCATAATTATTTGAATGGTTTTTGACCAATGTGGGATTGATAGGTTAAGACAGTTTCCCGTTGAAGTAGGGTTAAAAACACAACCAGTTTTGGACTTCAGGGTAAAAAAAGGGACTTTGAGCATAGTAGGCAAAAAGTAAACTTTATCATTTTATACTTAGTGATTCTTATTTAGTACTTAATGCTTTAAGTTACTTCCAAGATTAGTATGTCACTACTTAATCACTGCTTCACCATTTAGTTATATTATCTTGTTAATATATATTAAATTCAAAAGCTAAAATTTTTTAGGTGCAATAAATAAATTAGCGAGCTTAAAATACCAGTTTATACTCAGCTTTCCAAGCTACACTTTTAACTCATTTAAGTTAACGAGCAGAGCTACCTTGTTATTTAACCCTACAGCCAAATGGAGGACTCTCGTATTATCTAGTTATCTCTAATGTCTAGTTTATATCTTTGAGCTTTTCTAACATTAAAAATACATCCCCGCGTGCGTTCCCATAATATAAGGGATTTTGGAGGGATGTGACACATCCCTCCAAAATCCTTTGTATTATGGGACGGGTACCAGATACTACCACTCTCCCACTCAACAATATAAAACTAAAATATACTACTTTTCTGGAGAAAGAAAAGTAAAAATTCTAGAACAATGTAACTCATACATTGATCGAAATCTTAAATATAATAAGCACAACACAATAAATGTTCATACATTAAACAATATCTTAAAAAGAACAAGAAATTAATAAAGGCTCCCACACCACAGGGACGACTCAAGACTCAGATGTTCCAAACAAATCAAAGTATAGGCATATAGCCATACATACTGCAATTATAGGTGAGAGTTCAACTTAATTGGAGAAATTCCAAAAAGAAAAAAAACTAAGAGATGATAATAATAATAATAATTATTAAACGAGTGATGATCCAGCAATACTGCAAGCAAGCCTCAGTTGATCCACCTGGCCATGTCAGGATTGCCACCATCCTCAGATGGAATCACGAACTGGTTAG
Organism: Oryza longistaminata; assembly: GCA_009805545.1. NCBI lineage: Eukaryota > Viridiplantae > Streptophyta > Magnoliopsida > Poales > Poaceae > Oryza > Oryza longistaminata. The sequence continues at coordinate 24,176,328 of CM020184.1, read as the reverse complement.
ACGCCATCTGGATGACGCCATTGTTGTCCATGCCGCCGGTTCTGCCACTGGTGCCGACGTTGCTTGGGCCTACCTGGGCGTTGATCCCGTGGGGTTGCACCGGCAGCTGGCCATACTGCAGGTTGCCCCTCGCATCGAGCTGTAGGCAGTATCCACTAGTGTTGAGATGTGGCACCACCGGTGTTATGTTCAACAAGTTTAAGTCTGGATGTGGTGGGTGCGGCGTAGCTTGGTTAAGTAGGTCAAGGAACATCACCAACCCCGGTGGGGTGGATCCACCCAACGCATGCACTGCGGGTGGGGTTGGACTTGCACCGATCGTCCCACCGGTGCCGTACCCGCCGATATCGAATGATGTGGGTGGTGCCGTCTCATCGGGCAGTGGGTGTTGGCAGCTACGGATGTACTCTTCGAGGAGGGAAGGCTGCCCTGGCACTGCTTGCTCACTGTTTTTCCTCCTCAGTCGGCGCTTTGAGTTTAGGCTTCGCTTGGTCGCGTTCCAGTGGTTCTTGACGGTGTTCTCCGACCGGCCGGGGAGCGACCTGGCGATCGCTGACCAACGGTTCCCATAAGTTTGATGAGCTTTGATCAGCTTCCTGTCCTCTTCCTCTGTCCAAATGCCTTTCTGCAGTGTAAATTATATTTGCTACTTATTAATATTGGATGCATCTATATGATTAACAGCGACCAACGGTTCCCATAAGGTTAATGTATCCATTAAAGAAAAAGGAACTTTACGGAATCTTATTTAATGATTTTCTTAATTTGAGCACATTTATTGTGAGATAAAAAGCATATATACATATACATGATAATGCAGGGTACTGCCAAATAATGTTATTGATTACTCTGGTGACAAATAAAGAATATATTGAACCTAGTAGAATGTCATATTGCTTGCTTACAGTGATAAAGCAGCATATAAAAACATAGGCGTTGGACTAATAAGTGTCTAAAACATTTTTAACTATAAGTGTCCAAAACATTATGCTTAATTAGCATAGACAACAACGATTAAGAACATAAATAAACTTGGTGGAGTACTGTCCAGACGAGTTCCCTAGGACTAAGTATGGGACACATTAATGGCCATAATGAAGAAATTCCCATATTTATTATCTAGAACATAAGTTATGCGATATGACTACCGTACTCAGCAGTTAATAACCGGTCACCTTGGGATGGAGGTATGAAATTTCCAGGATTTTTACGTAAATCCGAAAAGGAATTCCACCTCAAAAATTGCATTGAGAAAAAACTAGATCCCTTAGATCTACACATGTAACCAAAGGAATGTCACAAGATCCATACCTTGATGTCGGGGTGCAGATGGTTGGTCCATCTCTCGCGGCACTGCTTCCCTATCCGACCGGGGAGGCTCTTTGCAATCTCTGCCCACTTGCGATCTCCATGGTGTCTCACCATCTGCCTAAGAACTCTATAATCAAAAGAACACAACAATAGTTCAAGATCTCATCACAAGAATGAAGAGATGCCAAGAAACAAGAATTAAAATCTGATTAGAAGTAGACAGATCTGTCTCTTACTCATCCTCTTCCCTTGTCCACCCTCCTTTGACCAACCCTGGGTTGTCGTTGCTACCTACAGCTTGCGTCTGCTGTTGTTGAGGCACCATCGTAGCACCTACTGGAAAGGCAACAACCGAGTTGTAACTAGCGGTTGCCAGGCCCTCCTTTGGCGTTAGAGAGCTTGACGTAGCCATCTAATGGTTTATTAGGGGGTAGGGGGGTCTAAAGTCCCCCTAGCCCCCACGCTGGCTCCGCCACTAGGCATCACCAGGGTTCGGTCGAACCTGGGCCGGCCCAGCAGGCCTCCACACTTCCCAGGGTCACTGACAGGTGGGTCCCTATGACGGTTGTGGCAATTATGGCGGTTTCCGGGACGGTTGCACCTGACAAGTGGGCCCATCTTATCCTTAAGCTTGCTTAGGAGTGAAGTTTTCTCATTTCTTCTCCATTTATGTATTAATCTCTGCAAACAAATAATACTCCAGGTACAAGTGTAACTATGTTATTCTAAAATAAATATCCATTGCAAGCATAGCTAGTTCTCCTTTATTTTAGTTATATTGACGGTTGAAATTAGTCTATAACGACCGTCAACAATGTCGTTAAGAAATACCAATAGTGACAAAAAAATACTACATCACATGAGAGCTGGATAAAAATAATTAATTTTGTCATTTTGTACTTTGTGCTTCTTATTAAGTGCTTAATGCTTTAAATTACTTCCAATATTAGTATATTACTACTTAATCACTGCTTTAGTATTTAGTTATGTTATCTTGTTAATATATACTAAATTAAAATGCTCATTTTTAAGGTGAAATAAATAAGTTAGACCATGTGAGCGAGCTTGACAAGCCAGTTTACACTTAGCTGGCCAAGGTAGACTTTTCTTCCAAATTCAATGTAAAGAGTTATAAATTTTTTTTAAGAAAATGATAATGTAGAGTATAGTGATACCTAAACACTCCAGCAAAAATCAAGTTCAAATATGACCTACACATTGAAAATAAGATAAATTCAGGTATAAATAGTACCACTATTATTCATATGCTGCTAAATTTATCTTTTTTTTATATCTCAATTTGTGAGTTGAGTTAGGAACTAAATTTTTTTGTGAAGTAGTGTATATATATATATATATATGTGTGCGTGCGTGCGCGAGTGTGTGTGTGTCATATGAATTTGTAATTTAAAAAAAAAGATTCATAATTATTTGAATGGTTTTTGACCAATGTGGGATTGATAGGTTAAGACAGTTTCCCGTTGAAGTAGGGTTAAAAACACAACCAGTTTTGGACTTCAGGGTAAAAAAAGGGACTTTGAGCATAGTAGGCAAAAAGTAAACTTTATCATTTTATACTTAGTGATTCTTATTTAGTACTTAATGCTTTAAGTTACTTCCAAGATTAGTATGTCACTACTTAATCACTGCTTCACCATTTAGTTATATTATCTTGTTAATATATATTAAATTCAAAAGCTAAAATTTTTTAGGTGCAATAAATAAATTAGCGAGCTTAAAATACCAGTTTATACTCAGCTTTCCAAGCTACACTTTTAACTCATTTAAGTTAACGAGCAGAGCTACCTTGTTATTTAACCCTACAGCCAAATGGAGGACTCTCGTATTATCTAGTTATCTCTAATGTCTAGTTTACATCTTTGAGCTTTTCTAACATTAAAAATACATCCCCGCGTGCGTTCCCATAATATAAGGGATTTTGGAGGGATGTGACACATCCCTCCAAAATCCTTTGTATTATGGGACGGGTACCAGATACTACCACTCTCCCACTCAACAATATAAAACTAAAATATACTACTTTTCTGGAGAAAGAAAAGTAAAAATTCTAGAACAATGTAACTCATACATTGATCGAAACCTTAAATATAATAAGCACAACACAATAAATGTTCATACATTAAACAATATCTTAAAAAGAACAAGAAATTAATAAAGGCTCCCACACCACAGGGACGACTCAAGACTCAGATGTTCCAAACAAATCAAAGTATAGGCATATAGCCATACATACTGCAATTATAGGTGAGAGTTCAACTTAATTGGAGAAATTCCAAAAAGAAAAAAAACTAAGAGATGATAATAATAATAATAATTATTAAACGAGTGATGATCCAGCAATACTGCAAGCAAGCCTCAGTTGATCCACCTGGCCATGTCAGGATTGCCACCATCCTCAGATGGAATCACGAACTGGTTAGACGCCATCTGGATGACGCCATTGTTGTCCATGCCGCCGGTTCTGCCACTGGTGCCGACGTTGCTTGGGCCTATCTGGGCGCTGATCCCGTGGGGTTGCACCGGCAGCTGGCCATACTGCAGGTTGCCCCTCGCATCGAGCTGTAGGCAGTATCCACTAGTGTTGAGATGTGGCACCACCGGTGTTATGTTCAACAAGTTCAAGTCTGGTTGTGGTGGGTGCGGTGTAGCCTGATTAAGTAGGTCAAGGAACATCACCAACCCCGGTGGGGTGGATCCACCCAACGCATGCACTGCGGGTGGGGTTGGACTTGCACCGATCGTCCCACCGGTGCCGTACCCGTCGATATCGAATGATGCGGGTGGTGCCGTCTCATTGGGCAGTGGGTGCTGGCAGCTACGGATGTACTCTTCGAGGAGGGAAGGCTGCCCTGGCACTGCTTGCTCACTGTTTTTCTTCCTCAGTCGGCGCTTTGAGTTTAGGCTTCGCTTGGTCGCGTTCCAGTGGTTCTTGACGGTGTTCTCCGACCGGCCGGGGAGCGACCTGGCGATCGCTGACCAACGGTTCCCATAAGTTTGATGAGCTTTGATCAGCTTCCTGTCCTCTTCCTCTGTCCAAATGCCTTTCTGCAGTGTAAATTATATTTGCTACTTATTAATATTGGATGCATCTATATGATTAACAGCGACCAACGGTTCCCATAAGGTTAATGTATCCATTAAAGAAAAAGGAACTTTACGGAATCTTATTTAATGATTTTCTTAATTTGAGCACATTTATTGTGAGATAAAAAGCATATATACATATACATGATAATGCAGGGTACTGCCAAATAATGTTATTGATTACTCTGGTGACAAATAAAGAATATATTGAACCTAGTAGAATGTCATATTGCTTGCTTACAGTGATAAAGCAGCATATAAAAACATAGGCGTTGGACTAATAAGTGTCTAAAACATTTTTAACTATAAGTGTCCAAAACATTATGCTTAATTAGCATAGACAACAACGATTAAGAACATAAATAAACTTGGTGGAGTACTGTCCAGACGAGTTCCCTAGGACTAAGTATGGGACACATTAATGGCCATAATGAAGAAATTCCCATATTTATTATCTAGAACATAAGTTATGCGATATGACTACCGTACTCAGCAGTTAATAACCGGTCACCTTGGAATGGAGGTATGAAATTTCCAGGATTTTTACGTAAATCCGAAAAGGAATTCCACCTCAAAAATTGCATTGAGAAAAAACTAGATCCCTTAGATCTACACATGTAACCAAAGGAATGTCACAAGATCCATACCTTGATGTCGGGGTGCAGATGGTTGGTCCATCTCTCGCGGCACTGCTTCCCTATCCGACCGGGGAGGCTCTTTGCAATCTCTGCCCACTTGCGTTCTCCATGGTGTCGCACCATCTGTCTAAGAACTCTACAATGAAGAAAACACAACGATAGTACACGATCTCTTCATGAGAAGGAAGAGATGCCGAGAAACAAGAGTAAAAATCTGAGTCGAAGTCGGATGATCCGTCACTTACTCATCCTCTTCTCTTGTCCACCCTCCTTTGATCAACCCCGAGTTGTTGTTGCTAGCTGCAGCTTGCAACTGCTGTTGTTGAGGCACCATGGCAGCATCTTCTGGAAAGCCAACAACCAAGTTGTAATTAGCGGTTACCAGACCCCTCTCCGGCATAAGAGAGCTTGACGGAGCCATGCCTATGCTAGCAGCAAGACAACCTAAGTTGGGGACCCCCATAGTGATTGGAGTACCACGAGTGTTTTGGTAGCAGGCACCACCATTGCTAGAGGCCATAAAGTGACAATCCGGCATCCTGTCTGTTGCCATCACCAACTCCTGGTTGAGGAAGGAGTCACTCGTAGACACTATAATTCACCTCCCAAGGAAGGAAGGAAGGGCCAGAATTGTCGATGGGGGAGGATATTAGGGAAGGCAAATCAACCTCAATATGGAGCAAATCAACAAGGGGATTGGTCAGTGCGAAGATGGGGACTTGACGTCCCTCATAATATAGGGGGCGCAGGGATACATCGGCCATTCATCTCCAGGTCAATCCAACGGCCACAAAGAAAGCTAGAGTATGGCGTTCCATGTACGCCGAGTGCATCAACATCTCAAAAAGGTTAGCTATCACACTAAATGGTCTAGCAGTTATGAGCTGCCAATAGGATAAACGTTGATCAAAGTGATAAGGTTATCCTATAATGGCTAGAGATGCAACCCTAAAATGCTCAATTTGTCGTGGGTATATGTTTGTATCTACAACCGTGCAAAACACTTACATGCATTCATCCCATACCAGCTATGATTTAGAATGTTACGTGCAGCTTAGTGTGTGCATCTCATTGTCTGCTTGTTGGCTTATTAGCTAGAACAATTTTTGAGTTGGTTTTTTTTTTCAATTATGTCTATTTTCCAACCTTGGCTTCTAAGCAGTGAACAATACATATATAAAAGTTGTACACATAAATTTATTTTGGTTGCTTCATTTATTTTTCAACGGCTTATCAGTGGTAGTTCAATCGATCCTGAACAAGCTGTTACCATTCATCATTAGTTGTTGATCACGATAGAAATCATAAGTAGTGTTGTTATAGCATCAACTGGATTCAAGAGTTCATTCTTATCATTAAGAAGAGGGTTAATGTCATTGACATGGCTTATATATATGGAATTCTTTATCTTTAGAAGTATCAAGGAAAAAGTAGTACAAAAATGGTGAACATTAACTAGCCTACAAGATAATATAACGTATGAACTAAATTAACATATTTATGTATTGCCCAGGCCCAAAAATGATTCAAGCCTAACTCTGGACCATACCTACACTCTGTGCTTTTGTCCTCACTTCATGCAAAAAGGTTCAAACATGTGTTACTTGTCATCGGGTGCTATCCAACTTATAAACTCGTCCATCTCAACTAAGTAGTGATGTGGGACAAAAGTCCAACACTACATGTGGTACTACGCACTTCTACTTCTGCACACACTGCGCTCTAGCTAGCTTGGCCCAAGAACCACCAAAGCAGCCCACTAGCACTTCTCTTTATCTCTTTCTTTTTTTCTTCAGTTACTCCGGGGTGTCATAGTTTATCAGTCAGAGATTTGGCATTTTAATCTTGGCGCATGATAAAGATTATTTGTAATATTAATGAAAGCATGTACTAAAGTGTCCATGTTGTTACATATCTTTCCCATGCGTCCACACCTAGTATCCTGAACAGGTGGCATGTTCAGGTTCATCGTCCCTAGCTACAGGGCGGTACAACCATTTTGAGGTACATCCTAATTCCTATTGGGTTTGAGCGCAGCTCAAGCCTTGTACAATGTTTGTTGGACTTAAACTTAATAGCCCAATATTGTACTGAATGACGTTGCACAAACAATGTAGTGGTGGTGGTGGCCAAATCTCGATGACCAGCGATTGTTATATGTGGATGTACCCTTTGAACATGTAGAGTTGTCTGGCATCATCTGCTCTTGTTTTCCATCATCATCTTCTAGCAATTTTAGTTTAGGTTCCGCTTGGTCACATTTTGATGGTTTTTTATGGCTTTCTCCAACTAGTTTGGGATGCACACCTAGAGATTGCATATAAATGAGTCCCATAAGTTTTGTGCACATTGATCAAAAACCTATTAGATACTCATCCCCTACACCTCCTCAGTCAGAGAATTTTGGATATATATGATGTCATCAAAAGTGGGTATCACTGGAATGACATCCCGCTAACGGATTTCGATAAAAAGCCACTCTCATCATCGAGTGTATGCTGAAACTCCATTTCTGCCATTTTCCCGAATTAAAATGGCTTTCCCAATTTTTTTCAAATATTTGCCATCTAAAATGTCCCTGATTGTACAGCTTCAGTCAGGTCAGGTCGAGCATGCCCCATCATACTCCATCAGTGTCTCTCTCTCTCTCTTCTTCAGTTTCTACCGGAACCAGGCAACGCCAAGAGGGAAAGGGATGTGGTCAAGCACCGGGAGGCGTGGGCTCACTGTGCTATACCTCATGGGCTCCTTCCTCCTCAGTTGCTCCATCCATCGAATCTCCGTTGCCCTTAGTTTTCACACTGAATGTTCATCAGTTGGTGAGAGAATGTTCAAGGAAAGTTGCATCTGAAGATTTGAAGTGCGGAAACAAAGCATTGTGTTGGATTGTGGTTGCTACCGTGAATTGTGGTTGCTTTCTGCGGATCCACTTGGCTACTGAGGCCCAACACTAAGCCGGGGGGAGCTCAGTGTGTGCCTTTCACACAATCAATTGCATCACTGAATTGCATCCAGAATTTGCTGCTCACAAAGCATCCAATTTGATGACTTTGATATCTTGTTAAGACAATTTTGAATTGATCCTAATCTGTGCTGAATCGATCGTTTTTGCCAAAAAAAAATATCCCATTTCGACTGAATCAATCCCAATATGGGGCACTTTGTTCATGATGCCTCTAAAAAGTGGCAAACACATTTTGAGTTGGGAGAAATGACGAAAATGGGATTTTAGCTAAATGCTCCGATTGAGAGTTGCATTTTATTGTATCCATTTTCGGGTTAATGCTGGTTGCATCATCATGATTGGTGACATAAGAAAATTAAATGTACTATACACTTGGAAAACTCTTGCATGATAATCAACTTCTATCTCTATTGACGGTCCTTAAATCATAATATCCGACCGTCAATGCCTGCATATAATGATGTAACATATGGCATCCAACTTAGTGGTAGGGACTATTACTATTCATTTCCACTAGTGTTGGTAAATATGTGTATGCAGGTATTTTATGAAGAAAACACACCCATCATGTGATAAAATACACCTCCGAACAATCAGGATGCATTTACACGGATTGGAGGCCCCATAAGTCAGTAAAAACCACCTAGGATTGAGCCCAACCATAGTATATGATGTTGAGGGCCCATTAAGAAGTCTCCCCACCAAAGGGGAGGCTGCGGCGGAAGGCGGCCCAAAAGTTTGGCCGAACTCCGGGTTCGACCGAACTTTGTCTCTCTTTCCTTATCCTGAACACCTTCTGTATATGTGTCATGATTATGACTTTTAATATGGTGGACCCTGCCAAGCCCAACCAAAAACTATTGGGTATATTCCTTATCTACAACACTGATAATCTATCACTACTTAAAAAAACATGTTGTCCCCATAAGTCATCTACAAAGGCTTGTGAAAATCACATATTTACATGGTGCAAAGTCATTAGCCCATGAAGAAACAATTTCATGTGCGGTTCTTAATAGCCGCTTGTGAAAATGAATTTCCAGCTTCTGATTTTTTTTACACATGAATATATGCGCGTCTAGTATATATGAGTTGAACCTGGAACCAGGGTTTGGGAAACCCTTTTTTTGGGTGGTTACTGCCACCTCACGGTTTGGTGGTTACCACAGTTACCGCGTGGTTATCACGAAAACCGAGCGGTTACCGTGAGACATACCATGATTTTAAAAACTTAGAAGGTTATCGCAGGTGATAACCGCGATAACTATGTAAACCATGCCTGTAACTCTCACATTCACTCAGCGTGTGGTCTCCTCACAATCTCACCTATGATGCATTTCATGACGGTGGGATGGATGTTGTTCTTTTTAAAAGAGGCATTCCTTTTTTTTTTTGTCTAAATTCTCACATATAGCAGTAGTAAAATTACAGCGTAAGTAGTAAGTTTTAAAATTTATAGTGACAAATATATGTACTTTAAAATATAAATATTGATTTGATGAGAAATGTAACATCATAAATATATAGGTACTCAAGAAAATACTATTCCCATCTAAACTTTAACAATTTTTGTTCTAGAGTTTTTTGGATGGAGGGAGCATCATATGTTCTTTACTTTCGAGGCCCAAGGAAACAATTTTCCAAAAACCATCCGCCTGTATAAATATCATCATTTCCACATGTGGTCAGCAGATGAAAATGTTTGCATTTTTAGAGGCGGTGGTCCAAAGGCGACCGCTTCTATAGAAATATAGAAATGTGTGCATTTCCAGAGGATATGGCCCAAGGCGACCGCCACTTAAAAAAGACTTTCTGCATGCCATCTTTCACGCAGGACTGTCTAAAAAATCTTTGGTTGAAAACATTTAAATATGTAATTATACGGCAACTAATGCTATATAATGAGTTATAATAGAACTTTCTATATAATTTTCATATGAGTATTAAAAACGTTGCATATAACTTGCACATAAATTATATAAAAATTACAATAAATTTACACTACCATATAATATAGTTACATCTAAAAGTTTATAAAAAAAGGTTGTGTCGGTTTTTTAACAATTCCCTTTTAATGTGCCTACCCTCAATGTATTGCATGCCGTGGGGGACTCCCCCACTGTTTCCTGGTCAAAAAAAAAAAATGTATTGCATGCACCGACCAGGGTACTAACCAATAACATTTTTACAATAGTAAAAATTTCAAATAGTATATTCTAAATCACTTAACACGTAAATGCCAAAAAAATATCTCGTATGACTCAACGGACGGTTACTTAATATGTACTCCCTCCGTCCCGTAACCATTACATTGGAATTTATAAAAGTAGAGAATAAATGTATTGGGAGTAGATAAAGTGGGAAACAATTAGCATTGAGATTTAGTAAAGTGGAGGAATAAATGTATTAGAGCAAGTTTAATAGCGGATCAAGCTCACTACTAACTATTAGCCTATGTTAGAGCCAATATATATAATATATTAGTTAGAGCATCACCAACAAATTACCTATAATCTTTCCCAAAAAAATGTTTTTGGTTTTCCTAAACTGAAAATAGGAAGTGAAAAAACTCCTCCCTCCAACAGATAGCCTAAATTCAATCCCCGAAAATTAAAAGTGGGCCCTTCTGTTAAACTACCTACAGAAAATTCCATTTTTTTCTTTCACGCGCAGAAAGATTGCTATCTCCCACGCGCGGGAACAGGAGGAGAAAGGCGGGGAGCGAGTTTCGCGCCTGCATATAAACGGACGAGGAATCGGGAGAAGGGAACTCCAAAACTCGGGTAGGAGAGTAGGTGATCTGTTAGAGCTGTTTTTTGGACTAAAATCACCTCAAAATCAGTTTTGGAAATCATATAGGTAGACTGTGATGATGCTCTTAATTAGAGCAGTCACAACCCTCCACCTCAGCTGGTGTCGAAGCATTAAATATACTATCACATAAGCAAAAGATTGAAATAGCAAGAGAGTTAATGAGAAGAGGGAAAAAGATGAAGAAACAATTTCTCATACAAGAATCCAGCTCTACACAAGAATCAAGAACGAAAATAAAGGATAGGTGGATAAAAACTAGAGAAGAGATGTGATTGGATGAGAATTAGTTTGATGAACCACCCATTGGGCATATAGTAACTATACCTAGTGTATATATGACATGGCAAGTATGGAAACTGTTTCGCAGTGTTTGGGTTGAGATTGCCCTTATAAGGTTGGCTTTACATTTTTTTCTTCTCCCCTCTCTTCCTCTTACTTATGCATTTAATGTATTTACCTTAAAGCATATGTAGAACTAGCTCTTATATAAGAACCAACATAAATTTATAGTAATTGGTTTATAGGCCGCTATTAGAAAAGTTTAATAGTAGGCTATAAGTCAACTATAAATTTATGTGGAAGAGAGAGAATTTGAAAATTGAAGAGGATTGTCTCTTATGCAAAAGCTAGCTATTCACATATTTCTAGATGAATAAATTAAATGTATAGGTAAGAGATAGAGAGAGGAGAAGAAAAATAGAGATAACCTTATAGCTGATGTAATCATGGCTACAATAGATTCAACCATTATTCACATCATGGGTCAACTGGAAGATATCAAAGATCAAGTTGCAGAAGTTCTGAATCTAATTCGGCCACCTGCAACAACATTGACTTCAAATGGCTGCCAAGCATATGAGCTCCATTTTCGACCCGTAAGTATTTGATGAAACTCTTGGGATCCTCTTTCCAATGGATCCATCCTTATCCCAAATTCCATCCATGCGGCCACAATCACATAAACAAGGTGTTGTGTTACCTGCAGGAAAAAAGTATCCCGAAGGTTCCTCAACTGTCATGAGTTACAAAATCGTCCCGCAACCACAAAACCAGATATGACATCCCTCAACTTACAAAACCGTTCACTTTAGGTCCTTCGGCGGTTTTAATCCCGGTTTTATCTGACGTGACGGCTGAGTCAGCGTGGGACCCACGTGGGCCCCACCTGTCAGGATGCCATGTCATCACCCTATCTCTTTCCGCTCCTCTCCCTTCCTCCTCTCTCTCTTACTTTTCTCCTCATTGGGCAAGCCGGCCGGCGGGTGGGGGAGGAGGTCGCCAAATTAGCTATGATCAACTCACCAAAGATCGTGCCAACCAAAGTCATGAGCGTATCAAGTGGACCTCATGGTTTATCAATAGCTTATCTACTCCCTCTGTTTCAAAAATATAACAACTTTTAGCCTCTAGGGATTTGTCCCGAAATATAACAACTTCTTCATCAACATTCTCTTTCCAACCAATCACAACCCTCCACCATTCGATTTTCCCACCTACTTTCACTTCTCATCCAATCACAACATTGTCCATTTAATTCTACCAATATTTTTATAACTGTGTCCAACCCTAAGAGCAAGTTTAATAGTATAGCCCACTACTAACTCCAATTCATCTATAGCCAATCTAATAGCTAATTCATACAATAGTTACTTACTATACTATTAATATATGGTCACACCTGTCATATACATATTGCGTCTTGGAGTCCGTGCTGCAGCCGGCTACAATCTGTAGGCTGCTGCTTTTCTCTCTTATCGTTTATCTCATTAAAATATGTTTATAGCTGGCTAATAGCCTGCTATTGTACCTACTCTAATATTCTTGCATTCTGAAACCGAGATAGTAATATACTACATATCATAGTTGGCTCTTATACTCATACAGCTCAACAGACAGCAGGCGCTGGCAGCGCACGCGCAGGGATAGGCGAAAACAGCCACTGGCGCTGAGAGAAAAACAAGCGTTCGTTTTGCAACGGGCGTGCGCCCATCACCATTCCTGCCCCCGTTCGCGACACCATCCATGGCGCGTTTCTCCCCGCCAAAAGCCGTTCGCCGCCAGCGCCACCGCCACCGCGGCTGCTCCGTGCCTCTCTCCCCGCCGCCGCCGCCGCCGTCTTCTCGCCACTAACGCCACCACCGCCAGGGGAGCGCTGCCGCTGCCGGCCCTGCGGAAACCCACCAAACCACCGCCGCCGCCGCCCCTGCACCCGCGTCCCAGTCTCCCCGTACCCACCACCTCAGCGACGACGATGGGGACATCAGGAGGAAGCCAGCGACGGGCGCGAAGGATTCTCTGTGCTCGTCCGGCGCCGGCGACGTGCTCCGCCTGCTGGACGCGCTCCGCCTCCCGCCCGACGAGGACGTCTACGTCTCCCTCCTCAGGGACTGCGCCGACGCCGCCGAGGTCGCTTCCGTGCACGCGCACATCGCCGGAAAATTCGCCGTCTCTGGCATCTCTTTGCCCCTCGCCAACCGGCTGGTGCTTGCATACGCGGCGTGCGGGGACATCGGGGGTGCGCGCCAGGTGTTCGATGAAATGCCAGTCAAGAATGGCATCACCTGGGCGACCATGGTCTCGGCCTACTCCGATGGGTGCTTCCATCATGACGCGTTACAGCTGTTTGCCCAGATGTGTCACCAAGTGCGGGGGCTCACCGGTGATCACTACACCCATGCCATTGTGGCGGTGCTGCGTTCATGTGCTCGGGTGAACGAGCTTCAGTTCGGTGAGCAGGTACATGCTTTTGTTGTCAAGAAAAATGGAGTCTGTGGCGATGTTGGTAGCTCACTATTGCAGCTGTACTGCGACAGTGGGCAGCTCAGCAGCGCACGGCATGTGCTTGAGATGATGTGGTTCTCATGCCAAGAACCAGTTCCTGAGGCGGCCTGGACCAGCTTGATCACCGCATACCATCGTGACGGCATTCTTGACGATGCCATTGATGTCTTCAGGGACATGGCTTCCTCGGGCATTGCCAGGAGCAGCTTCTCTCTGTCAAGCATCCTTGCGGTCTGTGCAGAGGCGAAGAACAAAGGATGCTATGGCCAGCAGGTGCATGCTGATGCCATCAAGCGTGGCCTGGACATGAACCAGTTCGTCGGGTCAGGGTTGCTTCACATGTACGCGAAGCAAGGGCAGCTTGCAGATGCAGCCAGGGCATTTGAGGATATTGATGGCAAACCCGATGCAGTGTGCTGGAATGCCATGGCCATGGCATATGCTCGCGGTGGAATGTACAGAGAGGCCACCAGGGTGGTGTATCAGATGAAAGCTGCTGGAATGAATCCTTCGAAACTGACGATGAATGAGGTTAAGCTGGCCTGCTTCAGATGAGATACTGAAGAATGATTTCCTTGTTTTTGTACTGTATGATCTGTGTAGAAAGGAAGTAATTTAGAGACTTAGAGTTGTGCCCAGATCTTTGTAGAAGATGTAAACAGCCAGTAATGGTATCCAGAAGTGCCCTTTTACTTCACTTAGTCAGCTTGGAGTGTTAGTGTGAGAATATAATGTAACATCTGGAGGTGTTCTTTTTCGCCTAAGAATGTCTCCAAATATGTACTCTTTAATAGATTGTGCCGGATAGCTACAATATAGCGCTTCCAAACTTGTTTAGGAAAAAGTAAGGATCATCTCCAAAGATGAGATGGTCCGTCTCCAAAAATGAATTATCTGCCTGTTTGATACAATTTCCTTTGCAGTGATGAGCAAATGAATTATCTGCCTGTTTGAGACAATTTCTCCTGCAGTGATGAACTGATGAACCTGGAAGCTTTCATGAAGCAGCCTCATGTCCCCTGAAGAATCCACAACCGCAGGTCCCTGAGTGCCGCTTGGTAACCATTTTGATCCTGAATCACTGCATGAGTACATGTGCATATTGACCTCGGTTTGGTCTTGCGACAGTAACATTTGCATTCCAGATAAGCAGGAGATGCTTACTTGCATGCTGCCTGTTTAATCATTTGCATCCCTGATTGTCACTGCATGAGTACTGTGTTAATCTTTCCGTGGGGCATATATACTTGTACTTACTCCTCCGTCGTATAATATACTAACCTAGTACTCAAATAGACACAAGCTCGTATTACAAATCTTGACAAGTGACCACTTATTCATACTGGAGTGCTAGATACCACCTGCCATTTCCGTATAAAATATACCAGCCTAGTACTCCCTCCGTTCCACAGAAAATAAATCTAGAATGAGATGTGACATATTCTAGTACAACAAATCTGTACTAAATCTGGACAGAGATATGTCTAGATTCGAAATACTATGATATATCATATCGTTGGTTTTTTATTGGACAGAGGAAGTACTTAAGTAGACACAACCTAGTATTACAAATCCGGACAAAGAGACCACAAGTTCAGATTAGAGTACTAGATACCATCTGTCGAGATATTTGAGACCTGGGTTGCTATATATTTTATGACGAAGGGATTAATACATTATGACGAAGTAATTTGATCTGCTCCTTGCCAGGTCAAACCACCCACTCTGATATAATGTAACAGGAGGACATCGATACCCACAAGGCCATAACGCATTTGACCAGACATGTTTTATCAGCAACAACAAAACCGAGAAACATGTTACATTCTCTTCTCCCTACATTACAAATTTACTTGACACCATCAGCTAATCTGTCAGTTTAGCTCAATTTGAACCAAAGATATGAACACGTCCCTAGCAACGGGGAAAAATTGGCAGAAACAAAGGATTACAAGGAGACCTTTACAGTGTAATCTATGAACAACTCGTGAGCGCTACCCATTTACATCTGACGGATATATATCACACAATATCATTGTTTCCCCACATCAGGAATTGCAGGGACCTCAGCAGAGTAATTGGACAGTTCTACATCAACCAAGCTTGAGAGGTCGTATGGCTCTGAAGGGGCAACAGTTTCTTCCATGCCATGGGAGGGCATTGTTTTATCTGCCTCATGTGTTAGGATGACTGATGCCAACGGAGCTTTCGAGTCCACGACAGAGACTTCTACCAGCTGTATGTCCTGTACTGTTGACACAACACTGGCAGAGCTATATTTTGTCGGTTCATCCTCTTCCTCGTTACTGTAGAGCACATATTCATGATATGTTGGTGCAAACTGCAAAGAAACATGAACAATCATGATTAAGACAGAGATGAAGCCCCATAATGCAAATGGAGTCATTGTGCCATGAAGGACTCTTCATCAGGATGAAGGGCAGAGTGGGGGATGTCATATTGCGATATCTTGTTTACCTGGTGCACAGTATCATGATAGAAGTCATTGAATTTCAGAGCATGAAAAAGGCTTCCCCTGAATCCACCGAAAGGACGGGCATTGGAACCAGCATACTCCTTGTACGAGAAGGCAAATTGGTGCCCAATAGCTGCTATGAGCATCTCAACACAAAGCACAAAATTTTGGAGATAAGCAGCTTCTTCGGCATTTTTTATGAATCTAGATTTCGCAGCAAGGAAAACCAGGACGCCCTGTGAGAAAAGCTTCAACTTGTTACTCCCTCCGTTTCATATTATTAATCACTTTGACTAAGTTTATAGAAAAATTTAACATCATCTACAAAACCAAATTAGTTTCATTGAATGTATTTTAATGATATGTTTGTTTCATATTTGAAATATTGCTATATTATTTTATAAACTTGGTCAAAGCTAAAGAATTTTGACTAGAAAAGAAGTCAAAACGACTTATAATATGAAACAGAGGGAGTACTAAACTTCTCCTCATCAAGTAAAAAGAGGGTTCTGTGATAGAAATCACTTTGTTTTAATAAATGCAACTCTATACAGCACTTTGATCAGACCAGAGGCTCCGAGATAAGATATAGAGAAAGGAAATAACTAATCCTAATAACTTCACTTTACCTGCCAGTAGGTGAGGAACACCACTGATTTGATAATGATAAATTTTGGAACAGGATTATATGGCTGAAGAAGATCTCTGCATGCTACGTAGAACAGTGCTAGAGCAAACAGTGCCATCGAATACGAAATTGTGTAGATGATAGTTATGTATAGATAGGATTGATTGACACTGAAATTTCCATCTTCATATTTTCCTTTGGCATAAAGAATGAAGGTTATAACAACCAATATTGGCTTGAGGATCACAAACTGCAGACAACCCTGTTTGCATCTCCGTATAAAACGCCTATAGCGAACATTGAAAAATCAATCATCAGCACTTGCAGTATCAAAATTCATAAGATAATGCTAGTTACCATAGGCAATTTCAAACATGGAAGTGCAGAACTCACCCATCTAGAGGAACAGCTGAAAAACAGCAAGTCATCATGAACCATGACGGTTTCAGAGATCGGCCAGTCAAACTTACTACCACGGCACCAGGACCTCCTACCCATGCCAAGCAGAGTGAAAAGAAATTGTAGATGACCCATGCGTCATAGCTAAAACACAATTCAGAAAAGAAGAAAAGCTCAATAACATTTTAATACCATTTTACTGTCACAATAAACACAATACCAGATAAGTCACCTCATATGAAAGTAAACATGACTAAACAGTGTAAGTGCATTCGTGTTTCTGTCATTTATAGATTTGCCTGTAAGTACACCAACACACATTTGATGAGAGTTCAAGAAATTATAGTGAAGCTTACGAAAAATTCTTTATCCAGCCTTTTTTCCATGATTTTTCAATAAAAACCACATCTAATCAATATGCAAAGCCTTTGTGGTCTTATGGATTATGACCAATGGAATTCTGCAAAAGTACTGCACGAAATAAATAATGTACCTTCAAGTAATTGTTCAAGCTGTATGAAATCGTAGCATAAAAGACAAACGTAATATGCTCCTGGATGTATAGAGAACATGTGAAATATGCTGAGGTGCTTTAATCTTTGTTACAGCATTCTGTTAGTATTTTTTTTTTAACAATGCATCAGTGGTTTTGATCCGCATGAAATTAAATACTGTTCGCATGCATGCACAAAACGCAAAACATGTCCTCTAATCATCAATGAAAATAAAGCAAACCAATAACCAGATAAACGTATTTAGGATTGATCAGTCATAGGAACAAAGTTGACTAAAACTAGGCATGGGCAAAAAAAATCCCGAAGACTGAAAACCACACCAAACCGAGCCGAACCGAACTGAAGAGGCGGTTTTTTGGGTCATCGGTTGATTGTCCTGTTTTTATTTTCCTGTAGTTCGGTGTTCGGCTTTTGCTTCGGTTTCCATCTCACGTGAACCGACGAGACCGAAGAAACCGATGAGTGTTCAGCCAATCCAAAATGCTCGAGGCCCACTAACGTGTGCATCAAGCCCAACTTTCACTGTGGCCCAAAAAATACATGACAGCTAACAGATCCACCAAATCCTATTCCCTCTCTCCAAATCAAGCACAGGCCCTCAGGCAGAGCTGGGCAGGCCGTGCATACTTGCGGGAAGTCAACCGCAGTGTGCGGCATAGATCTTTCTCGGTAAAAACTGAACCCAAAAAAACCAAACCGATCTTCTTCGGTTTATTTTGCTCGGTTGATATTTTTCTGGAACTTCCTTCAGTTACATTTTACGAAAACCAAATTCCAGGCAACCCGAAAAAACCGATCCGATTAAACCAAGGAAACCGAACGCCCACCCCTAACTAAAACAATACACATAGTGAAAAAAGTGGTTGCTGATTACATTTCATGCATAACACAGAGGCTATCAAGGATCTGAAGCAACAAAGCATCCTAATCCAGAAAATGTTGTTACTGAATGTCCGAATCAATGCTACACCTTGAATCACCCAAAGAAGTATCGATCAACAAACTGGAATCACGTACTGACTACTTCTATTACGGACAAAAAGAATTAGTTGGTGCAAAATGCCAGGCCACACTTCATTAATCAAAAGCAACTATTTACCTAGCAGAAACTGCAGTATGAAAAACGATAATCTGCCCTGAAACTTCAGCAAAAACTTCGAGGTCATGATCAATGATCCTCTAACTAGCATATAGTGCCTTTACAACCTTGTAACAGGGAAATCCTTTTGCAATAGGGAGCAAAGCTGACATCTATTGGTATTTTTGCCATCTTCTTAATACCAAGATATTGAGATTCGTGAAACTAAATATAGTGTATGAAGTGTCAAGGCATAAACAAGTAAGTATCAATACCTATATCAAGTATACTGGCGCAATGTACAGGATAAAATAAGGGTTGGTTAGCAGTCAAACTTACATTTCGCGAATAGAGTTGAAGTAGATGGCGCTACCAGGTAGTACAAGGGAAAGAAATGACATCACAGCATATACCTGCACAATAATGTATTTATCCATAGTTAATGAAATAAAATGTTGAGAACATGAGTAAATAAAATGACAACTAAACCGAACCAGCAAACTTTACATTCATAAGTGAATATTGACAAGCAAAGTTTATAGTACAAGCATACATCTTTGATTCTATGGGACAAATATCAGAATCATTCAGGATTGGAATTACAATAGTAGCATCACGAAAAAATAATGCATATTACAGGGCATTCTAAGAAGCTTTTGCAGCTTCACTACAAGTATTAAAATGCATATATGAAACAGAAAGACTTGCATTTCTCATAAAGAACTAAGGATTAAATCAATGCTATAAGCCTATAACTTCCCTAACAAGTTATAATTCCATTGAATAGCCAACACATTGTTGGTTAAATTCACTTTGAGATGAACAATAAACACAAAATAGTATTTTCCTTTCAAATCCACAACCATCAAGAAGACACCAACACAGATCAAATTGACCAACAGACCAACATATATGATGTATCACTTGCACTCAAATCGCAGCTGGAACCATGTGGCCTTGACTGAATTATGGAATCAGCACACAGACTCTGAACAAACAATACCGCAATCCCAGAAATCCATACAGGCAACTTGCATGCCAAATGGAATAACTTAGCTAGCTGCAATAACATTACTAAAAAAAATACACTCCCATCCAACTTATAGATTCACAATCACTTCCTGAACAATTCGCGTATAGAAACCTGTTCGTTCAGAAGTGAGAAACAGGTAGAGGCTTGGGGCCTCGCATCCCAGTATCCAACGACCCAGATTAACTATCGACTTGTAGTAAAATCAACTCACAACGCAGCAGTAGTATCCGCGCCTCTCACGTCACCGCCGATACCAAAATTGCTCAAGGAATCGACACGCGCACCTCTCTGAAATCGCAGCTACCACAAACTAAACCCGCCTAGGAACGCGAAGCTGGGGACGTAGCCGACGCATGGGGGAACGAGAGGGGGAGGAGGGGATCGGGCGGAGGCGAGTGCCTACCGGGACCATGAGGATGATGCGGACGATGAAGCGCTGGTGGGTGGGCTCGGCGTAGTGGAGGAGGTGGCGGTAGACGAGGCGCAGCGCCACCACCGTCGCCGCCGCGGCGCACGCCAGCGCCGTGCCCGTGTACGCGACCGTCGCCACCCACCCCTCCATCGCTCGCTCTCTCTCTCCCTCCCTCCCTACCTACGCCCCTTGCGCCGAGAGTGGAAGGAACCCTAGGCGGCGAGTCGAGCCTGCGCGGCGGCGGCGGCGGCGGTGGCGCCGACGAGGGGGGGGGGGGGGGGGATGGGAGACGCGGCGGCGTCGGCCGGGTGGATTCCGTTGGGAAATGGCAGGGGGTGGGGCCCGCGGCGGTAGGGGGGGGGGGGGTGGGGGCGAGGGTCGTTTCCTGGTAATAATAAATGGAAGCGTGTGGAATGGTACGATTGGGATTTGAGTTTTGACTGGGGGAGGTCTAGTGGGCGAACGTTCGCGAGCTAGGGATCTCACGAATGTCCCAAATGCCGTACATCTTTTCTTCATCATGGCTAATTACGTGCTTAATCATGATTAGTAAACGACTAATGAGCCAGTAGTTTGTTTCTTCAAATAAAATACCAATGCCGTGCATGCATGATGTTACTAGGTTTGTTTGGATTGGACATTTTTTAGAAAATATCCGGTGATGATCAGTACTCCATTTTTTTTTATTTCTATTGAATTGATACACTAAACTTTATAATTATAGATATATAAATATCATATAAAGTTTATATAGGTAAAGTCTACATATAAAAACTTTACATACATAAAGTTTACATATAGAAACTTTACATACATAAAATCTATATATAGAAACTTTGCATACATAAAGTCTACATATGTATAGAAACTGTGCATACAAAAAGTCTATATTGTGTATGTAAAAAGTTTTTCATGAAACAATTCATATAAAAAAATTCCGTCCAAGAAACAATAAAAAAGACTACTGAAAAAATAAATCCAAAAAGAAAAAGGAAGCAGAAAAATAGAAAAAGATGCGTACAGCTCCCCCGTGACGTGTCTTTAATCCTGCTTGTCCCGACCCATTCGCGTGAAGGGTTGTGGGCGAACGTGCGCCCACTAGACTTCCCTTTTTGACTGCGCCCAGAGCTCTCTGAAAATCGAACCAATCTCAGCCTATTATCATTGAAATTTTAAGAGATACTTGTCCACCCTAAAATAAACTAAGACCGAGTTTAGTTACATTTTTTTCCAAACTTTTAATTTTTAATCACATCAAAACTTTTCTACACACAAAAACTTCCAACTTTTCCATCACATCTTTCCAATTTCAACCAAACTTCTAGTTTTGACGATAACTAAACACACCCTTAAAGTTAGCCAACCTAGGTAAGATAAAACATTCTAAATTTGTTGTATTAGATAATGTCTCATTATAACATAAATTAGCTTATTTTGAGATGAAGGAAGTACTCCTTCCATCCTATAAAAAAAAAATCAAATTCTAGCTATGAACCAACACGTGTGTGTTCAGATTTATAGTTAGGATTGAATTTTTATAGATATAGAGAAAGTACATCTTTCAGCTCAAGATATAGCAACATCGTATTAGATTAGCATAGTCTAGTATAATGAATTTTGGAACCCTATCTAGATTCATAGTACTAAATTGTATCTAATTCAATACTACGTTGTTATATTTTCGAACGGATCTATTCTAAAGATGTGCCACTATAGCACTATAAATGTTCATTGTACCCCCTCATCTCCCCTACTCTCGCCTCTTGCTTCTCACTGGCCAAGCCATACCATGGTGCAAGCAACGGTGATCGAGCCTAGTAGCGTGGCAACAAGGCTTGAGTAGTGTTGGCGCTTTTGGCTTGACAACAAGGCGAAAGCATAGCTCGGACTCCTCCATCGATCCCCTAAAATGACAGAAGATAGGAGAAAGAGGAGCGCAACCAAAGGGTGACTGGGGTGGGCTAGCCAGCTTATCCCAAACATCCGGCTCACGCGTGCACCGGCGGTTCGAGGCACTCTTCATTGACGACTAGGATAACACACCACTAAATGCCTAGCAGCACATGAAAAGAGTCAAAAGACCACTCTCATCGTCCCCTAGGAAAAGGCCACTAGGCATCACTTTGACAACCTCCGTGTGCTCGAAAGGTACCTGCCTCCACCATCTCCACCCCATGCGCCCACGCTCTCCCATCTCGATTCATAAGTTCTCCTGCTCGTCTGGCACTTTGGTGATCAAGGGTGGAGCTCAAGCTATATCATCGGTTTGTCATTAGGCCAGAGTTCCACCACTGTACCATTGCCTTCACTCTTACTTGCCCAGAGAGAGATGAGGGGCATAATGGACATTTCATAGGGCTACTGTGGTAAAAGAATATGAACAATGATAGAAGTGGCATTTTAAGAGTAGCACATCCTTTGAGGCAAATAATTAAATTTTCCCCTTATCATTTGCCTAAGACCTATACCCATGAAAAAACAGCACTACTACAAAAATGCCCATAGGTGTCGGTTTCCCAGTCAGCACCAATGACCTAGTGTCATTGTTTGAATGGGTTGCCCCGTTTTGTGCTCTCCTAAATTAAAAAAAAAAAAGGAGAAGCCGGCTTTAAGCCGAGCCGAGCCGATGCTTACGAGGCAACCCATTCAACCCATTCCCCGGTCAATAACAATCACAGATCAACACAGAATCAATCACAGGTCAACAACAACAAATCCATCAAGAACTAACACAAGCAAAAACTGCACGAGCAAGAACAATCCATGCACGAACTCGTCGGTGATGTCGCCGCTAGAAATCCTTGGCACCCACCGCTGCCTCCCCTTGGCCACCGCCACCCCAAATTCCCTCT
>CM020184.1:24107702-24140042 GCA_009805545.1 Oryza longistaminata | reverse complement strand
AGGTGGTTGGTGGGGGGAGGTGGTGGGCAGTTTGACCGAGCTTTGACCGACGTGGGGGTGCTTTAACTGAGGTGGGAGGTGGGTTTTGAGCCCTTAGAAGGGAGGGGAGGTGGGTTTGTCCCTTGGAAGGGAGGGGGTACAGAATAGCTATTCTATACCCGGGTGTAGAATAGTTTATATATATATGGGAGCCATGCGACGCCGATCTCAGCGGGGGCGCGCTCCCTCCGGCCTCCATCCCCCTCCCTCTCCTCTCTCCCATCTTTCCTTCCTCCTCCTCCCAACCTCCCTCCTTTCCTCTATCTCTCCCAACTCTCATACCATCCACATCGCCGGCGCCGTCATGGGAAACCCCAAGGACTCACCCCTCTTGGCTCGTTTCCTCGGCGCCGCCCACAATTCGATTCCTCATCCCTCCGTTTAGTCAATGTTTGGCTTGAGGTGAGCTTTGCCCTAAAAAATCTCGTTGTTACTGTTTATAGAACACCATGTTACTGTCTGATTTACTGCACATGAGCTTTGCCCTAAAAAATCTTTTTGTTACTGTCTATAGATTACAATGTTATTGCCTATAGATTATCGTGTTACTGTATGGTTTACTACATGTGAGCTTTGTTAAGATAACTTTTGTTACTGCGTTGTTACTGTCTATAGAACACCCTGTTAATGTCTGGTTTACTGCACGTGAGCTTTGCCCTAAAAAATCTAGTTTGTTACTGTCTATAGATTACCATGTTACTATCTCTAGATCACCATGTTACTGTCTGGTTTACTGCATGTGAGCTTTGTCAAAGAGAGCTTTTGTTATTGCGTTTCAACAATCCCATTAATGCATTTCCTGTATTGATTTACTGTCATATTTACTACATGTGAGCTTGTTGGTGAGAGCTTTTGCCCTAGGAATCGCTATGTTACTGCGTTTTAACTGTTCTGTTAATGTATTTCCTTTGTTAATTTACTGTAATGTTTACTTCACGTGAGCTTGTTCGAGATAGCCTTTGCCCTAGGAATCTCCATGTTGCTGCTGACTGGTCTATGTGTTACTGTTACCACAAGTTTTATGTTACTACTCACTGGGTGTATGTATCGTGTATGAAAATTACTACCGTCTGTTTAAGATCTTGCATGTCCATATGACAGGTGTATGCTAGAAAGGCATCAAAATCAACGGAGCGCTACAACAACAACCAAGGGAAGGAAGAAAGACAAAGAGCAACCGGTGTCGAAACAAGTGGCGACATCCAATAAAGCATTCCCTCAACTCTTTGCCCTTCCATACAATGGCGCCATCCAATTGGTCGATGAGATACTCACTAAAAAAGTGTACAGCCAAAACAAAACAGAGAAATGTAATATTACTGCATGATACATTATATGTTACTGCATAGTAAGGTGAATGTTAATGAATGTACGTTATTACTGAAGCGTTAACAAAAATATGAATCCACATGCGCATTTCACTTAGGAAACACAAAGAGGAACGAAGGGAAAACATAAGTCAGGCATCATGTCAACAGGTAAAACATTTAATGGGTACCGGGGAAAACTATAATATATGGCCTAGTTACTGTCGCTGTACACATTCGTTACTGCAAAAACTTGGCAGTGTTCCTACAGTTTCCTACTACTGCCACCAACTAACTATGTTACTGCCAGCATCCAAGTACGTTACTACAAGCATTTAGGTACAAATTTCCAATAAAATATATGGGTTAAAGCCTCACATGCTAACCATATAGTTGTTACTGCATAAAAGTTTAAGTGTTACTACAAGATAGGTGCATGTTACCACTTCCAAGTAGCTATGTTACTGGCAGGTATACGTTACCACATGTTTATGCAGTAACAATACCCAAGAATTGCAGTAAGGCATATTGTTACTAAAAAACTTATGGTCTTTATTGCACACTTACAGTAACGTCGTGATGGGATTGTAGTAACGCACAATAGGCAGTAGTAACTAATGCTATAGTATTACTACTTGTGGAGAGTAAGTTCCAAAAAACCTAAGCTTTGAATAACAATATCTCTCACGCGATGTATGATTTTTTTAAACCGTTTGCACCACGATGTTAGAAAAAAAGTGCTTATCAAAAGCAGATCCGTCATGGCTATATTTCAACTAAATTTGAATGTTGTTACTGCACGTAAGACATAGTGTTACTGCATGATGGCTGTCGCGTTACTGCACCATTCTGCAAGACGAGAGTTGAGAAGAGGTGGGTGGTGGCGCCAGAGCAAAGGCAGCTCCTTTCTTCGGTACACTTCCCATGGTATCTCCGAATTCACGAGTGATTTTAGTCCTGCTCAGCTTGGCTAGCTATCTGACTCCAGTATATGCAGAGAGGTGATGATTAACGCTTGCAATTAGGCAGTATTTATACTAAATGAGTTTGCTCTGCATGCATGGATGCAATGTCTCTAATACAATAATTCATTTTTGCTCTATGGTTCTTACGGAAAGATATACCTCGTGCCGGTATATGGATGTAGGGCACATTGGTTCAACTCGGAAAAACGTTATATGCCTATATGTTGTCAACGAGAAACCATCAAACGTTTCATGATCGACGACCATAAATGTTACTTTCATGGTTGAGATTTAGCAAATCCGTTCATTCAACTTAACAATCTTTTTTTTATTAACTTAACTCATACTTAACTAGCTAGGTTCACATCCACCAGCGTCATCCTCTCGTTTTAAAAGAATGGTTGACTCGTCTTCCTGTTCCTGCAGCTGGTGGGTTAAATTACCAAACATCAACTCCTAGCAAAAGCGTTAGACCAACATCAAGCGCAAAATTAGTGTCCTATATAGCAAACAAAGAAAACATAACCAGTCGATCCTATTTCTTGGCCTCCCACTCATCAACATTAATTTCAGAATGCACAAATATATATGTTCTAAAAGCCTTGCCTATACGCTTGATATTTGTTGCCTATATATACCAACATTACGTTGGAATTAATAGATGGGCCTTAACTCATTCAAAGATTAATTCTTTAGAAATATAAAAAAAGCTCACCGCATAGGATGGCATGCATGGAGAGTTTAGTGCACCTTGCCTATTCTAGGAGAGGGAAACCTTCTTATAAGGGAGGATGCTCTTCTAGCAACTTGAGACATGCTCTCCTAGCCTGGCACGATGTACGCGTCGAATGGTCCACTCAAATTGGTTCCTCACCCTTGCGTAGATGCAGTCTCTTTTTGCAGTTTTATTTTGCTGAGGGAAATTCAGATTTGTTTTTTTTAGAAACACTCCGAATAATCAGGTGCGTGAAATGGCGTGGAGTCCGTGACTTATCCAATTCGGTTACACGGAGTGGAGATCGTGCAGGCATCCTGATCAATCTAGGATTTGCCTCTTCCTCTGTACTACGTCGTCACTCGTGGTCTACTTCATCCCGCTCGTCGGCGTGCACCGGCGATCGGGAGAGCATATCTCCGGAACCTTCACCTATGACGTCCTGCATCGGTAGAAGGTGGCAATAAGATTTTTAGGAAGCGCTTCTCGCGACTGTTTCCTGTTCGACTACAACGGTTCGTCTTCCTCTTCACTCGCCTCATCCTCTCGTTTTAAACACATATTACTTAACTATAGCTAGGTTCACATCCACCAGCGTCATCCTCTCGTTTTAAAAAAATGGTTGACTCATCTTCCTGTTCCTGCTGGTGGGTTAAATTACCAAACTTCAACTCCTAACAAAAGCCTTGGTTCAACGTCAAGCGCAAAATTAGTGTCCTATATAGCCATCAAAGAAAACATAACCATCGATATATATATATATATATAGGAAAATGATTATATACACCTAGGAGTACGTACTCCCGCTCTCATCCACCGTCCATCGAAACCCACCTCGATGAATGCCGCTACCGGATCCACCACGCGGACCCGATTCGATTTTTATCGACAAAAGAAATACGTAATACCAGTTAATTATCCCGTATTCATCGGAATACCGGGGACTCGCATAAATACCTCCCGAGACTATTGGATCGATTAATCTATTCGTCGGCGGAGAGCACGATCTACAGGCGATTCGGACGGGTGACGGGTGGCGACTCCGGTGTCCATCGTTGATTCGGCGTCTACGGCGAGTCTGGAGGTGACGACATGATCCATCGGCGTGGCGTCTTCTGCTCTGCCGTCGTCTCAGGATCTCACGACAACAACATCAAGCGGCGGGACATCCATGGCATCGCTTCCTTCCAGCAAAGGCGACGACGAGACCTCACTCCTCCCCAACACCAGATTAGAGAAGGCGGTGGCTAAAGTGATTACGGCTCCCACTGATCGTCTCGATCTCGATTATGGTGACAACCACTTTTTTTTGTCAATCAGATACCAAGTTTGCTTTTCTAATTTCACGATCAGTTGTTATTTGATTTCAGATGAATCAAGCAAGGCAGCGGCCATGGCAACGATGCCGGCCGGCTGCTGCGACCAGATCGATCTCCTCCTGGGTGGCGGGTGAGCTCTGTTTTGAGTGTTGATATCTGAATCGCAAATCTACAATCAGATGAGTTTATTCATTACCCCCTAATCTATGTACATAAATTATTCCCAAAGTTTAGACTAAAAATTCCTGATTTTGTTTCTTCGCTCATAGAAAACATTCAATATAGTAGGAATGTTTTGTTCTGAAATGCATTCTTTATTTCCTCGAATGATTAAGCCCCTAATTTCTTTGTTGCATGCATGCAGTTGGTTGTGGCCGGCCGCAGAGCGGTAGCATACGTCGACTCAACACACAACCCAACGGCAAGGGGAAAGATCCTTAGATCCACTGTTTAGAAGTGAATAATGTACATTCTTTTTCAATTGGCGCATACTTTCATATTTTGTTCTTCATATCCTCACATCAGTGAGGATAGTTCTCCTTTTTGAAAATAAACATTGCTTTTCTGTATATTCGAGAGTACACTGATACTTCTTCAATCATACGCCCATGCCGCCGGAGCATTCCATACCATATGTGTGAAATATAGTTTCCTATACATGCAATAATAGAGCTTCTAGAGGATAAGGTTTGTTAGGATCAGTATACCGGCCTTGAGCGTGAGTATTGTACACCACGATAGAGATTGTTTCTACCAGTATATAACAAAGATGCGGCCCGAGGTAAAGGGTTGAACGCTTTTGACTTTATCACTTGTATCGGAGTCTTTCCGACCTCGGTAGATCTCATCTACTAATACATTCAACATGGCGTCATCGTCCTCAGGCGCGGCAACCGTGAACCCATTTCAAGGCCACTCTATCTCAAAGAAACTCGGGAAGGCCAATCATGCACTATGGAAAGTGCAAATCAGCGCTGCAGTGCGTGGAGCTCATTTACAGGGCTAGGGACCTGCTCTAGAGTCTGTTGGGAGAAATAAATATTATGTGAGTTTTATTGATGGCTTTAGTAAGTTTACATGGATATACTTGCTAAGATATAAATATGAGGTTTTTGAGAAGTTTAGAGAATTCCAAACCTTGGTAGAATGAATGTTTGATAGAAAAATTATTGCCATGCAGACTTATTGGGGAGGAGAGTAATAGATGCTCAATTCTTTTTTCTCTAAAATAGGAATCGATCATCATTTGTATTGTCCACATATATACCCATCGACAGAATGGGTCAGCTGAACGGAAACACTGTCACATTGTTGAAGTGGGTCTTTCTCTTTTGTCTCATGCATCAATGCATCTTAAGTTATGGGATGAAGTTTTGTTGCGGCTACCTATCTCATTAATCGTGTATCCAGTAAAGTCATTCATAATTCCACACCTATAGAACAATTGTTCAACCAAAAACCAGACTCGTCCCTAAGAGTGTTTGATTGTGCTTGTTGGCGTCATCTTCACCACTATAATACCCACAAACTTTAGTTCCACTCCAAACAATGTGTTTTTCTTGGGTTTAGTACTCGCCATAAAGGTTTTAAATGCCTTGATATATCTTCAAGTCATGTTTATATTTCTAGGGATGCTATGTTTGATGAGAACATTTTTCCTTTCTCTACCCGTCATTCAAATGCAGGAGCAAGACTTAGGTCTGAAATATTGCTACTGCCATCATCCTTGATAAATCTTGACACAAGAGGATTGCTCAACACAAGATTAAAATTGATGTGCAGTCCTTCTGATTACAACAAAATAATAGGACCGTTTGACACATGCATCCATTCAAACCAAGATCAACACAAAAGGATCAGCAATTCTGAACTTCTAATTACAGCAAAATATAGGGCTCTCCAAACCCTGCTATTTTTTCTTACCATACAACACATATATCCATTCAATCATAATTTAGGTGGAAGAACAATAATCTTACTCATAACTCATATTGTAGAATCAAAAACAGAAACAATCACACATAAACATGCATAGGAAGTTCAAGCCACAAATAATGAGTTAAAGTCTCATCACATAATAGCCCATTGAAGTCTTACACATAGTAGTCCAAGCATAGTGGCAGTTCAAGCATAGAAGCCACACTTAATTTCCTTGCCTTAAACATACTTTCAAGTCTTACAAATAATGCCCACCCACTGGCAACACATTTCATAATAGCAACTGAATTGCACAACTCATCCAACAACCCTACATATTGATCCATGAAACTTCTCACTAATGAACATAGCAATCCAGTGTAGGTTGTTTTCGAATGGAAGAGACCATCAAAAACTATAGCATTGTGAGGATTGGCCACCAAATGAGCATAGTAGAAGGATATGTGGTTGTCCTTAAAACCAGGAAGGCTTTTCAGGGTGTCAAATAAACTTGCCGACAGTGTATTGACTGGCTCACCGGCTTTCACTATAGCAGCGACGAGCTTTTCACTAACACTAGTTAATGCCCTAATCAGCACATCATCTTCACTTTCAGTTGTTTTGGCCTTTCTTTGGCTTGCTCACATATGATGTTTCAGCATCAAGATCAATAGTGGTTGTGCCATAATTCACCTCTTCATTTTTAGTTTCAATATCTTCAGTATCAACTTGTGCCATGTTATTTGATATCTGTCATTTGTCAACCTTAGGTAATAAATCGACTAGCTTGTGTTACTTATGTGACCTAGCTAGAACTATTTGCTTAGCCATGCTTAATTACCACTAGCTCAGTCGATGGGATAATTACAGTATTAGACATTCTAGTATCTTGATGAGCTGCGTGCTCGAGACATCTGGCCATGTTTCATGGTCGTAATTATCCAACTAAAATACGACTGAATGGTGGGCTGTGGGTGCATGGTTTTGCGAGTAACACCTATGGCAATTAAGGACCGGTTAACGGGAAACCTTGGAAGACTTACAGCGCTTGCCACAAGCGGGAGTGGGTAACTGCTTGATCTGAAGTATAGCTCGACCCTTTCCTAGGCACCGATGGCAAGGGTGGGCGTGATGGAGTTGGGTCGGCCGGGGTGTCCGGTTGTCCAGCTGCCGGATTCACCGCGGCGCACGAGGGGACTGCCCACCTCCGGGGTAGGGGGTGGGGGTGAAACCTTAGCGTGGTGTGGATGGTTAGAGGAGGGTTATACGGAGGGTCTTGTCACAATCACTCGACATGGTGACGTGTCTGCGCAGTCACGGTGACATGCCGGTGGATTGTGTCTTGTGGGTACAGTTGTGCACCTCTGGCCAGAGTAAAACTATTCGGATAGCCGTGCCCGCGGTTATGGGCGATAGACCAGATTCAGCGTGATTAGTCCTACCTTAGTAAATCGACTCAATGCACTGTAGATCAGGTGGGTTGGTTGGGCCTGTTCAACGTGGTGTAGCGTTGATCAGTGGAGATTTAATATTACCTTAATTACTCAACAGTTTTACTGTTTTCCTCAATAAAATGTTTTACAACTGCCTTTACGCAAATAGCCGCAAACCGTCCTTGTATCCCCTTGCACGAATGCATCGTTGTTGTGGCTTGCTGAGTACGATGGTTGTACTCAGTCTTGCTATTGTTCCCTCTTTTTTCAGAAGTGTAGTGCTTCTGAGCTGAAGACGAAGTTAGAGGATCAAGGCTCAGACCCCAGTTGTGTTTTGCCTGTGGAGTGGAGCTGAAGCCCCGCTAGGATCGCCTTTTTTCGCTGCTGCTGCTTTTGTTTCGGTGCGAGGACCAAATGCCTCTTCTGTAAGTATTTTACGCTTTATTTACGTTTGGAACCGTATATTATTTGTCATTTTATGTACCCTGGCTGGTCTTGGACAGGGATTTAATACATAAAATAGTCTGAAAATTTGGGCTAAATTTCTGGGCGTGACACCAACCCACTGGTCTTGAAACCAAACAGCTGTAAAAAAATGATGGCCTCAACCCAACCTACCAAAATCCTCTAATCAAACGCATGCTTAACGAGTAGAATGTCCATTATGCCTGCAGTCAGATAGAAGGAAGACAGAGTTTGTCAGAAATAATGTCATCAAGCATCTGCATTGCAATTTCCATGATAATATAATTTACAATCATATTTACAGTTGGAGCTTCTGTGCATGGAAGCTTTGAGTTGGTTCTGCATGAACTTTTTCCACCAAATCTTGCCATTTTCCATATATGATCCCACCACCAGTGACAGTTAGACTAGTGACACCACTGAATAAAATCCAATTCCTTGCAATCTACTTATTCCAGTCTGACCTCTCTAGAGAAGCCAGTAAACTTCCCTTCACCTCAAAATTTCACACAGAGCGAAAATTAAATCCAGATTCTTTTCTTACGAAGAAATGTGTCTACTTGTATATAAACTTATGCGTTTGTGATTAATTCTGTCTTGCACCATCAACACGATGCTGGATTTGCAATGCATGGACCAGGCAGTGTTGTGTGCTTGGTTAAATGATTCAAAGAAAGGGTGGACTGCAGCAATAGCAAGAGATCAGCGAACGAAGCGGAGAATGATCACAATTAGGTCGATCCTACCATAGCCGAGTCTACATCCAAGACCTGACACGATGAAAAATAAGATTCTTTCTAAAAGAGCTAAGAAAAGGAGTACGAGGACTAGCTCAACGTATACCCGCACGAAAGACTTGAAAGAGCTCACGCGTATTATGCCTACCTTGGCTACTGGTGAAGATGGAGTCGTAAATTGACTTAACCAAAGCCATACCTGATTGCCTACGAAGGTCTTAAGTCTCCGCACGCCCAACACCTACCCCTACCTGTATCCTTAACAAGGTCGGGATATCCACGCATAATACTATCTAAAAAAAGATTAATGATTTGGATGGCAAGGCGGATGTACTAGTAAAGATATATCTTTCCTTCTTTTCCATCTTAAAAATAAGACTTCTGGCGAAAAGAGTGGAGTTGAGTACCCTTGCTTAATAACTAGTTGCAGGCATGGCTTATTAGGTTTCTGAAAAAAATTGAGAGCTCTTTATATATAACCAAAGAAAATAGAAAAAAGCATAAAACATTTATAGAAAAAAGTAAAAAAATCAAACATTGACGACCCAGACGAAACAATTAGTGAAATCGTTCTATTTCCTCCATATCCCCAAACATATGCCTATTCCCGCACATGTTCTTACTCGCATATTGGACTTACGAAGGGTAAGCCTTATTCCCAGCTATTTAACTAATAAAAAACTCTTCACAATGCTTAACGCCCATATGTTCATTCTTTCTTTGCTTCTCATGTTTCCATGCTCCTTTCTGGTGGCAGGAGGCAAAGAAGAGACATAATGGAGATAATGATGGTTCAAATCCAACCATTCCTTGGGCGTGGTTCGAGCGAGAATTCAATGATCAGTATTTAGATGTGATGTCTCGGGAAGCGCTTCGACAGCAATTCGTTAGCCTAAAACAAGGGAGTGGTACTGTTCAGGACTACAATATGAAATGCGACAACTTGATGAGGTATGCTCCCGACATTGTGGCAGATGACTTCCGCTTGCGACGGCAATATCTGGAAGGGCTTCATCCCAGATTGACACAAATAATCGACCTTCCTGGTACAGTGAGACTAGTGGATCTGATGGCACATGCGCTACGAGTGGAGTCATATGAGCCTAGCAAGGGTCAGCAAAGCTTTGTTCTCAATGTAAAGCCACGAGTTGATGGATCATCAATCAAGGCCAAGTCAGTCAATGAATTCCCCGCCATCCGCAAATCCAGCTAAGCCAAATTCTGGCGTTGTGAATTACGAGAAGGTTTGGTGTCGATATTGTCAAGGGAGACATCATGAGTCAACTTGCTACAGGAAGAATGGCACTTGTTACAATTGTGGTGGGCTCGGTCATTTCGCTAGGGGGTGTCCCAAGCCAAATTCAAAACTCATGCTTGGGACCGAGCATCAAACCGATGACACAGGGAGTAGTGGCGAGAGGTGGCGGTACACAACAGCCGAGAGGCCGTGGAGGTCCCATCTCCCAGCGGGACGTGAGATTTGGAGGCAGAGGAGGTAGTTTTAATGCTGCAATGGTGTGATTCCTTTGAAATAGGTAGTCAAGACCTAGTAAGTCCTCAAATTGAAACACTTCTTCAATCTTACACGGATTTATTCCAAGAACCAACTCAACTACCTCCCAAGAGAAGTTTGGATCATTCGATCCCCCGAAGGTACTGAACCCATTAACTTGCGCCCCTACAGATATTCACACCCCCAAAAATCAGAAATAGAGAATATATGTGAAGAACTGTTGAGAAATTCGATAATTCAACCCAGCTATAGTCCTTTTGCAGCTCCTGCACTTTAGGTAAAAAAGAAGGACAATTCATGGCGCATGTGCATTAATTATAGGGAACTAAATGCCGCAACCATAAAGAACAAGTATCCCATACCTATAAATGAAGATTTATTAGATGAGGGGCGAAAATATTCTCGAGAATTTATTTGAAGGTCCCCGGATGAAAGAAAGTGATGTGCATAAAACCGCTTTCAGGACTCACCGTGGTCATTTTGAGTTCAAGGTGATGCGGAATGACAAATGCACCCGCAACTTTTCTGAATTTGATGAATGAAATATTCAAGGAGAAGTTGAGAAAAGGAGTAGGGCACCTGATATGAGATACATACTGGAGTCAAGGATTGAGACCACTAGTGAGAAGGCAAAGAAATCGTTTTTATGTATCGGAAGGGAAAGAAGGACCATCCATTGGCAAGCACTTAAGGACAATGGCTGGATTAATGAACTCCGACAACTGCTTTCCCTTGCAGCACGTTGCCAACTAAGCTCTCTTACGTACCAACTGAGCCACTTATTTACAACGGAAAGGTAAGTCCGTTAGGCACAACTGCAAATGGAGTTTATTACCTTAGCATTCCCAACTGTAAGGGATTACCTTAGGACAACTGGAAATGGGACGGGGGAGGCTTGAGCAACAAATCTTTCAGCTTCATATGCCGCCGATCCTTGACAGGCAAAAGAAAACCTCTATTCCGAGGCTAGCTTTCTTCCTTGTTTGGTGGGGCTCTCCGCCTTTACCTGCCCGTTCTTTCCTTGCCACCATTGTGGTGCCGGTCTCACCCCCTCTGCTGAGGAATCAAAGATCCTCTTCTTCCTGTGTACCTCTAGTGACTCGACTCGTGTCTTGGAGGTCCAAATGTTCCTATTTGCCTTTGCGTTTTTGCGCCTCTAGAAGCCTCATCGCTTTTTCACGGTCAAAGTTCAAGAAATAGGGTTTCTGATCAGCAGAAAGAATGAACTGTAGACCCGCTAAACAGCTGCACCAAGAAAAATGGCTCTTTCGGCACCCTCAAGAATAGCTTGTGCGTTGGCCCAAAGAAGCCCTGGGTAAAGCTCGATTAGTACATAAAAAAAGGACCCTCCCCGGGGCGGAGGAAACGGCAACCCTACTGCATTGGAACATCGTCTCCTCACCATCTCCCTCCCCATCGTCTCCTTCTTCACTTCCCCGGAACTGCACATCAGGATTCTTCAATCCTTCTATCTGGCCTCCGTACCCGTAGTGGAGTACCTTGCTACTTTCAATATTCAAGTCATTTTCATTGTTTGTTTTTAGTTTTGTTGTGGAGAAAGAGGGCTACTTAGGAAGCAAGGTAACTCTATCACCTTCCGTCCGTCTTTTCTTGAACATTTGACTTCGCGAATCCTAGCTTTTATAAGGGAAAACCAACATCACGTAAGATGAGGCCTATCCTTCCCGAAAGCGTCGGCTAGTTCTATTCTATTCTAACTTGACTGACTTCCTCTAAAAGAAGAGTTAACACGGTCGAAGGTCAAAGCAGAAAGGGTTTGAGCTTCTTTGGCAACTTAGCTATTCTTTGGCAACAGAGCTATTGCAATAGAGAAATCGAGGGAAATAGGCTTAACCTACAGAGAAAGAGTGTAAGGAAAGAATGCAGAAAAAGATAGAAAAAGTGAGTGAAACAAATGAAATCAGAGTAAGAAATCTCACAAATAGTAGGTTTTACCGGACTAGAACAAACGAATTAGCTTGTTTTAACTAAAAAGCACAGTTGAGCAGGAACGAAGTGTGAACATAGGCACAAAAACAACGTTTTGGTGATCCTGTGTAGTTGCTTGCTTTCCGCTTGAGCTACTTTCACTGTGAAGAAGAGGACTTCATCTCTTCACTTACCCAAGGAACTTGGAAATAACGCGTCTGGCTTGGAAAGCTAGTTAGGGATATTCGATAGAGGAAGGACCCGTTTCGAGTAGTGAACGCACCAAGAAAAGCCTTTTATTTTAAGCCATGCTTGGTAACGCACATGTCCTACTCTACCTGCATCGGGACTGGTGAGAGCCGGCGATGCACGGAATTTTTGAAACGCTCTACTTCACTAAGGAAGATACGTTTCACTTTTCCGATCGGAATTTGAACTCAACCTATACTGTATGTATACAGGCTTGAGGGTTGTATGCCAACAATGATGAGTAGTCCACCTTAAGCATGGAACAATATTGATCTTTTAGGATGTTAACAGTCTTTAATCATTATATAATAAAAAAACCTTAGTTTATTGAGACAACAAACAGATTTGATAAAGCAACATTGTACTGTTTTGGTGAAGGTGCTTCTGAAAATTTTTGGCTATTACTCCGATAACTTTGCAGACTAGCTAGTTCCTTTGTAATATTTTCTAGCATATATCAATATATCACTTCTTCATGATATTAAAGTAAATTAGATATATAGTATTGTATACAAGTATCAGCATATTACTAACAAAGCAGAACATGATATTATATGCAAAGATAGAAATATCATAATCGTGCATAAAAGTCCAGCTAATACCTATCATATAGCCGGGCTGCTTCCTCCTGTGTCCCGACAGTACCTAAGTGGATTTGTTTCTTGTCAACTTTTATAGCAGCTTGCCATTTCATGTTTTTGAAGTAGACCCCTCTCATTATGCATGGCTCTTGGTCCACATACTGCTTTCTTCTATGTCGTTTTCTGCGCTTGATTTCCTTGCCTATAAATATAAAAGGAAGCAAATTAATATTTTTGTCAAAATAAAAATGACACGTTCAGCTTATGCCTTTGGATACCTCATTAAGGATGAAGGTAGCCAATGCAAATCTGAAATAAAATAACAAAAGAGTTTCTGCACATGAATAAAAAAAGGGAATTCATGGAAAAGAAAAGGTAGAATCTTTTAGAGAAAGAAAATGCTCTAGTGAAACATCCCAGGTCAGGTCACCTAGTTAGGTAATTCAACTCTATCTGGTTTTGGTGAGAGCAGTTTCATCCTCAACATCACGTTCGGGGTAATCTCAATTCATGTCCAAGTCTGTTCATGGATCAGAAGCGTCCTTTCTATGGGTTGCTAAAACATATTATATCCTGTTGTGTTTAATGCTTCAATGAGAAAGTTGGGCCAAGAATGGATTCAGTTTCATCATGATTCAAGAAGTTCAATGTCAGCCTAATTTGATGGGACTATTATAGAGTTGTACCTAGATAAGATTTCTGATACCGAATTATAAAACAACCATTTGCCAAATAAAATTTACCTGGACTATATACTTTAAGGAAATACAAAGAGTACTATGAAATAATATGAACCTGGATAGTAATGGTTTTTCTCTTCCTTTAAAGAATCAGACCCATTTGAAGATTCCAGAAGTACATCAGAATTTTTAGTCTGCAACAAAAAGGTACATTTTATCAAACAAAACCATCGTTGCCAGTGCAAATAGCACGTGTTCAGAAGCATCAGAAAATAATGTAGTTTCTAAGGAGAGTCACTATAAAGCAAACCATATGAACAGAAGAAAAAAAAGGAATTAGTATAACACAAGAAGCTACTGCTGAAAAGTGGCACTGCAACAAAACAAACAAGAGCAGCAATCTTGTTATTCAATCCATTGGTTTTACTTATTTTCCCACCATGTAGATAAAAGTACTAGAAGGTGAAGTGGATATGATAAAAAGAGAACGCCATCAAAGTAGTCCATCGACACAAGGAGCGGTCAAGCACAATCTATCTTACAGCGCTATGTTAAGAAATAGCTTGTCAGTGCCTGACGTGTTACTTCTGAAAAGCCACAGGTTGAACCATTTATTGTCAGAGAAAGAGCAACTGAATATATTTGACATGTTCGAAGTTCAAACCAAAATCAGAATCCCATTCGATTTTGATACCCTTCACAAATACTTGTAACTTTTTACAATGGTTTTTTACTACTTTATTTGTTCACAAATATGTGCCACGAGCCCATGAGTGCTTTCCAATTAATATTCACTCATTTGGCCTCATTAATTTTCCTCATTTACTTGCCCGCCAAAAACGCAGTGGACCCATAATCCAGTTATTAATGGAAAAGTCAAAATGGGCATAAACAAATTATTGCCAAGGTAACTCCATTTTAGTAAAAGTTGACAAGGATCTATCAATGTAGTGGGTATAAATTTGAACTCCTTAAATCATACCATTTGTTTTTTGAAGGTGCTAATTTTGTAGTATTATTTTATGGTCAATGACAGCCTTGCGAAAATACAGTTGTTTTATTCACACTATTCTAAAATACAATTAAAATGGTAAAATCAAAGTAAAGAAACCAACAATGGTAAATTAACTTGCGAAAATGATTGTCAGAGTTCTGTCACAGAAACTTTTTTTTGACCTTGAAAACTGCCAGGGCTTTGCCTAGCAGTGTGATTTCATTAAAAAAAAAAGAGAAATATTTACAGGAGTTTAATTACAACAAGAGACGTGAAATCTGATAGTTTGTCACATAAACTTTGGTGATATGCTTGAATATACCATAACTTGTAATATCCATTAACTATAAATAGAAACTGTGATAGCATGGTTTTCACAGATAATCAAACACAACACAAGGTGGCAACTAGCAAAACATTTTTGCAGCAAAGTTGTACTGGCATTGAGGTGTTAAAGTTACCAGGGGCAGCGGGTGCACACTGAATGGCTTTATGTTAGGGTGTGCAACTTCCACAGAATTTTCATTGTCACTAGGCTTTGGAAAATCAACTGGTAACGAATCTTTCCCTGAAACAAAAGGTAAATTAATATGAGCGTTCAAAGTGTACGCATAATACATTCATTGGTCTAGCTGTCTAGGGAGGTATGTGTTGCATAAATGATCCCCTTGCTTGGGTTCATGGGAAGAAGTACAATGAGAGAACAATATAGTGATATTTCGAAATAATCTTATTTTGCCAATAGTACTTTGTCCGTAATCTCGATTGTTGGTCAAATCAACAGTTCACCAGAAGCCATGTGCTTCTAACAGTGATTCACACAGCATATTTGTAGTTATGATGTCTTACTATATTAGGATTTGTATAGTTGCACGAATCTGGCTACATTTGCCCTTGTTTCATTTCTATGTGCCTACACAATAGTATGAACTTACACCCTTCTTGCTGAAATACTTCTAGAGTTACGTGTAGCTTCAGGCAAAGAATACCAGAACACTTGACGCTGACATTTGCGATAGCCCTCTAAATTTATTTAAACATAAGTAATATGCAATTTTGCACCATCTGTTCATGTAAAACCGCAGCTTGTGACATTTAACACATTAAAATATCATCTTCCACCATGTAATTTGGACAAATTGAGCACTCTTCCGCCATGTAAAAGCATGTTCACTGTTACAGGTTGGCCTCATTCCGACAATGAGATGGAAATGGTGCATTGAGACCTCTGTGGGCACATCCACGAAATGGCTCATATATCCATGTGGACAAAGACCCCAAGTGTGTCCAACATGGCCTGTGATGTCAGCAGCTAACCAAATGGAGGGTGAGAATCGGCTTGACCGTTCTGTTATGCCATTGCAAAACAAGGAATTCACTTTCACCTCCTGTGTGGGCGAATAAGCCAGCTCAAACATGCCCCCAAAGAAATGACCTTCAGTATGGCACAGCATCCTAACAGGACAATGAATGGCCTCTGGCCATTGCTACACCAGCATTTGGGTGCATCCCACCTCACATAATGTACATGAACCACTGAACCTGGTTCAGAGAGCCCAATTTCTGTGAACTTAGAAGGTGGAAGTAGTGTGTTCACTTACAAATAGTGCAAGCTGCTGTGTTTACAATCAGATGGTGGACTATGCAATTTACTCTTTAAACAAAATTGATTTTTGAACCCACAAAGGGCACTGATATACATCTTTGAATAAAAATTACAAGAACGGTAGAGGAAGCACGACATATATAGAAAGCCTTCCCTTATTGATTTCCATAATAAATTTTGCAAAGACTGCTCATAGTAAGCTAACCAGTCAGCAGAAAAATGTTTAAAGTACTTCATTCCACACCATGCAATATGGAACAGATTATACGTGCTCCATCTAATCATGGTACCATCAGGGCTACAGCAACTCCCGTCTAAATTCTTTGCACAGATAATTCTGGTGCTGGAAGCAATTAGTTCGCAGCCAAATCATGTTCTTGTAAGGTCCATTGACTATTCAAATTCCTCCTATGGTCTCCAGATAATTTCCCAATCCCACTA
This sequence comes from Oryza longistaminata, assembly GCA_009805545.1. Lineage (NCBI taxonomy): Eukaryota > Viridiplantae > Streptophyta > Magnoliopsida > Poales > Poaceae > Oryza > Oryza longistaminata. Next base: position 24,123,152 of record CM020184.1, on the reverse strand, counting down.
ACTTATACACCATGGGGAGCAACATAAAACACGTATACAAGGAGTTGCAAAGTTGTATCAACGGAAGCTGACTACAGATGGTATACCAATAGAGAAACAAAATCAAGAAATTTCATGTACAAGATATTTGTAAATTGGGTGCACAGTACTGCTTTTTTTAATCTGAAAGAGTAGGTATAGCATGTTCCATTGAAGAGTCAGATCATAATAGAATTGATAAGCATAACCAAGAAAGGCATGCTATGATGACTTTGTATATAACTTGTAAGTAAATAAAGTAGCACATTTTCACAACAGAGTTCCTCTGAAAAATTACGTAAACATATCAGAAAACAAATCATGACATTGCAGTGAGTCTCATACCAGAACAAAGCCCCAAAAGCCGGCGCCTCCTCAAGCTAACCATATTTCAATGCCACCTGCAATATAGTTAGAAATATAAGATTTTCTAAACCAATTATAAAAGCGAGTACTATAAGGTTGTATAAAAAAAGGTTTTAGGTTCAAATATGGAGACATCGTGAGAGAAATAAGTGTGTCGCAATTAATGCAAGAGCTTTTGATTACATTAGACAATACTAGCCTGATGGAAACAACAACAGTGTTCAGTGCCCAACACATCGGTGAAACCGGGGAGAGCTGAAGAGAAGGGAAACCCCAGAGGCATTGATCATTTGGTACAGCCGCTAATTCGGCATTTGGTACTGCCACCATTTCTCGAACTGGAATTACGTTACACTTCTCTTATTGGCCATATCTATTTCTTCCCTATGAATGGTAATCTTAACCATATTGCCAAATATATACAGAATAATATTGACTATTTGTTCTTCACATCAATAGACAAAAAAAAAAATGATTTGTGATAGTAGCACATAGATGCGACTGGCAAACCTAGTGGCGGGTTAATGCACTAACAAACAAATGTGGAAGATCACACTCATATCTTTTTACTTATTAGCATTAAGTTACTAATCAATAAAATGGAATCTAAAGGAGCCAATCGTACTACAAAAACTGATAAACTCATGTGAGTTATCAATCTCTGGGCACAAAACTGTTGACAGTAAGACATCAACATTCAACAGGCCTACAACTTCCATGGAGACAATGAAGAGTACTACAGGCACTGGAAATTGAGGGCTCAAATAGACAGCAAAGGAACAAGGATGCTGACAGTGCAGCAATGTCCAGCACGATCCTCAGCAGAGCTGTATCATCTGACAAAAGCCCCACTAACGTCACGTGGAGGCACAGGTCAGCTTTAACTGAAACTCGGCGAAAGGAGTAACCAAATAAACGCCTAAAAATAGTGAGTGAAAAAAAAAGAAGAAGAAATCAAGGTGATGTACTTGTCACCAGTCACCACTAACAGTTAGCACAGACCTAGCAAGCACACTCCAGGGCCTACAGAATCCAACGAATCCTACTAGAATTTAACTCCTGAGGAAAAAAGATTTCTTTGTTGTGACAGTGAAGTGCACGAACTCTGCAAAGAATCTAACTTGTATTATCAAGCCAAGGACTACTGCAAAGATGGAATTTTCAGGCACACTAGTCATCATCATCACCAACATAATCCTACGCTGACTTTGTTACCGCGGAATTATCTGATTTGCACATAGGAGAAGCACCCACTGTGTAGTACTAATCAATCGCAAACACGAATAGGGCAGGTGGCAACAACCAACCTTCCGCCACCCAACCAATCCTAAGAGGTATTTATGTTTCTTTTACTTGTTATTTTGGATAGTGATACAGTCTCCAGTACATATATCTCATAATTACTTTTTGTAATTATATATTTAGAAAACTCATGAAAATATAACCGTGTGGAAGCATTTACCTCATATGGCAACTGTAACCATCGAATAGCATATAAGTAAGTCATCTTGGTGTACTAATTATTCGCTCCATTTTCAAATACTACCTCCATCCCAAATTAATTGTAATTCTAAGTTGTTTAGCACATATTAAGGTTTGAAAAGAAAGATTATGATACACTTATTAAATGGTTTATAGGTAAGGATGAGAGAGTAGTTGAGGGTAAAATGGGGAAAAAAATTAGATGATGAGTGATGAATGGGATCATTATTACTCTATTGGGATAATTATTTTGAGATAAATTCAAATCCGAGAAATACAATTATTATGGTACAGAGATGGTACTTATCACCAGAAAATATTCATATTTATCTTTTTTTTTAAAAAAAAGATAAAAATACTTAAGAAGATGGCATACTGAAATATGTATTGCATTCTAAAGATAAACATTAAGGATTCTGTTCATCCTAGCTAGTCTTACCATATGAAAGTTATTTTGATCAAAGCTATAATAGAGCGTCACCACGATATTGCCCAAGCAACTAAATCCTTTCAAAAGGAATGTAACCAATCCATGCATGATGAATCAGCCAAGCCATGATGTAAACACTCATGTGAAAGGTGGTCAAAAGCGGCAAAGAGAAGACCGGGAAACATAGCTCGCACTCACGCTTTGGAGTGGTGGACCGCTGACACAATCTAAGGTGGTGAATTTAAGTAGCGAGCTTTCATTGTCTCAAAGGTGGTGAATTACTTAATTAGTGACTTGAACTATGCATGTATTACATGCTAAAATTGGAGGTTTTGCAGGTATGCTCAGAACTGAGAAGAATATTTGGACACCAGGATTTTGTCAAATATTCAGAGTTACTATGTACTTTTTGGGGCACCGATCCTTGTCTGTTAAACTAAATGGCAACTCTCCCTTGTTCGAATAACCTGGGTAGTTATCTTATTTCTTCACTTTTTTTTAAGAACTACTATTAGTTGTACTATCTTTGTGTTGGAAAAAAAAATTTCTAGCTACTCCAAAAAAAAATTAGTAGTAAGAGAAAAAGACTAAGGGCAAATTTTATAATGAGGTGATAGTCACTCTTAATTTAGTCCACATCATCAACTTATTAATTAAAAGGCAATATATACAACAAATTACCTCTAGCATACTTGTCCCAATACATCATATTAATTTACTTTATTTGTTTCCTATCAATTCATTGATCTCTTGTTCTCATCTATCTTGGAGTTTCTGTAGAGGATACCCCTTGTATGGGAGGTGATTCTTTCTCTCTCCTTTTATATCTCTCATCCACCTCATCATATAAGCTTATAGTACGTGCCCTAATGTGTTTCTTACTAAGGTCCCATTCTTTTCTCACGAAGATGGATATTTTACCTCTGTTTCCGTTAGCACGTTTTTCAAACTACTAAACGACGCATTTTATGCGAAAACTTTCTATATGAAAGTTGCTTTAAAATATCAAATATATCTATTTTTAAGTTTGTAATAATTAAAACTCAATTAATTATATGCTAATAGCTTTCTTGTTTTGCATGCCCATATTTAATCTGAATCTTTGTAAGATTCGAACTCAGCTTAAGTGGGTATCCAAGGGATATTCAAGGCATAATATTTCTTGTTCGTGGATCGTAGCAGCTAAGGGGTTAGGAATAAACTTTTTTAAAAATGGAGGGATTGTAAGTTAAGCATATTTTTATAAGACACATTATATTCTAACGATTTTGCTATATCTCACTCGAAAGATTTTTTTTCTTATATCTCACTCAATTTTCTCACTTAAATTTATAGTGTATTTTCTTGTAAGTTACGGTGTAATTTATGAAACTTACACTTGTAAGTTACAGTGTAATTTTTTAATCTTCACATGTAAGTTTTGAAATTTATGTTGGATTTGGTTTTTTTCTTGAAGATATGGTAATTGGTGTTCATTATGGTGTCTCTTAGTTGCTTTTTTATCTTTTATTGTGTCAATTAGATTTTAATCCAAAGATTAAAAATATGTATGATATGATCATACAAATCTTCCCGTATTATAATTACTCATTGGGCCCTTATCCATGATTTGTCGTATGTAAACTTTTGTTGCGTAAGGTCCTCAGGAGTTGTGCTTAAACCGTAACACGGTACACCCTCCCCACCCTCCCCAACCTGTAGAAAAAAAAATCTCTTTTGCTTAGTACTTTTTATATTCAATAGCTTGGATCATGTTTGTACGAACATTATAATACTCCAATTTGGTAAAGCTAGCTACTCTTTCTAGACGGATTTGCTGATCATTGTAGGAATTAACTTTTATATCATTCTTTAAGAAAAACGGCCGCAGCCTATCTATATTCAAATAAGAAGAATAGATGGAAGCGCGCACACATATATACATATGTATATACTAGCCAAATATTCGTGCTTTGCTATGGATTAAAACAAATTAATAGTGAGGTTTTGGGATGTTTTTTACATGTAGATGATATATCGTACATGTGAAATATAATAGAATTATATATGTAGAGGGGTTATTTTTATAAAATAAAAGTACATTGGGTATGAGGTAGTTGGTAGAAAACATGATGAACTAGATGATAAATAAAAATTTACTATACTTGGTGAGGTGGTGGCACCTTTTTTAAGCAGAGTATAAATACAAACAATACACTCAGCAGTTACACTTTCTATAAATAAAAGAATCAACTCGAAATTAATTTTATTTCCGATTTTTCTTGTTCATTGCGTCTATATCCAAATAGCGAGATGCTCTCAACGAACAAAACGCTGCCCTGTGAGATTTTGTGTGTGTACTAATTTGACCATGGATTTGTTTATTGTAACGTTCGTTTACCTTTTCTTCGTCGAGGACTCTCCATTGCCATGCTTATGATTTATGTTAACCATTCTTTTATCCACGCATGACATGTTCTTTTCTATAAGCAAGAGCTCGGAGTCATTGCGTCAACATTGTCCGAGTTCGTAAAATCCAAAACATACGTTCATTCAAATTTAAAAAGCTAATATATACCATCTATATATAAGCATATTCAAGGTTACATGTATGAAACCGCTAGGAAGTTTAGCTGAGCCTAGCTCACTTGGACCATGTTTGGGGAGATTCTAGCATATGCAATTTTTCATAGAAGTTGTATAGCTACCTAAACAGTTCAAATTCTGAAAATATATAGTTATAAAATCAAGAAAATAAACTAAAGATCAAAAGCTGGATTCCCTAGGTTCTCTAAATCTTTAAAAGTTAGCTATCAATAAACTACTTCTCAAAATCTTAATCTCTCCAAACAGGTCGTGGTGGACAGTGAGGAGTGCGTGCATATTTCTACTATCCAAGTTTTGCCCCAGTGAACAATTTGTTCATTAGTAGGAGGGATTAAGAGCACAACTCCTTTCTTTGGCCCTTTTTGGAAGCTTCTGAATCCGAGAAACAATTGTGTTAGGCCTGTTTGGGGGAGCTTTAGATTCTGAGAAGCAGCTGTTTGGTAGCTAGCTTCTGAGAATTTGGAAAAGCTCTGAAACCCAGCTTCTACAGCTTCTGATTTCTTAGTTCATTTTTCAGAATATGTAACTACAGATTCTTAGAAGCTGTGGACTGTTTGGGGCAGCTTCTAGCAAAAGCAGCTTTTGGGAAAAGCTGCAGCTGGGACAAGCTCCCCCAAATAGGGCCGTTGAGTAGTCAGCTACTCAGCTAGTGAGAATCTGAAATGCTAGATTTCTCAATTTTTGTCTTCAAGTTCATCTTTTATTCACATAACTATATATTCTCAATATCTAGGTGAGAAAATATATTGTTTGATAGAGCTGAAATTTCGAAAGAAACTACAACCCCCAAATAAGACATTTCTCCTTTTAATCTAGAATATATAAAAACTCATATTTTGTTTTCATGTGAACGGTCCTAACGTATCACTTTTTAAAATTCTGTTTTAGATTCTATAGGATTTGTTCCTAGGTAACATTCTAATTAATCTTGCAATTTTTCCTATTTCTGTATTTATAAACTCATGTGTTCCAAAGAAACCCTCAATCGAAACTAATATAAAGTGGCCTTGTGTTAGAATTAATCAATTGGGAGGTCAAATAAAGGGACTATCAATACTAAATTCGCATGAAATATCTCTCCCATCTCACTCGATTTTTTCCATTCATCTCATTGAGATCCAATGATCATCTAGATCAACCAATCCAATCGATACGATACGTATACACACTAAACCCAACACCTTCCTCCTTCTCCTCCTAGCCACCATCCTACACCTTTCTTCCTCCCGACGCTTTAAGCGCACCACCTTTGACGGTGTTTTCCGGTTAGTCCTTCATTGAAAACCACCCGCCATAGCTTTTGACATCAAAATTTTGTACCGACACCACAACATCTCGCCATGGACGAACCACCTCCTTCTTCATGAGCTCCAACAAGGTGCCTACGTCGCTCTCCTCCTCACCACTCGGCTAAGATCCTCCTGTTGCACCCTCCTCCATCTCACTCTGTTGGATCTACCACCACCCACCATGTGACTGAAATTATTCGACGTCACCATATAGCTCACTACTCTCCTTTGTGTCCCCACGGCTGTGGTAGCGCCATCTCCGCTTTACCTCCTTCCCATCGTCGCCACCCACAGTCAGCCCACCGCCACCACCCTAGCCTCCCTCTAAACCCAGGGAACCCTCTCTCCCTTTCTCTCCCTCCTATCTCCTTCCCTCGCCTCGAACCCAAACTGGTTGTCAACGATCATCGTAGTTCATCAAAGGTCATGGAGTTGGAGGAGAAGCATGCTAGAGAGCACAAATCATTATGCATTTCAGAAGGTTACGAATCCTAATTAGGTCACCGTCGGCAATCGACGGAGTTTATCGTGGTTGCAAAAAATGAAGCAGAGACTGACAAGAGCACATATCACGATTGGTTAATAATTTATAAGATTTTGACTTTGATTTCCAGTTGAACGTACTTTATCAAATTCGTAAATAATAAAATACTGGCATTCATGTAATGCAGGAGCAAATTAAACTCATCAAACATCTGGTACAACTTGTCTGTATTCAAGAGGATGGCATGGCGCCAGTCAGCAGCAAAAAAAGACGAGAGGGACGGTAGCGAGCGAGGGTGGTGGTTCGTGCGTAGCGTAGGGGTAGGATGGGAATTAGAGGAGGTGACAGTTGGACGGATGGGGGGCGGAGCGGACGACGCGGCCGATTGGTTTTTGGTGTTTTGGGGGCTTCCGTTGGTTGGCGCGGCGCGACCTGCCTTGCCTTGCCTGCCTGCCCACCTCTCTCTATCGTCTCGTCTCTCCGTTTCGATTGTTTTTGCGCGGCGACATCTCATCCGCCGGCCACAGCCACATGCCTGCCCGCATCTGATCCACAGTCATATACACAGCCTCCTCTCCTGCATCTGTATGCTACCAATCCACACGTGTGGAATATCAGTTTGTCAAGTCTTAATTTGGTCCAGTTGAAATGGGCCCCAACAAACAATTTCGCCCATGGCCAGCCGAAGATGCGTGCCTGTTTAATTGGGCGTTGGGCCTTAGCATTTCTTTCGTGGAAGGAATAAGTCTAGTTCCATACCTTCCGAGTCGCATCATCAATGAAGGTGACATAATAGCGTGATCTGCCGAGTGATTGGACCGGCCCCCACACATATGTGTGAACCAATTCTAGCCTTTCTCCTTTGAACTCATGCCCCGCAAAACTAACCCGTTTTTGTTTACCAAGCACACCATCTTCACAAAAGCTCATCTCTACCGTCTTCACCTTTGGCAACAAGCCTTTGTTTGCTAGAATTTTTATGCCCCTATGACTCATGTGTCCTAACCGATTGTGCCATATTACCTTACCAGGTCGCCTGTCTCCTTGTTCGGACGTAGGTCTTTAACACTCTTGCTAGTGGTCTATTATATTCTTTGATGGATGTGCTGCTTTCAATACGTCTTTAAGGAGTAAAAGTAGCAATGGTTCATGTAGCCTAGCCCCTTGAAGTGATGAGAAAAAGAAAACTGCGTCTTTTCCGATCTACGTGTAGTGCTAGATGCTGGGTGCCATGGATCGAGTGATCAAATCAGAATTGATTTACCTGAATTCAGTGAGCCTTCGCGGAGAACTCTATCAGTTTCTATTTGGTTACCGAAGCTAAATGGACCCGAGCTGTTGATGACCGAATAGAAAGGTTTATTTTCAATGGCAAGTCCTAGATGATGTAGGCTTTGCTTATCCTGGCCAACCACAAAGTACGCATCTCATGTGCAAAGAGACGACGATCTTCCGTCATAGACTATAATAGATAGTAAATGGACCGATCACCAGTTTATTGGCTCGTTCATTCACTCGCTGGGTAAGGAGGCAGTGACTTACAAGATGTCGAAGGGAAAGTAGAACTTCTTCGGTAAAGGGCTTTAAGCGAGTAGGGGTAGCTGATACTACGGCAGGGATTCGCGAAGAGCAACGCCTTACGATGTTCATGACCAATTGGTCAGCATTAAGCTAAAAAATGGATGCGTGTTAGCGCCGTGGCTTGTGACTTTCGAACCCTTTTATGCCTTTGATACCACCCTCGGTAACGCACTAATAGACCCCGCTGTTGACTCACGTTGGATTCAATCGATTGCTTTCCGCATTTCTAGCCACGTTTCAGCCCTATCCTTCTGTTCTGTTCTTTATGCAGTAGTTGGTTGTTTACGGCCAGCCAGCCTAGAGACTAGGGATAAGATCAAGCAATAGCCGGCATTCAATTCTTCTTTACATCTGCAGCTCCAAGAAAAGAATCAAAAATTGCACCTTTCCACCAAGAGCCAGCCTATAGTCAAATTGGTAAGTTGAGGGCGCTAAGCCTTTTGTTTAAGATGAGTAAGGGCTCCTTTTTTTCACACAACCGGGAATAAGAATAATCCGAAAGTCGCTAGATTAGGAAAGCATAGGATCGAAGTATCCTAATAGTCCAACCTGTTGAGGAAAAGCCTTAGAATTCATTCATAAAATGACAATGAACAGTCTTTATGGCTGTTTTGCTATATCGCCTGAAAGCACTATGACCGTCGGTGAAAAAGAATCAAAGAGAATGGTCCATGAATTGGCTGGGTTTATCAAAAGCAATCAACTAGATTTTTCTAGTTTTCTTGTATCCTACAAAACAAATGTAAAAGAGGATATAACAGTTGAATGGAAACCTCCGACTAATTCAGAAGATGATGATAAGCGGAAAAAGTGGGACGCCGATGGCAAAGATGGGGTTAGGTCGGAACCATCTACAAGCCGCACCCCGCCGGGAACCGATCCTGAAAGACGAAGCAGACATGCACTGCTCCATGAATTGTTTCTAAAATGCAAATTCATTATGGATGCACATAATTCTAAAAATACTTTAGCAATTACAACCTCGGTTCATATATTGACATCGAAATCTACATGACAAGCAATACAACAAGACCTAAAGAAGTAAACAAATCAGTAGATAGACAATCTCACAATTAAGATGCACTTACGAGAAAATGGTACCACCAGCTTAGCAATAGGCTGCTATGTCATTCCTAACACGCATGGTATGTTTCTCTTTCTCCAATAGGGAATAGAGTTGTCTCATGTGTATGTACTATAAGCACTTCTTTACCTAAATGAAAATTACTGAAAGGAGTTAAATGGTGCCTTGCCTTTGATGAATGATGATACAAATTAATACAGGCCTATTGGTACAAGCTTACGCGATAAAAGTACAAATTGAAGTTCAGTCTTTTGCCAATTCCTGGAAGCCTTCTTGTTCCGATCCTATTTCCGCGAATAACAAGGATTTCTCTATAATTTCATTCGGGACCCATCTTTTTCTTTACTTTAGTAAAGATGAGATTAGCTTTTCTTAAGATCTTTCTGTCTTTCCTCGCAGGGATGACACTTTCCTTATGATTTTAGACCTGAGTGAAGTAGAGAATGAAGTAGGAGTGATATCATACCATCGTCTCGTATTGTACAACAACCGTTCGTTCCCTTAATATCCACTAACTGAATGCTTCGTAGGCGTGTGGAATTCAAATCCCTTAGGACCTTGCTCGGCACTGTCCTTAGTATGATGCCGATCTCTTAGGATGGAGCGCTTTCTTAATGATAAAGTGAGCTTAGCCTTACCCCTTAACAATTGGTTCACAGACCCCTTACCACACTGCAATCAAACTTCGGTGATTACCGCTACACCTATGTCGGCATGCATGCTTAGAGAAGTGGCTTTCTAAGAAACTGAAACTCAGACCTCGAACCATCTTTCTTCTTTACATGAAGAGCCGGTGAGGCATGAACTAGGTTGTAGAGTACCATTCTGGGCACTCCTTGATTATGGCATAAATTTCAACCGGTGGTGTGAATACCTATAAAGCCTTTGATTCACAGGTTGACTATCGTGAGGTAAATCTGATGGTCACATGGTCTTTTAGGAGGTTGTGCTTGAGGTACCTCAAAGACAACTTGGTATATAGATTGCACCTTCTCAACAGAATGGGGCTACAAAGTCTTAGTCTGTTTGTGTGTGGGTATGTCGGTTGGAATCATTCTAGTGTTGTTCTACAGCTTCTTCTTCTTTTGTCTACTCAAACACTTCATCCATGGGAACCAAGTTTTGATCAATGATATATTATAAAAGTAAGAGCAACTCTATTAATCTACATACCTTGTCTCCGGCCACCATGTTTTCTCCGAAGGGTGAAGGCGGATTCTCAGAACAGAAAATAAGGGCGAAGGATACATACAATATGCAGGGTAGAAAGTTCAGTAGTACAGACACAGGAAATCTGAGAAAAACTTATAGAGTCCCCATAATCTAGACTTCTCGGTTTCTTAATCGGTGTCTATCTTACTAAGATACTGGTGCAGCTTAAGGTGCTGGTGCTCCACCCCACTCTAAGAAGTATGACTGTGATTTGCCAATTCCCAAATGGGTAGTGTACTGCCCCTTCTTATTAATTCAGACTTGTTTGCGCACACCCTATAACTTTCTGACCTGGATCCAACCAAAGAAGGAAGATGTATGGCCTCCCTCGAACAAAAGAAGGAAGTATGGGAGTTTACCGGTAGGCAATGACCACAGCCGAAGTAAAGTGCTCAGCTCAAAGAAAGAAGGTGGTGGGGGCTTCGAAGAGTGAATAAGTTCGCAGTGATGTGTAATCTCTTCAAATCGAGAGAGGTGTCAAAAAGAAATGCTTTTAGGCAGGCTTACTTGCTTAGTATGTATTTTTTTTACAATCAAAGACCAAGGTCGTACGGATAGCAATTCTGGACCATAGGCATAGCAGCACATAGGTATTCTCTCTTCTTTCTCAATTCTGGGAGGACACTATCTTAATTCTAGTGAAAAGGCAGAAGCAAGTGAAAGGGCAGCTAAGCTGGAAATGTTGTTGAGTTGACTTATCATCAGTTGGAAGACGTGTCGAAGTGAAAGAACTGAAGTTCTAGTCAAAATATGATAAATAAAAATATTGTTTTTTAAGAACATTCATTTGAATGCTGTCGTGCTCTATAATTCTTAAGACTATTTTTAACTTTCCCTTCAACTAATCGGCAGCAGGAAGCTAGTATAGTTTGCTTTCTCTCATAGCCGTGGATCCTATTCTCTGCATTCTTTTTATTTCTGATCATTAATCAATCAACACTTCCCCATAGAGAAATGGTACCACGGATCAGCAGCAGGGATGAGATGGGGAGTTATAGTAGTCAGCTGGTTCTCTGTCTTCATGAGGAACTTTAAAGCAATACTTTGAAGAGGCTACCGATACAAAGATAGAAGGATGTCCATACAGTGGAAAATACATCAAGAATGTCAAAACAAAGGAAAGATGATTATCTTATAGGAAGACTTCTTTCTATGAATACTCCAAAGCATATTCTCTTGATTTCTTCACTGGCACCCTTATCCAACCTGCTTGTTTTGCCCCTTGTTACTACGAACTTGTTTTCATCTGGCAGATAAGCTTTTGAGAAGAGACCACTTTGATAACGAGCTTTCGGGTTGCCGTATTGATACCGCCCTTCGGGGGAACAGGAGAATAGCATGCACGGGAGAAGGATTTAGGGAAAGGTACCCACCTTTTAACGGGAGAAAGGCCAGGTCATCAGAGCAAGCATAGTTTACTGGGCAAAGCAATCATCTCGTTTTCCCCTCCCTTTTTGGGAAGCACCTCTCTACGCGAATGTTGATGGCGGCTTTCACCACAGGATTGTGTCCCTTATAGATCTGATAACAAGTTTATAGCTGACAATACGAATAAAGGATAAGTTCGACTGTCCTGCATCACCATTCATCATCTTATCGGTATACAGGAACACGGTGACAAGACAGCAGCCGCCCATCGCTATCTCTCTCCCCGTGCGAAAGCAAGGCCTCCTGTTTGTGAAACTTTATTTGAATGAATGCCAATTGAGCTCCTTTTTTTCTTCTTCTGACAAACTTTTATTCTAAGGATTTTCTGATAGCCAAGAATACATAAAAGAGGTTGGATAAAAAAGAGGATAAGAAAGGGGGAAAGTGACAAGACTGGACTTCGACTCGTTTAAAAAGAGTTGTAGCCGTACGGAATTCAAATTGGAATTGACCCATCTCATGATACAAGTTACCCTGGATTTATTTCTATTCCTATTTAGCTGGGCAATTCTAGTTTTTGTTATGATGATCTCATGGATAGTAGTATTTAGTTCTTCTTTTACATTCAGATTGGTAGTAGGTTTTCAGATAGCTTAGCCCTTGATATGATGAAATTTCTATTGGAGAAGACGGGCGCCAACCCGAAGGGGAATGTAGCTATGCTGGACTTCTTCCTACTAGCTACGGTGCTACACCTGCTCCTAGCTACGATGCTGCTCCTGTCCGCCCCTTGATTTATCACCCCTTTGGTCTTTTATTGGTCATTGATTTATAGACGGGAGGATAAGTACCCTGGCTCGAGCCCAGATATCGATTTACCATTCCTTTATCGGATCTCCGAAACGGGAAACAAGAAAAGTAATAGAAATCGTGTGCCAGCGGGAGATACGAAATTCACTGGTTTTTACTCTCAATCCACAGGTGGAGATACCTGGGGTGGGTTTTCATGGCCTATAGTCCCCTGCCGCCGAAGCACGAACTACTTGAAATCGCGGATCGGCAGCTTCCTGCGACATTCCTTCAATGCAAACGTGGTATTTTTCTACCCTTTGATAGATAGCAAGCAGCTCCTATAACTTGATCGACAGGACCCAACCAACTAAACTATTGATTTTGGCAAAGCTAGACCTTTTGAGGAAAGCAGATGCAGATAACGAAAGGAAGCTATTAGTTTTTCTTGTACTCGACTCGGCTTTTCTTTACTGACCGCTTGCGTAAGGAAAGTTGACAATAGGAAAACCAGGTGAGAAGTTTTAGAGCAACCGATGCCTACCGTCCGGCGATGTCCCTAGGTGGAGCGGGCTTACCACATTCCGATACCTCGGAACCTTCCCTTCGTAAATTTGGAATAACGAAAGTCTCAACCGCTTGCTGGCATGCCAAAACACTTATTATGTTTATGTGAAGTGGATTCATCGGAAGAGAGAGGTAAAGCATTTTAATTTCTTCGCTTTTGAGCAGTAAGTATTTCGCAAGGCGGCCCAGGGGTCTTCTTCGTTTAAGGGGCAGTTGAGCAACCAATCATACTACGTAGTACGGGAATTGTAGTTCACAAGTGAAGCCTCCCATGAGTGACTAGTTTGGTGGTATATTATAAATGGGTCAGTTATAAACAAATCCGTCTTTTACGGCCGACCCTAGAAATAGAACGCTCTTTGACGAGAAAGCCGTCTAGCACCTGTAGCTGGCTTGCTTCACGTCCCGCTGTTTGCTTACGAGTTTGGTAGCGAGCCGAGGCAGACGTTTGTAGATCTTGCCTCGAAGCCTCTTCACAGTTGATAGCATCACCTGCGAGGTATCAGCCTTGCCCCTCATCATTCTTTGAGAATCATAAGGACCCATTCCGGTAGTGCGAAAATCTGCTGCACTGTCTTCACTGCCAAGCTCTAGTAATAGAAAAGCAAATCAACTATCTAATCGAGCATCAATCCTAGGAATTTTCTCCTCACGGAGAGAGATCAGAAAGCTTGGCACCGGATTCCGAAGTACCAGTACCGAAGAAAGCAAAAGCTTTCGAGCGAGCAGCGACTCCAATGTTTGGTAAAGGGAATGACCCTAGATACTCAGTGGCTGGAAAAACACATCCATTTGCTCGATTTAACGAAAAAGCGCACAAGTCACGCTCGCCTGTTAGAAGTGATTTTAGGAGGAAGTTGGATTGGTATTTTCTACTGGATTTGTGCCTATAGACCAAGGATAAAGTCTCTCTCGCATAGCCGGAAAAGTAAGTACATAGTGTAGAGGGAAAGAAATAGAATCTCGTGTCGACTTGGAAATCAATAGTAAATCACAGGCAGTATGCCCTATTTTAAAACATGCAATGAGGGTACGAGCAACACTCCCCAAACTTGGCATGACTCATCGCCATCTTGTATTCATGATCTTACCTCGCCTTGGTCACAAATGCATAGCATAGGATCGAGTGGATCGGCACCCAATAGGCCAGATTTTCCTATCTTTGATGGTGGAAGAAGAATTGCGATAAATATTTTCTTATGTTCCACACTCCTTACACTACTTGGAAAGATTACTCCACCATGTATTTCACGGGTCAAGCTAAAATGTGGTTACAATCTGTAGAAAATAAGGTAGAGAGTATGAATTGGGATGAGTTCTGTGACTTTGTGTGTCTTAGGTTTGGTAAAAGATGCAGTATCAGGCACTGATCCGGCGCTTAACTCATGTGAAGCAGACTGGATCGGTTCAGGACTACATTGAGAATTTCAAGACCCTAATGCACCAAATGCTAGCACACAACCTCAACATTGATCCTGAAATATTCACTACTACTTTTGTTTTGTGGATGGGTTAAAATAAGAAATTAGGAGAGTAGTGCTTATTCAACGCCCTGCCGACTTGGATACTGCTGGCTCTCTTGCATTACGTGATAGAAATGAAATGACAGCAGCCCTCGCTGAATACCGTTCAATATCCGTTATTAGACAAATCAAGACTTTGAGTGTATCGGTATCGATAAGTTCCCGTCCCGATATCCCTGGGTTCCTTACTATTAATGGACAAGTTGGTAACATTCAATTGAGAGGACAAGTTGGTAGACGCATCCCACTCTCTTTGGGAAAAGCAGGATTCTAGCTTGCTCCCTTAAGTCTAAGAAAAAAGACAAGCCCTCCGAAAGTAAAATGAGCTGACTAGACCAGTAACCATATCTTATCGGTCATCCTATTGTTGATGAATCAAAGCGAGATCAGATTGCTCTTGATGACGAGGGTTGAAGAGGCTTTCTATTGATCCACCTACTTTCAACTGAACAGTAGTTAGTTAAGGAGTGCCGGGTTTGCTTGATAAGGGATTCTTGTTTTGACTGCTACATTAAGGGCAACGCAACTACCTCTCCTGCTTTCAATTGCTAAGGCAGTAGAGATCTGTTTAAGCGAGTGCTATGATGGTTGTCCAACTCTAGACCTTACGACAAAGAAAGAGCCAGAAACCATGTTTTCTCGACTTCTAATGAGCGCTTTCTAGCAGAACT
>CM020184.1:24088441-24099002 GCA_009805545.1 Oryza longistaminata | reverse complement strand
CATGAGTTATATACAAAGACAAAGCCACAACATGCTGGCCTGTACATACATTACTTGCAAACCGGTTGCACATCACACCACAATTAACTCATCACCAAAGCAGCATACAACATGCTCTTCTTTCGGGTATGCTCCTCATGGTATCAATTATCAAACCATAAACGTAGGAACTGTCAAGCAAAAGCAGTTCTGGGTGCAAGAACATAAAAGGAGCTTTTCTTGCTGTCCTTGTTTTCCACAGCATTAAAGAATAAGCACAGCACCCTTAACAGCCAATGACACTAACACAGCAAGTTCTCTTGTTTCGAAGGTTGGACTAACCATCTGCTACCTATTTCAGCCTAAATACCTAGGAGATCTTCCCTACTGCAATTCACGGGTAGATAAGGTTATTATTGTTGTGAATTGCAGCAATCAGAACTGATTTATATCCCATTCATGTGATCAGGCCTCGGCGAGGAGCAGCTCCCATGCCTTGCGCCTGTCACATTAAGAAGCAATTGCTGGAGCCAGCCGCCTTTTGTAGGATCATCCTGTGGTGGTCAAAGAGTTGTTGTTTCAAAACCTTCATTTTAGTATTAATTTATTAAGTACAGGAATAAGAAATTGTGGCAGCTGATGGGTTAATATCACTCACCCGGAGACAGTTATTGAATGTGCCATCCTTCAGCATGTCAGGGAGGCAAGTTTGTAGTGCAGCACATGCCCTGCCATAGACGCCGCGTAGAAAAAAATTAGCTCTGTTAGAATATTTAAGTAAAAATAATTTGATAGCACACAAATGTCAGCACAGACCTGGAATTGTCTGACAGCCTAAGGTAACATCGGATAATGTGCTTCAGCAACCTGGGGAAGGCTGCTCACAAGTGAAAACCACCATGTTTGCTAAAACCACTGCCTACAGCAAAAGAACAGCTCAGCAGTGCCACAAATGTAGCGGCAATCCAACACATCCGAGGAGAATCTTCTGAACAATGAAGGTGGCCACCTACAAAAATATTTGACTAAATCAGTGAAAATAATAGGTTCATTAGGCCTAGCTTGGCAATGAGATTTATTCTGGCCTCGTTTGAAACTTTGAGCTTCATCACAACAAAAAACTTAAGTTCCTCATGAGCTACCAACTAAATTATACCTGTGTACCTGTGTACAAACTTAACTATACCTATCAAGTTTAAACAGTTAGGTTTGGGTCAGAAAAAATGGAATTAAAAGTGGCAGCACCATACGTTGCCAAATTGCCAACCTCTCTTCAATACATATGCACAATCCACCTTTTAGGCTTAAAAAACGAAAGGGGCATTTGAGCTTAACAAAGGGAAGCCTGTTGTAGAGACAGAAAATTCCAAAGATAGCGGCAGCCTGTAATAAGAAGATTCCTAAAAGATACAAGGTGCTTACTTCACACTAACCTGGACAGGCCTATCATTTCATGGTATGCAAATTTAACCGTAGCCAAGCTACAATTCATGGTAA
Source organism: Oryza longistaminata (assembly GCA_009805545.1). Taxonomy (NCBI): domain Eukaryota; kingdom Viridiplantae; phylum Streptophyta; class Magnoliopsida; order Poales; family Poaceae; genus Oryza; species Oryza longistaminata. The sequence goes on along the minus strand of CM020184.1, from coordinate 24,097,526 downwards.
CAAAAAAAATGACACACAAAACTTCAGAGCAACATTCATCACAATAAACTTAAAAGAGAAAAAGATGATTATATTTAGAATAACATGAGATGGGTTGCGCGACAATACAGTTTTTGACGTGGTCTTTGATGTTTTCTACCTCTTTTTTTTCGTGTTGAAACTGGTTTCAAAATATTTTTTCCTTCAAAGGATAAAGCTTCTTTCAACATGTATACACGCCAGGTTGAGGATACTGAAGTTTATCAAAAGTTTTTCTGCTGCAAACTGAAATAATTTCCTCTGTGTTTGCGTAACCATGGAAATGGGAAGTGAGCTGTCAAAAAACTGGATTCGCTAACCATCTCATGTTTTATCTAAACTATAATCATCTTTTTCTTCTTTAAGTTAATGTGATGATGCTGTCTGAAGTTTGTGTGTATTTTTTTTTGTTACCATGAATTGTCAGCTTGGCTAGGTTAAAAATTTTCTGCTACCCCATCGAATTAATGATAGCCTTCCAGGGTTTAGTGTAAGGGTAAGCCACGCTGTCATCTTTAGAATCTTTCTTATACAGGCTGCCGCTCATCTTTGGAATTTTCTTGTTTCTCACCAGGCTTCCCCTTTGTTAAAGCTCAAATGCCAACCTTTCGTTTTATAAGCCAAAAGGTGGATTGTGCATATGTAATTGAGAGCGAGGTTGGCAATTTGGGGCAACTATACATGGTGCTTCAGCACTTTTAATTCATTTTTTTTATGACCCAAACTAAACCTGGTTTAAAACTTGATAGGTATATTTAAGTTTGTACACCAGGTACAGACAGGTAATACATTAAGTTGGTAGCTCATGAGGAACTTAAGCTTCTTTTGTTGATGAGAGCTCAAAGTTCAAATGAGGCCAGAAATAAATCTCATTTGCCAAGCTAGGCCTAATGAACCATTATTATTTCACTGATTTAGTCAAATATTTTTGTAGGTGGCCACCTTCATTGTTCAGAAGATTCTCCTCGATGATGTTGGATTGCGCTACATTTGTGCCACTGCTGAGCGTTTCTTTGCTGTAGGCAGTGTTTTAGCAAACATGGTGGTTTCACTTGCTGAGCAGCCTTCCACAAGGTTGCTGAAGCACATTATCCGATGTTACCTTAGGCTGTCAGACAATTCCAGGTCTGTGCTGACATTTGTGTGCTATCAAATTATTTTACTTAAATATTCTGAACAGGCTAATTTTTTCTACGCGGCGTCTATGCAGGGCATGTGCTGCACTACAAACTTGCCTCCCTGACATGCTGAAGGATGGCACGTTCAATAACTGTCTCAGGGTGAGTGATATTAACCCATCAGCTGCCACCAATTTCTTATTCCTGTACTTAATAAATTAATACTAAATGAAAGGTTTGAAACACCAACTTTTGACCACCACAGGATGATCCTACAACAAGGCGCTGGCTCCAGCAATTGCTTCTTAATGTGACAGGCGCAGGCATGGGAGCTGCTCCTCAGCCAGGCCTGGATCACATGATGGGGATATAAATCAGTCTGATTGCTGCAATTCACAACAATAATAACCTTATCTACCCGTGAATTGCAAGTAGGGAAGATCTCCTAGGTATTTAGGCTAGAAATAGGTAGCATGGTTAGTCCAACCTTCGAAAACAAGAGGAACTGTTTGTGTGTTAGTGTCATTGGCTGTTAAGGGTGCTGTGCTTATATTCTTTAATGCTGTGGAAACAAGGACAGCAAGAAAGCTCCTTTTATGTTCTTGCACCAGAACTGCTTTTGCTTTGACAGTTCCTACGTTTTAGGTTTGATAATTGATACCATGAGGAGCATACCCGAAAGAAGAGCATGTTGTATGCTGCCTTTGGGTGATGATGTTTAATTGTGGTGTGATGTGCAACCGTTTGCAAGTAATGTATGTACAGGCCAGCCATGTTGTAGGCTTTGTCTTTGTATATAACTCATGTGTACCTACACCCTCCTAAGTATCCTCTCAAAAACAAAAACAAGTGTGCATATTCTGCTAAAATTTAATAAGATGTAGAGTATGGTACTTTATCAAATGACCATGCTACATCTAGTCAACGCCTAGAGCATGATAGATAGAAGTGCGCTCACAATGGAATATCTTTATATATTTGAATCCCGCTAGCTTTTAAAGCTTAACATGCAAATCTATCAAAATATCTTAAATCACATACAAATATAACATATCATTTATTATTTAATACATTCTAGAGCTTAATATATAAGCATGTCGAATTATCTTCCCATATCATTTCCACTTTATTTCATTTCTGCAATATGCAGCATACATTCATCCATGTATTTCTCCATGTATTTCCTAGCAATACCTAAGACATCAACTAATTATTTACTACAGAAAAGAGGTCGTGAAAATTTAACTTCGGTCTCAAATATATTATTTTAGAATGTGTTACAGGTATAGTCGCATATTACGATACATTCACCAGAGTGTGTTATGCGGTTTATATCGTGGCGTGTTCTCGTCTATATGGCCTGCACATGTAACGGTGGTAAGCTCATGTGTTACGGTATAGCGTGTGTATGCGTCTGCATGTGTAGTGGTGTGTCTCGCGTAATCGGATGGCCTAATCAGCCAAAGAAAAAGCTAAATTTTAAATTTTCAAACTTAATTTTGAGATTAATTTTAAGATATTTTCAACGTAGTTTTTTTTTTCAACATTAGCTTTTAAGTCACGAAGAACACATTTATAAAAGTTTTACCAACAAATTCATTTTTATTTCCTAAGAAGCCGTTTTGACTTATTAGGAAATAAGCCTAACGATGGGGACCGAAAACTATCTACTAGAAAATGCAGCAAAAATTACTTCTTTTGTTTCTTCTTTGTTACAAAAGGACAAGGAAAACGAAGGATGAAACCCCGGATCATCTCCACCTCCACGGCTGGCTGGCTGGCTCCACGTCGGACCCATCTCTCTCCCACACACACGCCTTCGCCTTCGCCTTCGCTTCGCTGCACCCATCGGAGCCACTCAATTCTCCCAGTCCCTCCCCAAGAACATCCCAATTGCCAATTTGGAAGCTTCTACTACATGGAGCACCACCACTGCACCTAGTCCTAGGCGAAGGAATCCAGAAGATCAAGAAACGCGCGCCATGGCTTTCCTCCTCCCCAAGCTCACCCCGCCGTCCTGCAAGTCGCCGCCGAGCCCGACCCCGCTGAAGTCGCAGCTCGGCCTTCCCGCCGGCGCCGGCGGAGGGAAGCTCCAGGCCGTGGCCCCGAGCCACCTCAACCTCCTGCTCCTGCTCGGCGCCTCGCAGCAGCAAGAGGCCGCCGCCGCCGTCCCGACGCCCAAGAGCCGGAGCAAGAACGGTGGCGGCCGGAGCGGCGGCGGCGGCGGGGAGGACCCGCGGAGGTCGGATTATTACCTCAACCTTGGGACGGCGGTGCGCACGCTGCGGGACGACCTGCCGGCGGTGTTCGTCCGGGAACCCAACTACGACATCTACCGGTAAAAATTAATCTTCGCTAATTACTTTCTTCGTATTATCGTTATTGCTATAGATTTTGAGTTTGTTACTTTTGCTTATTATTATCCTTGTTGCTGTAGTGAGAATTTTTAGTTTGCTAGTTCGTCAGTGAATAAATGTCCAGGGGGAACTGAAGCTGAAAGCTTCCACTAAAACTGGGCAGAAGTTTTCAGTGTTTGTGCTAGTTGGCTGATCATGGAAAATGATGTGCAAGTCAACATAGAAACGGAGGAAATGATTGGTAGAATGATAATTTATCATTGTCAAGATTTCCATTAAAAGAGAGTGTCATATTCAAGATTGATAATTGAATCAACTGATAAACATGGAGACTGAGAATTGGATCAACTGATAAGTTTACACTTTCAGAGAGCAGTGACAGGTAGCACTAGCAGTCGATATACCACCAGCAATTACAGCAGTTTGTGTAACCAAATGATTCTTGATTCTAGTCATGTATGAAGAACACTAGTTCTTGACTTCTTGTAGTTTCATATTTATATTATTTTTGTTGATATATTCTACAGTTATTCTTGTAAAATGGGCACTAAAAACACTCTTTGCATCACACTGCAGTGAAGATATCACATTCGTCGATCCGTTGAACACTTTCCATGGAATCGACAACTACAAGACAATCTTCTGGGCTCTCAGATTCCATGGGCGCCTACTCTTCCGTGAAATCGGGCTTGACATATCACGCATTTGGCAACTGACAGAGAACTCCATAGTTGTCCGGTGGGAGCTGTGGGGAACCCCGCGTGTCCCGTGGGAATCATATGGTTGCTTCAGTGGCACCTCGAGATACAAGGTCGACAGGAACGGGAAGATTTACGAGCACAAAGTCGATAATTTGGCACTGGACTTTCCCCGGCCAGCAGCCAAAGTAGGCAGCATTGCTGACATTGTCGTCGCCTCATGCCCACCAAGCCCCAATTTGACGTTCTGGGACATGGTTGGGAGTACTGGTGATGGGTGCTCATGGGCAAATCTCTACCAGGCGGTGGTGGAAACCGTGGAGCGGGAAGGCAATGATCCTGTTGGCATTGCCATTGAAGGTCTGCTTACTTGTTCATAGGATGGAATGAGCTTCAAGGCTAGCTGCTTGGTAGTGAGCTTTCTTAGGGAAGATGTATAGAAGGTGGATACATAAATCATAATGCTATTAATCTTGGTATACTGTAGCTCTAGAATAACAATTTTAGATGCAATACATGGTAGATAACTATGTCTCAGAATCTTTGCCACACATTTTGGATTGTTTCTACCAGTCTCTTATGTCTCAAAAGTTAATGGCTATTCTTAGCAGGTCTTTCAATATCCTAAATTATGAAAATGAAGGTTGCCAAAATGCCAACTTGCCATGAACATTTTGTGATATATCAGCCCCTCTGTTTGGCAATTTTTGTACTGCTTGCTGAGAGAGCATATTCGGCTGTGAAATACTGTTGGCATCCATGAATTATCAAGGGAGAGCGATGTGAGATGCCTTTGAGCTTAACGAATATTCACTCGCGTTTTGGTTCAGTGTACAAGACCTGGAGCTCTGAATACAGCACAAAGCATGTTGGCTTGCTGTTTGGTTCGACCTGGTGTGTGTTTTCTGCTACAAGAAATAACCATATATATATATGAACCACTATGAACCTTAGTAGACATACTGCACCTTAATATTAATCTCTAATCTATACTAAATGTCACCATCTGAAACAATCACATGGCTTTAAAGTTGGCTTGTGAAAAGTAAGCAATCTGTTACTGGATTCTGAATGTCTGCATCTGCACAAAAATGCGTCCACTGAAGTTTGCTACTGAAAAGCGAAGAAAATGTCACCTTCCATGGAAAAGAGAGGAAGCATATCATTGTTATATCCCATTATCTAAAAGAAATCATTGTTATATCCTGGCTCTACCAGAGTTAGGTTGCAAGCAAGTTTCAGGTGAAGGACGAGAAATTTTCTTGTATGGTACAGAAAATGACAAATATCCCTGCCTCCCAAAGTTAAGATTTTTGCTGTTTGAAACTTTATTCATTCAAGTACAGTACTATACATTACTTCCCTTAACAAAAAGGTTAATTCGTTGATGATTTGTTTGTACTTTTCGTATCAGTTCTTGACCTCAAATGATCACTGTCCGCTTCACTTCGTCAGATTAGCTCACCAACAACTATCAATATGGTTCAAAGTCAAGTAGGTCCTTAACAAGGTTTGTTCTAACTACCCTATCAGACTAATCCTCACGCAATCACGGATGCCATGCAGATCTCAAATGGACATCTTTGGACCTGTTCCAAGAAAGGAGGACACAAATGCAATATAGTTCATGGACTTTGGGTGAATCAAAACCCCTTTTGATGCGAGATTAGGATTTCTATCAATGAAATGACTATAAGGTAAGCCAGTTATACCTTCTTATGTAAAAAAAAAAGAAAAAAAAGAAAAAAAGATTTGAACCCTGGTCGGTAGCTTCTCACCGGAAGGCATTTATCACCATGCTACAAGCATGTTTATGGACTTGGGTGGATCATCAGGCGAATAATCTGAATTTCTACACTGAATTCCACAGGATGGGCCTCATCTTTTCTTTATGCTTATATTTTCTTTATGCTTATGTTTATCAGCCAAAATTTGAATTTTCAACCTTAAATTTGGAGCTGATTTTTGGGTTTTCTCATCATAATTTATTTTTCAACCTTTGCTTTTAGATCACTAAGAACACGTATATAAAAGTTTTATTTACAAATTACTTTTCGTTTGCAAATATGATGTTTGGCTTATTCCACAAATAAGCGAAATAATGGACCATATTAACGGATTCATGACTTTTTCTTGAGCTACTACCATATTTCTCTCCCCCTACTTTAACTGTTTAACTTTTTTTAATGGTAACTGTTTGACTGGTTCAGCAAAATAATGCCATGTTTTTCTCGTGTTTTGACAGTGATTAGTGAAACTTAAAAGACAAAGCATCATATGTACAGGATTGCCAAATCTTAAAGTAAGCTCATGGTGACAGTGAAATTGTGCAACTCTAACCAACTCTAGTAAGAGACTTTTAAATAGCTTAGTACTAGTAGTATAATATTGGATTAGTGGATTCTAGAAAAAGAAAAATATTGGACCAGTGACCCAAGAAATCAAGATTTCCATATGCCACAATTCATATGGTCTGGGACCAAGGACATAATGGAGTTGCCAACTTCTCCACACTATACCTGACAATGCCAAAAGCACAGAAATTGGCACATGGATCGGTTTAGCTTTTTGTAGCATTTGGGGGAATTTTTTTTTAAAAAAAAGCCCAATGGCTAACTCAGCAAGAAGTGGCAAAATTGAGAACATTATAACTCAAGAAGAAAAAAAAAAGCCTAATGAATAACTCAGTAAAAGTGAAGACCTTTGGCAAAATCAGCTTCCAGAATTATTTTTTCGTTAGAAGAGTTTCAGTTTTCAAATGCAGCTTACCTTTGGTTGGTCTACAACTTAGAAGTTATTGGTGTGTAAACGCACAAGATTCGTCAAGAGAAACTGTTGAGCTACTTTATACAGAAAAATTCAGCTTAAGTACTCCATTTGGAAGGTTTCTGAAGAAAAGATCAAGAAAGAGGAGGCACACACTGACGTCTGACAAGAGAAAGCAGGTAAACTAACCCCATGAACAGCTCAAAAAGTCCTTGGCATATCAACAATTGGGAATGAAGGAAAGAGTCCATTTTGGAATTTTGAAAGTGATTAGCTGCCTTTCACCTCAAAATTTCAGCAGCTAGTGATCGCTTTCCTTTTGGCTGCTCTGAAACAACTTACTAATGTTGAAACATCAATTAAAGATGATAAACAGACAACAGCAACAAGAAGAAACAAGATTTAGTATGTTTATGCTTAATTACTCGCATTTTACTGAGGAAAGATAAGTGCTAGCAACATTTTTTCATAGATAGTTTTTAGGAGAAGAGATAATCAGATAAGCTACCTACATGTCTTTGCAGTTGAATCACGCAAGAAGAAATCAAGAAATAGCCAGTGCCGACCGACAGATTGAAATAATAGCCAGGAAAACAGGTGAGCTACCTGTTAAAAGTTGTTATTGGTCCACAATTTTGCTTAGTACTTTGGGTCCCTGGGGCATTGGGCATGAGCAAGCGTGTGCATGAATGAATTGGCTTTTGCTAGTAGTACAGAGTATTACACTTGAGACTGACAGGTGACCAGCAAAACAAATGGGACAAGTACTTGTGGATACAGTACTCCTACGTCGTACAGTACAGCAATTGCATCATTCTTGTCAGTGAATTCAGTTTGTAACTGAAAGAATGACCAACTGTTCTCCTGTCGTCATAATTCTGATCATTCCTGCATGCTCTTGATTCCATTTTTTTTCCCAAAAAGAGAAGAAAAAACAAGAAATCTTAGCTGAATCTTGAGGCATTTTATGGAAACTGGAAGCACGATGAACTGACGAAGTGATCCATTCTGAATCATCTTCAGAAACAATCAATACAAAGCTATAGCTATTGCCAATTTTGCCATCTCTCTGATATAGACGAATTTTGCCGGTAAGTCGCAAGAACAAACGAATCTAACGCCTTGCTCGCGCGCAATCGCGGCAGGCAGCAGCAGCATTTTGATTTTTTTTCTTCTTCTTCTTCTTCTTCAGCTGCTGTTCTGGTCGACGAGCACGTGCACGGTGGCGGACACGGCGGCGTCGGTGGCGATGACGACCCGGTTGCCGGAGACGTTCCGGAGCGCGTGCCCCGGGAACGCGTCGCCGGCGACGAGCGAGTACTGAACGTGCTCGATCCTGTCCGGGAACAGCAGCACCGGCGAGAAGTCCACCGTCCACGAGCTCCCGTTCCCCTCCGCCGCGGCGCGCGCCGTCGTCGACCTCACCGTCATCCCCGTCGCCGCGTTCTGCGCCACGTACACCTGCTCCACCGTCGCGAACTTGCCGTCGAGCTCCACGATGTCCACCCCCTTCCCCCTCCCGTTGAACAGGTTGCCGACGATCTGCACCCCCCTCGCCACGCCATTGACGGCCTTGAGCACGACGTTGGCGTCGCCGAGGAAGAAGGAGCCCGAGACGTGGAGCAGCACGGGGTCCTCGGCGACGATGCCGGTGTAGTCCATGTAGCAGTTGGTGATCCACGTCTGCGTCAGCCCGGGCACCTTGAGGTAGATGCCCGCGCCGCCGAACCCGGTCGCCTTGTTGTAGCAGTGCACGCCGGAGATGGCGTTGGCGCCGCCGGGAGAGATAAATATGGGCAACCAATAAGGGCCCCAATTTGGATCAAAATATTGGACTAGCAAACTTTTTTTGAAATCATTTTCTCCCTCATTTTTTTAGATTTCAAACATATGAGCTCAAACCTCTTGGTGTTTATTTTCCTTTGAAAGTAGAAGGCACTTTATCTCTCCTCTTAACTTTATTCTAATAATATTTTCCCTAAAATTCATTCGATTTCTTGTGGAATATTCAAACATATGTTTAATTTCAATGCTACTTCAATACCTACAAGATTGTGTATATCATGACGTCCAATTTATGTTTTTTCTTTCTCGTTCTTATTTTTTTCTCAATTCATGTGTTCCAAAG
>CM020184.1:24056595-24088265 GCA_009805545.1 Oryza longistaminata | reverse complement strand
TGAACCTGATTCCCAGTGTCGCCGCCGAGAACACCACCACGTCGGAGACGGAGTTGTCGTTGCCGTCGAGGCGGATGCCCGTGCCCGTGAACGACCTCTCGCCGGTCGCCGCGCGGCGGTCATGTGCTGGCCGAGGAACGTGTTCCGGACGAACTCTCGTGGCCGCCGCTCACCGCGACGCCGTCCGTCGCGAAGTGGACGACGTAGCAGTTGTCGACGCCGACGCGGAGCGAGTCAACCACCGCACGCCGCCGCCGCGGTAGTTGCAGTCCAGCATCAGGTCGCGCAGCGTCACGTTACTCGTAAGGAGTCTAAAAGAGGCCTTATTCGTAAGATCTTCCCGTTTATTACACAGCCCAAGATTAGGAAATTAAGGGAGATGTGTATATTAGAATCAAGTTTATCGAAATAATGACTCTTCCTCCATTCATAAGAAATGGACCCTGAATCCCCGATGTGTACCGATATATCATCAGATATTTGTCATTTTCACGGAACGAGAAAGCCTCTATTCACGATCAACGAGCATCCAGTGACGCTATTTTCATTGGCAACATAATGGCCCCATAGAAATCTTGGGAGGCTTGTCAGGAGCTGGACAGCAAAGGAATAACTTCTCTTTCAGAGATAGACAGTTGGGACCAGACCAGACATCAAGAACGAACCATTGATGGCTCCATGCCACTTCAATCGACAACTTTCATCAGTTTAGGCATCTGCTGTTCTATCAACTTATGTTGTACCAGTAGTCTCGTTGCTGTAGCAAAAATGGTGGTAGCCATCGACAGCATGGCAGAACAGATAACGAACCAGCTGAATATTGCTACAAGATGCTTTCATCTCAAGCATGCAATTGGGGTTCAATCATAGAGAACACAATTTTATCAACAGGTTAGTGCCTTCAAAGGCCACCAACATTGCTCCCAGATTCAGAACAGCCTCATGCATATACAGCGTCACAAATAAACGGGTCCATCAAATAGCTGATAGACCCACATAAAAGGTTACAAGTCTAGCAAACCTGGCAATTTATGTTACATATGCTCTGCACCAAGGGAGATGCTATTGTCAAGACACTAGGCTATATTACATTGTCGAAGTTATTGTGCACAAATACGACTGCAGCGCAGGCATTTTCGAAGAGGTTCCATGTAGATGCAACCCATGACAATTAGAATGATGGGGGCCATGCCAATAAGATTAGACCCCATAAGTATAGCTGGAGCTGTTAGAACTTGAAGGCCAAATATGCCGTAGATAAAATATGGTTACCCTTCTTCAAGCTCCATCATTTGAGCTCCAATACAAGTCGCTTCTTTCAGTTGAGTAACCGTATGGCAGATGAGGCCCATAAACAACATTGCCATTCAAATATGTCATCTGGTCCGCTTGTGACACTGCCTGATAAGCATTTGGAATACTGCCTTGAACTGTAGTGTTCTGAACTAAGTAGATGTTGCTATTGATATCATTTGGGTTAGCCTTTGTCCTGCTGCGGGCAGAGCGTTTGTTTTCCACAGGGCTATCTGCACTCAGCCTAACCATTTGCTGCTGGATTTCATTCAGTGGGTTACAAGCTAATTTTGATTTAGCAGTTTTCTTTGCATCAGAGGACTTGAATTCAAGCCTGTATAGGGCAAAAGCATCACAATCATTGATCTCATACTCATAGAGGTGCCATTCATAGCTGTTAGATGGTTGTGGATCCATGTAATAGGACCTCTTCAGACCCCCAAAATCTTTCATCACTTGCTTCCTTGATTCATGCCAACCACGGCCATTGTAATCTGGCAATGACCTTTGCTTTCGATTTCCACTCTCAAATGCTCGTCTTGGCTTGTCAAAGAACAGCCACTCTCTAATAGATTCACCCTCAAAAATGTACAGATCAAAAAGTTCTGCAACGATAGAAATGAACCAGCGATTAATTCAAACACTTGTCCATGCCAATACAATGGGAGGGGTTATGTAGCAATAACTTACCAGGTGCATTCCATGGGGACTTCGCAGTTGCAGCCCCTTCACAGACAGGAATACCAACATGCTTTCCTTGGATTTTTGCACTAAGGGCAGCAAACAGAGGGCCATCTTTTAAATCGATACCTCTTGGACGGATCACAGGCATTGTGCCTGGTGGACCCTCTTCCTTCACGGCCAAATCAGCATGATACATGCTGCAATAATCTTGCCACCTTTCTGATCCTTGAGCAGGCCGAGGGCAGTCCCAGAGAGCGCATTTGGGCCTCAGGAATGCAGCAGGTACTGGAGACATTGTATTGAGCAAGTCTGACATGTGGAGGAAAACATCTCCAGCATTTTGTCCACAGTTACTCGTATCAAGATATGCATTAGGGGGTAACTCTTGTGGCAAATTGAACTGTGGATATTCCAGCTGACCAGTACTTTCCAGATTATTGAGAACATCTGAATTGTATCCAGGAAGGTACATCTTGTAATTATCATCATAAAGGAAATCCTCAACAGTAAGTTCCTGGTTAACATAATACATCTGCAAGGACAAGGTAAGATCTTGTTAAAATTAGCTCTCCTCTGTCAAACTTTAAAGTCAAGATTTAAGAAATGTGGCAGAAAGGCAAAATCGCAAGTAACATGATGATATGTGTTCTTGCCTATTGCATGCACGTCGAATACATGAAGACAATCCGTTGTAGCAAAAGAAAAAAAAAACATCATTAGGAGGATCACATGACAATTACAATGCCAAAGAGGTCATAAGAGCTCAGAAATAGGCAAAAGAAAAGTTCCGGGCAATGTCTTAACCTAAAATCTAAAATGCAATACTGATAAAAGAATTATCTATCATCAGAAAGAGCAGATACATAAGTCCTTTGTTTTATTCTCTGAATACACTAGAAATAAGATTTATTGACCACATATTGAGTGCCCAAAAATTGCATTAGCAAAGGAAAGATTCAGATCACAACTACAAGAAAGCAATCACAGATAATTTCTTAGTTCAATTCCAATACAAGAACAATCCTTGTACCAATCAAGAGGAACAGAAACAGAAGCTTTTTGTTCTTCTCCAAGTGTCCCACACAATTAAACACACTATAGCTTCGCTTAATTAACCCAATACGCAGATCCCAGTTACAATAAGCAATATAACGAACATCAGATTTCTTAACTACACGGTCCAAGTTTACCGTTGTAAGCTAAGTGCATCACTGGCTCACATTCTTCAAATTCACAATTAACAAGTTCTCATCTACAGTTTAATTTCAAGGGCTGGGCATGCATGTTGACTAATGCTTGGCTGGGCCAGCCACAAAAACCTGTTTGGTCCCATCCCAACCACAACCATGACAAGTCCCATGCTCATGTTCTTTCTCAACCTCGCAGACCTCCAGGAGCTCTCTCCACCCATGTAACTCCTTCACCCAATCAGCATTACTAGAAATCATCAACTTTGAGATGATAAAGCATACATTGCTTAACATTGTCCAAGACGCATGCCAAGGCTATAGAGTGTGCATCTGTACGACCAGGCACATTGAGCTTCTGGCCTTCCCTTCCACATTGACCCCCTTATTCTAAGATGGCAGAAACCCACCTGTTTAACTGAAATTTCAGTCTTACTGGCTTGATCAATGTCTTGCAAGTTTTTGTTACACCTTTTGTTGGTATTAAATTTATGCACTCGGTCCCTTATCCCTCACAAAATACCCTAATTCTAGCAAATCAATATGCAAACCCTCAATTCAGAACACAATCATCCCAAAATCACCAGTTTAGAGATAAAATCACCCGCCACAAGTGTAATAAAGTTCCAGCAGAATGAATACCTGGATATATGAAAGATGGGATAAAGTTGTTCAACGATTGCAGCAGCAAACTTAACAGCGGGGAAAGAAAGGTAAACAAAACATTACTAACTTGGGAGTGGTAAATTGCAGCAATGTCAAAAACCCATGTCATATGTATCCCAAAGAGCAGAAGAACGTTAACAACAATGCTTTGGACACACTAGCTGTGCACCGTCCATTTGAAATCTCCATTACAATGCGAAACCAAAGCTTTCCTGTTGTGGTTACGGCGAGGCCTATTTGCATTACCGACAGAGGGCAAGCACAAGTGCACATGAAGTTTGTCTACACAAGAAAAGCAGAAACTCCCACTAAATGATTTAACGGGTCTGTTTTTGCAGATCACATTATATCCAACTAAACGCACACAACAAGGACTTCATTGAACATCTCTACAAACACAACAAAGTAGACAAATATAATTGATAAACCAGAAAAGCACACCACAGGCACAAAATCACACCGAACCAAAAAGCCAAGCCGCTCACATCTCTGAAGAAACACTCACGTTTCCAAGGATCCACATCCACCCTACTAATAGGGTGCCATTGTACCATAGTTCGCATAAAGATTGGAGCTTCCGTTCGACAGACTAGTAATAAAAAGTTAGAAAATCTTATACCTGATCATGGAACACCGCGGCAGCGGCAGGTGCCAGCATCCCTCCACCACTCGCCAGAACTCCCTGACCTGGCGACTGCGGCTGCTGCGGCACCGTCAGATCAGCCGGGGAGGCCACCGCTTCCTCCGGTGGCTCCGGCTTCATGTCCTGGCCGCCCTGCGCCTGCGCGTGGCCGTGGGCCTGGTTAGCCGACGGCGGGTGCTGCTGCTGCTGCTGCTCGACGAGCTTGCTGGTGGCGTCGTCCTCCTCCTCCTCGGCCGCCGCCAGCTGCAGCAGCCGCAGCGTCTCCGACGGCGGATCCGACAGCGCCCGGTTGTTCCCCTGCTGCTAACCGAAATCCGCCCCCCAATGAAAGCGTGAGCCGAGGAGAAGCCTAGAAATGGAGGACGGTGGGGAGGGGGGGGGGGGTGGGGGCGTGATGCGCTTGCCTGGAGGGAGGAGGCCGGGGAGGAGGAGACGCTGAGCTCGGCGCGCCACTCGCGGAGCATCTGGTGGAGCTGCGCCTCGAGCACGGCGGCGTCGGTGGAGCGGGCCTCCTTGCGCGCGGACTGGAGCCCGGAGAACATCTCCTGGAGGTCGTCGACGCGGGTCTTGGCGCGCGCCCTGAACTGCTGGTGCCGCGCCGCCCCCGCCGACGACCTCCCCGCCGCCGGGCCCTCCCCATCCCCTCCTCCTCCTCCTCCTCCTCACCCGCGCGCGCCCGGTTCGCGAGTTCGAGGCGAGGGAGATGCTCTTCGTTGATCTCCTCCTCCTCCTCTTCGACGGGGAGAGGAGAGGAGAGGAGAGGAGATGGGCGTGTGATGTCGTGTTGCTGGTTCGGCTCTTCCGCTTTTGGTCCGCGGCCGCTGCCACTTTGTTGGGTGGGGGTGGGGGTGGGAGAGTGGGCTGCTGCTGCTGCTGCTGGGCCCGCCTCGCCTCGGCTCGCGACGGCGGCGGCAAAAAAAAAGGGGAGGGAGTAGGCGACGCGCGCGCGCGCCGCGGATGGATTAGGCTAGGGACGAGTACACGACAGGGGAGGGGGGGGGGAATCCACGAGGAGGAATCCACGAGTCGTCAAAAGCCGAAAGAGCCGTCCCGGCAACGGCCACGGCACAACACAACTCGTCTTCGTCGACTCGGGACGGCTTTTTTTTTTTGTGTAGCTATATTTATGGCGCCACATTTTTCACTAAAAAATAGTCGGCATGTATTTATATTGTAAGTTCCTAAATTACATATATAAGTTTAATTACATAGTAAAACTCTAAAATTACATATGTAAGTCCTAAAATTACATATGTAAATTCAAAAATTACATACTAATTACATATGTAAGTGGGGTATAACTACTGTGTAAGTGGCTAAGAAAAATCAACTATAGCATATGCCGTGAAGAGAAGTGAATAGGAGGGACGATATGTGTGTGGGAGAGATCTAGCTCAGCCAGCCCGCTATGCACGCGGACACCATGGCACCATCGTGCGGCGAGGAGACAGCCAGCTCGATCATCTGACGGTTGGTTCAACCGACTGAAATCCATCCTATTTTATGGCGACATATTTTTAGCAATCCCGTTTTTTTTTTTGTTCGTGCAGTCTTGAAAAGAAGGAACTTCTGTTTGTGCCTATCCTATAGTCGCCGCCGCTCTCTCCGGTTTGTTTGTGTTTATACTTTGCTTCGAAGTCTCGAATAAAGTCGTCATCTGATTTTGGTCTTCCTTTTGAAAGATCGTCTTGTAGTTGTAGTCGTATTTTAGGGTGCGGGGTACACGACTATACGCGGTCTCTATGAGTGGAGTGTTTGGATATTGCGATCGGAAAAAGGACATGCATGGTATCTGGATTCTGGCCATAGATAATCTTTTGAGATACAAGTGCATGTAAGTGTCTCGTGATATCCAAAGGAAGATCAGATTTCATGAAGAAATAAAGGTCGAATGAATTATCCAGTCTACCCAAGGTTCTACCTTTTTTTCTGTGGTAATGTCTCCGCTATTGTAAAAAGGTGGAGTTTCATTCGTCCATCCTCCTTTACATACTATCTTGTATAGTGCCAGACCCACTATGATGCAAGTAAAATGAACAAGTATGTTTTTCTCCCGTTTATCACAAATTTAGTAATTTTAAAAAAACTATTGTACTTGTTAGAAAATAAACTATCAAGCGGCGCTTTTATACGTTACACGCTTGCATTTCAAAAGCCCACTTTGCATCAGTAAAAAAAGAAAGAAAAAAAAAGTGTGCAAACTCCATATCCATGAAAACCGAAGTTGACCACCCAACCGGCTTCCTCATTACACTAAAAAATGAAAGTCCGCGAGATTATCCAAACTCCCTATTCCTTAATAGGGATATCTATTGCAACTAACGTTGCGTTCGGCCAGGGGCGGATCCATAACCAAATTGAAAGAGGACTTATCTCCTTCTTCAGTCCCCCCTACTTTTTATTTTCTCTCTCTTCTTCCCCTTTCATCTCTCCTTCTATCAATGGTGATCAAGCTGGTTAGGGGACTCGAGTCCCCCAGCACCCACGCTGAAACAAGGGACTGATACCAAGTGGCTACACGTGAGTAAGGTATACGTGTGTAACCGGATCAGCGGGTAATAACCTCTCACCGCACGTCCGATCAACGGCCCAGAATCTCTCGTGCCCTCCTCCTGTGGCTGGTAACCGGACACATCGCCCCCACCTCGCCCGCTCGTCGCTCCGTCGCCGCAAGCTCGCACCCCCCTCACCCCGTGGGGCCACGTCTGCTCGCTCCAGGACACGCTGAACCCCACTCCTTCTGTCCCCACATGTCATAGACTAAACTGTTCATGTACATAGCCCACTCCCCCTCTCCTCCCCGTCTCTTCTCCGGTCGGTTTCCCAGCCCGAGAGGGGTTCGCCGCCATTGCCGCCTCGCTCCTCGTCTCGCGGGAACGCCGCCGCCATTAGGGCTTTGGGCTTAGGAGGCTCGCGGCGATGTGGTGGAGGGCCGCGAGGGCTCGCCGGCGGATCACGGGGGCGCGGGCGGCGTCCACGGCGCGGCGGCGGCGGCGGGGGAGAAAGAGCTGCCGCGCCGTGGTGGTGCCTCGGTTCGGAGGGCCGGAGGTGCTGGAGGTGAGGCAGGGGTGCCGGTGCCCGATCTGAAGCCGGGGGAGGTGCTCGTGCGCGCGCGGGCCGTCTCCATCAACCCTGGACCTGCGAGTGAGCGCTCCGCTCTGGACTCCCTCTCCTTGGGAACATTTTTTTTATTTATTATTTTCGATATGTTGGGTAGAAAAATTGGCACGGGTGCACGTTTTGGGTCAATCTTTGCACTGTAGGTAGTAGTCACTGGTCAGTTGGTGATATCTGCTAATGCAACAGAGTGGTGGATTATGTTTAATGCTATATGAACTAGGAAGGGAGGAGTGTAATCAGCAGTACGTTTATAGTTTGTGATCCCCAGATGAGAAATGTTGTGTTCTCATTTTCTTTAAGGAACCAAAAGGCCAGGTGACCCCAGTCCCAATTTTCATGGAATTAGATACCAAATAGGTCTACAACAGTTTTGAGTTAAGTTATACTCTGTTTGAAGCCTGGAATTAAGCAAAATGCAGTTGACGTGAACAATCGGACATGCATATATTCTTGTGCTTTCCAAATTGTGAAATGGAATATATTGTTCTTTTGGTGAATTTTAATTCATCTCATAAAAATGTCTGTCCTCAGATGCGGTCTGGTTATGGGCGTTCAATATTTGAGCCAGTCCTACCTCTGATCATTGGCCGGGATATAAGTGGTGAAGTTGCAGCTACAGGGACTTCTGTGTCGTCCTTTTACTATTGGGCAAGAAGTGTTTGGTGCTTTGCATCCAACAGCCATAAGAGGGACATACACCGATTATGCAATTCTTTCACAGGATGAGCTTACTCCCAAACCATCTACACTCAGTCATGTGGTATGAATTCATCAGATAACTCTTCTCTTTGTAACATTGATACTTCAAAATATCATTTCAGGATCACGTCAATTTTTTCACCATTAATCTTGGCATAGTATGAACTGGACAGACCTGCTCCTCTCCCCTGGATGTATGCAATATGTTTATTCCATTTCAGGAATGTACAACAGTGCATCATATTTTGTATTTAACAGGCATTGCGGCTAATGGATGATGATTGGAAGTAGGAACACCTTTGTGTAGATTTTAACAAAAACCCATCCTTTGAAAGCTTTTTAATGAAAGTTATAAAAGGTTTTAGTTCATGTTTATTGTTTATTGAGGAGAGAACAATTTCTATCTTCTTAATTAGATAGCCCAGGATTTGGTTTCCAATGTTACTTGTATGTGAAAAAGATATCGTACTGCAAGCTAATCGAATCAAGTTTTGTTACATTTCAGGAGGCTAGTGCTATCCCATTTGCTGCTTTGACTGCATGGCGTGCTTTACATGGTACGGCTCGAATTTCTGAAGGGTATGTCTGGTTATACCGCCGCAGTTTG
Organism: Oryza longistaminata; assembly: GCA_009805545.1. Classification (NCBI taxonomy): domain Eukaryota; kingdom Viridiplantae; phylum Streptophyta; class Magnoliopsida; order Poales; family Poaceae; genus Oryza; species Oryza longistaminata. The sequence goes on along the minus strand of CM020184.1, from coordinate 24,079,366 downwards.
CTAAAGACAACAAGTTCTTTTGTTGCCATTGTTGCTGTTTCCAATAACTTGCATCTACCTTTACTTTTGATTTATTGGATAGTTAGCATGGTAGGTAAGTACGTAATTAGTGACTTTTAAATGGATTTGGTATTAAAAAGTGTGCTCCTCATAGTTTGCTTGTGTGGCAGACCGCTAGAAGCATACTACTACCAAAAATTCATCTCCTTTCATAAAGTTTCAGGTTTTTTCTCATAAATCTAGTGCATATGTAAATTCTTAATTTTAATGGTGATCTGCGCTACACTTCCCTTTCTTCGGGTTCTATTGTATAAACATAAATTATGCAGAGAAGTTGTAATCTCTTGTAGTCAATCCAAAAACCAACCCTATTATTTAGGCCCAATTCACAGTACAAACTTTTCTTATCAGTAAAATGTTATTTCATGTCTGATGTCTGGTTGAGTGGTTACATATTGAAGTTATGATCATCCTTCCTTTTGAACTGAATGCAATTAATTTTTGTTTTAGACAAAGAGTACTTGTGATTGGTGGAGGTGGGGCTGTTGGGCTAGCTGCTGTTCAGCTTGCAGTAGCTGCAGGGTGTAGTGTTTCTGCAACCTGTGGAACTAAAAGTATTGAACAAGTGTTGGCCGCTGGTGCTGAAAAAGCTATCGATTACACTGCTGAGGTAAATGCTTTCAGAACTCCAAATCTTTGTCCTTATATTTTCTTTACGATGATGATGATATAGTGAATTCTTTTGCCCTTGCACTATTTTAGGTATCAACACAGGCAAGCCATATCCTTGATATGTCAAGCTATCTATTCCATCCATTTCATATTATAAGTCGCTTTGAACATTTTTTCTAGTCAAACCTTTTTAAGTTTAATCAAATTTATAGAAAAAGTTATCAATATCTAAAATGCCAAATTAGTCTAGTTAAATCTAATATTGAATATGTTTGTTTTGCGTTGAAAGTGCTACTATATTTTTCTATAAACTTGGTCAAACTTAAAGAATTTTGACTAGAAAAAAGTCATAGCGACTTATAATATGAAACGAAGGGAGTATATATTTATTTGTCTTTGCTAAGATAGGATTGTTACACAGCAGGAATGGATATTTAATGGTACCATGGTGCCTTAGATGCTGTTTAGCCATTGTGGCTCGTAGTTTTGTTACCACATTATCTGATAAACTCATGCTTACATGGAGACATATGAACTCTGAATCGCATATTTTTCATTGACTTTGCGCTGTGAAGCTGCGCACGGAACTGATAGCAGCTAGCAGTTTTTCATCTTCTTAGCTGTGGAATCTCTCATTTCTCCTACAAGGCTACACATATGCAATGTTACACTTGACATGTTATTTTCTTAGGTCTAACGTGACTATTTTCTTTTCTTCTTGCATCAATACAAAACATAGTACTTTATACTTATAGATTATCGGGGAATGCTATTAGTACAACTGCACAGTAGAAGAGTGTTTGAACCGGTTTTCAACATCATTCAAAACTTGCAACTCATTGCCACTTGTGGCTGGTGGTGTCAGGTACACAACTGCAGCATCAGTGGCCAACACAATACAGTTTAGACGGGTTGGGAGAAACCCAGAACGAACAGCCCATTGCTCAGTAGTTATATGTGGCTTTGAGCTATTGTGTAATTCATTGTGCCTGGTAAATATAGGAGAGGACTGAAGTCTTCCATTATTCTCCATGAGTGAGAAAACATTAGTAAATTTTGTGTCAGGGACACAGATCGTTACTGCGATTGGATAAAATTGTTAACTCTCTAGTTGTCCTGTAGATTTGCTTTTCTTTTTCTCTTTAAGAAATTTCCCTAGATGAGTACCATCTTCTCCATAATGTTCATATTTTATGGTTTACCTTACAGGATACTGAATCAGCAGTTAAAGGAAAGTTCGATGCCGTGTTGGATACCATAGGAGTACCTGAAACTGAGAGAATTGGCATTAATGTTCTGAGGAGAGGTGGACACTATATGACCCTTCAGGTCGTCAACCTGCCCCTTTTAATTTTTTCTGTGTTTCTGCTGTGATTGTCATTTGTTCAGTATTGTATCATCCTTCTGTGTGATAGGGAGAGGCGGCTGCCCTAGCAGATAGATATGGATTGGCTGTGGGACTTCCTGCTGCTACTGCTGTTTTACTAAAGAAACAAATGCAGTACCGTTATTCTCATGGAATAGGTTTGTATCTATTCATATATCTTTTTGGGTAATTTACTGTGTCTTGAGGGGATATATTATGCTTTAATTATAGTAGTTGGTCATAGACTAATAGACCATCTAAGTTTGCACTTTAAAACTTTATTTATGTGGGCTTCCACCAACTAGAACTTGGTCAGTACCTGACTAACTGGCGAAGAGCATGCTTGCTAGCCAAAATCCAACAAGCATGGCCTGGTCTCTCAGATAGCTTTTTAGATCAATACACAAATCCATGTAACCTTTCTCGATTTCGCTGATAAACATCCCAACCATTTCCCAGAACTGCAGAAAACAACTTAATAACTACTATCAGTAGCTTTGAAAATAACCCTCAAGAGAAAAAGTAGACAATATAAAATATTTTCATTTTTATTTAGTGGTGCATTGAATTCTTGGCTGCATAATAGGCTGCATTGGCATGCACATACACATGCGAGTTGAGGCTGATAGCAAATGGGCCGCCTGCTCTTTAAAGTTTAGATCCAGCACTTGAGTGATTAATAATGAGTATGTTGGTCACCATTGGTATCGATTGCTTGTGAACTGCTTGTCAGTGATTGGTTAACGACTTAATTCTACAAGGGTTCAACATAATTTGTTTGTTTCTTAATAGATACGATCAGGATGTGTCTATCTGCTATCTTATGATATATAATTGTATTCATGTACACCTTTGTATTTAATTTAGGAATGAAATACTTTACAGAAGTTATCTATGTGACCTATTCCATTGTTTATACAAGACGTTCTCATGTTTCTTTCAAATATAATATCAGATTATTGGTGGACATACATGAGAGCTGACTCTGAAGGACTTCATGAGATACAGAGGCTGTCTGGAGCTGGGAAATTGCAGATACCGGTGGAGAAGACTTTTCCCGTCAGTCAAGTAAGAGAAGCTCACGAGGCCAAGGAGAAAAGGCTGGTGCCTGGCAAGGTGGTTTTAGAATTTGACTAGTTTTAGATTTTTCTCTGGTAGGAACAGAAGAACCGCACCTGTCTGTAAATCGTAAGAAGTTTCTCCTTTTCCTTTACTTCTATTTTGGAAATATGTATCGGTTTGTTGACCTGACAAAATTTGGTCGTCCTGTCAAGATGCATTTGTCATACATGGAAATGCAGTAAACAATAACGTGAGGCCCGAAAGAAATTTTCATTTCATCTTTTACTCTGCCACATATATCTATGCTGGGAGTTATTTCCCTCCTAGGAGTACACGAAAGGTGAAAGGCATGAACCAATCCCGGTAGCGCTAGTGCACAAAAGAGCTTGGGAATGATAATTTAGTCATAATTACTTAAGTTAGATTAATTAACTAATTCAGCAAAAGCCTAAGTTGACAAGGAGTATAATACAACGCTGAACTCCTGCTGTCCGGGATTTGTTTCCTGGTGTTAAGAAAACATGAAACACCACATAAAGCAGACTTCATTTGCTAGAAAATGCAAAAGGTGGTGAAATAACAGTGAGGGGATGCAGGCTATTTTTCCTTTTGAGCTATGTTAATGGCAGGTACTTAGTCTTACACATCAGTAAGCAAAGCAAGAATACCGCAATGTACACTTGACTATAGCATATCCGAAAACAGTATCAAAACTTCGATCCAGATGGTCACTGATCCGCCCACCAACAGCTTCAGCTCAGAGCAAACACCGACCTCTCACGTATGCTATTCACAAGGTCAGAACTAAGAACGAGCGCAACAAGTAAGAAGTCCAGCCGTTCGCCGAATAACTACAATCGAATCGAGCTACGGGATGGGAGGAAAACAGGGGCAATCAATCTGCGTTAGTCCTTCTGAAATGCAGGGCAGGGGAGACAGCCTATGGGCTTTGGACAGTACCACTGGAGAAGCTAAGCAGCAGCGGCCGTGGGCTGCTGATGCTTTGCCTTTGCTGCTGCTGCCGCTGCCGCCGAAGCTGCCTGCGTCGGAGTGGCAGTGGTGAAGCCGCGGGAGTTCTGAAGGGCCCGTCTCTCGTCCTGCTGCCGCTCGATCTCACTGATCCTCTTCTTCATCATCTGCACCTCACTGGCTATCTCCTCTATCCTCTGCTTTCTCGCCTGCCATTCCAAGAACAGAGACAGTTTAACAATCTCTGCAGAATGTTTGCGTATTGCAAAAATTACAGTAAAGAACTACGCATGATACCATGTTACCTCCATTTCCTGCTTACGGATCTCCTCTTTTCTGGCTTCTGCCCTAGCACTTCTCTGCACCTCGTAGATGATTGCAGTACCAGCGACCTGAAAAATCATGTGACAATTCATGTCAGCTGTAATCTTTTGACATAATCAAGTACTTCTCGAGCATAGGAAGTTAGAGAAAAATAAGAATTCTGGAAGAACCAGTTTTCAGGCTCTTCAATTATAGCATTTCAGAGTAAAATGTTCAGAATTTTCTGGTATTAACAGACAAAAACTCATTTAGAATAACTGAGATCAAAGTACTTGCCGAGAAAACAAATAGTTCACCAAGAAGATCTGCGGCAGCTTGAATAGCCTTCTCCTCATTCAGGGGCCGAATGTGAATGTCAGTTGCACGGCCATAAAGCCGCCTCTGCATGTTTGTAGTGAAACGATGGTTTACCTGAACATAATGTGCCATACACCTTGTCAGTACAGTAGTAAAAAAAAATTTCTGCTCAAACTAAAACAAAGGCATGCATGAATTAGGATAAGAAGAATTCATCCATTCTACTGTGCTCAGGTCGCCAATAATCTCAGCCTAAAATTCTATGATGTTCTACAGAAGGATTGAGCAGCAGCATTATCTATTCATGGTTTCAGATTAATCTTATTTGAAAGATACCCATCGTAAGTATATGCAGATGTATTCATAGTTTCAGATCAATCTTATTTGGAAGATACCCATCATCAGTGTATGCATATGTATTCATAGTTTCTGATCAATCTTATTTGAAATATACCCATCATCAGTATATGCAGAAGCCATTTTAAAGGTTAGATTTGTGAAGTAATGTGAATTATTGGTGGTGCTCTGAACAGATAAGGATCATGGCTATTGTTTCCTCAGTGTTGCAGAAGCCATGTATTACTGAATAACAGACGTAAGGAATCATTATAATCTGGCTCAAAGCTTGAAGCTAAACTGTCCTTGCTTATTATGAACATCAAAATCATGAATTACTAGCATGTGATTCTGACATCAAAGAATTGACCTCAGGTAAATGTTGCAGATTATTGTCGTTCAAAAAATAAACGTTGCAGATTATTCCACTTGATATGAAGTTATGAACACCAAAATCCGTAATAACTAACATGTGTTTCTGACATTTATCCACATCAAACAATTGACCTCAGAATCTCAGATAAATGTTGCAGACTATTTCACTTGATATGAACACCAAAATCCTAAGTTACTAGCATGTGCTTCTGGCATTTATCCACATCAAGCAATTGACCTCAGATAAATGTTGCAGAAACAATCGAGACGAATGTACATTTGTAGGAGATCAAAGCGGCATTATGAATTATGCAAAACCTTGTAGGACTCAAGAAAAAAAATATATATCCAGAACTCACTACAAAAACAGAGAGATCCATTACACAGCACTGTTCTGATCATGGCCTGAAAGCTCCATGACAGAATACTGCAACCAAACCAGAAACTGTGCATAAACGCAAGCGTCCAATGCATAGATATACCAACGAAACAGCCCATTAATTACCAAAAAGCATCAGAAGTTCAGAACTAGCTCGTCGTACTTTCGTATTTGCATTTGATCATACACATCGATACACTTCGCTAGTTCCCAACAAAATAAACCCAAGAGTCTCGGAGGAACATCCTCAAATCTCCAAAGTCCAAACCGCCCTTACGAAAAAAAACGATCAAGCAGTTCAATCCACCCAGGCGACGCGGCAATCTATGAATCCAAGCATCAACAGGGCGGAGCCGCGGAGAGAGAGAGATGATCAGGGATGAAGACGAGACGTCACCTGGGCGAGGCCGATGATGAAGCCGCGGAACTTGGGGTGGATCCCGGCGTTGTGCTTGAGGCGGGCCGCGATGGGCTTGCTCAGCGTCCGGAACGCGAGCGACCCGAGCTTCACCAATGGCAGCACCATCACTTCTCGCCGCAGCGCCACCCCTCCCTCTCTCTCTGCTTGCTTCTTCTCCGTGCGCGCTCGCGCTGCGGCGAGGAGGAGGAGGAGGAGGAAACGCGGCGGTGGTGATCGGTGGGAGGAGGCGCGGCGCGGGATGGCGAGTTTGTTGCGCTCCGCTAGCCTAATTGGCTCTTTCTTGGAGAGGAAGGAGGGAGGGAAGCGAGCGGGAGGAGGGGGTCTTTCAGTTTCAGGCTTATTGGCCAAGTTGATGGTCGCGTCTGGTCCTTTTTGTGATAATCTCGCCCTAAATCAGAAAGAGAGGAATAAAAAAAAAGAGATAAAGAGAAGATCAAAGATCAAACAACTTCGTAGAAAGTGAGAGGAATCCTGAACTCTAGTTGTTTTTTGTGTGTGTGTGTGTCTTTGTTTCATTTTGTTTTGTTTAATTTCGTCAACGTAGAAACTTCCCTCGTGTTATCCCATATAAGAGCAAGTTTAATAATATAGCCAACTATTAGATCCAAATCATGTATAGCTAGTTCATAAAATAGCTGCTTAGAGCAAGTTTAATAGTATAGCCAGCTACTAGCTCCAATTCATCTATAGCCAACTTAATAGCTCATTCATACAATAGTTACATACTATACTATTAATACATGGTCCCACCTGTCATACACACACTGCGTCTTAGAGTCCGCGCTACAGCTGGCTACAAATCTGTAGCTCGCTGCCCTTCTCTCTCCTCATTTATCTCCTTAAAATATGTTTGCAGCTAGCTTATAGCCTGTTATTGTACCTGCTCTTACTATACTATTAATACATGGTCCCACATGTTATACACACATTGCGTCTTGGAGTCCGTGCTACAGCTGGCTACAAATCTGTAGCTCGTTGCTCTTCTCTCTTATCTTTTTAAAATATGTTTATAGCTGGCTAATAGCCTGTTATTGTACCTGCTCTAACCAGGCAACATGTAATGATGTAAACCGGAGGGCCAGCAGATGTCCTACATATGTATAAAGCTACTGTTTGAAATTGTCCAATGATAAGTTGCCAATTCCAGCACCCTCAATCTGGTAAAATATACTAGTACAGTACTAATATTTTGCTGCAGAAAGTAAAGCAATATAAAAAGATTCCAGCACCCTCAGATTGACAAACAAGAAGCATATGAGTGCATGACAATTGACAAATCAGATTATGTTTTAGTGAAGTCGCCTGGTCTGAGTTACTTGCAGATCAGGTCCATTCCCAGTTAGCCGCCAAAAAGAAATGGAAAATAGCCAGTCATATATAATAATCTGAAGTGACACAATATGCTAACCACTATGGAATCTCAAACGAAACCACAAAATTCAGTTTGAAAACTTAAGCATCGATACAATTGACTCGAGAAAACATAGACTGGTGGTAGCTGCATCACATTCGCACGAATCTGCTGGAGCTAATATAGAAATCTCGAAATCATGAATTGCCTGTCTAGCTTTTCTGCAAAATTTCCATGCCAAATCACCTAAGGTTTTCATTCCTCTATGTGTGATGCATGGTGAACACACATGCACCATGTGCCATCAACCTTCTCGAAGACGTTTGTGGCGACTTGCTTCCCCCATGTTCTTCCTTTGGTCTTGACCACTTCCAAGCATGTGACGTAACCAAGGTCACCATGCACATGAACCTCTACATTTTTCAGATCAATGTTTAGTGGGAACTCATAATCTGCGCCACATACCATCTCCCAGCTTTGCATGACCACGTCATAACCTGATATCCGACCCGCAGCAGGATGGATAACATATACATGGTCACCCTTAGCCCATAAAGAGTACATCGCTGCAAGATCGCCATTCTTGAAAGCATTGTAAAACCGTGTGTTTGCTGCAAGGAGGGAAGCTTTGGTATCTTCATGGAGGATGCGCAGATCATCCCTTATCTTTGCAGCCCGGGAATAATCTTCTTCCTGGATGGCTGTCTGTAAATTACGCTGCAGGGTTTCCTCGTCAATTGACAAATCTTCAGTCGTTGGGTACCCATCAGCATCTCCACTTTTAACATGAGCAATTTTGCATCGGCCCAAATTGGATGATGCAACTTGAAGCCCTGCACTGAAGATAACATATTAGACATTCTGAAGAAAACACAGGTTCCCTGTTTATAGTGAAAACTGAAAAAAAAATCTATGATGCAAATAATATCCATGATCTTTTCTTCTAGCCTCGAATTTCAGCAAGTAGCTTCAATACCTGGAGGTTGCAACTTGGGATTTAGAACAACTAACTGAATATGCACTAACAACTGATATTTGATTTGCAAGCTACAAAGTTCACTTCTATAGGCCTCACCAAATATCATATGGTCCTTAGCATCTACCTAAGCGCGTATTTGACCAAGCACGTATTACCTGCATAGTTCAATTTTCCTCATCTAAACGTACGATCTCTCCCATCCAGCCAACAAATTACTCCCAAAACTGATGAAATTTGAAAGGAGCATTTGAGAACAGCAAAAATCCCCAACAAAATATTTTCTAGTTCATGCTTGTCGATGCGACGAGAGTTCAGTTGTCCTGTTCATCAGTTCAGTTTATTTATTTCAGTCTTGTGGGATTAGCGTGCTTAGCATACATAGCATTTCATTTATTATTGTAGTGAAAATTTTTACCGTGTCAGAGGCTCAGAGTTGTCAAGTTCTGGTCTCCTTGTGAAGGAGCTTTATATGTTCTCTTCTGTTATTCTGACACATTCATGGAATTTTTAGCCGTGAGTTCACGCACCGTGTGAAGTCAGTATCTATGTCGACGTTCACCACGCAAGAGGTCGAGGCCCTCCAGAACGGTGGGAATCAAGTAAGGCGATCCATTGGGTTGGTTTGAGCTTGGAAATCCCCCTTTTGGTTCATGTCATGACTCTTAAACTGAATGACGCAGAGAGCCAGAGAATCGTTCTTAAAGGAATTTGATGCTCAGAAAATGAGGCTACCTGATAGCAGGTAAAAAGCTTTGTCACTATAGTGTTACCGGTATGGCGTTAGCCACTGAGAACACCTCCATTTATTGTCCTTTTTGTTTTTCACCTTTTATGCTTTGTTAATTGCTACTTCTTTATTATTTCAAGGGCATCCTTCTATCCTTCTCTTTTAAAGTTACCAATACATACTTTGTCTTGTGAATACATATATAGTGGGCACAGTACATGCTTACGCTAAACTATTTTTGCAGCAATGTCGACAGTCTAAGGGAATTCATAAAAGCTGTTTATGTGGAGAGAAGGTATGCTGGTGGAAGGTTTTCTGAAAGGCCTCCAAGAGATAAACAGGTATGTTTAGCTTAATTTACAACATCTAGTTAGTCTGCATGAGAACTGTTCTTTACCTGTCCATTTGTTATCACAAAGCTTTTGAATTTCTGCTTCAGTATGCGTAGATGACAATGAATACTTTTATAGAAGTTCATTCATGTTTTTTTTCCTGTGATTCTTTGGAAATTTTAAGTTTTCATTTTCTCAACGTATATTCTGCCAAAATGCTTCTCTCTTAACTAATTCATGTTCCATCAATGCAGAATCAAAAGAACAATGAACAAGAGCATAGAAGGGCTAGTTCGTACCATTCATTTTCTCAGAGCCCACCTTATGATTACCAATACGAAGAAAGACGCAATGGCAAGCAATCCGTGATGCTAACTAGGAAACCTGGTTCAGATAGGGGGCATGATGGGAAGATGTCTGGATTTGCTTACAGTCCACAGAGCCTGCATGAGAGGATGTCAGAAGACCGATTTGCCAATGAGAATTCTGGACCAAGAATTTCTGACTGCTCAGGGTCAAGCATCAGTAATACATTTAGAACGACACCACACTCACCGAATTTCCTTGATAAAGGGTGTTCCAGCCCCTCTATGCAACAAAATCAATCAAACATACAGGCTTCTAGTGGAATCACTCAATCTGAGGTGGTAAATATTCCACTCTAAACAAATAATTGGTTTTCCTTTCTTTTCATACCAAACAAGACATGTATTAATTTTGATTGCTTTCTGCAGAGAACTGTATCAACAGGAAACATAGATTCGTCATCTACAAAATCAGGCAAATCAAGCTTAGCTGATATGTTTTTTGAATCTGATATTGCTCATAGAACTCAGCAAACGAAGGATTGCATTACTCCAAGTTTCACAGCTTTCTCTGATGTTGCCAACATTGCACAGAAAGATCTCCTTAATGAGCCTGTTGCGCAGCAACAACCTGTAACTGGTTTGGATCAACCAGTAGATTTTTTTGCTAGCATGCCTCCGGCAACTCCATCCACTGATAGAATGCTCACAGCAGCTCCATCAATGGACAATGCTGGGTGGGCTACATTTGACACACCACCAGAAGAAAAGCAACCTGGAGTGATTGGGCTTTCTGCCATTTCCGTAATGGATAAACATGCTTTGAGTGGTGATTTGTTTTCGTTTGAACCAAATAATGATCAACCAACGTGGCTCCAGAGCTCAAAGACCTCAAAAAATAATGCTTCTGTGACTGATCAGTCTGATGTACCTTGTAAATATACATCCTCTGATGCAAGTAATTCTCAGGTGAGGAATATTTGCATTGCTCTAGAAAAAACTTTTTTCATATGCTCTCATGTTAGGACATACATGCAACAAAATGCAGTCCATTCTTCAAAAAAATGGTCATTGTGTTTTTGCATGTATCATTTGCAAATGCACGAGAATTATTTTTTCATTTTTTTTAAAAAAAAAAATCTGATTGTGCCACACTACTATGATATTCCACTTTTGCATTTAAACTTATAAATAGTATTTTTCACATTTCTTCAGGCTTGGAGTGCTTTTGAGGCCAAAAGTGTTAGCACCCAACAAGCCTCGCCAGATCTTTCACTAATGAGTTCTATAGAACCTAAAGAACCAATTGATGAAAATAAATTGCAGGTGAGTAAATTATGAAACTTGTGAATAAGCAAGTTATTTCCTGTTGCTGCAATGCTATTCTGGTATTTGACCTATCCTGTTAAGTGTCAACCGTTTCCCCAGAACTTAGTAGTGTCCCTTGTTGTGTTTTTGCAGCTCTGGCATTCATTCGATGATGCAAGTGAGACTATGACTCTCAATCTGTCCAATGCTCAGCTGCAAACTAATGAGCACAAGAATGCTGATAACAATTCCCTAACAACAAGCAATCCATTTACTTGCTCCATAACGTCAAAGGTACCCCTTTCTTCTCAAGTAATTTTCATGGTCCTGAACAACCTAATATATTTTTCCGTCATGTAGGAATCTCGTGGTAATGATTCCCAAGAAATTTTCATGGGTGGATTAGCTCCTAGGGAACCCTTTGCTCCATTCCCTGAGCCATCACTGTTTGCTACTACTTCCGTGGTAATTTAGATATTTAGCATATCTGTACACTTCTGCTGTTCCTTGAAGTGATTCTGGATCTGGAATATAATGCCACCGTTTACAGGGAGAAGCCTCTGTACAGCAGATGCCGTTGAATCCATTTGATCTTCCATTTGATGCTGACTCGGATTCTCCAGATATGGTATGCTATTCTTTTTTGCACATAGTAGCCAATAGGATCCAAAAATGGCAAACCAGTCAAACCGCCGAGTCCTGTTTTTTGGCACCCCAGAAATCATATTGGCAACTTTAAATATTTAAATATGTAAAGGGAAAAATGACATTTAAAATGGAAGAGATAGAAACTGGAAGCAAACACCCGTGGCTTGGTTCATTTGCAATTTCCACTATGTTACAGAGTTATTTCTTCATTCCCTGCTTTCAATGCATTTGAGTATCAAGCATTTTATGGATGGTACTGTTGACATGATTGGAAGCTGTTAATATCGTTTTGTGCTACTGTCACTTACCTATCTACGGTGAATACTGTGGACTGAATATATGTTTAGAATTTGACGATGTGGAATAGACGTATTGATGATGAAACAGTAGATAACCCTTTCATAATTCTCATGGAGACGGACATGGCACCCACATGATCCAATATAGATGCAAAATACAGTTTCCAGAGTAGCATGTGTTGTGGATTGGCTAGGGTAAGGATCCGAAGACCGGGAGATAGGGCACTGGCCCTCTCCCTGCTGAGCTAAAAGAGGCTTTGAGGCTTTGATTTTTATATTTTGGGACGGAGGAAGTACTTATTTTCATACTGAAAACCGTGTAATCTGATTCTTTAATAATAAATGAATAATTATTGATTTACCTAGAGTCAGCATAACACATTCTTCAAAATGGACAGTCTGTTGTATGTAGTGCTGGTCAGCATGGCATTTTGCCCATCAGTTATCTGAACAGCACTCCATTTTGCAGTTTATGGATGTGACAGCGTTGCAAGCGGTTTTGCCTAATGCTGACCTATCAACTTCTTTCGTTGATGGTTTGCCGGAAACATGGTTCTCCAACAATGCGTCCGCTTATGTTCCACCGGGGTCACATGGTAAGCTTAACTCTGAGTCTCTGGCAACCATCTATCTACCTTCGCATAGCTTGTTCCTGCAAACATATAGAGCTTGTGGGAGGTTTTAACGGCCCATGCATCTTCAGGTGGACCTCCATGCCTTGTCGAGCAAATCCCCAACTCTGCACTCAGGTAAGCTGCTTTGACCTGCTTCTGTCCATTATGGCATCACTTGCTATTCATCCATACGCTGAAATCAGCCTTGTTTATTTCAGGAACATAACATTGAGCGCTGTATCAACTGGAAATCCTTTTGCATAGAAAATGGTCTCAGCCTTCAGTTTACAAACTAGAAAAGCTAAAGGCTCGGTAAAATCCTTTTCCAAAAAGCAGCTCACCAGTCACCACCAAATTACCAATTGGTGTGTGATTCCGTCCTTTGGTTAGTGAAACTATGCATATGTACAAACAAGGAGGAACATCGTGAAGGGGACTGCGCGGAGAAATTTTGCACACATATGGTACAAACCAAGGAGGAACATCATGAAGGGGACTATACGGATAGGATAGGATGCGACTCGTTGGTTGTGGCAAATGACAAGCTCGGATGTGGGAAATGGTAGACTTTCTCACAAATCTTATCAACAACTGAAATTCAGTTTTAGTGTATTTTCTTTAGGCAAATGTGTACGGATACCATTGCTCCTTGGAGCTATAGTGCAGCATATTAGCTGCGGAGTTCACTGGAAAGATATTAATATTATTTTTGTTGAAGTGATTATTTAGATTCTTCGGTATATGGATCAGTCCCAGAATCCTAGTTTCAGTTTTTTTGGACTAAACTAACATAATAGATTGTCTTCATTTCCACAATAGACCTGAGAATTCGTTTCAAAAAAAAAAAAAAATCTGAGAAGGATTCACCCTAAACTCCATAATATTCCGAGCTGTACCCATTTTTTTATTACTGCACAATTCTCTTTGTTTATTTCTGATGTTCTAGAGCTGAGGTAATGCTTCCTTTATTTCTGATGTTCTAGAGCTGAGGCAATGATTCCAATTATTTGAAGGCTGTCATATGACGGTACGTACAACTTCTCTAATCTTTACTTTGCTTCTCTAGAATGCGTGAAAACTGGTCAATTAACCACCGTTTTCTTTAAGTAAATGTCATTATCTGTTTTCCTCTTAAGAAGTTCTTTTAGAAAGATATTTTCCTCCCAAAAGTAAAGTATCAGAATTCAAAATGTTTAAAATTTGTACATTCTTCTTAACTACTATCATGTACCACCTATAGATCATATCCTAATACTCCGTATGGTATATACACATCCCAAGGAAGGCTACAGAAGAGGAAAAAAAAGTGAAAGAAAAAGAGAAAACTCAACAAAAATTCAAAATTCAAAAACCACTGCGAATTCTGCGGTTCTCGGCTCAGGAGGACGGAGATGGCTGACGGTGGCGCATCCTGCTCCCCCACGTCTCCCGCGACGCGGCCCGCCACTGGAGCCCGGCGAGCTGCGCCTCCCAGTCGGCGAACCCGGCCCGCCGCGCCCGCCCGGGCCCGGCGCCGGCGCCGCAGCAGCGGAGCTGGATGTCGTAGCCGCGCCTCCGCTCCGGGTCGGAGAGCACCTCGTACGCCTCGCGCGCCAGCATGAAGCGCTCGGCTCCCCCCGGGCACGCGTCCGGGTGCCACCGCCGCGCCGCGCGCCTGTACGCCGCCTTGATCTCCTCGCGCCCGCGGTCTCCTCCACCGCCAGCACCTCGTACATCGTCGCCGCCCGCCTCTCCGGCGCCACGGTCGAGGCCGAGGCCGCACCCTCACTCTCGCCCGCGGTCGGCCGCCACCCCACGCCCCCGCCGCTGGGACCAGCTGCTCGCCGCCCCGCCGCCAAGGTACCCCACGCCGACGGGCCTCGCGCACACCGAGCTCATCTCCGATCTCTCTCCGCCGCCAGGTGACCGATTGCAACGTGCAGGTTGCGAGTAATAAAACCAAAATCAAATCTACACGCCTTGATCTGATTGGGCAAATGGATCGCGGGGTGATAGCTGTTTGTTCTTGTTGGTTGCGGCAAAACCGCTGCAAGGATGTGGGGTTTATATAGCGCGGCGAGCGAGTGACGGAAGCTGGGTGCCAAGGTCGTCTCGCTTCTCTGGAAGACGCGGAGCAGCGGGAAAGATAAGCGCGAAAGGCGTCATCGCCCACGGGAAGCGCCTATCCCATTCTGCCTGACTTGGACAACTCTTTTAGGCTTTATATTTGTTTTCTATTTTATATAAATGCATTCGGAATTTTTTTTTCTGAAAACGTTCGAAAAAGTGCTGGTGTTGAAAAAAATGGCTTTCACTGTCACAGTTCCAGTAAAGATGTAATCTGCGTCACTACATGATTAGGAACATGTTTTGTGTACATAAGCTATTATGTGTACACATCATACACACCAAATAACAAATATTATCAAAAAAATTAAAAAATTTATACATGTATAGTATTACACCTACAGGTAAAATCTTAATCTCAAATTCATTATATTTTAATCTATCATAATAAAAATGATAGTTTTAAGGTTATAGTTCTATCATAATTTGTTACTCTATGTAAGATCAATTTGAAGATGTGATTTTGCACGTAGATGCAATACTAATGAAAGTACATGTATAATTTTTCTATATTTTTTTATATATTTTAGTTCATGTACACGATATATACACGTGAGGGCTTGTGTGCATATGATACGCTCCCGCATGATTAAGTCAGCCTTTATAGCTAGAAAAAATACATGTGAAGCTACAACGGTGTACTCATTGGACTAGGAACCCTAAGGGTATTATGGTATAATCAATTGGCTATCTGGCCCATTTATGCTTGTGCTAGGTTGTAAGAGCAGTTGGAATGGTCCTTGGTTTCTTCTAGTAGAATATTCCTTCCAGGTATCATGGCCGAGCTTCATCCACATCCTTCGCGTGTAGTTTGGCTTTCTTCTCGTGATTAGCTCAAATACCTTATGCCCACTCAAAATGTTCCCGATGAAGGTTACTCACCTCGACAATTATCCTGAGCAAGTTCAATAGTATAGCCAACTATTGGCTCCAATTCATCTATAGCCAATCTAATAGCCTATTCATACAATAATTACATACTACACTATTAATACCTAGCCCCACCTGTCATAGACACACTACGTCTTGGAATCCGTGCTACAGCTGGCTACAAATCTGTAGCCCGTTGCTTTTCTCTCTCATGATTTATCTCCTTAAAATATGTTTGCAGCTGGCTTATAGCCAGTTATTGTACCTGCTCTGACACCTGCTTGAAAACTTGAAGTACACAACAGCTAAGGACCCGGCCGGTGTGTCTCGGTCGGAGATACTTCCTCCGTTTCACAATGTAAGTTATTTTAGCATTTTCCATATTCATATCGATGTTAATGAATCTAGATAAATATATATGTCTAGATTCATTAACATCAATATAAATGTGGAAAATGCTAGAATGACTTATATTGTGAAACGGAGGGAGTAGAAAGGAGCGAAGAATAGTCTCTGCGACAATAGTTGGCTCCTAATACTTACAGAGCTGTTTACATATTTCATACTAAGCTTGAAAAAGATAAGTTCTTCAGCCAAACAAAAGACATGCACACACATCCTATGTAGGTAATTGCTATTACGTTCTGACACGAGACCAATAATATATCTTTAATCTCACTAAACTCTTATTACGTAGGAGTAAAATGTATTCACATATGCAACTATATATGTGTAATATGTAAGTGCAAATTTAAAACATGCTAGGTGGAGTTATACGTTCACATCCTATCATGACACATGTTTGGTGCTTCTCTAAACTGTGGGTGTGTTCATAAGGGTGAGTGTGCGTGCATTGTGAGCGTCTGCGGTACTATGTTTCTTAATAAATAAATAAATAAATGGTAATTTACACCAGACGCGATGATGACTTTTGCTACATCGGTCGCTCTTTTTTTGGAGTTTAATATACACATGATCATATTTGTTGTTTTACAAGTGGGAGTGAGATAACGATGGATAGAGAGTAAGTAGAATATTAAGTGTACATGTATTATAGTAAGAAAACTAACAACGTGGCAACTTATGATGCATATATATTGTCCATTTATAAACCTAACGATATCGACTGCTGACATTAAGACAACAGAACAACATTAATAAGTCAGATCCATGATTGTCAACATAATAAGCAAAACAATTAGCATATTCATGACATCAAATTCAATCCTCAAAAACCACTTGTGGCACAATTTGTTTAATAAGATTGAGATATATATGAGAATGACATATTATTTTTAAAGGTCCATCGGACGATCTATTTCAGCTACCTAATACTAACAGCTTGATCGATGCTCTTTTGGTTATCAAACCTAGTTAAAATTTTAAACTTAATTTTAAGTTGATTTTTACATCGTATTTTTAAGTCACTAAACATATATTTACTCCATCCCAAAAATATAAGAACTTGAGATAAGAGGCTCTGTTCAGATTCGTAACATTAGGATGTGTCTCTCTATCTAGTTTTATAGTAATAGAAATGTATGGTGTGTCTTATCCTATCTTACTTTCTTATATTCTGTGATGAATATAATATATAAAATATTATAATCTGTTATTTAAGTGTTTTTATAATATGTTATTTTGGACAATTTAATTTCTATGCTGGTTTTATGCTCCGGTTTTCTGGCCCTGTGACTGCTGCAACCTCTAGCCGGACTTGTAAGATGATGACTTGTAGGAAGCGGTCAAAATCCATGCGGCCAAAAGCCAATGGGGCCAACTGTCGTTTCTAAACTTTGTCGACGTGGATATCTCAAGCATATGGAGTATACTGGAGTACTCATTGACTTGCTCTCTACTCACACTGTGAGATCTCTATATCTGTCAGCAGCCAGAGAGATGGATGACTGGACCGACCCTTTTCGCCTAAACCATCTAAAATTGCCCGTAGTTTTCTAGCGTGCTCCTGTTTTCCTCCCATCTAGAGATTCAAAGTACAGTAGTACACTAGTACTTTTAGTACGTGTTCACTTCAGGCCTTGTTTAAGATAGATTAGCGACGGTTTCAGTAAAAGGCGGGGATTGAAAGATAGAGGAATAAAAAACATAGAATTTAGTTATAAAAAAACATTAAACTTAATTTGATAGAAATATAAGTATAAAATAAAGGACTGTAAATAACAGAAAATATACAAAAAATAATTATTAATTTGAGTTGACCGCATGAAAAATACATGAATCAGATCATAGAGATAGAACTTTAAAGAAAAAAGATTAAGAAGTTAAAGTTCTTACTAACTTTTCTTCAAAATCTATATAGAATTGTCCATTCTATAGGAAATTCAAAGGAAAGGATAGGGTTGGATGTTTGTTTCAAATATTTTTCTAGAAACTTTCTGATAGGATTGAAAGTTTTCAAGTTTTCTATATTTTTCTTACAAATTTTGAAGGTGGACTGACCATGTTATTGTCACATATTATCTATTTTATTGTGGGGGATAAATAAATGTTGGTATAAGAAATAAACTTAATTAACAGAAGCTAATTAAGAACAAGTGTGGTAACAGGGCCTATAATAAATGGAGAGATCTTAGCCTGTATGATTGGAATTCGCTATTTCGCTCTCGCTGGCTTCTAGATGATCGCTCTGACGTGACGCGATCGGTGGGCGGCAGCCAATCGATTTTTGGGTTTCTAGATGCAAAAGAAGACGCGCGCACCGGTCGGCGTCGTTGTCCAGATCTCGTGGACAACCTGGCGGTGCCGGGTAAGCTTACTCCTCTTTCAGTGGCGCGTACGGTAATGGCGGTTTAGCTAGCCAACTTACGGGAGGAAGATCTGTTTGTTGGTACGTGCTCCCTCCGTCCCATAAAAAACGAATACCGGGTGTAACATATTCTAGTATGAACCTCGATATATGTATATTCAGATTAATAGCATTAGAATGTGTCATATCCGATACTAGTTTGGTTTTTTATAGGACGGATGGAGTACTCCTGATAGGAGAACACATACTCCCTCCGTACTCGTAAAGGAAATCGTTTAGGACAGCGGCACGGTCTCTAAAACACATCTTTGACTTCATGTTTCTATAAAAATATTTATTGAATGAAAATATTTTTTAAGACAAATATATTCATATAATTTTTATATTTTCAAACTCAACAACTTGAGAGTTATTCATGATTTATATTTTCAAGATTTGACTTAAATATTGTCCTAAACGACTTCCTTTACGAGTATGGAGGGCTTCTAGGAGGTGCATGTGTGGACACGTGGCTACAGCAACTTCTAGAAAACGAACGTTCCGATCGATCGATCGGTTGATTATCGGTGTAGCAACTTCTACAGCAACTTCTGGACATGTTGATCGATCGGTGATCCCTACCAACCTGTCTGGACCATCTCTACAGTAATTCCAAACATCTCGAATTCGGATCCTCTGCATTGGTACTAATGCAGGGGATGAACAGTGCTGCGCATTAAGATCACTGTGTACCGTCCGATCGAGAGTGAAAGGACTAGATTTTGCGCTACAGTAAATTCAGTACAGTATCAAACAGTACTCGACAGCGTTTTGGATCCTATAGCTACAGTAAAGCGACACTGTTCATGACATTAATTCACTGTTCCTCTCGCATAAACAGTACCCCCTCTGCGGTACTGCAGACAACCCCTCTTCTCCCTCCAATTCCGACGGTTCTTCACCGGTCAGGGCTAGAAGAAGGGTCAGGCCTCCTCCCTATACTAGTACTAGTACTAGTAGAGAGTAGTTTGTCGTGTAGCTCAGATTCATTTTGTTTTTTTTTTCTCACCGGTAAAATTGCCATGGCGATTGGAGAAGATGATGTCAACAGCGGTGGCTGTAGGTGTGGGTGTCCGTGTGCTCTAGGAAATGGGTTCCCGTGTAGCTCACCCTCTCTATCGACGGTCCCCGCAATGAAGGCGGATGGATTTGGGATAGTCGACACGATTTGCACGGTGACGAGAGGTGCTGGATCCAGCGCAACCGGCTCCTGCTCGTTGATCGGCCTAGCGGACGAAGCTAGAGGTGGCGGATCTGGGTGGTCGGGCCATTCTCCATGGTGACGACGGCTGGAGGTGGCAAACCGAGTGCGCCTAGCTCCTGCTTGTTGGTCTCGATAGGCGAAGTTGGTGCAGCTTGCTTTATTCTCTAGCCTCGGGTACTCGTGGTTATGGATGCCAAGCGAGGTGGCCCCAACAAGTTCATCAATTTTTGTGGTAAATCTTCGACGGCCTTCTTGCTTGATGGCTGACACAATGTCTGGGTTTCATGGGGCGTCGCTTGTGAGGCACATTTGCTCTTGGTGGTAGTGGTCATCTGGTGATTTGTTGTCACCGGGTTAGAGTGGAATGCGTGGTGGTGAGGCTTGATCGATCGAATCACTGCTACCGTGTTTCGTTTCCACCTAATCGTTCCAAGGCAGAAGTTCAGTCGACGCCATCCTAATCCTTTTGTATTTAAGGTGGGCTGGGGTTTGGCACTATCTTCCAATTTCTCTTGCAATAGTATCCAATTTGAGAACTATGTTTGGGTTGAGCGCACACCACCGGTGTACATGCTTTTCAAACTACTAAACGATGTGTTTTTTTAAAAAAAGTTCTATGCAAAAGTTGCCTTAAAATTTATATTAATTTATTTTTTAAAAGCTAATACTTAATTAATCATGCGCTAATGAGTCACCCCGTTTTACGTGCGAGAGGGATGAGTTCCTACCACCAAGCAAAGAACTCAGCATAAGACAACCACAATGTGGTTCAGAAGCAGGTAGTAAACAATGAATACGCTCTTATTACCAGGTTGTACGTATTATGGAAGTAGGTAACAACAACTACCTGGTTGTAGTGCTACTACCGGGTAGCAAGCAAATAAAAAAAAATAGCTTTACATGGCAGATGAGGAAGGTAGCAATTCTACTACATAGGAAATAACATTTTTTTTCTTGGTGGACCCCATCTTATTCTCCATAGCAGCAAGAAACATTGTGCCCTCTGTCATGCACTACTACCTCTTGTTGCTTGGGCCCACACTAATACCAAGTTGGGTTGGATACACTTAGGCTTGGTTTAGGCTGTGTTTAGATCCAAAATTTGGATCCAAACTTCAGTCCTTTTCCATCACATCAACCTGTCATACACACATAACTTTTCAGTCACATCATCTCTAATTTCAACCAAAATCCAAACTTTGGATCCAACTAAACACAGCCTTAGTTCCCAAATTTTTTTTCCTAAAAACATCACATCAAATCTTTGGACACGTGCATGGAGCATTAAATATAGATTAAAAAACTAATTGCACAGTTTGGGGGAAATCACGAGACGAATCTTTTGAGCCTAATTGTGGGGGATAAATAAATGTTGGTATAAGAAATAAACTTAATTAACAGAAGCTAATTAAGAACAAGTGTGGTAACAGGGCCTATAATAAATGGAGGGATCTTAGCCTGTATGATTGGAATTCGCTATTTCGCTCTCGCTGGCTTCTAGATGATCGCTCTGACGTGACGCGATCGGTGGGCAGCCAATCGATTTTTGGGTTTCTAGATGCAAAAGAAGACGCGCGCACCGGTCGGCGTCGTTGTCCAGAACTCGTGGACAACCTGGCGGTGCCGGGTAAGCTTACTCCTCTTTTAGTGGCGCGTACGGTAATGGCGGTTTAGCTAGCCAACTTACGGGAGGAAGATCTGTTTGTTGGTACGTGCTCCCTCCGTCCCATAAAAAACGAATATCGGGTGTAACATATTCTAGTATGAACCTCGATATATATATATTCAGATTAATAGTATTAGGATGTGTCATATCCGATACTAGTTTGGTTTTTTATAGGACGGATGGAGTACTCCTGATAGGAGAACACATACTCCCTCCGTACTCGTAAAAGAAGTCGTTTAGGACAGCGGCACGGTCTCCAAAACACAACTTTGACTTCTTGTTTCTATAAAAATATTTATTGAAAAGTGATATATGTATACTTTTATGAAAATATTTTTCAAGACAAATATATTCATATAATTTTTATATTTTCAAACTCAACAACTTGAGAGTTATTCATGATTTATATTTTCAAGATTTGACTTAAATAGTGTTATAAACGATTTCCTTTATGAGTATGGAGGGCTTGTAGGAGGTGTATGTGCGGACACGTGGCTACAGCAACTTCTAGAAAACGAACGTTCCGATCGATCGATCGGTTGATTATCGGTGTAGCAACTTCTGGACATGTTGATCGATCGGTGATCCCTACCAACCTGTCTGGACCATATCTACAGTAATTCCAAACATCTCGACCCCTCTTCTCCCTCCAATTCCGACGGTTCTTCACCGGTCAGGGCTGGAAGAAGGGTCAGGCCTCCTCCCTATACTAGTACTAGTATAGAGTAGTTTGTCGTGTAGCTCAGATTCATTTTGTTTTTTTTTTCTCACCGGTGAAATTGCCATGGCGATTGGAGAAGATGATGTCAACAGCGGTGGCCGTAGGTGTGGGTGTCCGTGTGCTCTAGGAAATGGGTTCCCGTGTAGCTCATCCTCTCTATCGACGGTCCCTGCAATGAAGGCGGATGGATTTGGGATAGTCGACACGATTTGCACGGTGACGAGAGGTGCTGGATCCAGCACAACCGGCTCCTGCTCGTTGATCGGCCTAGCGGACGAAGCTAGAGGTGGCGGATCTGGGTGGTCGGGCCATTCTCCATGGTGACGACGGCTGGAGGTGGCAAACCGAGTGCGCCTAGCTCCTGCTTGTTGGTCTCGATAGGCGAAGTTGGTGCAGCTTGCTTTATTCTCTAGCCTCGGGTACTCGTGGTTATGGATGCCAAGCGAGGTGGCCCCAACAAGTTCATCAATTTTTGTGGTAAATCTTCGACGGCCTTCTTGCTTGATGGCTGACACAATGTCTGGGTTTCATGGGGCGTCGCTTGTGAGGCACATTTGCTCTTGGTGGTAGTGGTCATCTGGTGATTTGTTGTCACCGGGTTAGAGTGGAATGCGTGGTGGTGAGGCTTGATCGA
>CM020184.1:24020103-24055848 GCA_009805545.1 Oryza longistaminata | reverse complement strand
GTCGTCGCTGTCGCCGCATGAGGAGAGGAGAGATGAGTGAGGAGAGGATAGGAGAGGCGTGACGCGTGAGGAGACGGTAGGAGAGAGAACACTTAACGCGTGAGAGAATAAAGGAGAGGGATGGTACCAAGGCGCGGAAAATGGGGAAATTTCGAAGTGGGTAGGAGGGAAAAGAGGGATGAGTGTTTTTGCGTGTAGTTCTCTAGAACCGCACGGAAAAATCGGCTTATTTTCTCGTGCGGTCCATTTAAGAGGACCTCACGGGAAAATCGATTTTCCCATGTGGGCGACAGCCTGGCGCCGGTCTCCTATTTTTCCGTGCGGTTCCACTTACGAACCGCATGGAAACAAAAGGGGGCAGCGTCCAGGAAAATCAACTGTGTAATAGTGTGGATACACTTAGGCCTGGTTTAGTTCTAAAAACATCACATCGAATCTTTGGACACATGCATGGAGCATTAAATATAAATTAAAAATACTAATTGCACAGTTAGGGGGGAAATCACGAGATGAATCTTTTGAGCCTAATTAGTCTATGATTAGTCATAAAGTGCTACAGTAACCTACATGTGTTAATGACGGATTATTTAGGCTCAAAAGATTCGTCTCGCGCTTTGCAGGCGAGTTATGAAATTAGGTTTTTTATTCGTGTCTGAAACCCATTCCGACATACAGTCAAACATTCGATATGCCAAAAAATTTTTTTTCTTTCGCGAACTAAATAGACCCTGAGAAGATGCGATTTGATTGATCAAGTGGACGACGTGCCTGATTGCCTAATCAGATTCAGAGCCACAAATTATTCGGCTGAAAGTTTCGATCGATCACGCAAATAGGACTCGCTGCTGTCCATTTTCTACTCTGTCAGGCCTCAATTTTAATTCTTGATGTGTACAATGTACAGTAACTGCTGCACTTGTATGGCTGCAATTAAACCAAGTACGTACTCCGTAGAATGGATCATGAGTGACATATCCATTGGTTCCCTTGGAAAGCGACATCACAAATTCAAAGAATCACAGCCATTTCATTCACCAAGCACCGATCGATAAAAGTACTATCAATAGTACTCCTGTGTTTATCAGAACATTTATCTGCTGCTATGTTGTTCATGTCAAAATTAGAAGTTTGTTTGAAATTGGAACAATGTGACGAAAAAATTAGAAGTTTATGTGAGTAGGAAAGTTTAATGTGATGGAAAAAGTTGAAAGTTTAAAGAAAAAACTGGGATCTAAACACGGTGTTAATTGACTCTGATTCTGCACGTATACAGCCTGAGAAAATCAAATCATCAAGCCGGTGAAAATTTCTTCCTCCATGAAGGCCCGGGAGTAGTAGTAAGATCAGATCGTGCCATGCCATGCATCTCGAGGCGTCGTTGTCTTCTTGGGAGAAAATTAAACCGTGCCGACCAGAAGAAGCCCAAGTGGGCACTGCAAATCTGCAACTCGCCGCGGGTGAAAAGGATGCCGCGGTTTGTACTCTTGTGCGTTTGATGCGCCATGTATGACTTGTTCTCTTCAACACCCAAGCCGTAGATTGCTAGTGTAGCACAAGCATGATGGCCCCAGGATCGTGGTCATGACGCATGTGTGCATCCACATATGAAGGACTCATGTACTGGGTATCCGCAAGGAGAGACTGAGGTTGATGCTCCAGTTGAGAATTTGAGATGGATATATGTCTAGAAAGAACAGATGAATCTAAAACTTTCGCCAAAATTTGTGTCTAGAAAGGGATGTCATTTGCCAATGTCAAAATTGTGACTTTCTCGTTACATGTTCAAGGACGGCAAATGAAGACTTATCAGTTGGTAAGGCAACAAGTTGTGTGGGTTATAGATGACCATATGGCCCGAGGCCTGACGGCTTGGCCCAAGGTACGGTAATTTGGGCCGGCCCAAGCACTGCACGGCCGCCTGATAGGGTCGTGTTCGTACCAGCCTGGCCCGATAGCCGGGCTGTGCCTGGGTTGCTCCCTCGGCACCGTGGGCCGACACAGCCGGACACGACCAAAGAAAATAGTTGAGGGATCCATCATAGACTTAATTCGGCCATTTGAGGTACAACCCAAAGACAGGAGGTTTACAAAATAGACTTATTGTAGCCATATAAGACACAACCCAAAGATATGAGGGACGAAAAATAGACTTATTCCAACCATATAAGACATCGCCCAAAGAGATAAGGAAAGAAAAATAGACTTATTTAATAGAGAAGCACGGCGTGTTATCGTGACTTCGAGCTGGCCCGGCACGACCCGAGTCTTGTTGGGCCGTGCCTGGGCTGGGGGGTGCAGCCCATGGGCAGCACGGCCTGACTAGCCTCGGCCTAGGCCCAGTCGTGCCGGACCGGGCGGCCCATTTGACCATCTATAGTGTGGGTTAGCCTCCAAGTTTTGGCACCGTTGCTTAAATACTTTATTAGTTATAAAAAATCGAAGGAAAGAGCTAGTACATGCTCCCACCGTTGCTTAATAGATAACGTCGTTAACTATCATTCATCTTATTTGAAAATTTTCTATAAATATATAAAATATAAATCATGCTTAAAGTACTTATAGTGATAAAATAACTCAAAATAAAATAAATAATAATTATGTTGTTTTTTTGACATGAATTCACAGCAGATCATAACAATCAGGTCGGGCTCGTTTAGCGTGACTATGAGGTGAACTCGACTCGAGCTTGCTCTCAGGCTAGTTTGAAGCGAGAAGACAACTGAGAACAGCGAGAGCGCTAAGCACGAAGACAATTGGCAACGGATCTACATTGGAAGAAATGTGCCAAATGAACTACCCAGGTGCGCTAATATTAGGTGGGTGGGCTTTTACAATAAACAGGTTATGGGTAAGAAACTTAAAATTATAATGATAATTAAGGTGGTTTACGCAATTCTGCTAAAAACCAAACCATGAAAATAGAGAACGTTTTTGCTATATCTCATTCCGAAGATTTACTTAGCCTTTCACTTGATTTTCTTGATCATACTATTCACCTTGAAATGTGTGCTATCTGGCGGAGAAAAAAGAAATGCTAACACAAGAGGTGAGAAACGAACCTACAATCTTATGGTTAAGGCCATGCAGCCATAATGAGCTAGTACATACCAATCTTATTTTGCTATGCACACATCCAATATAATTATATAGTGTAATTATGGTGTACTGTTCTAATTACACAGTGATTATACATTATAATTAATTAATTATAGTTTTGGGAGGGTTTCTTTTCGTTTCTCCCATTGAAAGGAACCCTCCCAGAACTCATGAAAAGAGCGTCACTCGCCGCAGCGGCAGGAGAAGCGACTGAAGGTCTGAAGCGAGAGAGGAAAAGAAAAAAAAGAAAATCAAAAGGGGGTCGGTGAAAAATTCCACCTCCGCCGCTTCGCGAGGTGGGAGACGAGAGCCCACGCCTCGCTCGCTCCCCCTCACCCAAAAGCCCATCCAGAACCTCACCCGACATCTAGGGTTTTCGCCGCCATGGGTTCGGCCGCCTCCGCCGCCGCGCCGCCCCCGCCGCCCACAGGGCAGCCCCACATGGCCGCGCCGCCGTACGGGGTCGGCCTCGCGGGGATCCTCCCGCCGAAGCCGGACGGCGAGGGGAGGAGAAGAAGGAGGAGGTGGAGAAGGTGGACTACCTCAACCTCCCCTGCCCCGTGCCCTTCGAGGAGATCCAGCGCGAGGCCCTCAGTTCGTGCCCCCATCCTTGCCGCTCCTTCGCTTGTTTAGCTATTTTTTGGCTGCTGCTGCGTGTGAATTGCTGTGGCATTGGCCAATTGCTACATGATGCACGCATTTTATCTCGTGGTTAGTGATAGGAGTGGTGGTATAGTCGGTTGCTCGGTCGCGAACTGATTTGCTCGACGCCGTTCGGTGGTCCAATGGCCCAAATTGCTGTTGAATCTGAAATGTGTAGTTCTTCAGTGCTTCGTTGGTTGTTTCAGTTGTGAGTCCTAGAATTTGTTTGGCGATTCGTTTGTCGTGCAAAATTTGTGAATAGCATGTTTTACTCTGGAATCTCGAGGCATTTGGAATCACTGTTCTCTATTCATTTGTAATATACGTAGATTACATTAACTATTTCTGGTGCATTGCACTCAACAAAGCCTAGTCCCTGCGATATTTGTGCAAACTACACTTTCTAGTGTTGCAGTAATATCTTTTTGCACATGGTACTACGGTAGTATCCTCCCATACTACCAGAACTCAGAGCCATGTGCCACTACCCTAGTCCCAATATTGTTATGACTTCTGAGTGGAGCAACCTTGTCATGCTACAATGTGCAATTCAGGCTTTAGAAAGGGGCAGGGTTAACTTTTTTTTTTTTTTTAATTCTTGCTGTTGAATCTTTCCTGTTTTTTCAAGTGGCCTAATGGCCAATTACTTATTAAGTACTGTATGGCTGTTCCTAATGTTTATGAGTTTATCAAACCTGTTTGTCTAATGAATAAGAAAGGAGGATATTACAAATTTATAATTAGGTGATTAAACATAGTTAGCGTAGTGTAAGGAAAAAAACCTTTAATGTATCTACAGTTTCTTACATTCAGACCAACATAATCGTGCACATATATTTGTCTGAAAATGCCTTCAACTCCTTACATTCGAACCTAAATAATGACGAACAATCACAGAAGAAATTGCACTGTGGCCACACTCACGTGCATAGTTTCCTTCTAATGTTTGATTGCTTAGTATGTATACCATATAAACATTAGCTTCTGCAGACATAGCTCCATCCTTGTAATACCTTTCACCAATCTTAGTTACACCTTGACACTCTGCATGAGTTACCCTCATTGCAGTGTTAAACTCGAAAGGACTGATTGTGCGATTTGATCTGTTGGTGCATACGATCTGTTGTTGCATACATGCTATTTTCTATCTGAATTTTGGCTCTTGAACATTTCTTTTGTGAGTTTGCTGACATTCTCCATTTTCAGTGTCGTTGAAACCTGAACTTTTTGAAGGATTGAGGTTTGACTTCACTAAAGGATTAAATCAGAAGTTCTCACTCAGCCACAGGTAAGGGAAACAGATAATGTTGATATGTGTTTCACTTTCTTTTGGGCAATTTATTCTGACAACATCAACAGTGTTTTTATGGGTTCCTTAGAAGTTCCATCTCAGTCAACTGAAACTATAAAAGTTCCAACATCACATTACGAATTCGGTGCCAATTTTATAGATCCAAAGGTTTGTCCATATGGAATTGAATATTATGAATTTTTTGCATAGTGTATTTTGTAACTTGTGATTTTGAAATGGAATTGTCTACAGTTAATTCTTGTAGGAAGGGTGATGACAGATGGAAGACTGAATGCTCGTGTGAAATGTGATCTGACAGATGATCTTACTCTGAAAATAAATGCACAGGTACCTGAATTTGAATGTTGTGGTTAATCTTATGTTTGATGACTGATATTTTTCTTTATTTGGCTTATGAAATCCCATTCCCCAGCTTACTCATGAGCCGCATTACTCCCAAGGAATGTTTAACTTTGACTACAAGGTCAGTATTTCAGACTACGCTTCTTTGACCAATAAGTGAATTTCAATAATCTGTGAGAATTACTTATTAGCATTACTAATTAGAAAACTACTTTTTAATTTTGATTGCTTCCATCTGATATCTGTAGTCCTCTTACAATTCACAAATCTGTGTAGGGGACAGACTACCGAGCTCAATTTCAAATTGGAAATAATGCGTTCTATGGGGCAAATTATATTCAGGTAAGCACCTTTACTTGCAGACGTGCATTTATCTTTAAAAGCCTCACATTGTCATCTTCAGGACTTTAGGTAAACTGAAAAGAAAAATGATCATATGTAAGCTTCTCCTTAGTTGTTCATTTATTCATTGATTGTTTAGATTCTGCAGGAAAGATGGTTTAATATCTCGTTGTCTTGAATTTGTGATATTGTGGTTATGCTTATTGGCCTGTTTATTTGCTGTATTGATTCATTTGTGCCTTCCTCTGGCTTTTATATTACGACTGGAAATAAACTATACCGTTTGGTTACAGACAGAAGTTGAGGTATTACGTTTGATATCAATTTGGAAATATCAAGTCAGAACTGACATTTGTGCATTCAGTATTCTGCTATGCAATTATGGTTCACAATTTACAATTGCCTCTTGTACACCTTGTTTGGGATTTGGATCATATAGGCTTCACGGTCCATATTGAGTTGCCTTGTAGTTTAGTGGGCAGATACATGTTAATCCTGACTAAACCAATTTCTGGTTTATATTTATGGTAAATTACCTGCACAAATATGGTTGTGAAGTTAAAATTTTCTTTATCTAGCACAAGTACAGTTGTGAAATTAAAATCTTCTCTGTTAAATCTTGTCTATTCTTGACAGTGAAACAATGAACTTTTGCATTTCAGAGTGTTACGCCGAATTTGTCAATGGGAACTGAAATATTCTGGCTTGGCCACCAAAGGAAGTCAGGAATTGGTTTTGCTTCTCGATATAATTCAGATAAAATGGTAAGGAGCTTATAGACCTTGTCAGTAGTCGATTCCACAATTCATCTTTGGATTGAGAACTGTTTTGGGCTGTAAGATAGTCAAGTTGATTGAGGTTTAACTGTGTAGCTTTTCATTCCCTGTAATCCTGTATACCTGTTTGCATGTGTACTTGATGTCCTCTTTTCAGACTGAGATTTCTTCCATTTTGGATTGCACTTTCCCCCAAGTTACTTGTTCAGTACCCCTAATGTCACTGAAAACAATGCTGGCTTGATTAGAAGAATGGGGGAATATATCCAATCCTTCAGGTTTGTGGATGCTTTAGTGTTTTCCCTGCCAATCCGATGGGAGCTGGGTCAATCCACTCCTATCAAAGCAGGCCCTTAAGAATGAAACTCACCATTCCCGGTAAAACAATCCTTAGCAAGATCTGGTCCTTTCCTTTCACCAATCACTGTAAAAGCAATGTTATTCGTCATTGCTCAGTTGTCAGATTTAGTAACATTGTTAACAATTAGCACAACCTCTTGTTTTGTACAAAGAGAATTGAGCTACCTTGAGGGTGTAAACTGAGCAAGATTTTTCTGTTTACTGCCATTGCAGGTGGGTACTCTACAGGTTGCCAGTACTGGTATAGTTGCCTTGAGCTATGTCCAGAAAGTTTCCGAGAAGGTAGGGCCCCACCAAGACCACCATTATTTTCAACAGAAGTTTCACATTTTATTTTAATCTGATTGTAAGGATATGGTATGCAGGTTTCCCTTGCGTCTGACTTCATGTATAATCACATGTCAAGGGATGTTACTTCCAGCTTTGGTTATGACTATATGCTTAGGCAGGTTAGTGTTTCTATCGCTGATATTTTTTATCAAATAGCAAGTAGCAATGTATTCTTTCTTGAGCTTATCCAGTTTTGCATCTCTTCATGGACCTGTTTGTGTATATGGGTATCTGTGAATAGTACAAAGCTGTGTACTCTTGCTCCTGCAGTTCCTTGTTTTCTGATATTTCCGTTTAGTAGTTTTGAATTTATCAATGAATTTTACTGCAGTGCCGACTAAGGGGGAAAATTGACTCAAATGGTGTTGTTGCTGCATATTTGGAAGAGAGATTGAACATGGGAGTTAATTTTCTTCTTTCTGCAGAGGTATTAGTTGTATTACAGTTCAGGCTAACCTGCTCTATTCTTACCACTGTATTTATACTCCCTCTGATCATAAAAGTATCATATTTGCAACTTTGAACTATAATTTCTATTACAAAATGTTCGAAAAACCAGATAAACTTATAATACTATATTAAGGGAGTGTTTGAGAGGAGAAAGGAGAAGATTGAAAAGATACGTAAAACAAGATGAGTCATTAGCGTATGATTAATTAAGTATTAATTATTTTAAACTTCAAAAATGGATTAATATGATTTTTTAAAACAACTTTCCTATAGATTTTTTTTAAAAGAAAAATACACCGTTTAATTGTTCGGGAAGCGTGCACGCGGAGAACAAGAGAAATCTTCTCTCTTTGTCCCTGGCTCAAAGGCAGCCTAAGTAATGCTTGAGATAAATCTAACATATAGTTTTTATACATCCAATCTAAATACTTTTATAGGAATAAGTCTACATAGTCCCCCATGACCAAAACAAATGTTCTCATGACCAGATGAAGTATATATTTTTTGTTAACAAGAAGTGAGTTTTTCAGATTAGTGACTTTTGTGAACTTATGTTATGTGGTGCAGATTGACCATTCAAAGAAGAACTACAAGTTTGGTTTTGGAATGACCGTAGGAGAGTAAAATATGTTAACTGGAATGGTCGTGACTTGTGAGAGGACATGTGGTACTTCTGCGGTTGGCTGTATGCCCCTTGGAAGGATGTTCACAATACTTCAAGCTTCGTGTTACGAGTGACCAGGTTCTTGCCCTTCTGAGTTGTGAATGGGAATATAGGAACGCTGTTGCTACTTTTACAGTCTTTTTTTTGGCGTGATGGAGGTTGTCTCATTTTGGTTGCTAGATAAAAAGGGCATTAGGGGAGGGTAGTCCATGATTCTTTGTTCAATCTTGGATGGAGCAAGCTGAATAGTGTTAATAATGTTGTACTGTCTCTGGCAAAATTTTACCCCGAGTGTCCGACGCTCGTCCTTTTTGTGTAATAGTAACACCTTGCACGAGCTGCAGAAGATAGCATTTAAAGTCATCTCATGTTTGATGTCCTCACGCGCATCCTATGTTCATAAATTGTAAGCCATTTGCGGTCTGCTGAACAAGTTATTGCTACCGACTGATGCACCTATTTTTGTTAGTATAATATACATTTTTTGTTTGTTAGCGCATAAAATGTATTAAAATTGCGTACCCGCCTTATGTGCATGATCAATCCTAAACATATGATGATGTTCTGCTAATCTATACGCTAATTTACTTGACCTATCAAGAAGGACGAGCTATTGAGCTAACCCTGATAATAGCCTAGCAAGTACTCCCTCCGTCCTAAAATAAGTGCAGTTTTGCACTATTTATGTCTAACCTTTGACCGTTCGTCTTATTTAATTTTTTTTATAATTAGTACTTTTATTGTTATTAGATGATAAAACATGAAAAGTACTTTATATGGGACTATTTTTTTTTAATTTTTCATAATTTTTTTAAATAAGACGAACGGTCAAACGTTGGACACGGATACCCACGACTGCACTTGTTTTGGGACGACTGCACTTGTTTTGGGACGGAGGTAGTAATATTTCTACAAGAGAAACTTATTGGTCACAACTGGAATTCGAGAAAAAAAATATGACTAACGACTGTAGACAACGTTTTATCGCCAAACATATTTTTGGCACCTCAACACTTTACAACATCCATTTTTAATTTTAATCGGCTGTGTTACTTAATGAACTTCTAAACCGGACAAATATAATTATGATTTCATTCAACATCATTTATAGGTATCCAAGGAACAAATATATCAGCGAAGGCAATACAGCAAGGACGGACAACAGCTTCGCTCTACTCACCAACCAATGGCATGATTATGCAATAATGTAGTCGGGTTTAGGCCACATGTGTTGCAAACCCGAAATATGAAAAAAAAAATCATCAAGAATGCAATTATATAATACTCCTTATTACTTACAAACATGACAAGTTATACTGCCATGCCATAAACAGCAAGGAGTGAAAATAACATGTCACCCGTGGACGACGCCACGAAGGCAGCAATTCGTCCATAGATGAAGTTGATAAATTTGGGATCTACTAGAAGCATGGCAATTTCTAGCACAAACTAATATGATAAAACATTGTATGGAGTAGTAAATATTTATATACCTATACTTCATATCAGGGCAATTTTTAGCAGAATCTAGTGTGATAAACCATTGTGTCATCTGCGGGATAGAGAAGGAAGATATTTCACATGTTTTGTGTCGTTGCCCACATGCAAAAGTGCTTTGGATGTCAATGAGGGAGGCAGGACATTTCACAGGAAGCCAATTCTGCAAACACAGGTATGGCGTGGCTCTTTGATACTCTTGAATTCATCCCAAATTCCCAATCCCTAAGCAAATGGTGTCTGTAATGGTGTTTTGGCGAATCTAGCATGTATGAAATGAAATCGCTCACAGCAAATCGGCACCACCGGTGGCTCTCTCGCAGAGGTTTATCAAGAGCTACATCGACACTCTACTCCAAATCAAGCAACACCCTCAAGCAGATATGGAGAAGGCGAAGCATGTGGTGAGCTATGTCAATATGTCATACAACGTGCTATGAGATTGATGCTGCCTGACATAGGACCGGTTCAGAAGTGGGAGAAACCAAGAACAAGGTGGATGAAGCTGAAATTGATGGGTCTTTTGAAGCTCAGGATGATCGGGGAGGAATTGGAATGATCCTAAGAGCACCCGCAATGGTAAAGTAAGGTGATATCTATAAAACATGTACATCTCAGCAATATACTAGATTAATAGTAAACCACTTCAATGGTATGTCTATATGGGTATCTATAGCTCTCTAATCCATTGCCTCGTTTTTCTCTATAGACTATCTCCAAGTTAGTAGATAGTTTTGCTCTCTCTCTCTTCATTTAATCTCTTCCAAGTAGAAAAATATGCTGACGTGGATATATTATAGAGAGCCTATAGATAACCATTGTGGGTGCCCTAAGAGATAGTGCTGGCCAAGTTATTTTTACATCGTGGCACTCTCTGGATTATTGCACCGAGGTGCTGGAAGCTGAGTTTTTAGCATCCAAAGAAGGTTTATCCCTAGGGATCCAATGGATGCGCCTGCTGATTGTCGTAGAGACGGACTGCAGTACGGCGGTACAACTTCTTGAGGCCAAAACCAGCGATAAGTCGGGACTAGCTTATATAGTCAAAGAGGCAAAGGAGCTCATGACGGGACATAGGGAAATAGTGCTCAACAAAGTTCACCGAAGCAAGAATAATATTAGTTCTAATAGGGCTCGTTGTGAGTCCTTGTTGGTATTCTAGCCTGGAGCTAGCATTATTAAAGAACTTTAAAATATGAATATGTGTGACACTAAATATTGTTAGTTTAACAATTATTCAAAAGTTACGAATATTGACTTTACGAAATAAGGACATGTTATATTATTTTATGGGAGTTGCTATATCACGGGATTCCGATCAGACAGTATGATATCATGCATGTATCGAATTCTGATACCCCATTAGTACCTACTAATACTTGTCAATATCAAATATTATACCCTGCCGGTATCAATATCAAATCTGATACCCTACCGGTATCAGTTGATACTTGTTAGTACTAGCTGATACTTATCGGTATTAAATCGGATACCCTATTGGTATCAACCAATACTTATCTGTACCAGCTGGTATTTGTCCGTATCAGATCTGGTACTCCTATCGTATCAATCGATACTTGTCGGTACCTACTAATACCCGATCAGTAATAGGCCGATATCATTTCCCTCTCCCTTGATCCCTTTTCGGGCGATGACGACATTCTCCTCACCGACGCCTCTCCCCTCTCCGGCGAGGCCGATGTGCTCCCCTGTGATACAGAACCATTCTCCTGCAAGACCCTATTCCCCCATCCTCCTCTACGACAATGAGCTCACCGGCAACGCAACAAGGCAGTGCGGGCCTCTTCTTCGAAAACATGCTTTGGTGGCGCGACAAGGCGGTTAGGCCCTTCTCAAATGAGCTCCCATTCTACAGCAACGTCCGATGACGTGCTCCCTGGTGACCGAGCGAGGTGGGCATGGGTCTCTTCTCCGGCGAGTCCCTTCCACTTCTCCAGTGATATGCTCCTTGACGGAGCGACGAGGCAAGGCGTTCTCCGCTGCCATATTCCCAATGCTGCACTGCTCTTTTTCCGCATGCTTGATGCCTGTGCTATAGGGGACAAGGCACACACAATCACGGAGACGATATCATCGCGGGTGCTTGGGATGGGATTCCATCCCCTAGCATTCTCTTTTCTTTATATCCATGGAGTGATAAGATAAACTCTTAGGGACATCAAAATAATTTCACGTTAATCTTTGTATCTACTAAAGCTCCTAAGAAATACCTAGGTCCTCTTTGATTTGTAGAAAAACATAAAAATTTTGGAGGATTTCTATCCTATAGGAAATTTCCTATCAAGTCCTTTGAAATGATGGATTGAATCCTATCATATCATTTGAAATTTCTATGGATGGACAATTCTATAGAGATTTTGGAGGAAAGTTAGCAAGAGTTCAAACCTTTTGGAAAATTTTCAGTATATCTCTCATGCGATTTCTGCATTTTTTCCTACTTGAAACGATTGTTTATGTGTTTTTCCTTGAGTTTTACAATCATCTGTTTTGAACTTAAATTCTTGGTAAAATCCTATGTTTTTCTATTCGTTTGTTTGTCAATACCGCGTTTAAAAGGAGCCCTTATATTCCGTGGATAGAGGCCATGTGCTGCTCCGGCAATTCTCCCTCTACATCGTTCTCACGCTACAACCATCTTGGAAGCCCTCTCTACTAGGCTCCTCCGACATTGGTGTCAATTCATGGTGGTCCCCTACATTCGCCTACACGGTATTGGCAACACCGTTGCACGCGTTCATCCCGAGTTGTCCGAGTTGTCCCTAGGCTTGGCAAACCCGATGTGACGTCTCGTCCTTCACGGTTCGACAACATCGACTCTTCGGTGTCATCTTCCTTAACAACTGCAGCATCACGTCATTGTCATCGTCTTCAACACGTCCTCACTCACGACCACTCTACGGCGCCCCATGTGCACCCTGCGGCTCGGCTATCTCGACATCATTGGCTCCCCGACTTCGACTACATCGACCACAGCTACTTTACACACAGCTTCATCGATCAAGGGTCCCTCATGTCCTTCGCTTTGGTTACGTCAAGTATGGCACAAAGGGTTATCATCCGTATTGAGCACTCTCGTCTTTCTTCTCCTGTCTAAGTGTTCGCGTTGCTCATGCTTGGACTATGGGGGATGTTAGAGTATATGGATAGGATCATATTGTATCCGGTTTGTTATGATATGATAGGATTAGTTTTCATCTCTATCTCTCTAAGTTTACTTAAGATACAATCCATATAACCTATATATATACCGACCCCTGAGACTCAATGCAACGTGTCCAATATTTGCAGTATTCCTCTCTTCCTCTCTTATTCAACAACTATCATCAGTTTATATTTTCCAGTGAAGTATGATGGCTTGATGAGATGTACCCGAACTAGCGTTGATGGCCCCCAAGCTATTGTAGATGCAGTAGGGCTGTGTTTAGTTTCTAAAATTGGGGAGAAGTTTGGGGAAAGTTGGTAGTTTGGAAAAAAAAAACTTAGGAGTTTATGTGAGTAGGAAAGTTTTGGATGTGATGTGATGGAAAGTTGGGAGTTTGGGGGAAGTTTGGTGTGAACTAAACGGGGCCTAGATGTAGTGCCTATTGTGTACTACTAGATGTGTACTACACATACCCCCGGGCCCCGTCACTCGGCGCACGCACACGAACACAAAAACACACAGCCGCACACGCACGCTCGTCGCGCTCCCCATCTCCACATGTCAAACACAGATCAAGAAGCACAAGAATCGGCGCCATGGCTATGATTATGCTGCCCGCGGCCTCCGCCGCCGCTGCTGCCTCCGTTTTCGCGCTCCTCGTGCTCACCTCGCTGCAGCCGCGCGCGGCGCGGGCGCAGGTAGGCTGTGCCTCGCGCGTGGCGGCGCCGGCGCCCTGGCCCGGCGAGCTCGACTGCACGGGCGCGCTGCTTAACCTCTCCTCGTGCCTCACCTACGTGGAGTACCGGAGCACGCTGACCCGGCCGGACAAGGGCTGCTGCGGCGCGCTCGCGGGCGTCGTCGACGGCGAGGCCGCCTGCCTGTGCGGGCTCGTCGGGCGGTACGGCGCGTACGGGGGTCCGCGTCGACGCCGTCCGCGCCCTCGCGCTG
Organism: Oryza longistaminata; assembly: GCA_009805545.1. NCBI lineage: Eukaryota > Viridiplantae > Streptophyta > Magnoliopsida > Poales > Poaceae > Oryza > Oryza longistaminata. The sequence goes on along the minus strand of CM020184.1, from coordinate 24,041,926 downwards.
CCCACCATCTGCCGCGTCGACGCGCCCCCGCCCAGGCTCTGCGCCGCGCTCGGTGTGCCGCTCGCCGAGCCGCCGGGCGGCGCGTGCCGGAGGATCAGGTACGACACGGCCGCCCTCTGCCGCGTGCAATCAAATAAACGGAGCTGTCGTAAATTGACCGCCTTTGCTACACCTTTTCCGTTTCTTTTTGCAATGTGGAGTTTAAATGCACAACCTTTAATTTGTTGAAATTGCATGCTAATCAAAGACCTGTACTTTACTAGATTCTTATACTGCACATACTCCTCCCATAAAAAAACTAAGCTAGTATTGATGTGACACTATCTAAATTCATTATATAGCATAATGTATCCTATATAATCTTAAGATTTGTTTTTTTGGAAGGAGAGAGTACGCTTGTTACTAGTAGCTCAAACTATCAAATCATTTGCATCTTTAATTTGACAAACTCCCGTTAGGAATCAGTACTCCTGGCTCCACCTCCACCTATTCAATTGTCAAATCAACTGTCATCTAGCACTAGCACGCGATACAGCAGAATTTTACTCCAATGTATGTAAAATCGAGTTTTCTGAAGTAGTGAAGAGCAAAGTGAATCTACGTAATCAAGTAGGTGTATCAGATAATGTGATTATGTTTGTACTGTTAGTGATATATTCAGTGGCTAGAACTGTCAAGGAATCAAAATATTCGACCGAACCACCACCCCTTTTGGGTAGCCGAATGTCGGCACTGCCAAAATTAAAGCAGCACGGCAAGAAAATGTCTGATCAAATTTCTCATGGATACTTGTTTCACACGGCGAGATTTGACTGTACTGACAATGTCTCAAACTCCGGCAGGGTGTCCGCGGCATGCCGGCCAACGCACCGTCAACGGCGGCCACCGGCAGCAGCGGCGGCGGTCCGGCGACGCACCTACCCACAAGAGGCCACCTGATTCTTCCGCTGCTCCTGGTGTTCCCCACCTCGCTGCTGTCCTGTAAAACTACCCCGTCACACCGGCACGCAGCACACATCTGTACAACCTGTACATGCATGTACACCGTTCGTCGATTCAATTCCTCTCAGAATCTTCCGTGACATTGCCACGGCTTAGATCGCGTCATCGCCGCGAGCAGCGTCCGCCATGCCCGATGCCACCCTCGTCCGGTGGGTGGCGGGTGATGGCGACGCCCGAGCGAGCTAGCGCGAGCCGAGGCGAGCAGCGTGCGCGCGGGGGCAGGAAGACGCGTGAGATGGTTAACCCGCCTCGGCTAGCAGGCTAGGTGGTTGGTGCGTCGCGCGGCGCGCGGCACGGGGCGCATGTGAGCCTGCGAGCTGTGGCCGCTGCTGCTACTCTGCTCGCTGTGTGGATCGCCAGCGATCGGTTGCTGCGGTGCGCGTGTGCCATGCCATCGGCCGCCAGCGATGCGTGTACAATACACACACGGCCTCGCGGGAACAGCGTGGTACGGGGGCAAGGGGGTTATCGACGTCGATCGTGTATTCGTGTGAGTATGACCTGGTTTGCGCGTTCGGCCGTGCCTGCGTTGCCTGGCTGGCTCGAGTACGGTGGGGCTGCGCCGGCGGCTGGTGGGCCGTCGTTGTCGACGCGAGGTGGCCAACAGGCGACCGTTTGGTTGGTCTCTCCAGTTTTGTTCTGCTTCTTCTCCTACCTGCCAGGAAACTAGTACAGTATCCAATATGGATAGTTGTCAAAAAAAGGAAAATCCAATATGAATGGGCTGGATTAAGATAGCGCTGCGGCAGCGCGATAGGCCTGGAAAAGGGAAGGAAGGCCCAACTTAACAAGCGATCCTCTGAGCCCATGTAGTGAAGTACAACAAATAAATAAGTTCAATTTACTTCCCTCAATTTGTCACCAAGTCAGATGTTCGTCCCTAAACCGAAATACCAGAAACAACGTGTTCCTCAACTCTCAAAACTATTGTGGATAAGGCCGCAAGGCGATCTGGATGGCGGTTTCAGCTGACGTGGTGCCTACATGGATGGTTTGACTTTGGTCATCGTCCCACATGGCGTTGACTCCTCATTGATAGCGAAGGGAGGATGAGATAGAGATGCCCGTGAGATAAGGATCAAGTCAAACGATCCACGTAGGTACCACCATAGGACAATATTGCAGTGTATTGAGAGGCAAGGGAGGGAGGGTGTTGTATATGGTATTTCGGTTTATGGACGAATTTCATACTTCGTGATATATTAAGACCCAAAGTGAACTTATTCCTATAGCAAAGGGGTCGAGATTCTGTGGCCGTGTTCTGCGTATTGGACCCTTTCCTGAGACAGCCATTATAGTCGTTGGAAAAAGTCCACCTTACAGTTATGGGTCAAGTGTTAATTCGGAAAAAGTCCAATTAGCTCCCTTAACTGTACTCCGAATCTAATTCATACCCCTTAACCAGAAAACTGGTAGAACGACTCCCCGAACTAATGAAACCAGTGCAATTTACTCCCTCGCGTTTGAGTCAGTTTGCTGGAGCGTGTGCGGCGCTGAGGCGTGGCAGTGTTGACCCGGACTTCGTCCCACGTGGCGCTGACATGGTTTTAGAATTGAAAGAGAAAATCAGTGAGACCCATCTGTTATTCACACAAAATATATTTGTGGGACCCACTAGCATGTGGGGCCCACATGTCATCCTTCTCCTTTCCTTCTTCCCCTCCCTCTCTCTCTCCCTTCTCTCTTTTCTCTCCCCCCCTCCGGACGCACACGGGATCGATGGCGGCGGCAAGCGGGGGCGGCAGTGGCAACGGCGGCGTACGTGCGGGGCTAGAGACAGATCGGCGGCGTACGGAGGTGGGCGCTGGAGCGTCCACCACCCCTCTAGCTCCACCTCGCCATATCCATGTCGTTAATCGTCGTCCGCGTCCCCTTCCCCCCTTCCGCTGCGCTGCTCTCCCTCTCCCTTCGTCGACGAGCGGGCGGCGCTTCGGCAGGCGATGGCGGAGGTAGAAGAGTAGCTCGACGGCGTGGGGGAGGACGCTCCCGAGCTCGGCGGGCGGAGGGTGGCGAGATCTCGGTGGCACCGCCTCTCCCCTTTCCTTCTCCACGCCGGGCGATAGCCTCGGAAGGCTGCGACGTTTCGGTTAGCGGCGATGGAGGTAGAGGAGTATCACCAGCGGCGCGGAGGGCGCACACGAGCTCGGGCGGGCAGTGTGGCTCCACTGACGCCGCCTCCATGACCGCGGCCATCTCCCCCAACGTCTCTACGCTCCCTCGCGCCCGACTACTCTGCCGCCACTGCGAGACCAAGCTCCCCGTGCTCGTGGGGTCTGGCGGCGCCGTCGGTCGGCGTGGTTCCAGCAACAACGCCGCCGGATCCCCGCCTCCTGCCTGCCGCCGCCCGCTGCTTTGGTCCTCGCCCGCATGCCGCCATCGCCACCGATGTGGTCCTCACCCACATGGCCGCTGTCGCCGCCGCTCTGGTCCTTGCCCTCATGCCACCGTCGCCACCGCGTGGCCCTCGCCGCAGCCGGCCGTCACCACCCGCTGTGGGCCCTCGCCCGCATGCCGCCGTCGCCGGTCGCCACTCCGACCAAGAGAAGGGGAGAGAAAGAGAGAGGGAGAGAGGGGAGGAGGAAGGAGGAAGGAGGAGAGGATGACATGTGGACCCCACATGTCAGTTGGTCCCACAGTATTTTTTATGTGAATGATAGATGGGTCCACCGATTTTTTTAATTTCTAATGCCAGCGCGGCGGCCACGTGGGGACGAAGACCGGGTCAACACTGCCACGTGGTGCCACGTCAGCAAAACCGCTCTCCAAAACCGGCTGAGGGAGTCAAATTGCACTGGTTTCATTAGTTCGGGGAGTCGTCCTATCCGGTTTTCTGGTTAAGGGGGACGAATTAGAGTTCGGTGTGACAATTAAGGGAGTCAAATTGGACTTTTTCCTTTTAATTCATGTCATCCAACCGCAATACTAGGAGGATAGAGCATCTCTCAACTATCAAAACCAGTATGAATCGAGGTCTCTTAGTCGTTTTTTGATGGTTTGGGTGACGTGGAATCCTAGTCAGCATGAAAAAAATTAAAAAATATATAGGACCCATATATCAGAGGACGCCAGTCTGGGCGTACTCCGGTCCATTTGGTGAGTCTGCGTCTCTGCTCGTCGAGCGGCTCTTCTCGGCGGCCGCGTCTGGGAGGAGAGTTTAAGCGTAGTTTGCCACTGCTGCTCAAGAGATGCCAGTGGCTCGAAGATGCCGAGCGTCTGCCCAAATTTTGTGCAGTGTCGGCGCAGAAGTAGGCCACGGCCGGCCCGAGGCGTGCAGCCTCAGGCGTGGAAGCGGAGATCGGGTCCGTGCATGGCAGCTTTTGTGGGGTTGAGATGGAGAAGAGTAGGGGCGTGACCAGTGGCGCCGGGGGGGTGCAGTTGAGAATGCAAGGAATGTTGGGGAGGAGGTGGGCATTGAGCGAGCAGGGGATGGGGGGGCATTGTGTGAGGGGAGGAGTGGGCGAATAGTGAGAATTCGTCCACGCTCTCCCTGCTGGAGTTGTGGTGGTGGAGCCTGGGGAGTGGGACGCGACGGCGGAGGAGCGCAGCAACGGGTGGAGGCCTTCTACTATCTAGGCAGAGGAGCTCGATGTTGGCCGCCGCGTCGCTCGCCCTCTCTCAAGGCCTGCCGCAGGAGCTACGACAACAAGAGCTCCGTCCTGATCATCCACCCCGCGTTGTTGCATCAAGTGGAAGGATGCCATGTACAACGTCGACCGCAACCTCAGCGGTCGCATGTACCTGTCGGTAGCGATGGAGAAAGGGAACATGGCTACCCAAGGAGGTTTTGCCCTGGTGAGCGCCATTGCATCCCCATCGACAACGGGCCGGAGCTTGAGCCCCCAGCGCCTCGCCCCACTGCCAGATTTGCTCTCCCCAACCATGCTCGCTCCTCCAGCGACTATGCCGCCAAATCCACCCATCTCCATGCGCGTGGGCCTCCGCTGGAGCTGGCTGACACTGGAGCTCAAGCCCCCCAATGCCTTGCCCTCCACCAGAACACCGCTCCCCTGACCTCCCCCCACCTGCCGCTCTAGCACCATCAACCGCCGCCTTCTCAATTTCCTCGACCCACACGTCCCACCGGAGAGGAAGGCGGAAAGGGAGCTTGACGCCGACACCAGGGTGGAGAGGGATTAAGGAGGAGCGGAGGCCGGCAGCCACACTGGATGCTAGTATTGACAACGAAACGGTTGGGATGGCCGACTATTGCCGTCATCTGGGTGCCCACTTCTCTCTGTCGTCGGCGCCGCTATCTTGGCCGACCGACTGAGGCCGTCAAGGGGAGGGGTTAACCAGAGAGAGGATAGAGAGGACGATGGAGAGAGAAAATAAAGAGGAAAGAAAGAAGGAATGGTTGGGATGACATGTGGGCTTAGGGTTTCTATATTATTTTCCTTTGTGCCTAGCATGTGGGACTATTTTTATTTATATTTTTCTGATTCTTATATCACGCAGATGCCACGTTAGATGAAGATCAAGTCAATAGTGTCATGTGGTATCACGTCAGCCAATACCGTTGTCCAAACCACCTTGGGACTATATTTACACTTGTTTTAAGAGATGAAGAATGTGTTATACCCAGTGAGGGATCTAAGGTGAACTTTTTCATAGGCCGTTTAGCATTTAGGTGGTTTAGTCGCAAGGCCCAAACTCGTGGGGATTAATTATTTCTCTTTACGGACGGCTCCAGTTCCACAACGCATCCCCGTGGATGGAATCTCTGAACCTAATGCCTCTTCATTGTGATATTTTTTTGACGTACACCCTTGTGAAATTTATGCTCCGGTTTAACTCGATGTTCAGATCATTATCTCTCATGGATGTGTACAGGAACCTAGTGAAAGTGTGGGGACTACTATGCCACACAAGTATTCTGACAAGATACGGGTAGCGGAGCAGATGAAAGGTGGAACTTTAGAGTCCGGTTTAATTACTTCGATCACGAGATCAGGGTAAATTTACTCAGCAAAGATGCAGAGATGGTCGAACACGAGATCTCTACTAGATCGTCCGCGACGGAAACCAACGCTAGGAGTAGTATTTTCTCTGAAGTCCTGAACAGTGAACATGGACAGGCAGGCGCGACCGAGACACGGAATCCGAATCCCTACGCGTGCGGGCTACCTTACCTCTCGATCGACGATGGAACAGTGAAATCTACTCAGGATCTCGGCTACACGTGTAACGATCCCCTCAGGCGCAGCCGCTGCCCGAGCGGGAGGGAGCACGGCGCCTGCCAATTGGCCATTGACAAATCATCGCTCGCGCGCGCCGGGCTTCGCTTTGCCCGCTCCGTGTGACTCGCTGCTGTCTCTGGCAGTGGCAGGCAGTTGTTCAGTGAACCTGTCCATGTGTTGGCTTTCCGCCATGGCCGGCGCGCGCGCTCTCCGGAGTTCAATTGGGCAGGAAGACGGCAAGCGGCATGTGGTTTTTTATCTCGACTCGAGAGGGGGACAGTGGATAACAAAGAGAAATCCCTTCTGGGGCGTCGCGTCGCGCAGGATCAGGTCCCTCAATTGCCGGCAACTCATCTTCAAGCCATGGCAATCCATTGTTTTATCGATATAATAGTACTCATTCAGCTTAATTACCTCGAGTTCTGAATGTTTCAAGAGGAGGTGTCTCGAGTATTCAGTCAGGACAGTGATAGAGGTAGATTAATCCCTGGTGTTGCCACGTGTAGTAAACTCTACCATTCGCAAATCAAGAAATACTGTGCAGTTTCCGACAGTGTCCTGCAAATCAAGAGTAGCGTGTGTATTAGGAGCATGATTGTACTATATTCATAAGTGACCTTTCAAGCGCCCTAATGGCTCATCTAAATGATTACCCCCTTGCTAATTTCAAAAGGACCAATGCTTCGTTTGGTGAATCAAAAGAAGACATAGAAAAAACTCGACTAAATCCGTTGAATATACACACGCTTATGTATGTGCGTATAGAGACCACCTCTCCGTCGCCGTCATCGTATAACGGAAAATTGCCCGTCTCCCTTCAGAAAGAGATAGTGGATCAAACTGGTACAGTATATGTCACCAAATCAAGTATTAGAGGTGTATAATACGTAAACTCGAGGTATATAGAAACGTATTCTATACAGCTAGCACAGTAGTGCGTTATAAACAATAGACTGCCACAATCATTACTGTCATTGTGTACGTACAGTTGACACTCGTGGCAATTATAAAGTTGCTAGTGTTGACTTTCTCCTGTATATGTTCGTACAATTATTTAGTGACCAAATATATTTTTAGATAATGGAATAAATCTCGACCTTTACTTTAAAGAAGTTACAACCACTTATTACAAATATCCGCTCAATAAATAGCACGTAACACTACTCACAAAGAGAGCACACAATTCAGGAAGTGCAAATATATGGATTGGGATCCTCTGCATTAGAGTACAAAAGGCAGAGGTGCTACAGTAAATTGAATTAGGAGAAATCTGCACCATCCGTTCACAATTCTAGGGCTACGATCAACCTCTACAGTATAAATGTGATAGTACAAACTGATAAGTAAAATATTAATGCTACACTACTTGGCTGATCTGAACCGTTTGTTTTTAATCTGAGTGCTCAAATGCTACTGCAAAAACACTGTAGCGCCAATGCGCCATGCATTTGCAGTTCAACTGCAGGGGATCCGGATCCCAAATATATATATTTGGTGACCAGTCTCACATCAGATTATGTTAACAAAGATGTACTCCCTCCGTCCAGAATAACGAATCTAGAACTGGATGTGACGCATTCTAGTACAATGAATTTGGACAGAGGTATATTCAGATTCGTAGTACTAGGATGTATCACATCCAGTATTAGATTGGTTTTTTATAGGATGGAGGAAGTAAGCAGCAGGGTTAAAAAAAAAGAGATAATCCATTCTATGCCATTGACAAAGCATGGATTCAACAATATACCATTGACAAAGCTCAGTTTTATAATATACCATCGAACAACTACTTTTCTTCCTTACATGCCATCGCCGCCAGTCAACAGTGAGTCAAATTCCGTTAAGAGCAAGAAAATGTCTATTTTACCCCTAGGGTACGATGCATCCTCATCGATTTCACTGATCATGATCCACTATTTATTCTCATTGATGAAAAATTGAAATTGCTTGTCTTTTTATCATCCAAGATTTTTTACCGCGATATGGCATTATGCAAAATCTCAATTTTATGCTAGGGGTAAAATGGTCATTTTTCATCTTTTAACTGCGGTTGACTAACGTCGATGGCATATAAGGAAGAAAATGAGTCATTCGATGGTATTGTACAACTGAGTTTTGTCAGTGGCATATTGTAGAACCCGCGTTTTGTCGATGGCATAAAATGGATTGACTCTAAAAAAAACGCCTTCAAAAACTCCAGAGTAGTTTTCTTAGTTTTCACGAAATAGCTGAATTAATACTTGTGAAATTCGACTAAATTTTGTCAAAATTGAGTTTTTTTTTAACTTAACCGATTTGTGCAAAACCGAGCGGTTTCCATCAGCTTTGTTAAAACCCTGATTAAGCAGTAACGTAACCACTTCTTTTCTACTCTATCATAGAGAACACGCAGGGAATTGACCCCATGCTCTATTGGAGAAAAGAACTTCTTCAACTATACGTATTCAATTCGAAGACTTGCCGTTCAGCATATTCTGGATGACGACTGTAGTCTGTAGAACTATTCCTCATCTGAGCTATCCCCCCAAACACATTTTGTCTCCCTGCTTGCCACAGCTTAACCTTTCTGCAATATTTTTACAGGACAGGAAAGGTTCTTCAGAAAATACTTCTACTACTACAACAACAACAAAAGGTGGCCTTTCTTTTTTGTTGTGGATGTAGCATGTGTGAGGAAACTTTGACGGATCGAAACCGCGTGAAAATGGCCCAACAATATCACCTGCCAACACCAAACCGCATCTCTGGTCTCGAGACCTCGCATCGTCGAACAGCGGCGAACTGGTCCACGCACCCCGCGTGGGCGGTGGCCGGCTAAAAGGCCCGACCGGTCCGCCGGGAGCTCGCCGTCTTGGGGTTTTGCCGTCGCGGAGTCTCTCGGTGGGGCGGTGCCATGGCAGTGAGTGGCAAGCTTTGCTTTGCTCCCTGCGTGATGAGTACTCCTACCTGCTAGTAAATGGGCACATTTGGACTGCTTGGAAGTTTGATCTCACAAGAATTTCTGTAGGACAAAAAGAAAAAAAAAGGGCGGCATCAACTTGGAGAGAGTTTGGATGGATGTCGTATATCAGTTTTCATTTTTGCTCAGCAAGTCAGCATAGCTGAAAGTTCTCAAAACAGAGAATACAGAAAAAGAAAAAAAAAAGAGCACCCACAATGTCAGAGATTACTGATTAAACTACACTATCAGGGGTTCAGATAGGATCAAACAGCCGCGCGCTCTTTCCTCTTTCTTAGGAGTATAGATTGACAATGCATTTGGCATTTGCTATTTCCCACGTGATGGTGAGGGCGATAAATCATTTTAGCTACTACTCCCTCCGTTTTTTAATAAATGACGCCGTTGATTTTTTTCACATGTTTGACCATTCGTCTTATTCAAAAATTTTATACAAATGTATAAGATATAAATCACACTTAAAGTACTATGAGTGATAAAACAACTCATAATAAAATAAATTATAATTACGTAATTTTTTTAATAAGACGAATGGTCAAACATGTGAGAAAAAGTCAACGGTGTCATCTATTAAAAAACGGAGATTCTCTCTCTCTCACTCTCTCTCTCCCTCTGTGTGTGTGGACCTATGGACGCACGGCGGAGGAGCGCAGCAACGGGTGGAGGCCTTCTACTATCTAGGCAGAGGAGCTCGATGTTGGCCGCCGCGTCGCTCGCCCTCTCTCAAGGCCTGCCGCAGGAGCTACGACAACAAGAGCTCCGTCCTGATCATCCACCCCGCGTTGTTGCATCAAGTGGAAGGATGCCATGTACAACGTCGACCGCAACCTCAGCGGTCGCATGTACCTGTCGGTAGCGATGGAGAAAGGGAACATGGCTACCCAAGGAGGTTTTGCCCTGGTGAGCGCCATTGCATCCCCATCGACAACGGGCCGGAGCTTGAGCCCCCAGCGCCTCGCCCCACTGCCAGATTTGCTCTCCCCAACCATGCTCGCTCCTCCAGCGACTATGCCGCCAAATCCACCCATCTCCATGCGCGTGGGCCTCCGCTGGAGCTGGCTGACACTGGAGCTCAAGCCCCCCAATGCCTTGCCCTCCACCAGAACACCGCTCCCCTGACCTCCCCCCACCTGCCGCTCTAGCACCATCAACCGCCGCCTTCTCAATTTCCTCGACCCACACGTCCCACCGGAGAGGAAGGCGGAAAGGGAGCTTGACGCCGACACCAGGGTGGAGAGGGATTAAGGAGGAGCGGAGGCCGGCAGCCACACTGGATGCTAGTATTGACAACGAAACGGTTGGGATGGCCGACTATTGCCGTCATCTGGGTGCCCACTTCTCTCTGTCGTCGGCGCCGCTATCTTGGCCGACCGACTGAGGCCGTCAAGGGGAGGGGTTAACCAGAGAGAGGATAGAGAGGACGATGGAGAGAGAAAATAAAGAGGAAAGAAAGAAGGAATGGTTGGGATGACATGTGGGCTTAGGGTTTCTATATTATTTTCCTTTGTGCCTAGCATGTGGGACTATTTTTATTTATATTTTTCTGATTCTTATATCACGCAGATGCCACGTTAGATGAAGATCAAGTCAATAGTGTCATGTGGTATCACGTCAGCCAATACCGTTGTCCAAACCACCTTGGGACTATATTTACACTTGTTTTAAGAGATGAAGAATGTGTTATACCCAGTGAGGGATCTAAGGTGAACTTTTTCATAGGCCGTTTAGCATTTAGGTGGTTTAGTCGCAAGGCCCAAACTCGTGGGGATTAATTATTTCTCTTTACGGACGGCTCCAGTTCCACAACGCATCCCCGTGGATGGAATCTCTGAACCTAATGCCTCTTCATTGTGATATTTTTTTGACGTACACCCTTGTGAAATTTATGCTCCGGTTTAACTCGATGTTCAGATCATTATCTCTCATGGATGTGTACAGGAACCTAGTGAAAGTGTGGGGACTACTATGCCACACAAGTATTCTGACAAGATACGGGTAGCGGAGCAGATGAAAGGTGGAACTTTAGAGTCCGGTTTAATTACTTCGATCACGAGATCAGGGTAAATTTACTCAGCAAAGATGCAGAGATGGTCGAACACGAGATCTCTACTAGATCGTCCGCGACGGAAACCAACGCTAGGAGTAGTATTTTCTCTGAAGTCCTGAACAGTGAACATGGACAGGCAGGCGCGACCGAGACACGGAATCCGAATCCCTACGCGTGCGGGCTACCTTACCTCTCGATCGACGATGGAACAGTGAAATCTACTCAGGATCTCGGCTACACGTGTAACGATCCCCTCAGGCGCAGCCGCTGCCCGAGCGGGAGGGAGCACGGCGCCTGCCAATTGGCCATTGACAAATCATCGCTCGCGCGCGCCGGGCTTCGCTTTGCCCGCTCCGTGTGACTCGCTGCTGTCTCTGGCAGTGGCAGGCAGTTGTTCAGTGAACCTGCCCATGTATTGGCTTGCCGCCATGGCCGGCGCGCGCGCTCTCCGGAGTTCAATTGGGCAGGAAGACGGCAAGCGGCATGTGGTTTTTTATCTCGACTCGAGAGGGGGACAGTGGATAACAAAGAGAAATCCCTTCTGGGGCGTCGCGTCGCGCAGGATCAGGTCCCTCAATTGCCGGCAACTCATCTTCAAGCCATGGCAATCCATTGTTTTATCGATATAATAGTAGTCATTCAGCTTAATTACCTCGAGTTCTGAATGTTTCAAGAGGAGGTGTCTCGAGTATTCAGTCAGGACAGCGATAGAGGTAGATTAATCCCTGGTGTTGCCACATGTGCAGTAAACTCTACCATTCGCAAATCAAGAAATACTGTGCAGTTTCCGACAGTGTTCCTGCAAATCAAGAGTAGCGTGTGTATTAGGAGCATGATTGTACTATATTCATAAGTGACCCTTCAAGCGCCCTAATGGCTCACCTAAATGATTACCCCCTTGCTAATTTCAAAAGGACCAATGCTTCGTTTGGTGAATCAAAAGAAGACATAGAAAAAACTCGACTAAATCCGTGAATATACACACGCTTATGTATGTGCGTATAGAGACCACCTCTCCGTCGCCGTCATCGTCTAACGAAAAATTGCCCGTCTCCCTTCAGAAAGAGATAGTGGATCAAACTGGTACAGTATATGTCACCAAATCAAGTATTAGAGGTGTATAATACGTAAACTCGAGGTATATAGAAACGTATTCTATACAGCTAGCACAGTAGTGCGTTATAAACAATAGACTGCCACAATCATTACTGTCATTGTGTACGTACAGTTGACACTCGTGGCAATTATAAAGTTGCTAGTGTTGACTTTCTCCTGTATATGTTCGTACAATTATTTAGTGACCAAATATATTTTTAGATAATGGAATAAATCTCGACCTTTACTTTAAAGAAGTTACAACCACTTATTACAAATATCCGCTCAATAAATAGCACGTAACACTACTCACAAAGAGAGCACACAATTCAGGAAGTGCAAATATATGGATTGGGATCCTCTGCATTAGAGTACAAAAGGCAGAGGTGCTACAGTAAATTGAATTAGGAGAAATCTGCACCATCCGTTCACAATTCTAGGGCTACGATCAACCTCTACAGTATAAATGTGATAGTACAAACTGATAAGTAAAATATTAATGCTACACTACTTGGCTGATCTGAACCGTTTGTTTTTAATCTGAGTGCTCAAATGCTACTGCAAAACACTGTAGCGCCATGCATTTGCAGTTCAACTGCAGGGAGAGATAATCCATTCTATGCCATTGACAAAGCATGGATTCAACAATATACCATTGACAATGCTCAGTTCTATAATTTACCATCGAACAACTACTTTTCTTCCTTACATGCCATCGCCGCCAGTCATCAGTTAGTCAAATTCCGTTAAGAGCAAGAAAATGTCTATTTTACCCCTAGGGTACGATGCATCCTCATCGATTTCACTGATCATGATCCACTATTTATTCTCATTGATGAAAAATTGAAATTGCTTGTCTTTTTATCATCCAAGATTTTTTACCGCGATATGGCATTATGCAAAATCTCAATTTTATGCTAGGGGTAAAATGGTCATTTTTCATCTTTTAACGGTGGTTGACTAACGTCGATGGCATATAAGGAAGAAAATGAGTCATTCGATGGTATTGTGTGGAACTGAGTTTTGTCAGTGGCATATTGTAGAACCCGCGTTTTGTCGATGGCATAAAATGGATTGACTCTAAAAAAAACGCCTTCAAAAACTCCAGAGTAGTTTTCTTAGTTTTCACGAAATAGCTGAATTAATACTTGTGAAATTCGACTAAATTTTGTCAAAATTGAGTTTTTTTTTAACTTAACCGATTTGTGCAAAACCGAGCGGTTTCCATCAGCTTTGTTAAAACCCTGATTAAGCAGTAACGTAACCACTTCTTTTCTACTCTATCAGAGAACACGCAGGGAATTGACCCCATGCTCTATTGGAGAAAAGAACTTCTTCAACTATACGTATTCAATTCGAAGACTTGCCGTTCAGCATATTCTGGATGACGACTGTAGTCTGTAGAACTATTCCTCATCCCCAAATACATTTTGTCTCCCTGCTTGCCACAGCTTAACCTTTCTCCTTTCTGCAATATTTTTACAGGACAGGAAAGGTTCTTCAGAAAATACTTCTACTACTACAACAACAACAAAAGGTGGCCTTTCTTTTTTGTTGTGGATGTAGCATGTGTGAGGAAACTTTGACGGATCGAAACCGCGTGAAAAAGGCCCAACAATATCACCTGCCGACACCAAACCGCATCTCTGATCTCGAGACCTCGCATCGTCGAACAGCGGCGAATTACTGGTCCACGCACCCCGCGTGGGCGGTGGCTGGCTAAAAGGCCCGACCGGTCCGCCGGGAGCTCGCCGTCTTGGGGTTTTGCCGTCGCGGAGTCTCTCGGTGGGGCGGTGCCATGGCAGTGAGTGGCAAGCTTTGCTTTGCTCCCTGCGTGATGAGTACTCCTACCTGCTAGTAAATGGGCACATTTGGACTGCTTGGAAGTTTGATCTCACAAGAATTTCTGTAGGACAAAAAGAAAAAAAAAGGGCGGCATCAACTTGGAGAGAGTTTGGATGGATGTCGTATATCAGTTTTCATTTTTGCTCAGCAAGTCAGCATAGCTGAAAGTTCTCAAAACAGAGAATACAGAAAAAGAAAAAAAAAAGAGCACCCACAATGCCAGAGATTAATTACTGATTAAACTACACTATCAGGGGTTCAGATAGGATCAAACAGCCGCGCGCTCTTTCCTCTTTCTTAGGAGTATAGATTGACAATGCATTTGGCATTTGCTATTTCCCACGTGATGGTGAGGGCGATAAATCATTTTAGCTACTACTAATATGATGATGGAAGACACTAGGGGTGCCCCGTAGCATAATCTATCAGCCGCCTTGTGCGTTAAGCATAATTTGTTTAAGTGGTCGAGGAATTTACCAAGGGTGGAAGGCATGCACTTGACAAGAAGAATTACTTCCTCCGTTTCACAATATAAGTCATTCTATCATTTCTCACATTCATATTGATGCCAATGAATCTAGACATATAATGAATCTAGACATATAATGAATCTAGACATATATGTCATATATGTCTAGATTCATTGGCATCAATATAAATGTGGGAAATGCTAGAATGACTTACATTGTGAAACGGAGGGAGTACTTTCTATCGCAATCACCCGGTATAAAACTAGGTTATCTTGATTACACTAGAAAGTTGATTTCGAGCCTTGCGTACTAGGAAAATGTTTGCCGCAAAAAGCTGGCGCGTCACGATTACTGGAAAAAAGTCAGTGAGATGTGAGGTCACAATAATCAGTTAATTTCATGCCTGGGTTTTAACGGCAATGTACAGTTGTCCAGCCAACTGTCGAGACTACTACAGCTCCCAAAAAGAAAATAAATGAGCAGCGTACTCCTAATTTATCTTCCATTTTATTTTGTACATTTTAGGTGGAAAATTATAACATCTGGCTTTCCATTTTGTATGGATGGATTCACGAACGAAATGCTATAACACCTGCCACTTGTTAACAGAAAGGTTGGCGAAATTACATTACCCAATATCAATACTTGAGAAGATGAGAGGAGGCCAGAGAGGAACAAATGTTGCTACGTGATATAGCCAAATTCTAATTAATGTGTTTCGTGGAAAAAAATATATGTAAAATTTTCTTGGAATACTTTTCTAAAATAAGTTTTTAATTCCGTACTCCCCCGTCCCATAATATAAGAAATTTTGAGTTTTTACTTGCAATGTTTGATCATTCGTCTTATTAAAAAATTTATGCAAATATAAAAAAACGAAAAGTTGTGCTTAAAGTACTTTGGATAATAAAGTAAGTCACAAATAAAATAAATAATAATTCTAAATTTTTTGAATAAGATGAATTGTCAAATATATTTAAAAAGTCAACGGCGTTAAATATTTAGAGATGGAGAGAGTATTTGCATCAAAGATGGATGAACGTGTTGTTTTCAACCAAAAAGAGTATCTATCACCAATTAATTAATGTACTGCTTTCAATTATGTCTCTTCACAACGTGATCTTAAATTTTCACCGGAAGTTACTAATTGTTCTTTTCAAAACTTTCCTCGAGAATTATTGAGAGTATGAGATATAAGTAAGGAGATTCCTAATGGGCACGTGTGCGCTAGCTGCATAACTGGCGCAGCCGCGCCCGCCCCCCTCTCGGCCTCTTCTCCTCTAATAACGCTGATTAGTGTTGATGACCGTTAATTAGCGCTAATAATAATTGTTAGTATATTTTTTTTAAATAATACTACCTCCGTTTTTTAATAGATGACGCCGTTGACTTTTTCTTACATGTTTGACCATTTGTCTTATTCAAAAATTTTATGCAAATGTATAAGATATAAATCACACTTAAAGTACTATGAGTGATAAAACAACTCATAACAAAATAAATTATAATTACGTAAATTTTTTGAATAAGACGAATAGTCAAACATGTGAGAAAAAGTCAACGGCGTCATCTATTAAAAAACGGAGGTAGTATTATTTAAAAAAAATATACTAACAATTATTATTAGCGCTAATTAACGGTCATCAACACTAATCAGCGTTATTAGAGGAGAAGAGGCCGAGAGGGGGGCGGGCGCGGCTGCGCCAGTTATGCAGCTAGCGCACACGTGCCCATTAGGAATCTCCTTACTTATATCTCATACTCTCAATAATTCTCGAGGAAAGTTTTGAAAAGAACAATTAGTAACTTCCGGTGAAAATTTAAGATCACGTTGTGAAGAGACATAATTGAAAGCAGTACATTAATTAATTGGTGATAGATACTCTTTTTGGTTGAAAACAACACGTTCATCCATCTTTGATGCAAATACTCTCTCCATCTCTAAATATTTAACGCCGTTGACTTTTTAAATATATTTGACAATTCATCTTATTCAAAAAATTTAAGTAATTATTAATTCTTTTCCTATAATTTGATTCATTGTTAAATATACTTTTATGTATACGTATAGTTTTACATATTTCACAAAAGTTTTTGAATAAGACGAACGGTTAAACATGCTTAAAAAAGTCAACAGCGCCAAATATTTAGGGGCGGAGGGAGTAATAGTTTATGAGGTCAAGTGAAATAGTTAGTTTACAATTATAAGTTAGTTTGTAATTAATTATATGTAAGTTATAACGTAAATACATCGTACAAGACGCCGCAACGAGCTACTGCCTACTGGCCTAGTGAATTTCAGATCATGCTGAGATGGTATTGTAATAAAAAAATTAGAATATAATGTGACATACTTCCTTCGTTTTATAATGTAAGTCATTCTATCATTTTCAATATTCATACTGATGTTAATGAATCTAGATTATGTAGAACTCAAGAGTACATTATAGTCAATTTTTTCTATGTATTCTCATATCATGGACCAATTAAGCGATAGATTCTCTATATTCTCCACACGGTATTTGTGCTCATGAGCCATGCGCCAAAATTTAGCCATCTGAATTTTATATACCAGCAATTTGACGGCCTAGATTCAATCATATCCAACCAATGGTTAATGCGCCCCTAATTGTGGGTTAATGCTTTTTCTAGCTAGCCTAGCTAAGAACAATAGTCAGGTTGTGTGCGTCCGTGCGGAGGCTGAAATGTAGCACTTCTCCAATCCCATCCGTTTCAGAATTTCGGTTTTATCCTATCTTAAACTTCATAAAGGTTGGGAATATTTATAGAAAAAACATAGCAATATTTTTATAGCACCAAAAAAATATATTCAATTGTGGATTTAATAAAATTAATTTGGTGGTATAAATATTGCTATGTTATTCTATAAACTAGGTCTAACCGTGGCTTGTCGGCCTTGGCACCTACGGTGGCTTCTGAAGCACCCACTCACATATGCACCGGTGCCGGAGACCGACTGGATCGCCTACATAGCTCGGGTTTAACAGCGACTGCTCCCACTATGTCGCCGCGCGGGGTTGCGACGTCGGGGAGGCATGCCGCAGCACAACATTGAGCACCTGCGCGGCGGCGGGAGTGGCTGCAATTGGCATTTTCTTCTTGGGCCGCCTCCCTTGCTGGCGCCCTCCTCACCGCCTGCCGTATCAGCTGGAGAGAGGAGAGAGATGGAGGAAGAGAAAATATGGGAGGATAAAGGAAGATGGAACTGTTATATGGGTCCCTAAACCAATGTTTAGGGGTATTAGACGGGAGAAAGAAGGAATAAAACGGGAAAAAAAAGAGATGGATGGAAAATATGACGACAGTAGTATGGTCCTAATTTTGTACAGTTTCAGTTACATGGATAAACACATTTATTGTAACGATATTTATTTGAATAAACACATTTACATATGGATTCAATTTACCTTTTTTTTATCCTTAGTGCAGTGTCTGTCCAAGATATTGTGGTTATTGGAGTCGATCGACAAGATATTTTTTAACCACTTAATATGTGATTTATTTTTAGTGTGTTATGTTTTGTACCAAGTATGTTTTTACATAGTACATGATTTGCCGATTTCCAGACCCTCCGGATACGCGAAACGACATATTTTCAATTGAAAAATAATTTGTAAATAAAAATTTTATATATGTGTTCTTAGCGATCTAAAAGCAAATGCTAAAAAATAAACTTCGATGAAAAAACCCTAAAATTAACTTTAAATTTAAGGTCAAAAATTCAAAATGTGGCTGATAAGTATAAGCGTAAGCGAAAAGACGAGGCACTCTCAGGGAGGGTTTTGTATATATCCCCTACCAAGCTTTTGCTTATTTCATCTCATGCAAAGTTTTGTCCCTTGCTCAGATTTTTTAAAGTCAAACTTTATGGTTGTTGTGCATCCTATATGTAGATGTCGGCCATGTTGGGTAGCTAATCATTTTTCTTATGTATATAAAATTAAAACTTAAAATATTAATACATTTACTAATTTTGTTCTAATAAAGGAATTTTAGGATACATCTGGATAAGTAATGCTCATATAAATCCTTAAAGTCTCTTATATTTTTCGACGAACTAAGTGACATTTGTTACTAGACTGTACACATGAAAATATTATCCACAGATCAGTATAAAATTTCTTTCATAATATTACAGGTTTATCAGGTCATAAAGTTGAATAATAGGTCAGGTTTGATCGTGCATCTACATGTAAAACGATAAAAAATATTATCGTCAGTGAAGAAAATATCGGGGTTTTTTGCGTGAGAAGATTTTACCCGCTTGTAATTCAATAGTTTTGACTCATACGATTTGACTTTTCTGTTCACGTCTTGAGTGTCTTGACGTACGTAGAAGCGTAATTATGCAGCATGTACGTGCAGCTAGTCAGTGGCGAATAAAAAAAATAGTAGTGATGTATGAGCAAACTCCACTCCTCTCATTTATATATGTAAAATACATATTGATCCCTCGGTCTGAAAAATAGAAAATATAAATAAATGGAGCGTAGGAGTATTTCACTCAGAATTACTAGTAGTTGGATAATTAAGGGTGTGTTTAGTTCACATCAAAATTAGAAGTTTGGTTAAAATTGGAACGATGTGACGAAAAAGTTGAAAGTTTATGTGTGTATAAAAGTTTTAATGTGATAAAAAAGTTGAAAATTTGAAGAAAAAGTTTGCAACTAAACAAGACCTAAGAATCGTGCTCGGACAAACTATGAAATTAAGAGCTAGCCAGCACATCGACTGAAATTTCTTTCAGGTTGTCGGCTGCCTGTTTCTTTTTCCAGTTTTTTTTTTCTTTTTCATCAACTTGGTACCTTTTCAAATTGACAATGCGACATATCAATTTATATCGATACAATGGCCGCGGTTGACTACACATGTTTATATCTATAGGTCAACTGATTGTACTCCATATGCTAAGAGTAGTACTCTTTGAATTAAAGTAAGAGCATTCTTTATTCAAACATGGAAAAATGGTGGAATTTTTTCCAAGTCAAAAATACAACCTCCTCTGCATCTCATCAAAGATTGTACACGCTGTTTTCACTCAAGTAAAACCATGGGTCAGTTTCAGAGAGTTTCTGACAACTACATGTCTACAACTACTCCTAGAATTTTGATGTTAATGAATCTAGATTATGTAGAACTCAAGAGTACATTATAGTCAATTTTTTCTATGTATTCTCATATCATGGACCAATTAAGCGATAGATTCTCTATATTCTCCACACGGTATTTGTGCTCATGAGCCATGCGCCAAAATTTAGCCATCTGAATTTTATATACCAGCAATTTGACGGCCTAGATTCAATCATATCCAACCAATGGTTAATGCGCCCCTAATTGTGGGTTAATGCTTTTGCTAGCTAGCCTAGCTAAGAACAATAGTCAGGTTGTGTGCGTCCGTGCGGAGGCTGAAATGTAGCACTTCTCCAATCCCATCCGTTTCAGAATTTCGGTTTTATCCTATCTTAAACTTCATAAAGGTTGGGAATATTTATAGAAAAAACATAGCAATATTTTTATAGCACCAAAAAAATATATTCAATTGTGGATTTAATAAAATTAATTTGGTGGTATAAATATTGCTATGTTATTCTATAAACTAGGTCTAGCCGTGGACTTAAAGTACTATGAGTGATAAAACAACTCATAATAAAATAAATTATAATTACGTAATTTTTTTAATAAGATGAATAGTCAAACATATGAGAAAAAGTCAACGGCGTCATCTATTAAAAAACGGAGATAGTACTAATATGATGATGGAAGACACTAGGGGTGCCCCATAGCATAATCTATCAGCCGCCTTGTGCGTTAAGCATAATTTGTTTAAGTGGTCGAGGAATTTACCAAAGTGGAAGGCATGCACTTGACAGGAAGAATTACTTTCTATCGCAATCACCCGGTATAAAACTAGGTTATCTTGCTTACACTAGAAAGTTGATTTCGAGCCTTGCGTACTAGGAAAATGTTTGCCGCAAAAAGCTGGCGCGTCACGTACGATTACTGGAAAAAAAGTCAGTGAGATGTGAGGTCACAATAATCAGTTAATTTCATGCCTGGGTTTTAACGGCAATGTACAGTTGTCCAACCAACTGTCGAGACTACTACAGCTCCCAAAAAGAAAATAAATGAGCAGTGTACTCCTAATTTATCTTCCATTTTATTTGTACATTTTAGGTGGAAAATTATAACATCCTGCTTTCCATTTTGTATGGATGGATTCACGGACGAAATGCTATAACACCTGCCACTTGTTAACAGAAAGGTTGGCGAAATTACGTTACCCAATATCAATACTTGAGAAGATGAGAGGAGGCCAGAGAGGAACAAATGTTGCTACGTGATATAGCCAAATTCTAATTAATGTGTTTCGTGGAAAAAAATATATGTAAAATTTTCTTGGAATACTTTTCTAAAATAAGTTTTTAATTCCGTACTCCCCCGTCCCATAATATAAGAAATTTTGAGTTTTTACTTGCAATGTTTGATCATTCGTCTTATTAAAAAATTTATGCAAATATAAAAAAACGAAAAGTTGTGCTTAAAGTACTTTGGATAATAAAGTAAGTCACAAATAAAATAAATAATAATTCTAAATTTTTTGAATAAGATGAATTGTCAAATCAGTGCAAGCAAAAACTCAAAATCCTTATATTATGGGACGGAGGAAGTATGAGTTAATTTATTTGTTTATATACGTAAATAGATATTAAAAAAAATCAAACACTAATCATTTATTTCAGCTAGTATATCAGATACTAGGATTGACAAGTTCGTTAGAGTTAAGTGGGTGGTCCGATGTAAAATTGAAAAGATACTTCGTACTCAGTGCAATGAAAGGGCTGAGTTACCACGTTGGTAGGGTTGCGCGAAAGCACCAGCTCGGATTTGTGTCCTCTTCCTTCGGTGAGGTGGCACGGACAGACTGGAAACCGATCGAGACGAATGGAGGAGTAATGAGCACGTGTCAGAAATCCGATCAAGAAGGAATTGAAACTGGCATGCAGCACATGGGGACCCGATTGCCACTCATTTGATTTCCTACTCCTATTGAAGACGGAATTTCATCGTCCCGAGTTTTAGACTGTGGTAGTAAGGCCTGGTTTAAATGGGACTAAAACTTTTAAGTCCCTATCACATCGGATGTTTGAATATTAATTATAAATATTAAACGTAGACTATTAATAAAACCCATCTATAATCTTGGACT
>CM020184.1:23992276-24018518 GCA_009805545.1 Oryza longistaminata | reverse complement strand
ATAAAAAAAAAAAAAACTCGAGCTTACTACTAGTACAGTATAGTCCACGTGGTAAAGTTAGAGTAGCACTCCAGTAGTAGTGCCATTTGTAGAGAAAAAGTTGGAGTACGCTATTCTACTAGTAACCTTTTTACTGTACTCTGCTAGCTGGAAGTGTACCATTGAGTTATAGCTATACAGTTCTAGGAAGGAAATTCTGGATGTGGTAGTTTTCATGAAGCAGTACACAAAATACGTCAACCACGTCTACTACTCCAAATAGGAGGCATACGTATGTCCGGTCATTTTCTATTCATGTCTAAGACAGTGGACACCGTACTACACCCTACTGTATCGATCCACATGACCTAGAAAAATGGAGCATATGTACAAGCAAATGGGCACATCAGAATGGCCAAAGAAAAAACATATCTAACCCAAAAAAAAAACTATTACCTGCAAAAGGGAAAAATGATACGGAGTATCTAACCAGGACATGATTGGGGAGTAGTACAACTTAAATGGCGAAAAGAAAAAAAAATACAAGATCGTTGCGGAAACCGTAATTAAATCCGTCGCCCCAATTATTTCCCCGTGCCTGAACAAGATCAAACCATCAGATTCCTGTAGCCCTGTATTGCTGTGGCCAACGGTATCTGAAGCAGTAGCAGTACTAATGCAAGTTGTTCTGAGGAAACAAGAACCAGCGGTACTCCAAGTTAAAAGCACACAAATGTACCAGGAATACTATGACTGTGTTTAGATCCAAAATTTGGATCCAAACTTTAGTACTTTTCCATCACATTAACCTATCATATACACACAACTTTTCAGTCACATCATCTTCAATTTTAACCAAAATCCAAACTTTGGATCCAACTAAACACAGCTATGCAACAGCATCTGGCTCCGATTAAAGGTCCGTGTTAACTTGCACTGTTGCACAAACTCGATCGATTAATAATTTACCTGCAGTGCGATTAATACCGTACTCCCTGTCTCCACACTAGCGTGGTTAATGTTGGATCTTTTTACTGCGGTAGAAAATCTACCGAGGCGTAGTACGCGCGTTCCCGGGGAGGTGTGAACCCGAGTTTTGTGTGGGGCCCGAGTGAGGTGGGCGTGCGTGTAAAGCCACACAGGGCCGAGAGAGTGGGCCCGGGTTTGTTCAGGACACGTGGCCCAAGCCCATATGGCAGCACGTGGTGGTGCTTCAGGTCAGTTTCAGAGAGTTTCTGACAACTACATGTCTACAACTACTCCTAGAATTTGATCTCTCCCAAATAGTTTAAATTTTCACCTGAATTCTAATACTTTACTCCATCCGTCCCTCAAAGACTATTATTTTATTTTAGAAATTCAAAAACATATAAAAAATAAATAAATGACTAACATACCCTTTTGTCCATGTGGAGAGAACGAGTAGAGGAAGGAAATTAGGAGGAGATGGGTACTATTGGTTAGATAGCTAAAAAAAGATGAAGTAGTATTAAGGTTTAGTTCGTTTCGGGTGTTGGCTGCAGCAACTCCGTGGTACATAAAACGAGATAAGCCATTAGCAAATAATTAACTGAATGTTTTTAGAACGAATAATTCATTGAATGTTCATAATTACAAAGTTTAAACAAATAGATTTATTTTTTTTAAAGAAAAGAACTTCTATAAAAAAGGTTTTCTAAAAAGCAAACCGTTCCAGAAAACGAGGAAGTTGTCACTCCAAACCCGAACCTAAAACTATAGTTTTCATGGGATAAACTTTTAGGCTAAACCAACCATTTTTTAAGACGTATAGAGTAATAGTTATAATTTCTAGAAAATAAATTGGTTATCAGAAGCTAGGTTCTCCAAATTATCACTCAGTCACCGGTTAATTGTCAAAAATTTTAGCTGCCCTGAATAGAGCATATATTGTCGTCATGTCTGTTTGAGCTACGGATTATAAGCCGTAGCTAAGCTCTAAATTTGAAACTTAAATTTTTCCATTAATTTTCCGTCGCTTTTGTCACTCAAACTATTGGACACCACTAAGAACAGAAATGGAAAAAAAAAATCTTACTCCAAAGTCATTTAGTTTTCCCTTTTCATTCACCACGTCTCATCAGCCTATGTCCAAAAAAAAAACACCTCACGACCAGCAGCAATATTTCTCCAGGTTAGTTACTGCGTGCTCCAGCAAAGTTACCGACCGTGTGTGCCCAAACTCGTATGCAGTACAAAACTGTACACGCGCTGGCATAATGCATGCATTTCAACCGCGGACCACTCCAAAGCCGATCTGAAGTGCGTTCCACGGGACCAGGTGATGCTACCGAGACGGGCGCACGTGTTCACCGCCCAAGAAGCACGATGAGCACGTGCGGTAGATCGGATTGGTGGTCACGACGGACGGCCCGAGATGTGACCACGACCCACCCCACGCCTTTACGTGTACGGCCTGGATAGGCCCCGGCGACCATTTCACCGGCGGTATATCCCCCCGCATCTCGACTAGTACTACGCGCGTGGTTGCTCGTCTGACGAAAGCAAGTAAAAAAAATAAAAACTCGAGCTTACTAGTACTACAGTATAGTCCACGTGGTAAAGTTAGAGTAGCACTCCAGTAGTAGTGCCATTTGTAGAGAAAAAGTTGGAGTACGCTATTCCACTAGTACTTCCTCCGTCCCAAAATGAAGCCATTTTTGAGGTTGGCACGGGTATTAAGAAAGTAGGTGAGAATGATTGGAGGAAGGGTGTGATTGGTTGAAAAGAGAAAGTAGGTGAAGAAGAATGGTTGTGATTGGTTGAGAGGAGGAGGTAGGTGAAGAAATAGCTTCATTTTGGGACAAGACACTGTGCTAGAAATAGCTACATTTTGGGACAGAGGGAGTAACCTTTTTACTGTACTCTGCTAGCTGGTAGTGTACCATTGAGTTATAGCTATACAGTTCTAGGAAGGAAATTCTGGATGTGGTAGTTTTCATGAAGCAGTACACAAAATACGTCAACCACGTCTACTACTCCAAATAGGAGGCATACGTATGTCCGGTCATTTTCTATTCATGTCTAAGACAGTGGACACCGTACTACACCCTACTGTATCGATCCACATGACCTAGAAAAATGGAGCATATGTACAAGCAAATGGGCACATCAGAGGCCAAAGAAAAAACATATCTAACCAAAAAAAACTATTACCTGCAAAAGGGAAAAATGATACGGAGTATCTAACCAGGACATGATTGGGGAGTAGTACAACTTAAATGGCGAAAAGAAAAAAAAATACAAGATCGTTGCGGAAACCGTAATTAAATCCGTCGCCCCAATTATTTCCCCGTGCCTGAACAAGATCAAACCATCAGATTCCTGTAGCCCTGTATTGCTGTGGCCAACGGTATCTGAAGCAGTAGCAGTACTAATGCAAGTTGTTCTGAGGAAAAACCAAGAACCAGCAGTACTCCAAGTTAAAAGCACACAAATGTACCACCAGGTGAGCTATGCAAACAGCTGCGCTCTGTGATTAAGGTGCTCGTTGAACTTGCCACTGTTGCACAAACAATCGATCGATTTAATTAATTTACGCAGTGCGATTAATGCCGTACTCCCTGTCTCCACACTAGCGTGGTTAATGTTGGATCTTTTTAATGCGGTAGAAAATCTACCGAGGCGTAGTACGCGCGTTCCCGGGGAGGTGTGAACCCGAGTTTTGTGTGGGGCCCGAGTGAGGTGGGCGTGCGTGTAAAGCCACACAGGGCCGAGAGAGTGGGCCCGGTTTGTTCAGGACACGTGGCCCAAGCCCATATGGCAGCACGTGGTGGTGCTTCAGGTCAGGATCGCGCTGCTGCGGCGGCGGCTGCGGAATCGAAGGGCCGTCAAAGTTAACCGGATTTGATGAGGAAAGTGTGGCTTCGCCGATGACCGTTTTGCCCTCCGTAGCAGCTGTGAGCGCTCGCACTGCTGCTGCAGCGCTAGCGCTGTCCTTGCTGTGCTGTAGCGCCTGGATCTTGTGCGGATTGTCTAGCTGTATGTAGTGCTACTGAGCTCAGCAGTAACCGAAAGATTCAGGACTTGCATGCACCTATTTGGTTCTGTTCGTTTGATGGACTAGGAGCAAGTCTGTGCGTTTTAACTACACTTTCGCAATTTACTCTCTCATTTTTTACATGTATGTTAATATATTTTTTTCTGAAGTGCTAAGTCCTCTTTTTTAGAGTTGGGTTTATTGGTTTATCTTTTTATTCATCTTTTTCTTATATGTTTTATAGACCGATGACTTTGAAAACCTAAACTTAATGGTTGAGTTATTCCTCACCTCAATTAAGCAAAAAAAAAACCCTCCAACCTAACTTTGGCTTAACAGTGCAATAGTGACTTATGGTTTTAAAAAAATACCAAACGAAAAAATCTGCATATTTGTTTAGTCTTAGACTTTCCAGCTCATAAGTCGAGTGATATATTTTTTTAAAAAAATTCTATAGGAAAGTTGGTTTAAAAAATCTCTTAGCTAGTACATAGTAATCACGTGCTAATACATCGGTTTGTTTTGTTACCAAAGAGAAGGGTTCCAACACCCTAAGAAAACTCTGCCTAATGCTCATTAATTAAGAGTAACACATACAACATATATCTTTAATACATTTGTCCTAATATATTATAATAATTTTACTTTATTTATTTTCATTCAATTTATTGTCTATTTCTCATCTCTTTAAGAGCGAGTACAACAAGATGATGTAAGCAAGCTATATAAGTTGCAACATCATAGTTGTATTTATGCGGAAGAAAAAGGAGAGGAGATAGAAGAAAAAGGCGGGCTATAGATTTGTAGCCAAGTGCACCACGAGCTCCGATTAAACTATTGGGTGGATTAGATATTAATAATGCAGTATATGTTTACAGCTTACTACTGTATGAGTGTTATTAGGTTGATATAGATGATGTTTTAATTTTTGGAACTACTAGTAATTGGCTTTATATTAAACTTGCACTAAGAAGTGTGTTATATATGTTACCCCATACATAAGAGTGACTCCTCTCTTCTCCTCTCATGTGATCGGGCATCTTGGGGGCAAGAGCATTGAGGTCTATAGTACTTGCTCTAGTGGTGAGTTCTAAACTGATTTTATGATTGACTACTTTCTCGTTCTTTGTAAGGACACATCCCGAACGGCTAAACATTGTTTTCATGTAAAAAAATAAAAGTTATCTATTTTTCAAATCATGTAATAATTAATACTCGATTAACCAGCATCAAAGGTTTATCTCATTTCAGGTGTCACTAAAAAGCTTAGCCCAACCGCTCTCCCGAACTTAGCCTTAAGTATATAAAAGTTTGCTATGTTTAAGTTGCCTATGGTATATAAAAATGGAGCACACCTTAGCTAGCAATATGAAGGATGCTCTTATTTTGTAGATTGAGGGGAGCACAAATATGGCTATAAACCAAAAGGTGATTTTTTGTGATGTGAAAAAAGTAGGAAATGTTTGGCAATGAATTAAACAACATTTGAGTACTTTACTCTCTTTGTAGATGGTATAGACGTATGTTACAATGACAGTAGGATATTAAATTGTCTGAGTAAATTGATCACTAAACTTAGTGTTTGCTGGCCAAACAATTATAGTTTGTAGTATATTCTACAAATTAACAAAATCTAGCTTACATTTAAGTTTGCATACCATTAAAGAAAAACTTGTCGTAATGTTTACTCATTTATGTCTAGTTTGGTTTTTCCTAACTGAGCGTTTCAATAATAAATGTATAGCGAACTTATTTTTTTACTTTAATTGAAATGGACAATTTTAGAACAAAGATGTATGCGAGTTGAAACATCGATTAAATAACTCCCATAATATTTATCTATACTCCTCTAAAAAGAATTCAATGGTGGTGGTATTGAAGCTGCCATCAACACATACTCCCATTGCAAATTTTACATATTATCTCTTAAACTTCTTGATATTTACATAACAACTAAATCTAAATAGATAGCCACATATATAAATTAACGTGGATAATCACATTTTCCTACACATTCAAACTAGATAGTTTATCCTATTTTTAAGTTATTAGATAGTTTATCCTAGTTGTATGCTTCAGCCAAAAACTAATAATCATATTTTAAATTCAATAACAGTTTAGAGAACTCATTAAAAAAAAACTCCCGCAAACACGTACGTGTACCGCACGTTTTGCCCTATTTTTGCATGCCTACCGATGTACGTGCTTCCATAAAAAAACTTGAAAAGCGCGCAGAAAATCAGTCTCTCCCCCATGTAGCCTCCGGGAGGAGAACCAATCTGATACTGTACTACATACAGTACTAAACAGAACCCCACCGAGGGCAAAACGGTAACCGGCCTCCCTGCAGCCCCTGGAGCCCGGACACAGTACACCTAGCTCTCTGATCCTGGGACCCACATGTCACGGACAGATGCATGTGTTTCACCTTTTCACCCCTCGCAAAGCAACGCAGTACCGGCTTACCGGAGCGAGCCGCCGCCGCCGCCGCAGCAGCGCAGCGGCGCAGGGCGGTTCGTTCGTGGGAGGAAGACTAGTTTTAGGGCGGGATTATAAAAGGGGAGGGGGAGGAGAAGGTCCCTGTCGCTGTTGCACCCAAGCCACCACCCATTTCGGCACACACCCTTCCCTCCACTTGCCGATTACTTTTTTGCCCCCTCGGCGCGCTGGGCGCCTTGGCTTTGGCTCCGCTGTTCTTATCTTCCCACTCGCGTTTGCCTCCCCTCTCTCCCTTTCTCCTCTCCTCTCTCTCTCCCCTCTCCTCCAAGGTCATGGCAAAGGAGAAATAACAGCTAGCGGGCTTGGGGAAGAAAACAGCAAGTGGGAGATCGGCAGGGAGAGGTAGGGAGCTCATCTCGCCTTTGCTTGCTTGCTGCTATCCCCTTCTCTTTCTGTTGTGGGCTTGCTGTTCTCCATGTCCTCCTGTTGATGGTTGCTTGTGTTCGAGCATCTTTTTTTTTTCCCGTGAGAGGATGTGGTGTGTTCGTGATAGGTTGGTGGTCTGTGATCTGTTTGGCTAGATCTTTTGTCCTCTTTTTCAGATATTTCGTGGATGCTAGAGCTGCCTGCGGTAACCAATTCCTGTTTGGCTACTTCTTCGTTGCCCTTTATTCCCTTCTAATTTTATTCCGTGATTTTCTGTTCTTGTGCGTAGAATTGTTTTCTGCCAAGCTTGAGTAAATCCATGGCTGAGGTCAAAGCTTAGCTTTTTTTCAGATTATACGATTTGCTGCCAGCCAAAGGAGAAAGGGAAAAAAAAAACTTAGAAATTTTCTACTAGTTTTCTCTTGTTGTGTTTATTAGATCTCAGAGATTAACCTAATTTAAGGAATACATGTTGTGAATCCTGCTCTGGAAATGTAAAGTGGTTGGGTGTAAGGAAGCATCTTGTTTTGCATCGAGTTTATGGCCAAAAACAATCATTGATGCTTCCTCTAAGGCGGTTTATGTTTTCCTCTGTTCTCCATTTGATGTGTTCTTGATCCATTTTCGTCTCTTGTTTTCTTCTGTTCTTTTAGATGGCCTCCGATTCCTTTTGATAAGCACATGGGTACATGTTCTTGTTTCCAACAGTCCATGCCGGTCGTGGTAGACCGAAAAAATAATCCATAAAAATATATCCTTTTCTGAAATGTTTTTCCCGTGCTTTTCTATTCATTTTTCATCTCCCACTTTGATCTGATCAAGGCTTGTTGTTTCATGTGTTTCAAAATACTTCACGGGAAGGATAAGGAAAGGAGAAATTTCACATGTTTAAGTTTCTTTTGATCCCTACTTGTTTCAAAGCAGCATGGAAATACCGTTTCAGCTAATCCCGTGCATCACAAAATGTTTTCATGCTTCGGCTTTGACTAATTCTTCCGTTAGTACTTTATTTATGATCATGTCTGAATCATGATACCTTTATGCTGTGTAGTATGATTATGTCACAACAAAAGATAACCATGTCCTATATGACTGTTAATTGCGTGCTCTTAACTCTGTGAGAGGATTGCAGGAGATATGTCTGATCAGATAAAGACCTCTCTGTTTCACCAAACACATGCAAAATTAGGCTCTGGCTCTTGCTTCAATAGGCAAACCTAATTTTACTCGCGCGATAATCTCCTGGTCTCCTGGCTTTCTAGATCTTAGAATGTTTTCTGAAGGGAAACAAACCAGTACTGCCTCTTTATTTTTGGTAATGGCGTAATTGCCGAATTAGGATGCTGCGGTAACCGTAGTCGTGTTGCGCATGTATTCTCAGTTAAGGAGGTAGTAGTAACACTTATTGCGTTTAGACGAAGTAATCAGTTGCTTAAACTTGGTTTTGATTTCTGTAATTAACATTAGCTTCTTCTCTTGCTTGTGTTGCAGGTGAATTACTACTTGAGTAGAAGTGGTACAAGAAGAGTCGTCGTCTACCTGTGAGCGAATTATTTCGAGGTTGTGCGTTGCGATGATGGGAGGTGGTCTGGTGATGGACCAGGGCATGATGTTCCCGGGCGTGCACAACTTCGTGGATCTCCTGCAGCAGAACGGCGGCGACAAGAACCTCGGCTTCGGCGCGCTCGTGCCGCAGACGTCGTCGGGGGAGCAGTGCGTGATGGGGGAGGGCGACCTCGTGGACCCGCCGCCGGAGAGCTTCCCGGACGCCGGTGAGGACGACAGCGACGACGACGTGGAGGACATCGAGGAGCTGGAGCGCCGCATGTGGCGCGACCGCATGAAGCTGAAGCGGCTCAAGGAGCTGCAGCTGAGCCGGGGCAAGGACCCCGCGGGCGGCGCCTTGGGCGACCCGTCCAAGCCGCGGCAGTCGCAGGAGCAGGCGCGGCGGAAGAAGATGTCGCGCGCGCAGGACGGCATCCTCAAGTACATGCTCAAGATGATGGAGGTGTGCCGCGCGCAGGGGTTCGTGTACGGGATCATCCCGGAGAAGGGCAAGCCGGTGAGCGGCGCCTCCGACAACCTCCGCGGCTGGTGGAAGGAGAAGGTCCGCTTCGACCGCAACGGCCCCGCCGCCATCGCCAAGTACCAGGCCGACAACGCCGTCCCGGGCTGCGAGAGCGAGCTCGCCTCCGGCACCGGGAGCCCGCACTCGCTGCAGGAGCTGCAGGACACCACCCTCGGGTCGCTGCTCTCGGCGCTCATGCAGCACTGCGACCCTCCGCAGCGGCGGTACCCGCTCGAGAAGGGCGTCCCTCCGCCGTGGTGGCCCACCGGCGACGAGGAGTGGTGGCCGGAGCTCGGCATCCCAAAGGACCAGGGCCCGCCTCCGTACAAGAAGCCCCATGACCTCAAGAAGGCCTGGAAGGTCAGCGTGCTCACCGCTGTCATCAAGCACATGTCGCCGGACATCGAGAAGATCCGCCGGCTGGTCCGGCAGTCCAAGTGCCTCCAGGACAAGATGACCGCCAAGGAGATCTCCACCTGGCTGGCCGTCGTCAAGCAGGAAGAGGAGCTGTACCTGAAGCTGAACCCCGGTGCCCGCCCTCCGGCACCTACCGGCGGCATCACCAGCGCCATATCGTTCAACGCCAGCTCAAGTGAGTACGACGTCGACGTCGTCGACGACTGCAAGGGCGACGAGGCCGGCAACCAGAAGGCTGTTGTTGTCGCCGACCCGACCGCGTTCAACCTCGGCGCGGCTATGCTGAACGACAAGTTCCTCATGCCGGCGTCCATGAAGGAGGAGGCCACCGATGTCGAGTTCATCCAGAAGAGGAGCGCGTCTGGCGCGGAGCCTGAGCTGATGCTGAACAACCGTGTCTACACCTGCAACAATGTCCAGTGCCCGCATAGCGACTATGGATACGGGTTCCTTGACCGGAACGCGCGCAACAGCCACCAATACACCTGCAAGTACAATGATCCACTCCAGCAGAGCACGGAGAACAAGCCATCGCCACCGGCCATCTTCCCGGCAACCTACAACACGCCGAACCAGGCTCTGAACAATCTGGATTTCGGCCTGCCCATGGACGGCCAGAGGTCAATTACAGAGCTGATGAACATGTACGACAACAACTTCGTGGCCAACAAGAACCTAAGCAACGACAATGCCACGATCATGGAGAGGCCTAATGCAGTCAACCCAAGGATACAGATTGAAGAAGGCTTTTTTGGACAGGGAAGTGGCATCGGCGGCAGCAACGGAGGTGTGTTCGAAGATGTCAATGGCATGATGCAGCAACCGCAGCAGACCACCCCGGCACAGCAGCAGTTCTTCATCCGCGACGATACTCCATTCGGTAACCAGATGGGCGACATCAATGGCGCATCGGAGTTCAGGTTCGGCTCTGGTTTCAACATGTCAGGTGCCGTCGAATACCCCGGCGCAATGCAGGGCCAGCAGAAGAATGACGGCTCGAATTGGTACTACTGAGAGTACTGAAGAATAAACTTGTAGCGTTTAAAGAAAGAGCACCTTAAGCTTTTAAAGTTCACCATGGTCATCCCTCTGCTTCCATGGTGGAAGCGTCTCCTGTGAACCCGGTAATTCTATAGGTCTTTCTCATATAGGTTTTGCATTAGTTGCAAAATGGCTGGAACTTGGAACTGGTTTATACATGTATGTCCGTCCAGCCAGTAAACCTCCTATGGAAACTTAATGTTATTTCTAGTTTAATTTGTTAGTTAAATGCTGTTCATATGTCTGGTTGTTAAGTCACCTGTGCTTGTTTGGGTATGTGGTTTGTATCTTTATCATCCGGTGAATGTATGAAGTGCTCTCTTGAGTAACTCTACGGCTCTACTTCTACCTGGTAAGCCTTCTACTGATGTTCATGTTTTGCCTATACATGTTTTCATGTTTGATTGCTGCGGTACATTTCGCCGTCTTCCTCTATAGATGTCAATTTCCAGTTGGGGTTAAATATCAACCTAACCTGTGGAAAATTTTCCTCCCGCTGTATCTTTCATGCCTGGAAATTTTGTCAAGATGGTAACTAGACAGGTATACTTTTGTTTCTGCCAGTTCATCAGAAGAAATGTTCAATTTACCTGGACTCCAATTCACTTCGATATTGATGTTGCCACTTTGCCAGTGGCACTAACCCAAGATCCCATCTCCATTCCCTCATTGGTGGTAAAAAAAGACATATCCTGTTCGAGTTGCTTCTCTTGTTTCCCGTCAATGATCTCAATGTCTTTCACATCAAAGATGCTTGGAAAGCTAGGATTTGATAGTCTCAGCTTTTCGTAAAGCCGGGTCAATGCAAAGCTGCAACCCTAAGAAAAGTTAGGCAGTCCAAAGCTAAGCTTCCCTTGATGGCTTATCTTAAAAAGGGAAGAAGATGAATTTCGGATGGATTGATGGATGGTCCCTTGTTTGATCACAACTCCAAAGAACCCCCATCTCTCCTCCATCTCCATAGCTCCCATGGCCCTTTATTGCTTGCAAGGTGGCACTTATCATCCATCCTCATCTTATCCCTTAGCCTGTGAAGGTGGTGGGACTTGTCACTTGTGACCCCTCCTCACATGCTAACAGGGACGCCCCCCTATCATGGGGATAGATAGATAGAGAGATAGAGATCAGGGACAGGGACAGCTTAGTCGACAGCACTTGCCGAGTTAACGTGGCAACGGATCCAGTCGCTTGGCCACAAGAAAAGCCTCATCTACTGGGACCATTTTCTTCTCTTCTTCTCCCTTGGAAGACAAAGTTTGGGGGTGGAGAAACACTAGGGAAAGGTGAACAGTTGAGTCAGTTGAAAGGTAGTAGCAAGGATTTATTAGGCCTTGTGAGGCCACCAAATCAGGGCTCTGTCGGCTACAAATCCTTCTCGAGATCTGCTTAATCTGCCCCTAAGTAACCCCTTAGAGCAAGTTTAATAGTATAGCCAACTACTGGCTCCAATTCATCTATAGTCAATCTAATAGCCAATTCATACAATAGTTACATACTACATTTTTAATATCTGGTCCCACCTGTCATACACACACTGCGTCTTGGAGTCCGTGCTACAGCTGGCTACAAATCTGTAGCCAGCTCCCCTTCTCTCTTCTTATTTATCTGCTTAAAATATGTTTATAGCTGACTTATAGCCTGCTATTGTACCTGCTCTTATAATAGTTTTATGCAAAGAGTTCCATGCAAGATAATATAAGAAAAGGAAATGGCTAATGTGACTTGAAATGGTCAATTTTCCTTTGGGGCATTCTCGAGGCATCCTGATCTGTGGATAAATATGAGAAGTGCGT
Source organism: Oryza longistaminata (assembly GCA_009805545.1). Classification (NCBI taxonomy): domain Eukaryota; kingdom Viridiplantae; phylum Streptophyta; class Magnoliopsida; order Poales; family Poaceae; genus Oryza; species Oryza longistaminata. Next base: position 24,006,358 of record CM020184.1, on the reverse strand, counting down.
GATGTGTTCTAAATTTAAACTTTGTGATTTTAGAATAGTCAGTCTGGAAGCATCCATATTTACTGCCGTTAAAATAGTATTATCTGACATGTTTCAAAATACTTCCATGTACATGATTCTAGTTTCATAGTTGTCGTTCATAGCATATTCGAAATGGAAGAGAATGATGGTCAAAGTTCAATTGTAACGACCTTGAAAAATCAATCCATTAATAGCTTATTGTTGACCTAAAATTGCCCCCCAAAGCTTAAACTCTATAACCTAAAAAGACATTTTATATAGACAATTTTTAAGTTTGATGACGAGATTAGAGAACAACTCACTAAAGTTAATCACTACTTATTCCGCAACACGGGCGTGCTAACACGTGCTTAGGACCCTTCCATTCTTTATTTGGGCTTGTATAGGATGTTGTTTATTGGTCGAGTCGTTTGGACCGGCCACAAGCCCTATGAGCTTAAAAACGAAACAGAGATGAGAAAGCAACCCCTAATCATTGTTTAGCGTCAAGAGGGCACTAATAAAATGACCAAAAGAGGTGGAGCAAAAGGACAGTATCAACTGCGCATAAACAAAACGGAAAACGTGTGGCGCGCGAGATCGAATTACCCCGCAATAATCAATCTCAAAATTAGTTCGTTGCCTAATCAAATTAAAATTAGTTCGATCGATCTTCTTCTCCTCGTCATCAGGTCATCACCGGCCTAACAAAAGCGTCAGCTACTGGAGCGAACTAGCCCGTGCATGCACCTCCTGGATCCTCTCTCTCCGTGCGCGTGCGTGCGTGCGTGCACGTACGCGCCATTGGTTTGCTAGCTAGCTGAACCGCGCTGACGGACGATGTGGCGTGCCGGATTGACGCCTGCAGAGCGCGCGCGCGGCTGATGAGGTAATGCGAGTGAGAAGAAGACGCGACGCGATTCGGTTTCAAGCCCCCGTGCAGCTGGGGCGCATGCATGCACACAGGTTGGCAGGTGGTGGTGCCCGGCTGCCGCCGCTCGCGCCCGCCTGCCTTGCCCGAAAGCAACAGGGGGGTAGTACGGCGGCTTTAGCGGGGGGACGGATCGATCAAACGCGTTTGACGAGAGAGCCCCCCCGTACGTACGTGGCGCGGCGCGACCCAGCCTGGCTGGATCGATCGACGCAGCGCCGCGCTAGCCCCGTCGTCTCGTCGCTGGCTAATCTATCGATCATCAATGCAGTCGCCTCTCGGTGATGAGCGGAGTGGGGACACGGACGATCGTATCGATCTATCGAGGAGGAGGCGGTGGTGGGGCGCACGCACGCATCAGACGGGATGATCGTGTGCTGCTACCGTTTGGCTGTTGGGCGGGCGGGCGGCGTGCGTAAATCTTTCACCTGCCGTTCGGTGGTGCGTGTATCGATCGGCGGATGATGGAGGGGAGGCATGCATGTCGCCGGATCGGTGATCCGGGGATCGGGTCGGCTGGGGACCGTCCGATCAGCGCAGGGAAAGGTTTGGTGGGTGGGCGCAGCGTTGGTGGGCGACCGATGACTCGGTGGGGAAGCAATGGATGGATGGACCGAGTCGCGTTGCGCGCGGAGGCAGCATATTCCGTGGCGCGCACTCGCCGTGCGCGCGCGCTCTCGGGGGGGCGCGCCCCATGATGATAACGGGCAGGCAGGCATCTGGATTCCCCTGACTTGACTGGTGGTGGTCTGGTGCCTACCAAGTTGGGCCAAACCGCTCCTAGGCCTAGCTAGCCTACCTCCCCATATGCCGATATGCGTCCTCCTAGACCCCTACTAGTACTGGCTGCTGCTGGGCAGGTCACAGGTTGTGTGAGTGTGCAGTGCACAGTGGTACAGTGCATCGGTAAAATCTGTTCCTGCATGCCGCCTCTTTCTCTGACAGCTTCAACTCTTTCGTCAGGTAGGAACAGAACTTCCCTGCAAAAAGAAAAAAAAAAATACTGGAACTGGAGTACAGCAATAGTAGTACTTCTAGTACTGCCACTTAAAAATGCACGACAGTGAAAACACATGAATAGAAAGAAAAAGGTAAAAATAAAATAGCATATGCTCATTAAATTCCTACATAAATTAAAATTGTTGTTTGTTTGACGAATAGGAGAAACATAGGAGGTTAGAGTCATAAAAAGAAGAAAACTTAATTACGGTATAACCTTATGCTTACTTTTTCCCTAAAATATTTATAGAATTATCTATTGAGAAATCTATTCCATATGAATTTTCAAAGGAAAGGATAGGATTAAACCCTTTGTTTCACAGGCATTTTTAGAAAAAAAATTCAATAGGGTTAAAGTCCAATACATTCTTTGTGTTTTCCCTACAAATAAAAAGGCTCTGAATCGCTGCACATTTCTTCTCCGCTGCACCAATGCGCCGTGCATTCCCGTAGAAAAAGGGCCAAAATAGAGACTAGAGAACAGCTCTTGTCCAAGTGTCCAACTTGTTTTCGCGCCACTTGACGAAGAGCGTGACAGGTTACAGCAAGTACCTATATGCTGCTTCCCCTGATGCATATATGTACAGGGTTTTACTACTCAGATTTTGTGCATAGGGTTTAATTGCCATCTGCAAGTTGGAGATGGCCACTAGTGCATGACGCATCGGCTTTCTCCCTTAATGGCGGTAACCACCAGTGCAAATTGAGTTGCGAGTTGCAGCCTGCGTCACATCATGACAACGAAATTTACATGGCAAGTGGAGATATAAGGTGAAAAACATCACCCGTCCCCACCCCCATAGGATACCTGGTGGGTGACCGGGGCCCGCATCACCCGGATGGAGTTAATACTCCATAAAAATATTGCAATACACTGAATAAGTATGATAAAATTTCATTAGCCCCCGGCGATGGGGTTGGTTGTAGGAAGAAAAGGGATTAGGGTTGATGGGAATTAGAATGTTAAGATGGGAAGTCAGGTTTACACCATGCCCTAGCATGACTGTGTAATTGACAAGTCCCCTCCTCCAGCGGAAAGGTCCTTTCTTAGTTGCTAGTGTTCTGTGCTCAGATTTTGTAGGCTGGTTGCCGAAGAGGAAGCCTTGTCGCCACCATAATCCGTGCACAAAAGCATCCATCTTTCAAGAATTAATCATCCATTCAAGTTTCAAGGATTTTTCAAATTTTCAATTCATCAGCATAACACAGCATGAAATCTTATATTAAATTTTCCCCCCATTCTATTCTCATGGCCTTGCAACGCTCGTGTGTTGCGCATTTGTTTGCTCCCTCGGTGGGAAAAGCCTAACCTCTCTCCCATCTACATGGACGATTCTTCGCTAAGTGTGGGGGCAAAGTTTTCTAGCCCTATCCTAGCATTAAGTTGAGCCCTAGGCGCCATCAAAGCCCGGACCGTCATGTTGGCTCTTCTGTAGCGGCTGATTGGGTCCCGTCGGCTGGCTATGGTGCCTGGCCCGGCTCTGCTGTGGACGGGGATTGCTGGCTCTAGAGTTTTTGGGCTCTCACACTCGTGCGAAAGTAGTCATCCGTGTAGAAGGAAGAAAGATTGAAGGAGGCCACCGAAAGGAAAGAGCGAACAGAATGTGTAGCATGGGGGCGTAGGCTCGTGGGAACCTGACCTTGTTTGCTAAGTGGTCGCAGGCTTCCCTAAAGGGTTCGGAGCCCATGGTGGGAAGCCCTCTTCGAGCCAAAGGTTTGAAAGGTTGCGACGTGCAAGCAAGATGAACCAAGTGACACTCTCAAACAAGGATGAACAAAGGTAACAAAGGAAGTATTACAGTACCCGGGCCAAAGCAGACACCTCTAGGAAAGCTCCGCGTTGGCTAGGGGTTTTTTCTAAGCATAGCATTTTTAATACTTCCTTTAACGTGTGCTAACTTTATCTTTAATTTTTATCTTTTTTACAAAAGAACACCACCTAGAGATTGCTGGACCTAACGTGTAGCGGTTGCAAACATACGGATAATCTGCATTTCAGGATAATCTTCATTTCGTCTGATCTGCTTTGTCAGGTATTTGCTGCATGCGACATGCCACTACTGTCTCGAGTTTTTGACTCGCTCTATGACAAAAGAACCAGGAGCATTGATCCCATCCGGGTTTGTTTTGAGAGATTCCTCTTGTCTTGCATGGAAGCGACCGTTGTACTTTCACATTGCAATGTTAGGCCCTTAATTCTTGTTGTTGCTGTTACAAAAAAAGATGATCATTGAGTAGGAGTACTTACAATCCCAATTACCCATTTGTATATCTATCATTATTCTCTTAACGGTACCTTATCGTTTGATGATGATATTATACACTGGTGTTGACATCTGTTTGATGTTCACCTTAACCAAGAGTAGATTTTTTGGGGTACATATATAGAAGAATCGTTTATTTTGTCTATATTGGACTGTTGATGTTGGACTGTTTAATTAGTTCAACATAATATATGTCATACTTTTGTAATGGAGTAGGAAAGCTAACGGGCTCCTTAAAATTTAAGATGCCACATGGCCCCTTAAAATTAAAGTGAAAGCAAATTTAAACACAATTTGATTAACCTGCAAAGTCGAATTGATCCAACGGGAGCCACCTCCCAAGCAGGTACTGCAGGCGCCCTACCTCCACCATTACCGAAGTGCCGACTGCTATGATGATTGGCGTCTTGGCGACGATGCCTGACAAACGCTATTTGATCATCCAGTACTCCCAACTTTAATCCAGCCTACCAAAAAACAAAAAAGAACACTTAAATCTAGCCGACAGCCGAGATACATATGGGGTGTCCTCATCTCAAGCATCATCCACCTTTAGAGAAAGGTGAAAGCAAAGCCTTATCTTCATGTCTAGGGCCATGCTGATCGAAAAGGCTAAGAAATTGACATGCATGCTTGTTTCAGCATATTATTATCAGTGGCAGCCAATTTTTTTTAACTTAACTGTAAAATCAATTTACTGCTTTTTTATCGTTTTGTTTTTATCCTTGGCTTTTAAACTGCCAAGAGTAGATGTTAAAACCTTTAGCCTAAAATGATTTATTACATTGTATTGGTCACATTTCTTAGACTTGTGTAAACCAAAGCCCAAGAAATAGATGGAATAAGTTCACTTTTAGTTCCTCTATTCGTCACCCAGTCCGATTTTCGTCCCTTGACCGTAAAACCAGGTACGACCCGTCCCCCAACTTACGAAAACCGGGCAAACGACGTCCCTCGGCGGTTTTGATTGACGTGGCGCCTATGTGGCTTGTTTGACTAGGTCTCCATCCCACGTAGCACTTATGTGACAATTAATTATATCTCGGAAAAATAATAAAAAGCGTCATGAATCATACCTGTACTACATCTCGAGGGATCAAATCGACAGCGAATCATACCTGTACCAGGACGATCAAAACTAACACGAGCAATCTCAGGGGAGAAGCCACCCCGGTGGCGAGTAGTCCGACGGGCTTTGCTCCGGCAAGAAGCTGTCCACACGCGGAACAAAACATGCATCGAGATCTCTAAACTTGATTTAATGTATCATCCCGATCCAAAGACTTGTTTGACAGTGATCTTGCCTACGTGCCGTATCACGTGGACGATGACATGGAATTTTTTATTTTTTCCTCCCTTCTTCTTCCACTCTCATCCCTTCCCCACCTTCTTTTCCCCACTGACGCCAACAAATGGCCAGACGCCACCGAGGCGCCGATGCCTCCCCTCCCACTCCGCTCACCGTCGGCGGCAGCATCACCTCTCCCATCCCTAGCGGCGTTGCCTCTCCTCTCTCTCTCTCTCTCTGTGTGTGTGTGCGCGCGCGCGGATCGGACCGCCTCTCCCCTCTCCTCACGACGGTCGGGGAACCGCGGCGGCGACGATGACAGCGAGGTCGCCAGATCTGGCCGCAATCTTGTTGGATCCGGTCGTGACCTCGGCAGGCAAGTCGGCCAGTGGAGGGCGAAGAGCTCCGTGCGGTGGAAGGCGATGAGCTCCACACGGCGTAGGTCGACGTGATGGGCAGCGGCGAGCTCTGTATGACAGAGGATGACGAGATTGGCGGTGACGAGCTCTGCACGGGAGAATGCACGATCTCGTTGGGGAGCCACCACGCCACTTGTTGTCACTGTCGCCGCCCGGAGTTGTCATCGTCCCCCCAGCCTCCGCTCCGCCATCGACCACGCGCTTTGCCTGCGATGGTCAGCATCATCTCTCTCGTTGCCTCCCTCTCTCCCTTTGCATGCCACCGATACATCTAGAGGTGGAGGAAAGAGAGAAAAAAGGGAAAAAGAAATTTGTGCCATGTCATCGTCTATGTGGCATGCCACGTAAGGTAAGACCACGGTCAAACGAGACTTTGGACCAGGGTGATACATAAAATCAAGTTTAAAGATCTCGATGCGTGTTTTACAAGTTCGCGGATCTAAGTGAAACCTAGTTACAAGTTTTAAGAACCGCTAGTACAATTTACTCTTTTTATGTAGACCTATAGTTTTACATATTTCACAAAAGTTTCTGAATAAGATGAACGGTCAAACATGTACTAAAAAGTCAACGGTGTCAAATATTTAGAAACGGAGGGAGTAACATATTTTTGGCATAGAAACAAAAGTTGTCATTTGTCAAAGTATGCATTTCGTCACCTCTCCACGAACAATCCTTTCCTTCTGCTGCTTGATCAAGGCGCGCATCACCGCGGTTCGTCTAGCTTCTGCAGTAAACACTCTTGTTTCGAAGCTCTTGTTTGGAACCCAGCTGAGGTAGGGGAAGAAGTCTCTCCAATCAACCTCAATTGCGCACATCATCATGTCAGTCACAGTGGCGTTGTAGATTTCTTCCTTCGAAATGTCCCTCCCAAATTCATCCACGTAGACTGAACTCACATCCTCTCCTAAGCTCTGAAGTTTGCGACATTCATTGTCAGTGCCGAAAATAACAAATCGACCATCTGACAGTTCAAGTTCAGAGAGACAATCCAAACCTGGATCATGGACAACCGGAATAGCTCATCCTTGAAAACATCTCTAAATATCAGAGGAACATGTGGGTCATCTTTCACCAGTTTATGGAAAGTGCTTAACATGTTATTGATCATCATATCTCTTGTGTCACGAAATTTTTTCTGAAATTTATGGAAGCATTGCATTGTCAGACCACAGATAACTGAAACTCTGTAAGTATAATTGGTAGCAGATGATAAGTACTGAAAATGCACACTGGAGTTATTGAGAATAATCAGTAGTAAAAATCAAAAATGAAATTGTTGAGAAGTATACCTGTGCAGAAGTACCCAGCGTGCTTGACATGACATAACGCTTCACCATTTTGTGGAAATCACCATAGTCGCTGGTAGCAACCATGGATTTATCACGAGTAAGCACTGTCAGTGCTTTGGATAGCTTTCGGGTAGATATGGATGAGAATTTTGCAACCATCGCCTGCAAAAGAGAGTACATTATTGGTTTGTGTTATTTATGATCAAATCAAATGTGAGACTATCATTCTTGAGTTATGCAAGTCAATAGAAATGATAGACAACCTCTAAGTTACCTCCTTGGCTACTTCAGTTGAATTGAGCACAACTACGGAAGAAGCCCCAGTCCTTATAGTGTAGATTGGGCCATAAATTTCAGCCCATTTTGTGAAGGTCTGATGAGGCTTCTTTTCTTTCAATTGATGCAGATTTCCGATTATGGGTAAACCAGGAACAGCTGCATGACAATGAAATAAAATCATAGAATCATGGGAGACTAACTTGTACACTAGACTGAAAACTTGAAATGGGTTATTTGATAATTTGTTTGCATAGATGATAACACCATATATTCATGCACGTAATAACTAGCCTAGTGATGAATTAGTGTTGTCCCTTTCTTTGGTGATGTTGTAAGATATTGACAAGATGATGGTCGATAAGCTCAGAATATCAAATAGAATTAGGTGATTATAGACCAGAATAATTAATAAATTGCATATAAATATAACACACACACATAGCTGCGAGACTTTTTAAAACAAAAAACTGCCGACTCAGGACTCCATCGTTTCGCTTAGTGACGAAATAAGCGAAACAGTATATTTGTAAGTGGAAAATAATTTATTAATAAAACTTTTATAGACGTATTATTAGACAGGCCGATTCGGCTCGGTTAATTCCATATTGTCCATGTTCCACGAACAAATGATGTACCATGTGTCTCCAGTGAACCGGGAGTCTTTTGTCTACTTATACTAAAAGAAGGTAATAATCGACAAATTTAGGGATTCTCATTTCAGTTTTATTTGCAAAGTAATAAAGCTAGTTATGTGAATTTATTGGCTGTTAACGGAAAACAGATGTATGTTATTCCATCATCATGGGGCAATAATTGCATGCTAACCTAGCATGATATCTTTATAAAACGAAAGAATAAATTTGGACGCTTTTTATGGATTGATGAAGGTTTTCTAAAGTTTGTTAAAATTATTCCATACTACAAAAGGCTAGTCTCTACCCCTCCGTCACATTAAAAAACCTAATCCTACGAACTAATCTGGAAACATATAACAATATAATATATGTGTACAAATTCATAGTTAGGGTTGTTTTTTTATAGAGTAGTAACTCCATCCATTTCTAAATATTTGACGCCGTTGACTTTTTTAAATATGTTTAACCCTTCATTTTATTCATTAAATTTAAGTAATTATTAATTATTTTCCTATCATTAGATTCCTTGTTAAATATACTTTTATATATATACATATAGTTTTACATATTTCACAAAAGTTTTTAAATAAGACGAACGGTCAAACATTTGCTAAAAAATCAACGGTGTCAAATATTTAGAAATGGAGGGAGTATGTGATATCATTTAATTATGTACTTACTAATGTTTCACTGTAGGATAGTTTCCTAATTTTCAAATCCACACTACGTTAGTCAGAAAAACTAATGTGCTAGAAAAAAAAATCAAGAGAACAATAATTACCAACTAACTGCTATATCCAAGTGGTCCGATGAGGATAGCTTTGGAAAAAGCTACTGCAATTGAAGAATCACTTTCTACTGTTGCAACTGAAAAATCACGCTCCCAGCCAGAAGTAAACGGAAGTCTACAGTAAGTCACTGGGAGATGAGCAACCACCGTGTGCATGAAAACGAACATTAAGGAATAAAGTATAGGAATAATTAATTATTTACCACTCTCACGGAAGGTGATAAATGATTTGTCACTGGACCCACATGTCATAGACACATGAGGGCCCATATGTTATAGACAGCGAGTGACAAATAATTAATTACCACATCTTAAAAATGGCGAAAAAAATTAAATGTCCCTAAAGTATAGTACCTTAAGCTTAAGGCTTGAGAGAGAGGGAGATAAATGATGCTCCCCTCGGGTTTAGCTCTGTTACGAACGTTACGACTTCAGAACTCCCATGTACCTTTTCAAACGGCCACATTTCCCTGAGAAAGGCCGGGCCACATAGTTTTGTTTGCTTCACCAGATGAAACAGGGAGATAACCATTATATCAAAGAAAGACAGTGGGAAACATCCTCCAGGTGACAGAGGGGTATTCACAATATCGGTTTGCAGCCCATCTAGATCTTCTGGATCTATACCTTCTGTCCAATTGCATTAAAGAAGGGCGCACAGACGTTGGATCGTGTTGACGCACTTTCGTGGTAGAAATGCCTCTGATAGCAACTGGCAAGATTTGTGTGATTAGCACGTGGCAATCGTAAGACTTTCATTCAACAAATTTTAGATCGTCCCCAATTTAACATACTTACTTATCCTCGCTGAATAGCCCGATGGAACTTTAATATCCTTCAAGCATGATAACATTGCGATCTTTCTCATCCTTCGACAGTGTGTTTGTGACAGTCCAGGGCCCGAAAACGGCATTGGTCCATCTCATTTAGTTGGACACACCTAACACTGTAACTCAACTGCGTTTTTTCGTCCTCCCTTTAACGCAAAATTCCGGAATCGGACTTAACAGTTCTCAGGCTTTTATCCTTATATAGCAGGGCAAACTCCTGCTGGCCGAGCGAGGCGGTACTATTTGGCTGCTACAGTACCCGCGACGGTACTGTAGCGACCTGCTACTGCTGCATGCATGGGCCGGCAAGGCCCAAGGCCTGCTGCTGCTGGGCTGGCTGCTAGCCAGCTTTGCTCTTCTTTCTTTTTCCTTTTTTTTTTTTTTTTTAAGGGTGTTACATGTGTGGCAGGCTGGAGGGAGGTACACTTTACCTGTCTCTGCATCTCGTATGGGCTGGGGTTCACTGTGAATATTCATGTCCTGTAGATCAAGGCGCGCGTTCAACCCGTCCTTTGTCTTCCCGGGAATATTCAGCATCAGGCCAACCAAACTCTCACACACATTCTTTTCTACATGCATGAGATCAATGCAATGACGGACATCAAGATCTTTCTAGTAAGATAGCCGCCAAAATATGGATTTTTTCTTCCACATACCCTTCTCCTTTGTCTTGCGACGTTTTCTTTTCTTCCCAAACTCATTGTCTATATCCTTGACCATATTGTGGACCTCATCTCCGGACAAATATTTGGGAGCAGGCTGAAGTTCTCTCTTACCGTTAAAAAATTTTCTTCTTTCTTCTAAATGCGTGACGTAGCGGGAGCCACCTCCGGTGAACCCATGTATACCATCTTTCGTGATTTCCTTCAGCCACCGCGCTTCGTGTATGTTCCTTGCAATCGGAGTATGCCTTCTTTCCTTTTATAATTTGTCCGGAAAGATTACCGAGTGCAGGGTAGTCATTAATGGTGCAGAACAATAGAACTCTTAGCTTGAAATTCTCCTGACCATATGCATTCCCAAGTTTCCACACCTTCTTTCCAAAGAATCTCCAGATCGTCGATAACAGGCTCCAGGAATACATTGATATCATTGCCGGGTTGCTTTGGACCTTGGATTAACAAGCACAACATAATTATATTTCCGTTTAAAGCATAACCATGGTGGGAGTTATAGTTCGCAATAAGAACTAGCCAAGTGCTGTGAGTACTACTCATGTCACGAAGGATTCATGCCATCCGTACACAGACATATCCTCATGTTTCTAGGGTCGACAGCAAGTCTTTTGTGTTTTCGATCGATATTCCTCCATTCAATCGAATCCGCTGGGTGTCTAAGCATACTGTCATTCTCTTCTCTCCGTGGCGTGCCAACGTACTAACTTCGCTTCGTTCGGGTTGGCAAAGATTCTCTTGAAACGATCAATGATAGGTAGATACACACAACCTTTGTTGGACCACCCCTCTTTGACTTATTTCCTTCGTCAGCACTTTTCTTTCCCTTGTATCGAGAAGCCTTGCAGACAGGACAAGCTTCAAGTCCGCATATTGCTTGTGGTACAATATGCGGTCGTTGGGACAACAGTGAATTCTACGGACCTCTACCCCAGTGGACACAGAACTTGCTTTGCTTCGTATGTCGTCTCAGGCAATGTGTTCTCAACAGGAAGCATAGCCTTCAAAATCCTAAAGATCTATGAAACTCTTGTCTGTCCATCCACTACTTGCCTTCAGCTTCATTAGCGTCAAGGTAACTGACAACTTAGTGTGTTTTGCTTTGCATCCAGCGTACAGAGGCGTCTCGGACTCACTTACCAACATGCTGAACTTCATTCCATCTCTCTCATTCTGGGCTGGGTCCTCAATGTCACGTAACATGTATTGCAGCAGATCGTGATCCACATCAAACCATTTCACCGCCCAATGGAGAAGGTATAAACATGTCATGCTCATCTTCATCTTCCTGATTATGCGCACCACTTCTGTCTGTTGCTGCTCCACTTCCCTATTCTTGCTCTCCATGCTTCACCCAACATGTATAGCCCTCCATGAATCCTCGTTGTATCAGATGACCGTGTACGTCCTCTCCGCTATCAAACATATTCTCATTCTTGCAATCTGCACATGGACAACACATGTAATCACTGTTTCTTCTTATCCGATCCTCCTCCGCGGCGTTCATAAATTTATTACACCATTTCTGTACTCCGTAGAATGACGTTTCAAATTTTTCGCATACATCGAACTTCGATCAATGCTACAAAAATAAAAAAAACAAATTAGAGGCACATATTATAAGATAATTATTGCAAAAGTAAGACGTGATGAAATTGCTCAATTAATGATTAATATTACTCCACTCGATTGATCCATTTTGATCAATCTACAGGAATTTAATTTCTGTTTTCCTTGGAAAAAGGACAAAAAATCGCCCCCTACAGCCTCCCACCAAAATAGTGAACAGTGGGATACAGTTACACTAGGTGGTGGGGGTATTTATACTGTGCAACAAATATCTGTAACGGCCCTAAAACAATCAACCGTGACGGGCATACAAGTAATCTCTATCGGACCTTAATAAAAGGCCGTCAAAAATGAAGTGTCATCTGTGATGGCACTAAACTTATCTCAATCGGGCCTCTAGTTGGAGCCCGTCACAGATGACCCTCATCTGTGACGGGCTTCTTTTAGGGCCCAATTGAGATATGGAACCCTCATCTCAATCGGACCTCAACTATAGCCCATCACAGATAAGTGTCATCCGTGACGGGCTTTATTTTTATGCCGATATACCATGGCTGTGCGATCATATCTCAATCGGGCGGATTTCGCCGATTGAGATTACTTCCTTGTGACGGCCCGCAAATTCCAGTCTTGTTATAGCCGTCACAGATGGAAGGATCTGTACTAGTGGCACTTCTGGCACCTATAGTGGCGACACCTATTTGATGTTTTGTAGTAGTGAGAGTGGATTTGCCAAAAATATATACTCCAACAATTAATGAATGGACAGGAAACAAACAACGATCAAGTCTAAATAATGACTATTATTAGTTGCATCGAAATAGTGGTATATAACTGCAAGCATGCCGTGATGATACCACAGCCATTGAAGAATTATATTGGAAAGGTTGACAATTTGCAATGACCAATCGAGCCAGCCTAGCAGCTAGTATAAATTAACTGTATACCTCATCGATTGAACATATATATATGCATTAATCCATCCTGTAAGCTGGTACTAACTAAACTCAGAGAGAGAGAGAGAGAGAGAGTGTGAGTGTGTGTAAATACAATGAGCAGGTCGAGCATGACCGCCGTCCTCCTGGTAGTGTTGATAGCGATCAACGCCGGCAGCTTATCCCCACCATGTGCAACTGCAGCAAAGGACTGGGTGAAGCTCAGCCTTGAGCTGCCACCGCGGACGCCGCCTGGGCAGGAGCCCTCCCAGCGGCGTACCAGTTTCTCCCGTACCATCTGCAGAATCCCCAAGGATCCTATCTACAAGATCTGCTGCTTCGGCGAACTCCTCCCGTACGCGAGTCCTTCCAGGACAACCAAATGAAGGCCACCCAGGTGGCCACCATCATCCTGCTCACCAAGATCCAGGCCCTCGATAGGGAGGTGGGCGCGTAAGAGAGCAGGGGCATCAGGGACAAGAACATCGACGACTGCACATCGTTCTTCGGCATTGGCTCCAGCAATTCAGAGTCCACCACATCGGTGCTTGCCGCACTCGACCGCCTCGCCGCCGCCGGAAAAGGCAGACGCAAGAAGGAGGACGTGGAAACGGTGCTCAAGTGGACCAAGAATTTGGAGACCCAATACAACGGGGCCACAAGCAAGTGTAGTTAGGTGATCTGTTTTAAGTACTGTGACATGGTTCCCACCGTTAGGGAGATTGACGCGGCGACGACCATCGCCATCGACCTCCTCAATGCCATAAAGCTGTGATTGATCATCCGATCTGTCAGTGATATGCTCTAGAGGGCAAAATCATAGAGATTATTGTATGACACATTATATTTATTATTTATTTATTTATAATAAAGTGTTGCTTAAAATAGATACATATACTGATTGAAGATCACTTCTCATGGATTATGGTATGAAGATACCAACCAATATTGTGAACAATGTGTTGGATAGACCCAACGTAAAATACTATATCTTACCTATACTGATTGAGCACTTCCTATGACTTCATGTTAATCAGAAAGAGATTAACCGTTGATTAGATTAGACATAAAGTTTGATCGTAGATCCATTATAATTTAACGTATTGAGATAATCTTTCTTTTCATTTTGTATTTGTGGTGGCCCATCAATCCGTAGAGACGCAGCTGTTCGGGACTA
>CM020184.1:23919709-23992251 GCA_009805545.1 Oryza longistaminata | reverse complement strand
GAATATTGAGAGGGGGCCGGCTGACCTGGGGGCGCTGTTTGGGGCGTTTCCTGGGCGATCAGCGGCCTCTGGGGCGAGCGCGACCGTTGCGGCGACGAACACCTCCCGACCAACCGCCGCGGCGACGAACACTCCGACCACCGCCGCGGCGGACGAACACTCCGACCACGCCCGGGCCGCCCTGACCCCGCTCCCTTGTTTTTTTTTTTTTTTTTTTTTTTTTTTTTTTTCTTGTTTTTTCTTTTTTTTTTTTTTTTTTTTTTTTTTTTTTTTTTCCGTTTTATTTTTTTTGGTTTTTTTTTTTTTTTTTATTGTTTTTTTTTTTTTTTTTTTCTTTTTCTTTTTTTATATTTTTTTTTTATCTTTTTTTTTTTTTTTTTTTTTTTTAATTTTTCTTTTTTTTTTTTTTTTTCTTTTTTTTTTTTTCCTTTTTTTTTACGCATACGCTTGTCCCGTGCATAAACTTGTCGTCGGGCTCGTTTCCCTCCGTGTGCGTTTGCCTTTGTCTCTCTGTCTCTTCTTCGCGTCGTATGTGATCAGTTGTGTTGTGGATTGTCGGGGGGGGTGGATAGTTGTCTTTGATTTGGGGTGGTAGGTATATATAAGTGCTTGAATTATTTACTCTAGATTATATCTGGAATTTAATCCCGCGGTTATGTCAGTTTGGGTTTGCTCTGTATTGATTTAGTCTAACCGATTACGTGTGTTGGGGCTATTTTGGAAGTTTATGCTTTTCTGTTTATTAGTTTCGTACTTTCTTTTTGTTTTGACTTTATTTTATTTGTTTTTACGTTTTGATATATTTAATTTCTTGTTTATGTTATATGATCCTGGTATTAATGTATCCCATCCTTTGTTTTAGCGCCCCCCTTCGTTCGCCTCTATTGTAATTGTATTTTTTTATTTGTATGCCCTGGACATGCTGCTATGATCAACGAGATCGTTTAAAATAATAACTGGCATTAATCTTCTTTTTTTTTTATCCCCACAAAAAGGAGGTGTTTTGACACGTCCTTTTTCTTTCCTTTTGAGAACAAATTGACACTTCTGAGATGGCATCTACTTCAAAGAGTTTAGGGAATATATCGATCAGTACTATTTTGTTTGTTTTTTCTTCTGAATGAATATACTAAATGCTTGCTCTGTAAACATAGGACGTCGTTGCCTTTTGAATGTGGACGTTTAACCATTCGTGCTAGATAAAGTTTATGCAAATGATTTTTCTGGACAAGCACCTTAATAGATTATAAGCGGACCATGAGTATCAGCGTATGTAAAAATCGACCACATTTTACAATATAGCTCCTTAAGAAGATCCGTATGCAAAATAAATTTCGCAGATGGTCCTCTTTAAGAGCCATATGCGAAAATAGGGCTATTTTTTCAGACAGACATCTTAAGTAGCCGTATGCGAAAATAGAGCTATTTTTTCAAATGGATATCTTAAGCGGACACATGGAAAAATGTATTTTTTAGACGTGCCCGTTAAATACCTGACTTACCTCATCTTTCCCTCTTAGCATTTCAAATTTTTTAAGCTCATCCTTATCTCCTCTCCTCTCTCTCTCCCGGGAGAGAACTTTCTCTCCACTCGCTCACTTCGATTCCACTCCTGGCAGCAACGGCTGTGGTCGTGTGGTGGCGAGTGGCAGTCGGCCGGTGGGCGCGCGTAGAGGCGATGGGCGCACGAGCAGGCGACATTCGGCCAGCGACCGCGTGGTCGCAGTAAGGGGCGACAGCCATCCCCCGTGTGGATACAGCGGCGGTGGCAAGAGAGCACTGCGGTGGTGGCAGGCGCGCGAACAGTGGCAGGAGGAGGCGGGCGGTGGATTCGAGGAATTTGTTATTTTGCGATTTTTTTGTTCGATTTTGGTTTTTGCACGTGGACGACATAAAAGCACCCGCACGCGTGCGGGTGCGCACCCGCATAGAAAATTGTCATTATCGCAAACACTTTTGGGCAGACAGGCTAAGGCCCGCACGCGAGTGTTAGGTTTTTTTATTGTATAAATTACTTCTTATATGGTCAATGATCTTCACAATTTCTTTTAAAAAAGAAAGTTACTAGAAGGAGATTGGTAGATATGGGAAGACGATGAATTCTATTCGTCTCTCCGTCTTATTGCGGGGGAATTATATTCCACTCTCTCAAAATGCTAGTGCTCAAATGCCACTCTTCCCAAATTTTTCATTCCCAAAATACCACCCGGCCCACATGTCAGCCTCACTCTCCATTCCCAAACAAAAGTGATACGGACCCGATGATGAGTGGAGCTGACATGTGGGCCCGAGTGGCATTTTGAGAATGAAATTTGGGAGGGGTGGCATTTAAGCCACTGGCAATTTTGGAGAGAGTGGCAAATAAGTAAATTCCCCCCTCTTATTCGAGCTGAAGAGCAACTGTAATAAAGGCCTTAAAAGTTATTTGGGACTTCCTGTGATCTCATCTTATCGCTACCGATATGATCATCACCAAATCAATAACACAAACAGAGCTTAGATGGGAAGGCCAAACATGAATGAACACGAGTGCATGGGACTTTGCCTGTAATGGGATCGAGACGATGCTCCAATCGACCTTGATTTGACCCCTGCTGCTACGTCGCATTTTCGCAAGCGATGTCAGTCTTGCCACAGCAGATGGGATTTTGGCAATCACACTTTAATCTGTCTCTACTTTAACGTGACGTAATCAACTTAATCAATTGTTTCTTAGTATTTTGAGTAATGCATCCATGTTAAAAAAATTTAGCCACTATATTTTCCATCCAAAGCACGATTTGTGAGTAGCGATATCAAAAACAACTGTAGATAGAAAACTTTTCTGCTTCAATTCGATTTATATATCAAAATTCTTTTGGTTTACCATTAGAAGCACTACCGTCTAATTCAATAATTTATTTCCTTGCCGTACTTTGCACGATTAAGGCCATTAACGACCACATGCAAGATTTAATAATTATCTCTCAATATCATTTAATTTTTGGTTTGTGTATTTTTTTCAACACATTTGATAATAAGTGCTACAGTTGAAATTAACTATATATGTATGGATTCACCATTCATTACTTTTAGTTTCTTAAAGACTGATAATTTCAAATTTCATAATTAATAAATATGAAGCTATATCAATCTTATGCTCTTGATATACTTTTTCATTAATTCAATCCAAAATTTAATAATAATATTTAGCAAGCTATATATATAGATCTTCATCCGATCTAAACCGTTTTTTTTGTTTTTTTTTAAAAACTAATGTGAACAAATTCAACAACTGGCTCTCTATATCAAGATAGATTGACCATCTGTCAATTAGATTGAATATATTATGATAATAGATCTTACTGGGATTTTGTGTCAAATAAAACATACAAGTGAAAACTAATATATTGACTCATTTTATTATTCTTTAATTTAATTCTGAATTTGAAATTACTAATTGCATGTTCTAATTGAGGCATCGGCTCTTTGTTTAATCCAAATAGTTGTAATCTAGAAAATAACCAATACATTCAACATGTAGTTAAAGATAAGTATTTATAATACCAATAGTAATAGCTCGTGCAACGCACGGGTCGACGGCTAGTAATTATAACATGCCAACAATTGTCTAATATTATCATGATTCCCAACATGTGTAGTAGCTTACTTTGGGACTGTTAAATCTCCTTTGTTGCTGCTCCTTCTCTTAGACGCCACAGCACCAGATCTGCCTCTCCTAGCACCGCCGCCGTCAAATCCGCCACCCTTGAGGCCAGCCGGTGGATCCACGTGGGAGGGTGAGAAGCTACCATCCATCCACCGCTGATGGATCCACAGTTGTCGAGGCCAGCCTCCGGTGAACTTGCCCCTCCCAATCATCATCAGAGGCGAGGCGGAAGGTGACAGGAGAGAAGGAGAGGGAAAGCCGACCTTCCCTGTCACTCGCCTCCACATCACATCCGGCGCCCCAAGAAATCTAGAAAGAGAGAGGGCCTGAGGGAGATAGCTAGAAACAGGAGATAACCACAAAGACGGAGAGGTAGCGAGAGGGAGTCGGTGCATTTCTTTAAAGTAGATAGGACGTCGGTACAATGCGGGCCCAGCACGGATTTTCACATGTGGACCACTTAACATGCTCACTTGTGAAAATGAACATATTTCACAGTCGTGCCTCTTAATAGGCCCTGTTGCAAAAATTAATTTTCACATATGGGCCTATACTGGCAACCCTCGAAACATTTTATAAGCGGGGCTTCTTTTGGCCCACTTGTAAAAAATAAAGGGCCAATTAGCAGCCCCCGATACATATACATATACATATATGTACATATATATGTACATATAGTGCAATTAGCAGCTCCCAATTAAGGAACGTGCGTGTATCTCCTCATCTTCTCGCGTATCTCTTAGAATATCCCGGTTCCTATCTCCTCATTAATTCCCTGCAGTCTTAGCGCAAGCTTTGGCATCATATCGACGCTAGTAACGGTATGTACTAAGGTAGAGTTTGGTACATGCTTGTAATAATACGTATCAAAACTATTCTTCTATAATAGTTGAGAAAACAGGGTAATTCCTATTTTTAGTCTGGTTTCATAAAAGTTAAAAATACTTTTCTAAATATGGGTTCTTGGATTGTAAATAATGGGGAACAAATAAGGTTTTGGGAGGATAAGTGGCTAGGAAACCTGGCGTTTAAAGATAAATATCCTTCTTTATATTCTATAGTCCGAAGGAAAAGTTCTTCTATTGCTAATGTTATGAAATCTGTTCCACTTAATGTTTTTTTTAAGGAGAACTTTAGTGGGTCAGAATCTTGTTTATTGGCATGATTTATGCGCATCTATTGTACATATTCAATTGAATCATTTTCCTGATGGCTTTAGATGGAATTATCATCAGAATGGTGAGAATGGTGTATTTTCAGTAAGGTCAATGTATTTAGCCTTAATCAATAATTGTTATATTGAGAGAAATAAGATCATTTGGAAACTTAAGATGCCGCTCAAGATTAAAATCTTCATGTGGTACTTGCTCAAAGGGGTTGTGTTAATCAAAGATAATTTGGCAAGACGAAATTGGAATGGAAGCTTAAGATGTTGCTTCTGCATGAGAAATGAGACTATCCAACATCTGTTTATGGATTGTCATTTTGCGAAATTTGTTTGGAGGGCGGTACAGTTTGCTTTTGGTTTATGCCTCCCTAATACCATATCCCATATGTTTGATGGTTGGCTTTTGCGGGTTGACAAGAAGAAGAGCAAACTAATACTTGTAGGAGCATCTGCTATATGTTGGGCTCTGTGGTTGAGTAGGAATGATTTAGTTTTTGACAAATCACCATCTTTCTCATATATGTAGGCAATTTTCAGAGCAACATATTGGCTCCGGTCCTGGGCACAACTACAAAGGTATGATGAATATGGAGAGCTTCTGAAAGTTGCATGTCGTAAGCTTCAGACGACGATCATACAACTTTTTGCCAACTATGGATGGAGATTCACAAATAGACTTGAATAATTGTGTGCTCTTTATCTTGGTTTGGTCGCTTTATTTTTTTTCTTGAGTGTGTTTATTTTGGTTTGAACTACACTCTTTTGTTCTTGGTTTGGTCGCTTTATTTTTTTCTTGAGTGTGTTTATTTTGGTTTGAACTACGCTCTTTTGTTTGAGTGATTCTTTGTAATAATGGGTTGTAGCTCAATTGAGCGAAGGCCGGGCTGTTATCTGTTCCATTATCTTAAAAAAAATAGTTGAGAAAACAAAACCTCTTAATCATGAATGTGCCAAAATAACTTCTTATTACCATTCTTTCCTTTTCTTCACCCTATGTAAAAAAAAGCCCCATCGTTTGGCTTTTCTTTTAATAAGCCAAAACGGCTTATTAGAGAATAAAAATAAATTTGTAGGTAAAACTTTTATATATGTGTTCTCGATGACTTAAAAGCCAATGCTGAAAAAGAAACTACGTTAAAAATATCTCAAAATCAATGTCAAAATTAAATTTAGAAATTTAAAATTTAGCTTTTTCTTTGGCTAAATAGGCCATCCAATGGGAGCCAAAGTTCTAAAGAATTCAGAACATGAATATCTTCGGCAGACCATTACCAGCCACCAAGCACATGCATCGAGCTGTGCCTCCACCTGTAAGAGTGTACACAGCAACTGCTACCAGAGAATTTAGAACACCATGGTCACAAGTAAATTAAATTCAGAACATTCTAGAGTGAAGAAATTTATTGTTAAAATATTCAGAGAAAAACTAGCCTGTTCAATAGTGTTATATGCAGTGAGCAAGCTACTAATCATATTCCTCGTAATATTTAACTTTTCTGTTCAGAGGAATCCACTTCAATTTCTCTACTATTCAACCAGAAAATCGCAGAACATTAACAAAATCCCAGTAAGAAAAAGATCACTAGAAAGACAGAATCCGCACCACCAAGCCAGCTTCGGCTGAGATGCAGCCGTAAGTAAGAGTAGTAAGTAGAGCAGTTAGGAGAGTGGAGTAGTAGTTATTGTACGTAATCTAGCTACCGGGGATAGGCATATGATATACCGAATGCAGCTCCGCCTGAGATAGGTCTTTCTTGGTCAAAGTAGGGGCGGGCACTAAACAAAAGAATTTCTATAAGTAGTAGTTCATAGGTTAAATCATAAGTGTGTAGGATCGAATCATAATAACTAAGCCAACCAGAGGGGGGTGACTGGTTGGTATACCCAAAAACCGAAAAAGTTCAGCGAAAATAAAAGTTACCCTCGAAATCGACGGATCGCGGTCTGACCGAAGGTGTTGCACCGGTCTGACCGCCTGATGAACGTCGGTCTGACCGAGATCGAACTCCGGTCGAACCGCGGAGATTGCTTGCTGCCGACACCTGTCGCCGCCGGTCTGACCGCCGTGTGCCCGCCGGTCTGACCGCCGCGATGCCGCCAGTCTGACCGCCGAAACCCGATGAAACACAAATCGAAGAACTCTTAAAGTAGATGACGACTTTATTGATTCTCTCTGTGTTTACAAAGTGCACCAACAACACTCCTTACAAAAATTTCGACTAAACTCGAAACCCTAACTTAAACTCAACTCAATTGCTCTCAAAAGCAATACTGGGAGCCTCATGCTCCCACTCTATTTATACCCGAGGTAGGTAGCCTAAAGCCACGAACCAAACTCATACAGAAGTCCTAATCCCCATACAAAACCTTCTCGTACAAGAAACAAACTTTACACAACCAATCATATCAAATTTGGACACCTTCCAAATTCGACTCCGCATCCCATACGCACACAATACCTCCATCGTATGCCATATGGAATCTTCCCCATCCACGTGCATTGAACTCTAACCTTAGTATCCCGCATGATATCTGACCACCACGGACATCGTCTTACCACCAAGTCGACTCCCGGTCCATCACCGCAAATACTCTCCCGAGGCATCGAGTCACCTACACATGAAACAAACAAAGAAACCATATTCCGAGACCAAGCTATCCTCAAATTGACTCATTAGTAGCAAACAACCGTATTACATACGCATAGTATCCATCTAGAAGCCATAATCTTGAAACAATCACGGATATTCAAATAAACAATCCTAAATCGAAACCGACACAGTGTCGGCCGGTCAGACCGCGGGCTGGCCGGTCTGACCACTCGGTCACCGCCGGCTGACCGGCACACACTACCCGGTCTTACCAGACCCAAAACACAATCATCTCCAAAACCACTTCGTAAATAAATTCCAAATATCAAAACCAATAATCTCCAATGCCAATTGTTCATCACAGAATAATAATCCAAAACACCTTTGATTTTACAATCTCCCCCTTGATGAACACATTGGCAAACCCATCAAAAATGTTTTGGTGTTTGGAAAAAGAAAAGCAAAAGTGGTAAAAAGCACACTTCGTACAAAAGTACACATCGTGCTCAAAAATCCAAAAGAGAACTTCTCTCACTTTTGAAAAGAAAGAAATTTCCATTTGAACCAAAAACATGCTCATGTCAAAAACTCATGTGCTTCTCCCCCTTTTGACAATGATTTCATCAAGCATAGGAATTATGTTCACTAATGTTCAAGAGCTTAGCATATATATAGCATATCATGTCATGTGTTGCAATAAAAAGAAGATGGACCCATCTATAATATAGCAAGCATGTATTAAAGTATAATCATGAACCAAAGATTTTACAATTAAGCTTAAATCAACAATCAAAATTCCTGATTTCAGACGATTTAAAATGCAACATCTTAATAAGCACATAGGTTGAAAAATAAACACTAAACACATATACCTATTGCATTTATCACTTTTTCTCAAATTAGCTATAGCAGAAAACAACCAAGAGAACTTTTAACTTTTCTTTTTCCAGAGCCTTTTTGCTCATTTTTTCTTGATTATTTCGGGTACGTCCCTGTCATCAAGACTGTTTCCAGGGATTCGGCACCCATTATTTTGCTCACATCGAATACGTCCTTGTCGTCAAGACTGTTTCCAAGGATTCGGTATTCATTTTTTTCATATTTTTTATTCTCTTTGCACAATGAGCAATTACAAGCTATTTGAGGAATAACAATTCAATAAAGCATATATATATATATAGCATTTATAAATCAAACCATATGCTAGCATCAATATTGCATATTTGCTTAATTCAACTATAGAATTTAAGTGTCATGCATCATCTCCCTTAAAAGCAAAATCTAAATATCATAAAAAGACTAGAATACATACAAGCTATGTTAGAGACAAATAAACCTTCATAGTATTGCTGGCACGCACAAAATATACCATATGTATAAAACAAAGCTCTCTTTTCTCAATCTTTCTTATTGTCAAAATTTGCTTGATAAAACCATGAGGTACACAACTCCCCCTCAAAACATGCCAAAAGAATTCATAAAAAGCACTAACTCCCCCTTAAATTAACCTCAATTCTCCTCGAAGAAAAAACAAGAACTCAAAGATTTTGAAAAAGACATCCAATTGCCAATGATATCACCAAAACTCTCAAGAATTAACATACATCCATTAGTATTCACCAAAACTATTTTCTTAAACACTAGCATATGAAAAGCTAAAAATTGAGAAAGTAGAACCAAAATTATGTCAATCCAAAACTAAATTGATATTACCTTGAAAAGCAATCGTCATCTCAACATTGAACGCTCATGGGGAGTATGCCACAAAAATACCTACGAACGAGAAGATGTCAAGGCCTCCATGTTGGGGTTAGAAATAAGAAATTTTGGAATCCAACACTGAGTCACACGACCAGTAGAACCAGTAGGTACATATGCACTAACAAAATCAGAACTATTCTTACCTGAAAACTTACCTTGTCGCTTCACAAAAGTCCGATTTGAAGTACGTGCAAAATCGCCCCGAGGCCGGTCTGACCGCGGCTGTCCCTACGATCTAACCGAGCATGGCTGCCGGTCTGACCGCCGGTTCACCTGCGGTCTGCCGCTGGCCGGTCTGACCGGCTTGTCAATGTCGGTCTAACCGTGCTCCTCGAATTAAAACCCGATTTTTGCCACCGTCGTTTTGCAAAAGCAATTTCTCTGTCTTTTTTCTGTTTACGGGCAAGTCTAAAACAAAAACCAACCAAATGTCCAACTTTTCCACAAAATGAACGAGTGTACTTCTTATGACAAGTTTGTGAAGTAGATGATTTTGAAATCAATGGTTTTGCATCAACAGAAGATTTTGCATGCACAACATTAGATTTTGAAGAAGATGCACTCAAAGCAGACATGATGCCAGCAGATTTAAACACAGTGTTCTTAGGCTCAGTTTCAATCAAAATTTCACCTCTCCTAGCAGCACCCAGAACAGTAGGAGGGTGTCTAGTATGATAAGCATAAGGATAAAAACCTAAACCACGATTATGTGTGCTAACCTTGGATTGATCAAGAATCATGTTGAGATTCTTTTTACCATCAGAAAATCTTTGCAAATAACTTTTCAAATAAGAAACCTCCTGAGTAAGAGTAGCACAATTTTTGCAAGCATCCAAATAACCTTTTTGTTTTCTACAAGTTGAGCAAGAAAACACCTCATCTTGTTTAACAATTTCTTCCATGTGTTTAACACGCCCTAAAGCATCTTTCAACTTCATCTCATTCAAAATACACTTTGAACAATCTGGAGAAATCAAAACATCTTTATTTTGTTTTGCCTTATTTGCACATGAAGCATTGAACAAAGAACTTGCACAAAAAGCAACTTTGTATTTTTTTTTTCAAAACATTCTTTGTCAAAATCAATTCGTCAACAACACGAGCATGTAAAGCAAATCCAAGAACAAAAAAAGATTCCAACTTTTTAGATTTTTCAATCTCAGATTCCAATTTCTTGCAATTAACAGAATTGACATCTCGCAAGGCATTAATTTCAGAAAATAAATCTTCACAAGATTGGCAATCATCATATGCCATATGGAATCTTCACCAACCACGTGCATTGAACTCTAGCCTTAGTATCCCGCATAATATCTGACCACCACGGACATCGCCTTACCACCAAGTCGACTCCCGGTCCATCACCGCAAATACTCTCCCGAAGCATCGAGTCACCTACACATGACACAAACAAAGAAACCATATTCCGAGACCAAGCTATCCCCAACTTGACTCATTAGTAGCAAACAACAGTATTAACTCATTAGTAGCAAACAACAGTATTACATACGCATAGTATCCATCTAAAAGCCATAACCATGAAACAATCACGGATATTCAAATAAACAACCCTAAACCGAAACTGACACAGAGTCAGCCGGTCAGACCGCGGGCTGGCCGGTCTGACCGCTCAATCACCACCAGTCTGACCGGCACACACTGCCCGGTCTGACCGGACCCAAATTACAATCATCTCCAAAACCACTTCGTAAATAAATTCCAAATATCAAAACCAATAATCTCCAATGCCAATTGTTCATCACAGAATAATAATCAAAAACACCTTTGATTTTACAGTTCAAGGCCACAACAATGCCAAGCTTCTACCACAAAGCTCATTTTCCCAAGCCTGAATACAAGACAAGAATACTTTCTTGACTTATCTACCTCGTTGCATCTAATCTTCAAAAGGAAAAAATAGCAGAAGGAAATAATAGTTTCAACACCACTTTTTCCTGAACATATGGATTGCTGATGAACAACCAAACGATGAATGGAAGGGAGATACTCTAGATCACTGTATGATGAGTTCTTAACTTTGGCATAGCACCGATAGATGGGTTAAGGGCAGCTGCTCAGGCACCGTAGCACTGCCGCCGCCGCAGCCGTCGCAACACGATTTGGGAGGGAAGGAAGGAGACCATGGAAGACATGAAGATTTGGGGCTAGCCCAGCAAAACACATGGATTTGGGGCAAGTAATCCCCTCGATTTGGGGCAGCACAGCAACAGAAAACAAAAGATAAGCAACGATGGTCAGACTAATCACCTAAGATGAGGCCAAAGATGGTGGTTCTCTGCTGCACGCGAGCGAGATGGGGGTGGATCCTCTGGCGCCGCACGGCACAGGTGGGTGCGAGGTCAAAATGGCGGCGTGGGTGGAGGTGGAGGAGGGAGGAGGAGGAGGAGGAGGAGGAGGAAGAAGGTCAGAATGGTGAAGCTCACGGAGCCGTCAGATCGATCGTGATTGGACGGTGGATAAGGGGTCACGGTGGAAACAGGAGGGAATATTAAAAAAATTGGAGGAACTGTGAAAAAAGAAGAGGGAAAGTGAAAAAATTGGAGGGAATTTCACACATTAAGCTGAAAAAAAATGGTAGCCCAAATTTTTTTTGAGGCTCTATTATGTGAGGCAAGCTTGGTCTGCCTCAATTTTAGTATTTGAGGCTAACGCCATTGCCTCAAAAAGTATTATTGAGGCAACGCATTAAGTCCACCTCAAAAATTTGCCTCAAAATATTTGAGGCTGACACATGTGCCTCAACAAAGAAAACTGAGGCCAACGCCTCTGCCTCGAAATAAGTTTTTGAGACAGTGTTCTTTAGGCTGCCTCAAATTGCTTACCGTGCTATAGCTTGTGTCAGGTGCCGAGAGAAGGATATGGAGGACGCCGCTTCATCCTCGTCGCCGCTGCTGCTCCTTGCTATTGCCGCAACTGCTCCATGACGCTAGCGCTGCTGCTACATATGGACGCCCGTTGCTCCTAGCCACCCTCGTCACCACTGCTGCCGTTCAACTGCTCCCCCGAGCCGCCGAAGGGGCGGGGGCGGGGCAACACATGTATATAAGTTGATACGTGGGTAATATCCAGTAAAAATATTACTTAGAACATAAACATGAGAAGGAAGAGTCTCTTTTAGTAAAAACTTTACTAAGCTATTATGCAAATTGAAGCGCGGGAGGAAAGGAGTTAGCTGTGGCTGGGGAGGGGGCAAATGCGGGTGGTCGTGCGCTCTCACGGTGGTTTCGGCCCTCTCCCATCTCTCCTCTCCATACATACATACATAAAGTACGTACGTATACAAAGATTGTATAGGTATATATTAAAAAAAACCTAGAGAAAAAAAAACAGTGAAAAAACTGTAAAAGAAAAAAAAAAGACCACGTGCCTCTTCTCCTATGCTCGACCCCCTCTCCGCGTGCACCATGTGACTGCACCGCTAGATAGCCTTTTCACCGACATAGTATTTCCTCAGCAGCTCAGCTCGTCAATTGTCCTACCGTTGCATAATATGGAACGAGGGATGACCTCGAAGCTAATGCCATCTTGGATCGGTCTCAGCTTCACGTGCCATCGTGTATGCTTAATTATGTGGAGTATTTTTTTTATGTTTATGCACGTGACAAAACTATATGCAAAAACAAAAGACTATATCTAACGAGGAGAATAATTTTTGACGAGCTAATAGACAGAGAGAACAGTGAAATATTATTTTTTGAGTAAAGTGTACTGGCGGTCCTTAAACTTGCAGGGATATGTCATCTAGATACCTAAACTCTCAAAATGAATATCCACATCCCAGAACTTGTCATAGTGTGTCATCTAGGTCTCAAATCGCCACAACCGCTTCAGAATCCTACGTGGCGTTGATGTGACATGCCACAAGGACATGATATGGCATTATTTTGACTAATAAATAGGACCCATTTAATTATTTTCATTTTTTCTTCTCTTTTTTCCCTTTCTTCTCGTGACCTGTGCAGAAAAAAGGAAAAAAAGAATAAGAAGAAAACGAAAAAGAAAAAGAAAAGAAGAAAAAAAAGTAAAGGACACGTCACGTCCATGTGGCATTGCCACATCAGTGCCACGTAGGATCCTGGAGAGGATGTGTCAATTTGGGATCTAGATGATACACTTTGACAAGTTCTGGGATCTAGATATGCATTTTAAAAGTTTAGGGACCTATATGACACAACCCTACAAGTTTAAGGACCGCCAATACACTTTACTCTTTTTCTTTTTTTCTGGGGAACAGTCAAAGATTATTAAAACTTGGCCGACAGGAAGCACATGGCGCCGGTGGTACGTCCGATGAAAGGACGGTACCCCCGGCTCGCAGTTATAATACTAGCAGTACAAGGTCTGATCATATTGATACAGCAGCTACACAGCTAGCACCACTAATAACGAGCAAGCTAGTCGTAGCTAGCTAGCGAGTGAATCAGTGGAGTGACGAGAGATCTCGCGATGGCGGAGGCGGTGGTACTGCCGCTGGTTAGCAAGCTTCAGGAGGTGGCCCTGAGCGAGGGGAGGGCGCTGGTTGGCGTCGGCGGCGAGATCAACCGCCTCCGCGACAAGCTCATGTGGCTGATGGCCTTCCTCCAGGAGGCGGACCCCCAGAGGCGGGCGGCCGACGCCGGCGGCGAGCTCATGCGCGTGCTCGTGCACCAGACCCGCGACGCCGCGTTCAGCGCCGAGGACGCCCTCGATGACTACGCCGTCCGCGTCGACCTGTCCCGCTACCCCGGCTGGTCGCGCGCCGCCGTCGGCTTCCTCGCCGGCATCACCACCCAGCTGCGCGTCCGCCACAGGCTCTCCAGCGACATCGCGGCCATCCATGCCCGCCTCGAGGAGATCGTCGGCAACAAGGACAAGTACAGGCTGGAGGGCTCTGCGCCCTCGTCGTTGCTGACGTGGACTGCCTCCGCCGCCTCCTCGAGTGAATCACTCCTCTGGTTAGTCAAACACAGTCCTTTACACGATCCAAACGCTCAACTAGTCAACTGTATTCACTTCAAACGTACTCGTGCAAAGATGCAAGCCGGCTAATCCACAAACCCGCTTATAAACAGAAATAGTGGGTAACCCACAAATTGATTCATGGATTATCTATCAATTTTATCTATAAAACACACAGTACAACCCACCAGTCTTTAGGTGCGACAAATTAGGCCACGATGCGAAAATTGACGGGTTACCATTTATTTGACATATAAGTAGATTCGTGGGTTGGCACGCTTACATCTCAACATTCAGCTAAACTTTTCGAGCTTGGCCGAGTACTTTTTTAACTTTTACCAACAGCTAAAATTTTGGATCTTGGCCGAGTACTTTTTTAACTTTTACCATGATCACGTTTTTCCAAATACTAAATTTATCAAATACTTTTTATAGATTTTTCTTAAAAAAATTAAATAAACCCACATTTTAAATGCATAATAATTATTACTCGGTTAATTATAATTATATGCCAATGCTTCATCTCTTTGTATATGCCGTGCAAAATTCTAATGAAAGATTCATATCTAGGGCTGTGTTTTTTTCCAGAGGTAGGGAACCCCTCCCATCCGCACAGAAAACGGAACAATAAATTAACACATGATCAATTAAGTATTAGCTATTAAAAACTTAAAAAATGGATTAATATGAACTTTTAAAACAACTTTTCATTATAAACTTTTTTTCAAAACGCGTACCGTTTAGCAGTTTGAAAAACGTGCACGTGAAAAACGAGCTTTTCCTTGGTTTCAAGATTTTCCATACAAGCGTGAAACTTGCAAACCCGTTAGCATATAACTAATCTAGTAGCATTAATTATTGTAAACTTGAAAAGTAATTTATTTGATTTTAAACATACTCCATAGAAAAATTTTACACGAAATATATCGTTTAATAGTTTGGAAGGAAGAATATGAAAAGTTTATAAGAACTCACACAAGAGTTGTTTTCTGGATGGCATGGTAATATGTAGTGAAACATTTTCTTTATTTTTGTAAATCCAAAGAAAGGAAATTATCTTCAGACAGTTTTTTTTCCCCAAACAGCGTGGGTAATATCCAGTAAAAATATTACTTAGAACATAAACATGAGAAGGAAGAGTCTCTTTTAGTAAAAACTTTACTAAGCTATTATGCAAATTGAAGCGCGGGAGGAAAGGAGTTAGCTGTGGCTGGGGAGGGGGCAAATGCGGGTGGTCGTGCGCTCTCACGGTGGTTTCGGCCCTCTCCCATCTCTCCTCTCCATACATACATACATAAAGTACGTACGTATACAAAGATTGTATAGGTATATATTAAAAAAAACCTAGAGAAAAAAAAACAGTGAAAAAACTGTAAAAGAAAAAAAAAAGACCACGTGCCTCTTCTCCTATGCTCGACCCCCTCTCCGCGTGCACCATGTGACTGCACCGCTAGATAGCCTTTTCACCGACATAGTATTTCCTCAGCAGCTCAGCTCGTCAATTGTCCTACCGTTGCATAATATGGAACGAGGGATGACCTCGAAGCTAATGCCATCTTGGATCGGTCTCAGCTTCACGTGCCATCGTGTATGCTTAATTATGTGGAGTATTTTTTTTATGTTTATGCACGTGACAAAACTATATGCAAAAACAAAAGACTATATCTAACGAGGAGAATAATTTTTGACGAGCTAATAGACAGAGAGAACAGTGAAATATTATTTTTTGAGTAAAGTATACTGGCGGTCCTTAAACTTGCAGGAATATGTCATCTAGATACCTAAACTCTCAAAATGAATATCCAAATCCCAGAACTTGTCATAGTGTGTCATCTAGGTCTCAAATCGCCACAACCGCTTCAGAATCCTACGTGGCGTTGATGTGACATGCCACACGGACATGATATGGCATTATTTTGACTAATAAATAGGACCCATTTAATTATTTTCATTTTTTCTTCTCTTTTTTCCCTTTCTTCTCGTGACCTGTGCAGAAAAAAGGAAAAAAAGAATAAGAAGAAAACGAAAAAGAAAAAGAAAAGAAGAAAAAAAAGTAAAGGACACGTCACGTCCATGTGGCATTGCCACATCAGTGCCACGTAGGATCCTTGAGAGGATGTGTCAATTTGGGACCTAGATGATACACTTTGACAAGTTCTAGGATCTAGATATGCATTTTAAAAGTTTAGGGACCTATATGACACAACCCTACAAGTTTAAGGACCGCCAATACACTTTACTCTTTTTCTTTTTTTCTGGGGAACAGTCAAAGATTATTAAAACTTGGCCGACAGGAAGCACATGGCGCCGGTGGTACGTCCGATGAAAGGACGGTACCCCCGGCTCGCAGTTATAATACTAGCAGTACAAGGTCTGATCATATTGATACAGCAGCTACACAGCTAGCACCACTAATAACGAGCAAGCTAGTCGTAGCTAGCTAGCGAGTGAATCAGTGGAGTGACGAGAGATCTCGCGATGGCGGAGGCGGTGGTACTGCCGCTGGTTAGCAAGCTTCAGGAGGTGGCCCTGAGCGAGGGGAGGGCGCTGGTTGGCGTCGGCGGCGAGATCAACCGCCTCCGCGACAAGCTCATGTGGCTGATGGCCTTCCTCCAGGAGGCGGACCCCCAGAGGCGGGCGGCCGACGCCGGCGGCGAGCTCATGCGCGTGCTCGTGCACCAGACCCGCGACGCCGCGTTCAGCGCCGAGGACGCCCTCGATGACTACGCCGTCCGCGTCGACCTGTCCCGCTACCCCGGCTGGTCGCGCGCCGCCGTCGGCTTCCTCGCCGGCATCACCACCCAGCTGCGCGTCCGCCACAGGCTCTCCAGCGACATCGCGGCCATCCATGCCCGCCTCGAGGAGATCGTCGGCAACAAGGACAAGTACAGGCTGGAGGGCTCTGCGCCCTCGTCGTTGCTGACGTGGACTGCCTCCGCCGCCTCCTCGAGTGAATCACTCCTCTGGTTAGTCAAACACAGTCCTTTACACGATCCAAACGCTCAACTAGTCAACTGTATTCACTTCAAACGTACTCGTGCAAAGATGCAAGCCGGCTAATCCACAAACCCGCTTATAAACAGAAATAGTGGGTAACCCACAAATTGATTCATGGATTATCTATCAATTTTATCTATAAAACACACAGTACAACCCACCAGTCTTTAGGTGCGACAAATTAGGCCACGATGCGAAAATTGACGGGTTACCATTTATTTGACATATAAGTAGATTCGTGGGTTGGCACGCTTACATCTCAACATTCAGCTAAACTTTTCGAGCTTGGCCGAGTACTTTTTTAACTTTTACCAACAGCTAAAATTTTGGATCTTGGCCGAGTACTTTTTTAACTTTTACCATGATCACGTTTTTCCAAATACTAAATTTATCAAATACTTTTTATAGATTTTTCTTAAAAAAATTAAATAAACCCACATTTTAAATGCATAATAATTATTACTCGGTTAATTATAATTATATGCCAATGCTTCATCTCTTTGTATATGCCGTGCAAAATTCTAATGAAAGATTCATATCTCGGGCCGTGTTTTTTTCCAGAGGTAGGAACCCCTCCCATCCACACAGAAAACGGAGCAATAAATTAACACATGATCAATTAAGTATTAGCTATTAAAAACTTAAAAAATGGATTAATATGAACTTTTAAAACAACTTTTCATTATAAACTTTTTTTCAAAACGCGTACCGTTTAGCAGTTTGAAAAACGTGCACGTGAAAAACGAGCTTTTCCTTGGTTTCAAGATTTTCCATACAAGCGTGAAACTTGCAAACCCGTTAGCATATAACTAATCTAGTAGCATTAATTATTGTAAACTTGAAAAGTAATTTATTTGATTTTAAACATACTCCATAGAAAAATTTTACACGAAATATATCGTTTAATAGTTTGGAATGAAGAATATGAAAAGTTTATAAGAACTCACACAAGAGTTGTTTTCTGGATGGCATGGTAATATGTAGTGAAACATTTTCTTTATTTTTGTAAATCTAAAGAAAGGAAATTATCTTCAGACAGTTTTTTTTCCCCAAACAGAGTATAGGAATCTCATGTGTACACACAGAGCTTATGAACACATACACGTAACCTACCAAGTATTTATGAGAAATTGAGCTGTCATATACACTTA
The DNA here is from genome assembly GCA_009805545.1 of Oryza longistaminata. NCBI lineage: Eukaryota > Viridiplantae > Streptophyta > Magnoliopsida > Poales > Poaceae > Oryza > Oryza longistaminata. The sequence continues at coordinate 23,973,975 of CM020184.1, read as the reverse complement.
AAAAATAATTACCCCTAAATACTAACATATCCGTATTGAGTCGGTTACAACAATGCATGGTAGATTATTTGTGATATGGATAAATTTGGTATGATTTCAATAGAGAAAAGTCCATCACCGGTCGCTAAACTTGTACCGTTGTGTCATCCCGATCCCTAAACTCGCAAATCGACCGTTCAGGTCCTCAAACTTGTTCGACTGTGTCATCCCGGTTCCTAAATTTGCAGATCACTCGTTTAGGTCCTCCAACTTGTTCAGTTGTGTCACCCCGGTCCCTAAACTTGGATTTGAATATCATCTGGGTCAAATAGGACGGTCTAAAGACTTTATATTTAAAAATAATTCATAACTTTTTTATGTGAACTCTAATGAAGACAAACTTTATATCAAACTGGTAGCCCTCGACGCGATCTAGAACTTTGTAGTTGAATTTTTTTTTAATTTTAAGTCATTTTTTGTCCCAAAATGTAATTTTAAAATTAAAATTTCAAAATCTATAAACATGACACAATATTTTGGGACCCTAAACAATTTTAATACAAAAACTTTTCAACTACAAAGTTGTAGGTTGCATCGAGGACTATAATTTTGATATAAAGTTTGTTTTCACGAGAGTTCACATGCAAAAGTTATGAATTATTTTTGATATAAAGTTTTTAATCCGTCCTGTTTAGGGACCGGAGTGACACAACTGAACAAGTTAGAGAATCTAAACGAGTGATCTGCAAGTTTAGGGACCGGGATAACACAGTCGAATAAGTTTGAGGACCTGAACGGTCGATTTGCGAGTTTAGGGACCGGGATGGCACAACAATACAAGTTTAGGGACCGGTGATAAACTTTACTCATTTAAATAGAAATATGTACATATCATAACTTCATTTTTTTTATATTACGTGAAGTCATTTCTCACATGAGAAAAACTTTATTTCACTATATACCTTTCACTTTGCGATTTGGCTGCATCACTCCGTTGACTGACCACAAAAGTCTCGTCAAATCACGTGTCTGGCCAGTAAGGGGCAACCACCTACTTGCATTGAAATAACCTTGTTATACGAAATAGGAAAATTTACCACTTGGACCAAATGATATGCACCACTTGTACTTAAAAGAACGACTTACCTCTAGTCTCAAATTATACTTTCGTTTCTTTTATGTCATCTATTCTTCAACAAGCAATTTTATAAGAATATTCTAAACACAACATCATCTAACTATCGCAACAGCATGCATGATTTACACCCCTAAACTTCGATACCGAATATTTTACACCCTCCAAAATTTCAAATTGGACGAATTACACTCTAACCAAGCCAAGAGCAGTTTTGATACTAAGTGATATACACGTGGTAACCTAGTCGATCAGGAGATTATTTTTTTTTAATAAAAGTCTAACTAGCCCACATGTCAGTTTATTCTTCCTCCCAACCCACTTCCTTTCTTTCCCCCCTTTCTCTGTTTCTTGTCTCAGTTGCCTCGAGCACATGCTTGGCTGTTAAAAAGCCGGTCCCAAAATCACCATCGGAAACCAAACGTGAAAGAAATGCCATAGGAGATCCAAGCACGATGAAAACAATGAGACATGATATTTGTTAACGAGGTTCAGCCGAAGACTACATCCACGGAGCGCTGATTACATGCGCTCTTTCCCAAGTCAGCATATTATAGTGTATTAGAGTTACAACGATCCTCGGCCGGACGCCGCCGGCAGCCGCTCCCTCTCGCTATACTAAGTCATCATGCGGTTACAACAGGTCCGACTCTCTATTTAAGAGAGATCTAAGATAGAGTCCGACTCTTACTCTAGACCTAATACCTATTACAACTCCATTCCTAAACTGTAACCAACTTTGTACACATATTCGACACAAAACTCTAACAAACTCCACCTCGGTGAATATGCCACGTCAACCTGAATTTGTCCCAACACTTGAGTTCGTTCCTTTTTGCTGCTCACGTCGAGCCGTCCCGACGAACCTTCACCTGGCTCACCGTAAATCACCTGGCTCACCGTAAACAAGAGACTTTGCTATCCCCGTAAATTCTCTATCTTGACTTCACCTGCAACAGTGTTCCATCTTATCTCATATCACTACAATCGTCTTGACAAGCGAAATTGAATTTCTTCTTAGCTGCACATACCAGATTCCGCAAAGACCTTGTTCACCTTCACGTTCCATTTTAAGTTTGACTTGATCTAATCCATGATGTGATAACACGCGTATCATCAAAATAGATAAATCAACACACCAAAAATGAAGAGAACCCATTATGTAACCTTAATATATCATGTACTGTCAAACAGTTCGTTGACACTCTTAACGATTTTCACCTGCTGTTGCTCGGGTCCTACTCGCACGCTGCCTGACAGGTCGAGTCTCCCTGCACTGCCTTTCTGCCGAGCCAATACTTTGACTTTGACATAATATGACACCGTTGCCTAGCCAATGCAAGAAATTCCTTACATTGCATATGGTCTGAATTGTAGCAGCAGGGATTATGAACATACATGCATGCAAAGGTATTTACCGTCCAGGAGTCCAATAATTGTGTTATAATCCTGACCAAGTACCTATGCGTGTAATATTCTTGTATGCCGACTCCTCGGTTTCAACGCCTAAGAGCAGCTACAATAGCAGGCTATAAGCCAACTATAAATATATTTTAAAGAGATAAAGGAAGAGAGAGAAGAGCAGCGGGCTACAGATCTGTAGCCAGCTGCAGCACAGACTACAAGACGTAATTTGTGTATGACAGGTGGGACCAGATATTAATAGTATAGTAAGCAACTATTGAATGAATTAGATATTACTTTGGCTATAGATGATTTGGAGCTAGTAGTGAGCTATACTATTAAACTTGCTCTAAGCCAACTTGACCAAAGCCCAAGTACCAAACAACCATAACAGAGTATAAGTCAGCTATAACACATGTGGAAGAGAGAAAAGAGGAGAGAGAAGAGAAACGGGCTACAAATTTGTAGCCAGCTGCAGCACAGATTCCAAGATGTTGTGTGTATATGATAGGCAAGACCAATTATTAATGATATAGTATATATTTGTAGTTAAATATTGTATAAATTGGCTATTAATTATCTATAGATGATTTGGAGGTAGTAGTTGGTTATACTATCAAACTTGCTCACACGGTAAAAAAAAAAGGTCAACGGCCCCTCAGTCACTACCTCCTCGAAACTAGGTTTTTCACCAAATATAAGCTGCTTAACACTCATCCCCTCAAATTGGTTGCCACTGTTACTTTGCTCTACCATCGAAACACCATAGTGCAATCGCACTAATCTATCCTTCTACAACATTAACCGACATATCAGCGTATTGCCCTTTTTTAAAAGTTAAATTTGCAATAATAAAAAAATGGGCTTTTCTAACCTACAACTAAGTCACCCAATGAAGTTGTCCATTAATATCTAAACATACACAAACTTCCATTTCAAACGATCCATTCCTAATTTGAACCCTCACATTGTGATGAAAATAAAATAAATAGGGTTCTTCTATAATTTTGGGGAAATTAGGGCTTTTCCCTAAATGCCTAAACACTCACCATAGTCGTACATTTAACGGTTCTATGCGCATCTAAACATCGCATTGCCAACAACTACTACAAGCACAATGTAGAGAATAAACTAATTAGAGAAAATAAACCCCAAATCGCGTTTCTAGGGTCAATACCTCAATGAGCAAATCCAAGAAAAAAAATGGACAAATAATGAGAGGATTCGGAGGAGATATTTTGCACTATGTCCCCGACGATTTCCCCTCAAAAATTCGAAGATTTGGTGGAGTTTGCTCGATTTTTGGAGGGAGGAGAGAGAGGGGCGGGCCACCACTTCTCAGCCGAGATGCGCGAGAGAAGAAGGAGACGGCTGACGCTGGCCCAGCCGAAAGGGATAAGGTGGGACCTCAGCGCCAGGGCAATTGGCGCTGAGGTCGCGAAGGTCAGCCGATGCGGTTGGCGCTACCTTTGCCACGTGGGCCGGTTCGCCCCGCCGCTGTTTGACGGCCGTCAAGACCTTAGTGCCGACGGCGTTCAACTCAGGGCCATCGGTCTGGCACTGAGGTCGGGATCTGTTTTGGTGATAGTTTTTGGCAGGGACCTAATTTGAAATAAGTTTTCAAAAAGGCCAAAATGTGAAATTTCTAGGGGAGATGCAACTCTGCTTGAGCCTCGACCTCCGCTCATCGATGCCTGCACGGACTGCCACGTGTCCTCCTGCCACCCCACGAAATTGTCGCCACCACGAAACTCGCTGAAAGGCCCGTTCCACCCCGCCCAGATGTTCGATTCCATGATCGAGAACGCCGATCGCCTCCAGCTTCAATCAACCCAAGCGTGTGGCCACACGTCTCCCTGTTGAGAATAGCTCACAGAAAGGCTGAGCCACCACCCGAAGTGTCCAACCACTGATTAGATCGTTAATTACTTCTGCCGTTCATCAACCCAAGCACCACGTATTTGATTGCAGCCACGAACGGTTCGACCGCCATTTGAAGTGTTCGATTCCACCAATCAAATTCCGTTGATTGCCACCATGCTCCACTTGCATCCATGACCATTAATTCCTTGACATCTCGTGTAGTCGTCGCAGCGTGGAGCACTTCCTCGTACCTTTACCGTGTGAACTCCTGCAAGCTTTGATACCACTTGTTATCAAACCAGCCCGAAATCACCATCGAGAACCAAACGCGGAAGAAAGCCATAGGGATCATAACATGATGGCGACATGAGCACGATATTTTAACGAGGTTCAGCCAAAGCCTACATCAAGTTCAGCCGAAGCGTACATCCTGAGCACTTATTACAGACGCTCCTCCTTGATCTTGCATATTACAGCGTATCAGAGTTACAATGACTCACGGCCAGACTCACCCGGCAGCCACTCCCTCTCACGATGCTAAGTCATCATGCGGTTACAACTTCGAGTCCTAAACTATAATCGACTTTGTACACATGTTTGACACAAACTCTAACACTGGCAGTGCCACTAAAGCCCGAGGGCAAGGCCATTAGGGGACAAGGAAGGGGGCTGAGACCTATAGCAATAACCTTGGAACCTAAACGAGTCCCATGGTGACAGCCGCCATGGACTCGAATCTTTGGACGGATCTAGGCACACAACAACAGATATGGGCTTCCCTGATGGATTCCCTCTGACGAATTTGAGGGGGGGGGGGTGGGGTGCAGGAGCTGGTGGTGACAACTTGGTAGCAAAATTTGCGAGGATGATGTGGGTTGAGTAGATTGTTCCGACCATGCCAATGGAGTGCTCAAGCTCAAGCTCTCTGCCTAGCCTACCTGTTATGGCTTCCTCCTGCCAACGGTTGTAGAGCTGTGGTGAGGGCAATGGCGTCAATGAGGCAAGGGCAGCACTCCTCAACATCCCTCCAGATCCAATCATGGTAAGTGTTGTCGAAATATAAACACTTGTCTGTAGAATGGACTAAAACAATGAAGTAATGTATTGATTTTTTTTAGAATCTGTCCTGCAGCATACCCCTTGGGGGTTATTTAAACGTTTACAGCCTTACCAGCTAACTATAGGGTTTTGCTTACAAAGGCTTTTACATTCTTGTCCCCTTGACAGGGATATTTTAGTATTTAGCCCAACTACTCAGCCCTTTGGGACCTCTTGAGCCTAGACGTGGGCTGCCTGTTGAGCCAGCCCCTCTTAGGGGTCCCTCGGGGTAACCTCGGGTCTTATCTGGTTCTCTGCTCTGCCAGTGTCCTCTATCGAGCCTGCTGCGGTCCTTGGTTCGGCTGCTTCAACCAGCTCCATTTTGCTTTGCTGTGTTTCAATGCGCCTCGCCTTGCTTCGCCATGCTTTGTCTTTACTTGCATCGGAAGGCCGGCCAAAGGGCCTCATGACCTACCTCCAAAAAGTCCCTCACTGGCAAGGGTTAGTTGTTGCCTCGGTCGAGATCGTACGATATGCCTAGTAGGCTCCGGATTACCCTTCAGTCATGGTCTTCTGACAAAGCAAAAACGAAGGTAGAAAATTTGAATTAGCTTAGGTGTCTAGCATGACTGATGAAGATATTCAATTATTATCTTGAATTCTCTTTTTGGGCATGGTACATTTCATCCCTTGCACCACCATGTGTCCAACAGTGATGTTTGCTTCCTCTTGACATGCGAGTCGGCTTAGGCTCCCGTGTTATACTTGCGCTCGTTACTTGGGCCAACACCTTTTTGACTTGTCTAGCCTGTATTCACTTCACCCCTAGCTCACTTTCTAAGGTTTCCTCCCGAGTTCTGCTTGCCGCCCTCATGACTGCACCATGCCGATGTCCTTCACATGCTCTTTACTTGACTTTCGCCTTTGGCACTCCCCTTCTTTGCCATGACGCCTCGCAATATACACTAAAGGGCTTATAGAGGCTCAATCCATTCGAGCAATATACATGTTCTACATGACTCGACTATGAAAATGTGTGTTAACTATATCACTATTATTCCCATAAAAAACTATATCACTTGTATCGGCACCTAATAGTTTGGAAACACATGATAATTTGTTTTTAAGAACCTCAAAACTATTATTGTGTTCATCAAATTTCACATTCAATGATGTCCAGTTAATTACTGTGTTTTATTTTAGATAGAACATTATCCTAAGTCTGGCAATGTAAGATGTCTCAATATCAACAAAGCAATATCATAAAAGTTGGTGTTATTTTAAAATATTTCATTACATAGAACACCCTATCCAAACACGTCTATCACCACCAAACCACTGGTGGATGATATGGCTTGCTAGAGGTGAGGATGCTAGTCATAATCACCCCATCTTGCTCCACCACCGCAGCCCACTCCCTACGTAACGTAACCTGAGGGTTGCCCCAAAAGAAAACATATAGGTATTTATGATATTTTTTTTGCTTGGTCAATATTGTTCTCCGTATAAAGGATTTTTTCACCCACATAATGAAGTGTTAACCAACCATCAATTAACATGGCCAACATATCTTCTTTCTTTAAAAAAAAAGGCCAACACATGTAATAAAAATAACAACATAAAGTGATACTGTCGTTCCACAGATAGAGTAAAATATTAAAAAGATGTTTCCTCTGGTTTTAAAAAAATATAACATTTAGTATAACATTTGGTTAAACATTTAAAACATTGATCATCAATAGTTTTTCAAATTCTAAGTTTAAAAAGAAAAACAAATGGAATGTGTAGGTTTTCCCTAACAAGTATAATCATAATGCCATAAGCATATTAAATTTTATGAACTTAGTATCATACAAAATTGATGGTCAGCTTAACCGAAATGTGTTCTAATCAGATATTTATGACTAGAGTGACTAAAACAGTGAAATAAGGAAGAGAAGCAACTGCAATGTTGAATAGGCACAACAACAACAGGAAAAATATAATTCAAATGGAACATGATTAAAAAAAAGAAGAAGAAAAGTAAAAGTTGCACACAATTTTTAGAAAATTCTTGATGTCAATAGGTGCCCTATCTTCCGATAGGTTCGATTTGGTGACATTAGGACGTCGTTTTGAGGCTTCCGATCAGCCGATTATCACTTCGCAATCACTACACCCACAAGTCTTGCCGTTATCGACTACACTCTCATAATCGACCTAACCACGAGGGTTATGTTTATGCAAACAATCGAAGGAATTCAGAACAACAAGGATAACACAATCTAAATTGCAGATGAATATGAAGCTCACGAAATCGATCTAAGCAAAACCCAAATCTTAACTATGATGAAGGCTATCTATTTATGAGTTACATGGGATGGTTGGTCGTCCATAACATAGGCCAACCAAGCAAGACTCAATTACAAGGCCCAAAGTAGATTCAGACTAGAAAAGGTACTTGACTTTTCTAAGATTCCAAACAACTTTCAGGAGGAATTTTGACGTTGGACCAAAACCATTTGGAAGTAGACTTCATTAACTTTTCCACAAGTATGCATAGCCCGGAGAATCCTTCTGGATCAACGGCTAGGTCCACATTCTATGTTGGTGCTATTAGGAGGGCTAAATCTGAATCTAAAACAGACATAACATTAGTTCTTGTCATGTGTGGCCCAAAAGTGATATGGTGATATTGGAGCGGACTTCGGTAAGGCCATTGTTTGGTCCCCAATCAACTTTATGCAAATGAAAACACACAAAACTCATTGTACAGTGATGTTTGTTCAAATAAATAATATGTAAATATGACATAGGAAACATGGTTATATCCAAGCTGGTGATGTCCTTATCAATACTATTTACCTTTTTTGAAAATCTAGGCCTTTTAATTTGTTTGTTAGTATTTAACACAAAATTACTAACAAAGAAGTTCGTCCATTATACAATTATTGTAGAAATTTATAGTAAGGATTTGTTCGGCTAATCCCTCCGTCATAGGTACCGAAGGGGATTTGAAGAGGTGTGAAATTAATCCTCTTCAATTCCCTCCAATATCTTCCTCATGGGGGCATAACCACACAAGCCTTATATGAACTAGTTATTGCAAAAGCTCTATAAAGTTTCAGTGGTAGTATACGCATATATAAACTAACAAGCACGACAACTGGCTCGCTGATTTTGTAGTTTGGTAAAATTCTACTCGGAATAGGCCGTTTGGGCTTTGATGTCGAATTGTGTTCCATTTGAATAAAGCTGCTTTTATTTTTGCTCCAACATGCTTGTAAGGAAAAAATATATATTAATGTACACAAAGACATCATTGGTAATATTGTTAGTTATTAAACATTTACATTAGTTTATCCTAACATTTTATTTATCCAAAAATGGTGTTATGTTACTCCAAGAAAAACCTTTATTGTGGCACTTTTCTAAAGGAAATTTTCAATTTTCCTTTAAATTTGGAGATTTATAGTGTAGAGAAACTTTTTAGAAGCACTTTAAAAATTGCCTAGGATACTTTTATCCTAGAGACACTCTTAGCACATTTTGGTAGTTTTATCTTCTAGAGGTAGTGTATAGGCACTTAAAAATTTTCCTCATATGTAAAGGCATTTGCTTTGTTGCATTCCAACTTCTGCAGAGGCATTTTTTAGAGGTGTGCATTGAAGGTGAGAATGATTTTTTCGAGAGTTGTTAAGTTCCAGTATTGGTAGAATCAAGGAATCTCTCATTTTTCATAGTGGTTTCTTATGTTTGTCACACAATTAAATGCCTCTAGAATATGCCTTTAATTTCTTATAGATATAAAAAAACATTTGTTCAAAAATAATACAAAGTACACATTTTATAAAATGCCTCTATAGCCTTCTAAAGACATTTAGAAAATAACCTACAGTATTAGAAAAATGTGTCTACAAGTTATTTTTGTTGTAGCATGTGTCACTGTCTTGGATTGAAGACAAAGGAGGCTAGCAGTTGGTTGTCTAGATAAGATATTGTTAAAGAAATTTTGATGGTTTGATATGGATCTAATGGTTGAAATATGTTAGTTAGGGTGTGCGTGATTCACTAATTAAAGTAGTTTGCAGCAGGTTAGTGTGCGTGCGTTGTGAGTGTTTGTGTTGTACTGTGTAATTCTTTAAAAAAAAATACGACATGCATGGAATATGATTTTTTCTTTTTGCGCTACTTTGTGCATGCCTCTTCATCAGGGGTTATTTTTTCGTGGAATATTTGGGTGCGATCCCATCTTTAATACGTCACCAAACATATTGAGGTTGAGTATAACAAACTTGATTAAGCAATAAATTTTAATCAAATGGCTTGTTTCTTTACATGGTTCGCAGAGTTAACGGAATGAATTCATCTGCAGCCTTTCATGTGCAAAGGTATTTCGAGGTACAGACTTGCATTTATTTTCTTCCCATAGCTTATGCTCCCCCTCTCATTTTCTTATTTCTGTTATGAGTGGCAATCCTCTTATTTGTCATATGGACTTAATGCAAACCGTGATCACCCTGGTTTAGGTATGGTAGGCATCTGGAATTTTGGGAGATCTTGCTCTTTGTGCGATTCTACATTCAGTGTCTGATTTTTCTTTGATGTGTCTCCTTGCATTCGCTGGTAAATGAGGATTTGCTACGGATGATTCCTTTGCAACTCTGTTTTGACTCCCAATTGGTACCCTGTGGCACATTTTTCATGTCCATGACGCCGTCAACAAGGGGCATATCATCGTAGAAGTCTAGAAAACCTGGTTGAAATATAAAAGTTTTCTAATGTGGTTTGGCATGTGTTCAAAGCGCCTGTCGACCGACAATTTCCATGCTAAAAAAAACACGAATATTAGGGAAGAACCTTGTGGAGCTAGCTAGAAGATTCCTAGATGTTTCTCAACAGTTTCCATGCTTGATATATACAATAGTAGAGAATTCCCTATATGCCACTGAAAATTCGCTTGGTTCCTTATATGCCACTGGAAAACATCAAGTTCCTTATATGCAATCCAAAAAGTTCTTCCATCACTCTTGTGCCACTGCCGTGATCTCTGTTGGAGAAACATCCATTGGTTGGTCAAGTTTTTATTCAAGTACCCAACCTACCCTTCTTCAGCCTTTTCCAGCAAGCTTCCATGAAATAAATGGCAGCAAGCAAGCAAGGATGGGCTGGGCGGTTGACTACAAATCCGATGCAAGTAGTTGAAAACTAATCTTTTTCTATTCTCGTACAGAAGCAGTAATGTAGCTCAAAATTTTGAGATGAGAAAGTATTGATAGGATCCGTGTCGAGCAAACATATTGTTGCCGAATCATACAGAGACCAAAGGTAAAATGGATGCCCATCAAGGCAGAAATAACCGGAGAGGAAACTAAAGAACGCATGAGAGATTTGAAGGGCAAAAATGTCTTTTATTACCCTAATTAACAGCAAACTAACAGCTAGCTGACGGTAGTGGCATGCTGGAGATAAAAATTTGAACTCAGTGGTATATAAGGGATACAACATTTTTCAGTGGCATATAAGGGACTGAGATAATTTCTAGTGGCATATAGGGAATTTTATCACAATAGTAGTTGTACGCAACATCGTATGACGCAGTGACTGACATTTATATTATTATTGTTATCTTAAAAGAGTGTATCCCTTAGAAGAGGAAGTGCTGCTAGCAACAGAAATGCTGCCTTCCTAGTTTACCTGCTCTGTTTCTCATCTTTAATTTGCTTTCATGCATGGAACAATCTTCTAATCAACTGCACACTGTAGGCAGCTGATGACATGTAAAAGTCCCTGCATTTGATGGCATATATATCCTCGCTTGATTATCATTCCTTATTACTCCCTCCGTCCCATAATATAAGGGATTTTGATTTTTTTTTCTTGCACTGTTTGACCACTCGTCTTATTCAAAAAAATTATGCAAATATAAAAAACGAAAAGTTGTGCTTAAAGTACTTTGGATAATAAAATAAATCACAAATCTAAATTTTTTTGAATAAGACGAATGGCCAAACAGTGCAAGCAAAATGTTAAAATCCCTTATATTATGGGACGGAGGGAGTACATTTGACTTAAGAGTGCTCTGTGCTCATACTGGGTTTCTTCCTGGGAGCAAAACAATACAAATACCTGGGCATCAACCACCCCTGCGCAAACCCATCACAATTATATTCCCCATCTCTGTATTTAAAATGATTTGGTTTGTGCCTTGGTGGACTGAGCCTCACAAAAATATATAGTACAAAAAACGAAATTTCTAAACAACAATTGACTGCAATAAGAGAATTTTTCATTCAATTTTTTTTGAACAGCAATCCAACAATGACGCAGTCGTTTTTTTTCCCCTCTATTGTAAGCAATAGAAGCCTGACGGAAATAATGAACTAAAACAGCTGAAATTTCCTTCATGCTTTGAACTTAATACAGATTATGTGCCAACTTGTCATTGGTCAAAAGTCGACTGATGTTTGAGAGGAAAAAAAAATAGCCGAGTAACATCTAAATGCTCCCACAACATTTTTTTTTTTTTACAAAGAGCTCCCAGAACATTTTAGAAAAAGGGCAAGAGAAGAAATGTACATATGTTAGAAAAAGAAATAAAGTTGTATCATGAAGACAAAATATAAATGCATGTGCTAATTTCCTGTAATCCGAAACAAACTCAGAAGACCGAAAGTGTCCAAGGAAAAACAGTATGCATTTCAACTACGAATATCTTGCCTAGCAGATCCACATGTGCAAACACCATGTTCTATTTAATTATCGTAACATCAACCTAGAGGACAATAATTCCCCTAAGTAAACTGCTCCAGATTCCTAAACAGTCAAGAATGACAGCACAGTCCAGGGTCCATGCTTAGAAACACCAAAAACACTTCAGCCTTGAATTAAAAGAGAAATTGATATAACCGCATTGCAGCATACTAGTGCATGGGAAATATGGAGAACCATTGTTCATAATTTCATATAGACAGGAACTTAAAACACCCCCACAACCAAGAGTTCGAAAGCAACTAAAATTCCACTTGTTCACATAGGTACATGAAAACAAATTAAGTATGCATAAGTTTACTACTATAAAAATCAGTGCTTCATATATTAAGACTCAGTAGGATCGGTGTTGATATGCAGCAGTTCATTCAGGAGGAAATAACCATGTTGAATTCATCAGTCTTCCATCTGGTGTCCAAATTTTGTCTTCTGACATGTCTGCAGTAATTGGTGCCATTGTACCATCTTTCATGTTGTACACAGATTTATCAAAAGAGCGGCCATGCATAAAATAGATAAGATCATCTTTGACTACATCATAATGAGATAAACGAAAAGACTTGCTGCTGAGTGGGCTGATAAAGATGCAGTCGCCATCCAAGCTCTTGATCTCAGTGAATGTGGCAGGGTTTGTGCTGCAGTCCACCTCATATACTCTAATCTCAATAATGTTGCGCCCAAATTCACCAAAGTATGTCACAACTATCAATAGTTTCCCGCGCCACTCTACTATGCTCCAAGTCTCATTAGCGGTACCCATGACCCCAGGCAGTTTGATCACACAAGACTCAACACGAGAAACCATCAAGCCATTGTCATCTTCACAGATCTCAAAGACTAAGAGGCTAGTGGTGAATTTGCCGAAACTGAGCATGTGGAGCTTCCCTTGGCACTTGGCAGAAGACAATATCAATGGACCTAATGATAGTATCACCATCACACACGCTCCACGACTTCATCCCAGGCCGCCAGAGAGCAAGCTTAACTGCATCCTTGACCATGGAGGTGGCGGCCACAACACACTTGGAGCCAGAGTCAGGCGACGAGGACAAGACGACCTTCCAGAACAACATCACGCACTTCGCTGCGTTGATCGTGCAATGCAAGACACCAGAGCCATTGATGATGGGGAGAGACCTAGTGTAGGCATCAGCGGAGCGGGAGGGCTCGCCGAAAGGAGGCGGGAGTCGATGACATCACGGGAGAACTGTTCATCAAGAAACACCGGCGGTCACCGAAATAGCGACCTTTGTTGGCCTTGACGCCAACGAGCCATCCCTCGAACGAGCCCACGCAGCAGAGACGCTGTCACCAGCCGCCATCTCCCTCTCCCTCTCCGGCAGCGGGACACGGCCACGCACTCCCATGATGGTCCCTCCTGCGCAGAAGCTGGAGAAGGAGAAGTCGGCCATCACGAGCAGGGGCAGCGGCGGCGGCGGCGGCGACCGCTGGTGGAGGACGCGCCACGCGCGGCAGACGGAGCGCAGCCTGGCCGGTCCTCGACGAGGGGGAGGCGCCGACAACGAGGCCGAGGATGTCCGCCGGCCTCGCGCGTCGTCGAGCCATGGCGCCTCAGAAGCCAGGACACATTCCGTCGAACACCTTGCCTACGCCACCGCTGTCAGCGGCCGCGACACCTCGACGCCATCCTCACTGACGCGGACAGGCAGGGGCGCGCTTCGGGCTGTGATCAGCCGGGGTTCCTGTCGCGGCGTCCATGGCGCCGGACAGTGTTGTGGCGCCAGGGGCTACTCTCGCCTCGGGGAGAACAGCGCCTGGAGCTCTCACGTACGGGGTCGGCACGGAGGCGGCGGCGGCGTCGATCAGCTTGGCGAGGTGCTATCTCCATCGAGCAGCCGCTCGCATCGCGCGGGAGGAATGAGGGCATGAGGGCGGCGTCGCTCAGGGGAATCGCGCAGTCGCGTCGCACCTCGCGGAGTCGAGTCGCGGTCGTTGCAGCGGCAATCAGGATTCGGCTACGAGCTGGATGGGGATTACGGTTAGATCTACGATCTATTTTAAGTACTGTAGTAGATGACAGCCCGCACTTTACTATAGGACTTACAGATTTATATATGAATATATGTCAAATAATAAAATTAGGATCGTTTTACATTAAGATATTATAAGAATTATATAAGAAATAATTATTTAGCATGTTATAATGTTATAATTGTAGATGGTATCCAGTTTAGTAGTCTTTCTAGCATAGAAATGACAAAATATAGTGTTGTAAAAATGACCAATGTGCCCTTATGTTAATCATTTCAATAGCTTAAAAATTGACACAAAACTAGTATTGCGCCTACCATTACATGTCTGCAACAAACATGGAGAAAAAAATTAAATAAAACTATTCATGCTAGTGGCTCACCTACTAGCTGCCCACGACTGGACAATGACTTTAACCCCCAGCGACAAGTAAACCGGGACGGAGGGAGTAGTCTAGTTGCAATTAAGTTTTACTATGTCTAATAATTATCATGCTAGTATATGTTAAGTTTTTGTGTGTTAGTAGGTTGATGTGCCATACTTGCATACTAATAATTGCGATGCTTACATTTTGTTTAATGTGTGGTAGTAATGGGTTTTGCTCATGTGTTTTGATGAGCTATACTTGCATCCAGCCCGTGGGTGAGTTTTTAGTTCCATCTCCGATCCGCTTAGGGTTGTTTTAGTTGCTTATCTCCTTAGACCCAGCTCTCTTCTTCAACTCCTTTCAACATCCTCATTTTTCGTAAGTACGTTTTTTAAATTGTTAAATAATACGTATTTTGCAGCAAATTTCTATATAGAATTTGTTTTTTCAAGTTTATAATAATTAATACTTAATTAATTATGTGCTAATAGGCTTTCTCGTTTCGCGTGAGCTGTAAATCTTCCTCTACCGCTATGCAAAGAACGCAGCCTTAGTCTAGCCATCTTTTTCGTCCAGGCTGAGGTTGGGCACGATAAGGAGATATGTTTGGTTCCTTGTGCTCCCTCTATTCTAAGATATAAAATACAATCATTTTTTATGTGTCATAATATAAAACGTATATGCATCTATATATTTACCATCAAGCACCTCAATTAATTGCACGCATGCATCGATATGATCTAACCGATGAGGTGATTAAATTCTTTATTTGTATTTATGTTAGTAGTGTTTATGCTTATATTTTAGAATGAAAGGAGTATTGGTTTAGCGTGACTAGTATGAGATTTTGTTTGATTACTTACATATGAGATACACATATGAGATACGGTTTGAAACATATTTTTGTTTGATTGATTGTATGGATTTGAATGTACTAGTTAGGTGATATCACCTCTAACCAAAAAAAAAAAATCAGATTTAACTATAACGTGATAGTTAGGTGATATCACACTAAAAAAAAAATCAGATTTAACTATCACGTGCAAAGAACAATAATATATATTGGTGTTCAGGATCGGTGAAAAAAAAAAATTAGCACAAATATGATCGGTCTATAGTAACTATCCTTAGAGGACTGTTTTCTTTTTTGCCTCTGAACAGTCAAGCTTACAAGGAGTATCCAAATTGGAACATGATTTCAAAAAAAATTGGAACATGAGGTCTCTCTTCTCAATTTGGACGAGGGCAAGGGAGATGAATGGAACTACATATGGAATTCTAATAGATATACTGCTAAGAGATTTTACAAGCTTATATTCATGTCTTTGCAGACGCCAAGGCCTTATGTTTGGATTTGGAAAACACGTAGTGTTATGAAAATTAAGGTCTTTGCATGACTTCTTTTTAGCGACAGGTTGAACACCAGTGATATGCTTAATCATCGGCATTGTGCAAAGGAGGATGATGATCTTACATGTGTACTTCGTGCAAATGGTCATAGGGAAATAAGAGGACATCTTTTCTTCTTTTGTCCTTTCAGTCAGAGATGTTGACGGCACCTAGGCATTCTTTGGGATCCTAATCTCAATTTCTTTCAAATGGTTGTGGTAGCGTGACTGCGTTTCCGGCAAAAGGGCTTCTTGGAAATTTCTTTATTGCTGCCCGGCATATTTAGAAAGAAAGAAATGGAAAGATATTTCAGAACAAGAATTCTTCCTTTGAGGCCTGGAGAATTTTGTTCAAGAAAGAAGGTCTTCTGCATATGTGCGGAATGAAAGATCATTTAAAGTAAAGAGTTTTTGATTGGTTATAACCATTATAATATTTTCAGTGCTCTCTTTGTAATTATCTTTTGTAAATACTTTTCCTTTTAATGAAAATCACACTGCGAGGCAAAGTTCTGGCAGTAATTTAAATTAAAAAAAAAAACTATCCTATAGTCGTCATACCACTAAGCCAATTGTGTCACTGTTATCCAAACCTTACTAACAAAAACTGCATGAACAACCACGCATGACCGTGCAAATAGAGGTTTCTTCGGTTTCAGGAGAAGGCTTGGTTTTTATTTTGAACCGCTTATGTGTTCGGTTTATATCTCACATAAACTGAACTTCCGATAAAACCGAAGACTTTGTTCTTGTGGATGGAGCATGCAACATTTCGCATCTTGTCGCGTACTATAGCTGATGCTAGCTGCACTTAAAGGATGCGCGGCCGCATTTTGGTGGAGCGCCCGGTACATTCACAAGCCCATTGTGTATATAATATCCTTATGAGGTCTATGCTGACAACGGCCTAACAACCCAACACGTAAAACCACATCTTTGTGTTGGAATTAATATGTGGGTTAAGACCTATATGGAGATTAATTTTTGAAATCACAAAAGCCCACTGTTTGAGAAACAAGAACTGGGGTCCTCATTCCTCCGAGGCCCTAGGACACTGTGGGCCCACAAGATCACTTTCTCTTACATATAGAGGTCAGAAACCATGGAAGTGGAAAATGACAAATGGTGTGGAGCAGGAACCAAGGCCCCTATAGAACTGGAGCTGGGGGTATCGACGCCCTATAAGGTTTACATCTACAAAGTCTCAAGAAGAGTATTGAGACATACAAGATCGACATATTCAAGGTAGTGGAGTAGATGCATCTGGACATTGGCATATCGTCCAAGGTCATGTCCATCATGAACTCCTTCATCAATGAAATCCTCGAGAAACATGTCAAAGTTAACAAGACATCTCATCAAGCAGCATGGGAGTGTGCAAGGCCCCAGGAGTACATGTGGGCCCTAGGCGTGGATCGTGCTCCGGGAGTACGGTCTGCCCTGGGGATACAGCGGTTCATGGCACAGATATTGCCACAAAGTAAGACTTAGGCGTATCATTGTCATCTTAAAAGGCGAGCTTTGGCGGTGCTTGTTTCTTGGGTGCTCAACCTGAGGACTCCGTTGGCAACGCTCGCTGCCCCGGGCTTAGCCTAGCCCAGGATCTCCTCCCAGCGTTCTACGCAGGGTGATGGGCCCGGTGATTGGACGGCGAGCGATGGCATTAAGCCGTAGCAGAGCAACATCCAAAGAATTACAACTTGAGATTACAGCTCAATTACATGCAAGAAGGAGGTGGAAAGACATGAAGTAATCAAGCTAGCCACGTCACCCGAAGGAACAAGGGCATAGTGACATGCACATGACTATGCCGTAAAGTAATAAGGTGGGCGGCCAATCCACCATGCCCTCATCTGGGCCCACCATGCCCGGTTTCAAAATAGGTGGTGCAAGAAGCCTTCTCTAGCTATCCTAGGCCCCTTGCTAAGCCTTTTCGGGGCACAAAGCGTAGCCCCGATCAACAGCAATGATCACGTTCAAACTGATGTGACAGGGGGACGATGACAAGACCAAGCATAGAGCCATAGTCACTTCCCCGTGCAAGAATGTAATTGTAGGCTCCCCTTAGGGTATAAAAGGAGGAGTCAAGTTACTTTGAAGAGGATTGGATGTTTGAAAGAACTAAACTTGAATAGAACTTTGTATCACATTCATCACACAAAGTCCCAAACACGAGAGTATGTTGTTACGCTTCCAAGTGGTCCGAACCTGTATATTTGATTGTGTTCTGTGTTTACCGCACGAACAAGCTCGATCTAAACTCACCCCCCAGCCGAATATCTCAACAGGGAGTACTTGTTCCTAGCTAGAGGAGATCCATTCTTTGACACCCTCCTCATGGGAAGGCATGCTTATGAACCTTCAATACCACCTTTGCTTATTCTAAAAGATTGAGACCTCCTTAAATAGGAGAGTGCTCTCCTAGCCACTTGAGACATGTATGATGGAGAGAACTAGAGGGACACACATGCACTTGCTTGCCTCGCCAGGCACGGCACGGGCCGGATCGGACGCGGAGGGCTCCTCATGCTTGTGCAGACGTGGTTTCCTTTTGCTGTAGAATTCAGTTTGGTTTTTGGAAACACATCGAATAATCTGATGCGTGGAGCGGCGTGGAGTTTGGATAAGATATGCGCGATTTATCCAGTTCGATTACACCATGTGGAGATCTTGCAAGTGTCCTGATCACGCTTTCTGATATCTCTATATAAACCGTCCGCCGCAGCCTCACAACATACACAAAATTAATCTAGGGTTTGCCACCTCCTCTGTACCGTGCCGTCACTCGTAGTCTACTCCGTCTTGCTTGTCGGCATGCACTGGCGATCGGGAGAGCAGATCTCCAGAACCTTTGCCCTCAACGTCCGTGTGTACTTCGTGCAAATGGTCATAGGGAAATAAGAGGACATCTTTTCTTCTTTTGTCCTTTCAGTCAGAGATGTTGACGGCACCTAGGCATTCTTTGGGATCCTAATCTCAATTTCTTTCAAATGGTTGTGGTAGCGTGACTGCGTTTCCGGCAAAAGGGCTTCTTGGAAATTTCTTTATTGCTGCCCGGCATATTTAGAAAGAAAGAAATGGAAAGATATTTCAGAACAAGAATTCTTCCTTTGAGGCCTGGAGAATTTTGTTCAAGAAAGAAGGTCTTCTGCATATGTGCGGAATGAAAGATCATTTAAAGTAAAGAGTTTTTGATTGGTTATAACCATTATAATATTTTCAGTGCTCTCTTTGTAATTATCTTTTGTAAATACTTTTCCTTTTAATGAAAATCACACTGCGAGGCAAAGTTCTGGCAGTAATTTAAATTAAAAAAAAAAACTATCCTATAGTCGTCATACCACTAAGCCAATTGTGTCACTGTTATCCAAACCTTACTAACAAAAACTGCATGAACAACCACGCATGACCGTGCAAATAGAGGTTTCTTCGGTTTCAGGAGAAGGCTTGGTTTTTATTTTGAACCGCTTATGTGTTCGGTTTATATCTCACATAAACTGAACTTCCGATAAAACCGAAGACTTTGTTCTTGTGGATGGAGCATGCAACATTTCGCATCTTGTCGCGTACTATAGCTGATGCTAGCTGCACTTAAAGGATGCGCGGCCGCATTTTGGTGGAGCGCCCGGTACATTCACAAGCCCATTGTGTATATAATATCCTTATGAGGTCTATGCTGACAACGGCCTAACAACCCAACACGTAAAACCACATCTTTGTGTTGGAATTAATATGTGGGTTAAGACCTATATGGAGATTAACTTTTGAAATCACAAAAGCCCACTATTTGAGAAACAAGAACTGGGGTCCTCATTCCTCCGAGGCCCTAGGACACTGTGGGCCCACAAGATCACTTTCTCTTACATATAGAGGTCAGAAACCACGGAAGTGGAAAATGACAAATGGTGTGGAACAGGAACCAAGGCCCCTATAGAACTGGGGCTAGGGGTATCGACGCCCTATAAGGTTTACATCTACAAAGTCTCAAGAAGAGTATTGAGACATACAAGATCGACATATTCAAGGTAGTGGAGTAGATGCATCTGGACATTGGCATATCGTCCAAGGTCATGTCCATCATGAACTCCTTCATCAATGAAATCCTCGAGAAACATGTCAAAGTTAACAAGACATCTCATCAAGCAGCATGGGAGTGTGCAAGGCCCCAGGAGTACATGTGGGCCCTATCGTGCTCCGGGAGTATGGTCTGCCCTGGGGATACAGCGGTTCATGGCACAGATATTGCCACAAAGTAAGACTTAGGTGTATCATTATCATCTTAAAAGGCGAGCTTTGGCGGTGCTTGTTGCTTGGGCACTCAACCTGAGGACTCCGTCGGCAACTCTCGCTGCCCCGGGCTTAGCCTAGCCCAGGATCTCCTCCCAGCGTTCTACGCAGGGTGATGGGCCCGGTGATTGGACGGCGAGCGATGGCATTAAGCCGTAGCAGAGCAACATCCAAAGAATTACAACTTGAGATTACAGCTCAATTACATGCAAGAAGGAGGTGGAAAGACATGAAGTAATCAAGCTAGCCACGTCACCCGAAGGAACAAGGGCATAGTGACATGCACATGACTATGCCGTAAAGTAATAAGGTGGGCGGCCAATCCACCATGCCCTCATCTGGGCCACTACAAGAAAAATGCTTTGTAGAGACATTTTTATAGTACTGTAGAGGCACTTATCAAATGCCTTTACAACAATGTAGAGGCATTTTAAAAAATGTCTAATAAGTGTCTTATGGTGAATTGTCTCTACAAACGAAGAGACATTTTATAAAATGTCTATAACATGGTAGAGGCATTTTCTAAAGACATTAAAACTTAATACCGCAAACATATAAAACCAATCCAAAAAGAGAATAAAATAGTTTCCTTGCTTTTGACAAGTATTGAACTCATGATCTTAGTTAAATCGTTTTAATCTTCAATACACTAACCAACTCA
Source organism: Oryza longistaminata (assembly GCA_009805545.1). Lineage (NCBI taxonomy): Eukaryota > Viridiplantae > Streptophyta > Magnoliopsida > Poales > Poaceae > Oryza > Oryza longistaminata. Next base: position 23,953,111 of record CM020184.1, on the reverse strand, counting down.
ACTCCACGTCATTACTTGTATGCTTGTTCCTTTAGTTACTTATATTTAGTCCTTTAGTACACATTATCATTCTAAAAAGTGTCTCTACATAATATAAAATGTCTCAACAAAATGCCTTTACATATTAGACGCATTTTATAGTGCCGAAAGAATGCCTCTACGAGATAAAATCTAACAAACTGATCTAAAAATGTCTCTAGAGTAAAAGTTTTCTAGGCAATTTTTAAAGTGCCTCTATAAAGTGTCTCTACACTATAAAACTTCTGATTTTAGAAGCAATTTGCAAAACGCCTCTACAAAAGTGCCTCTATACGAGGTTTTTGTTGTAGTGATCCTAGTCGTACAAAATTGCAAAAATAATATCGAGTTTTAATAAAAAGTGAAACTAACATTTTGTCAGCAATTGAAAATATCATATCGTCGACAAATTTATGTGAACATGGTAATAATCGGAGGCCCTATCAATGCACCATCTGTCCATTGACTTCAATCAACAAATTATCTCTCATTTAATTTAGAGAAAATTCCCTATCTAGCATAAAAAAAAGTTGCTCTTCCCTCTATAGTACCCAAACTTAAAAAGTTTCCTATCTAGACACTTCTAAAATTTTCCTTTCCTATGTAGCACTTCCGTAAGTTTTTACACTTAACGGTGGTAACTAGCAGGAGAAAAGACGGTTTTGCCTTTCTTTAGTTTTCATACTTGTTTACATGATGTTGGTTATTAATTACTTAATTAATGACAAGTGAAACCACCAGAGGATAATTATTTTTTTTCAAAAGAGTGGATCGACATGTTATATTTGCAGTGTTACGTTAAATGAGAAAGCACTTCTAAAATACCAACGATAATGCACGGGCAAGTCTGAAATCTAAAAAAGGGCAAAACCATCTTTTCTCCCGCTAGTTAACACCGTCAAGTGTAAAAACTAACGGAAGTGCTACATAGGGAAGGGGAATTTTACAAGTCCTAGATAGAGAACTTTTGAAGTTTAGGTGCTATAGAGGAAAGAGCAATTTTTTTTAATGCTACATAGGGAATTTTCTCTTTAATTTATCCATCTAGTATCTTATCTGAACAAATTATTATTAACTTTAATTTAGTTTCACCTCTCTTCTTAATCCCCGGTACAATCGAGAAGTGTTTAGTGTTTATATATTAGTACTATATATAGTAAGTGTACCTTACATTAGTACTTCTCTAATACTAGGCATATCCAAGTCGTGCTACTCGACAGTCTGCTTTGGACTCTGGTTGGCACACTACCAGAAACCGGATTGTGATTGACCCCTCCCTTTTCCTTGGCCATGCACGGTAGTGGTGGTGGCCGGTGGGGGGCGGAGGGGTCTAAAGGCCAGCGAGATGGTGCCTCTTCCCCTTCTCCCCTACCTCCACGGATGCGGCCATCGGCGCCTCCTTCCCCTCCCTTCGGCGCTAGATGTCGAGCTCGTGTTTCGTCACCGTCTTCCTCTAGCGCAACCCCTCCCTCTCCCTTGGCTGCGCACGGTTGTGGTGGTTGCCTGCGGTGGCGGAGGGTGTAGAGGCCAGTGGCATGGAGGCCAAGCTAATGGATGTCCCGGTTTTACCGTTGAGAGACCCGATTCAATCAACCTCAATCATTAGATAAGAGAACTGAAGTGAACTTTTTCTTTTAAAATCGCTATCAAACGGATGGCCCCCGGGCCCTAAACATAAAAGAAAAATGTCAATGCCATGTATTCTAAGCCAGAATCTTAACTATGACAAGTTTGGTTTAAAAATGGAACATGTTGCTTGATGATGGTCCTCTAGAATATTCACGGTAAAGAAGTGCTCGACCTGTCCTCGACAGCAGTTAAAAGGAACGCAAAATATAAATTCAAATAAACAAAACAGAAAAATAAATAACAAAACCACGTGCACCTCTATTGGGGTGCGGCTTCCTCCTAGTTAGAATGAATATTCAACTCAGGCGGGGTGAACGAAACAATTGCTCAAGGATTAAAGACATCGGCAAACATTGATATACATATGCCGTTGTTGATGCCAATGATGACAGCAGTGCCTCAAATATTTTATGGACGTATTCAGCTTGGTGGGCAACCACATCAGTATGAAGAACTACATCAATATTGGCCAGAAGAACCTCATCAGTATACGCATGGTGAAGAGTATCATTGTATGCAAGGAACAATGCCGCATCACTATAACATGGACAATGTAAGGAATAATGAGTGGGCCGATAGAGATGATGAGAGAACAGTTTGGGATCGATCAAACCTATATGTATCAATGCCCATATCCTAAGTAGTTTGATAGGGTTCCAGATTTCTCTAAATTTTTAGGACAAGACAATATACCAACAATTGAGCATTTCAGTCGATTTTTAGCTTAGTGCGGAGAAGCATCGGCTGGTGAAGCTTTGAAAGTTAGATTATTTCCATTGTTATTGTTTGGATCGGCTTTTATATGGTTTTCATCATTACCTTCAAATTCTATCAAAAGATGGGCCGATCTAGAAAAGCAGCTTCATAAGTATTTCTTTGCTGGAATCAATGAGATGAAACTCACATATTTGGCATTGCTTAAGCAACAAGTAGATGAATCAGTTTTGGAATATATTCAAAGATTTTGTGATGTTCGCGGTCGATGCTATAGTTTGAGCTTAAGTGATGCACAATTAGCAGAATTGGTATTTCAAGGATTGTCAACACCTATCAAAGAAAGATTTTTCCATTCAAGAGTTTGAAAGTTTAGCTCATCTGATGTAGAAGGTATCAACTCATGAAAACCGATTGCAAGAGGCAAAAGATGAATAAATTTTGAAGTCATAAAGATCAGGAAGAAGATAGTTTTGTAGCATGAGTTCTCATACTCCAAAATTAGGAGGCATGTGTTAACACCAAAATTTGGTACGGTTCTTTAGTGGATTCAGTTAAGGAAACAAATTGATTTATAGATGGAAGTTTATCCAGATCATGCGAGGTCAAGGAGGAATCGTGAAGACTACAACAAAGGCAGTTTCATATTTTTAGTATATCTCTTAAATATGTAGGTTTAGTTATTTTCCATTTCTTGTTAGGAAATTTTATATCGTGTCTAATAAAAAGTTGTATCAATCTGAGATTATAAATATGTACACCCGAAGTCTTTGTAAGACATCTTCACATATCAATACAATTCCTTTTGGCGCATTGCCACATTTTATTCTAGTGAGTTCTTAGTTTCGATCTCCGACAATGAAGTAAGTTTCATCAACTTTGCTTGTATCGGCATGGCTAGAACTTTCTCGGTTAAGTCGGATATTTCTATCTAGGTTGATGAGGACATCCTCCACTATTACCCGTTGTAAAGATGCAAAAGTCGAGCGGCGACCGTGTGAGCCTCTGAATAATCCCACCTTGCTTAGCTTGGGAGGAAGAAGCCACCTTAAAAGGGAGAGCCACCCTTCCCCTATTGGACTAGTCTTTTAGGGAGATTGGGCATTTCCCCGAGTGGGTGGGCCTAAGAACTGTTGGGGTCCGAGCAACCTTAATTTGTTGGGCATCGGCTAACCCCACCAATAAACCCCTACCACTATGTTTTGATAATATATTTTATATTTTTTATGCAGGAGTTGACGGTGAAAGTTTTCACTTAACGACCATTTATAACTGTCTCAGTTAGATCCGATCTATCAAATTGCTATTAATAAGCTGATAAGTTTTTGTGTAGTGTTTCATCGGAGTTCTAGCCGATAAGTTATTTTGTGATGATTTCTAAAAACTGTATTGGCCTCCTCGGCTCCCTAAGTTGATGATCAGCATCTTGATTATCGATCTGTTTCCATCTTGTTAGTTGTCGGATCAAACTAACTGGCGCGCTCGAAACTCATAATACATTGAAGTTAAGCAATTTTCCCAGGTTTTCATGTATCATGACGTAATTTCACGTCAACAGATAATACATAACTCAGTGTTTTTTTTTTTTTTTGCAATATACTCCCTCCATCCCATTTTAAAGATTTTAAGGGTATCCATAAGTTTCCACGGTCAACTTTGATCGTTGGTCTTATTTGAAATTTTTTTATAATTAGTATTTTTGTTATTATGAGATGATAAAACATGAATAATACTTTACTCGTGACTTATGTTTTTAATTTTTTTCAAAAATTTTTCAAATAAAACGGGCAATCAAAGTTGAGCGCGAAAAAACCATGGCTGCACTTAAAATGGGACGGAGGGAGTAGTATAAAAGAATGCAAAGTATTCATCATGTGTGATATTTTCTCAACTCTTGAGCACAAATTAACAAATGATACTTAGAATATATATAAGTGATTAACTGATTAAGCACACAGAGTGCAGCAGAACACAATAGATAAGCTAAATAAACCCACAGCAATACATACATATATACGTGTGAAAAAAATCGTCTGAAGCGGACGGTTCAACCGCTTGTCTACGACGCATGGAGAACAAAAACATCAACACCAGTGCTATGAGCAGTATTACCCAGTGGTATCTAGAAACTGAAATATAAATTTCGCCATTTTATACAACCCCTTTGGAAAAATTTCCCCTTTTCTTCAAATCAAGCGCTTACAGAACTATATATGTTTACTTGCAATTAGTTTTGTCTATAAAATATAACTGGTTCTCTAATATACGGCTCCTGATCCTGATCTTGCAGAACATTTCCTGATCTAAGCAATTGTCCTCCTATTGCTTTGGATGAATTCCTTCCTGCCCTGTAACCCAGCATAATGTTCAGCCCTCGTCGATCATCTGCTACGAATTGTTATCACCTGCATTACTTTTTTTGGTTCGAATTAAGTACACATCAATGGATCGGCAGAACTCGAGGCTATATGACAGATGTGCAAAGATTGATTTGGTACCTCTTGCGTTTGGTTTTGACGCTGGTGGAGGAAGATGGGTTACTGTGCCAGTTTCTTTTCCTTTGGTTGATGAACCAGTTGTTGATCTGCTTTAGCTGTAGCCCTGTTTCTTGGACTAGCCGTGCCTTGTCTTCCTCCTACATGACGAAAAAAAAGGGAGAGAAATTCAGTTCTGTACATCCTGTGATGAACACCCAAAATGGATGAAAAGAGAGGGCACAAGTGGCCAAATGGCATTGCAACACAACAAGGATGACAATAAAATAAGGTGCTTGAGTAGTATAGGAGGCCATAACAAGATCAGAAGACTCGCAAGATCAGAAGGCAGGACACATGAAAATAATACAGACTTCTAGACTAACATGTGAATGCAAATATATTAGTCATAAGGAAGCTAAGCATGTGAATTGTCTCACTCTCATCATCACTTACTGTTGGATATGGCCACTTTGCATGAGACTGCCACCAAGCTTTTAACGTAGAAGTCGTGTCTCCCGGGAGCTTTCCCGCTCTTCGCTTGCGAAGAATTTCTTCTCTGATATCAATCAGCTTCTCTTTGTAACCCTGAATTTGCAAGTGATTAGTACTGAGATTCATCAACATGTCCATTTTTTCCCCTGAAAAGCAATTATTGGAACCCATTTCAAACCTGCTTTAGTTCATGCTTTAGCTCTTGACGGACACGCTCCATTAGGGATCGCTCGCTTTCTGTGGGAAGGCCGAAACCCATGTTATCCGCTCCATCCAAGCTTGGATCATACATGTTTGCCTCGCTATCTGCCTGATCATCTTCACCGTCTGACATGGTTGCTCCCGTGCCTTCACCGGGCGAGGCACCTGTCCATGAATTTCCAGTTTGTCATTTTCTTTAATCAATTTGATTGCTACAAGTCTACCAAAAACTAACTTAGCAAAATACTAAAACCCTCTCAATTTACGCTCTGATCGTGTCTGTAACACTCAAAGCTTTAGAAATAGAGAATGCTCACAAACTTGGAGTTTCTTTCTTTTTTTTCCTTTTTTTAGAAAATGGATTAAACCGGACTTGGAGTTTCTATCTGAAGCAAAAATCTTGAACTGAATGTTCAGCGCATATCGTGCCAGACTAAGCAAGAGCAAGGAACAAACAATTCGCTGCTCCAACAATATGCCATTTCCAAACCATTAGTCAATTCTTTACTATCATTGCATTACCAAGAAAAGTTTGGATTTTTTTCCTAATAAAAGTTTTACTTTTGTAAATTATGAAAATTGAAAGAGATAACAAAAAGGTTGTACCTGTCAAACTCTGAAGGTTTTGTTCAAGTTCCCAGCATGCCATTACTGCTTCCATAGCATGAACACGGACATGCTGCTGTAGCTGCTCTTTAAACGAACATAATAGCAAGACGTAGTGGGTCTAAGAAAAGAAACAACTACAGGTTACTAACATGAAGTGATAAACTCTAAAACAAATGTAGTGATCAAGTATATTGAAAGAATCACTATATATATAAAACAATATCATAAAATAGATGCAATACCCAAAGGCAATGAAAGGCAGGAGATGCAAAGAGAAGATGTCACATGGTACGTAGGACGTCCGAAAAGGGACGTGCAGAAGGATCAATCTTTGATTAAAAAAAAGATCAAACACCAAACATTAATAGCATTACACAATCTGTATGGCAGACCGAGCACACAAGTACAATTCCTCTGCTCTGAAAAAATCCATGTTGTGACATTGAGGTTGTCAGTGTCATACCAAGTTCATTAGCTGTAAGGCAAACGAAGGGCTAAATTGGAAAAATATATGGTCCCAACATCAGTAGTGCGTTGGTGCTGTTGCTAGCTTAGGCGAAGCTATCTGAAGCATAATGATGCTTTATGGCTGCTACCTATTATTACAAGGTCCAGCATACCAGCCAGGACATGACCAAAGAATCAAGAAACTGACCTGGACCACCAAATCAATAATGATATCTTTCTTGTGTTTTCTATCCAAGGCAAATTAAAAAAAGGGTGAATCCTTAGTTGCTTAAAAATAGATGGGACCGAGACTATATTGCATCGTAGTTCTGGTCGTATGACCCTTGATACGATCAAAGGCCTGCACTATAAGTGGACAAAAAGAAGATGAAACAAACAGTATCTTGGACCACTGTTGGCATATTTGTGTTCTGGTGGTCCTGTTCAAGTGTGCAAATACAAGATACTTACAGAAGATGTTTTGCGATGGTCCTAGAAATCAATGTAGATTGTCCATCTTTTCTAATCCAATGGATTGTGTCTAGTTATACTACCACCTCAATTATCTGTGGTAGAATATCTTTTCTACTGTTAAGGGATAACTAATAATCAATAATTCAAATCACTTCTAAGTTTAGACACATCGGCCACACGGGGTAAATGAGACAGTATTTTAAGTCCTAGAAGACATGTACCCGCATTTCTTGCATAGGGACCAAAAAGTACACCATATCACAAGCCTTCAGTGCAAGTAGGTACTGTAAGGACGGTCCTGCCCATGCTTGTATGGGTATGCATCATTTATTCAAGATCAACCACTACTTTTTTCACATTGCAAGGCACATTAGACACAAGAAACATAATATAATGTCACGTGCATTGGCCATTCTCAGTGTCTTGCCATTCTAGTACTATTATTTGCTTCTTCTGTTTCAAAAGAAAAAAAAAGTATTTGCTTCTTCACTCCTTAAAATATGGGAAACGTGTTTAGTACATGCAAAAAAAAAGTTCCATAGTATCCATTCCTACAATAATATACTCCGGCCTACTCAATCAAACTCTACTACGTTGTATTCGTCTGAGTAGACGCAACAGAGGGAAAACGATATCAAAATCAAATGAATGCTGGGGCTTTACGCATTATTATTATCAGCGCTGCTGAAATCAACGCTCATTTATAATTCACATTTTGAAACTCGCTGAGAACTGGACCATGCCTTGACTGATTGCCAAGACAACAGAATAACATGCATTTGCAGCTATCACTGCACTGGCACAAGGAGATATAGTAAACGAAAAATGTCCTAAAAAAAACCATACCCAGTCCTCTTCATAATATTTGTCCATGGCTCACTGTACGAACTAAGAACAGATCAATAAAGCTCAAATTAAGAAAAAAATCAATGAGAAAGGACCATAGATACCTCTACATATAAATGCATGATACAACATCTTACCTCTTTTGGAGCATTCAATTAGAAACAAGGAATGAAAAATCGCAATAACTACATACTGTTAGCATTCTTAACAAACAAATATGTATGTGGAAACGAATTCTTCAGAACAATAGACATATACACAGGGACGGAGACGGCTAGCTTGACTGCTTGAGCATCCTAGGCTTGTCTCCATCCCTTGTAAATCCATTCAAAAATCCATGGAAAGTTTGAAGATTCGACGAATCGCATTGGTTGAGCCCTGATCTTTATAAATTCCTGGCTCCACCGCTGATATACATTTTGTGAAAAAGGAGGGAGCAAAGAACACACAGGTGGACCTAAAATGCAAAGGCCCTAGGGTACAATGGTGAGAAACATCACAACCAAGCCCACCCACAATCTTTTCTTTTGCACCCCAATGACCACCACCACCCACAACTGGTAACGGCAAGTCCCTACACCATTTATGGCGTGGTCAAGATGCACACACATAGTATTCTACATACACCCTCTCCCATGTCAAAACTGGAGAGGGAGAGAACCAGAGGAGAGAGAGAGACCAGCCCAGCTTTGGGAAAGGAACAGAAAATGGCAGCAAAGGTGGTCAATATTGCAGCAGAGGAGATAAGTGGGAGCCATGGCTGATTGTTTCCCTCCCCATGATCCCCCACGACTTGCCCCGTGACCTCCACATTTTTGAATGCAGGAAAGAAACTGGTCGAAATCGGTGTGAAATTCCAGGCGAAACCGAAACGTGATATGTTTAGCGTGAATTCAGGACTCAGGTTACAGCGTCCTACGTCACTTGTCGCACCAAACTCATTTGAAAGATTGTTTCCATGAAAATTGTAGACCCCAGTAGAAACAGTCAAAAACCCTACTTGATTGCGAGCACACGGGATCTCAGAGCTAGAAGCCAACCAGCAGAAACCAGATTATTTCTTAAAAAAACAAAGGTTATGTTTTTTTTTCTCTGTGAAAGGAATAAGCAAAGTTATCAGATGACATTGCTGCAAGAACAGAGCAAAAGGGTAAGAAAAAAAAAAAGAAGAAGAAAGGCAATGGCAGTAGAAGGATACGGTTAATTTCTGCTTCAAAATCGATAAACCAGTAGGCCAAAAAGCAACAGAAACATGATTACATGAGGCTTCGTGATTTGAAAACTGAAATCGCGTCAGAATAGCAACCGCGAAACCTGACACAAACCCTACGGAAGCAAACTTGGGAGAGAAGAAGAAATAAACAAGCTTGCAAAATCAAAAAACGTATCAAAGGACGAATAGCTTTTAGCCTTTCACCCCTGAGTAATAAAGAACAGATCGCTTGAGCCTTTTCCCGCGATTAAATTAAGCTAAACTAATCATCCAAATCCCCCTAATTAATCCCGCGGAACCACCAATCCCAAGGCAATCCGAACAACCAGCGGAGGGCGTGAGGATGACGAAGGCCGAGAGAAGAGAGAGAGAGAGGTAGGGTAGGTTTGTGATGTGCTCACCATGAACTGGTCGAGCTCGCGGCCGTCGTCCCCGGCGGCGGCGGCGGCGAGGGCGGAGTACTTGGCGACGACGCCCTGCGACTGCGCGAGCTGCGCGTCGATGCGGGGGAGCTGGTCGACCGGGGTGGCGATGCGGAGGCACGCACGTGCGCCGACAGCAGCTGCTCGTACAGCGGGTGCGCCAGTATCTCCGCCTTGCACCGCGCCGCGTCCGCCTCGCCCCGCCGCCCATCGCGGCGCCACCGCGTCCTCGCCGCCGCCCCTCCACCCATCCACTGCTGCACCCCGGCCGCCGCGCCGCAGCCGCCGCCGCCGCCGCCGCAGCCGCAGCCGCAGCGCCAGACGGCGACGCCGACGAGTCCGACGTGGTCTGCAGGTGCAGGAAGCTCCCGTCGTTGTACCTCATCCACGCCGGCGCCCCGCCTGCCCCGACCCCACCCGCCGCCGCCGCCGCCGCCACCGCCGCGTCGTCCGCGCCGAGCGCCTGCATGGTCATCTCGTGCGGGAGGTGGCCGTGGAACGCCATGGCCTCCTCCCCGTCCGGCGGCGTCGCCCCCCTAGGTAGCAGGAGGACTAGCTACCTATAGCTAGCTAGCTAGAGAGGTAGAGAGCTAGGAGTATGAGGTGTAGAGGAAGAGGAGGGTAGGCAAAAAGCCAAGCGGAGCGGGGAAAGGAACTCCTGCCTCCTTCCCCCTTCTTCTACACTCCCTCTCTTCTCCTTCTCCTTCTCATTCCCTTGTATTCTCTCTCTCTATATCCTAGAGAGAGAATGCTATAGCTAGCTACAGCTCTCCCTCTATATCTCTATATTTCACTCTCTCTCTCTACATGCTCTAATGAGGAGGAGTATATAGTAATAACCTCTCACTGTCCATCTAGGGTGAGCATGGCTGCATTCCCTGATAAAATAACCCTGTTTTGGTGACTGTACCGGTTACATAGTACTACTACTATATGCCTACTAGGAAATGGTAAGCTTGGGGAGCTCCATCTTGTGCTAATAATGATGTTGCAATGGGGGGAGAAAAGGACCTTACCTCATGTAATTTTCTATGTCCAAGCCAAAACAAGCTAGTAGCAGTGCCACCAACATCAAATTAAAAGTGCCCCCCTAAGAAAATGATCGATTTCCAACGCGAAAACCATGCAATAATACATATCCATCGGTTAGAAAGCGTCGATTCATTCGGGGCTTGTCATCCGCGAATAACGTGAAAATTTTTGTATCCATAATTTTGTTTCACACGTAGACGGTTTTTTCGTCCGTCTTTGGAACAGTTTAACGGCACTAAGTTGAGAACGAAAAATCTAGAGTTAGGTATTTAAATTGCATAATTTTGGAAGAGTGGTTGTGAGGAAACCAGCAAAGAGAGGGCGTTCCATGTTTAATAAAGGGGGTGGGGTTAGTTAGGTGGGGGCTGGGATTAGTGATATAGGCACCCGTGCTGTTGTGATTGCTGCTGTGCTGCTGCAGGCTTGGGGATTTGCTAAATGCGTTGATTATTGGCGGGGACTGGTGCAATTAGAATGGTCAGAGCTTCCACAAGAATCTTTCTCAGAGCCCGTTTTTTGTCTCTGCCTCAAGCCCTCAACATTTTAAAAAGAAAAGGTAGCTGTCATGACAATACCTACTAGTGTTGTTTTTTCACTAATTAACTTGATCGCCATGATTAATTATGTGCTCTTTCTGGGTTAAGTGATTATGTTAACGTTCTCCGTGCCAAACTTTGCATTGTGTGCTCCATGGGGTTTTTGTGTTTGCAATGGTAATTTTATACAGTACTCCCTCCGTCTCATAATATAAAGGATATTGGGTGGATGTGACAGGATGGAGGAAGTAGTAGTATATATGCCTGCTAGGAAATGAGAGGGTACAATTTGCACATAATTCCTTGATTAGGCACCTCAATATTGCATCTTAGTTCTTCAGTATATTAATGTACATGTAAGACAGTACAAAGCAATGCAATAATTTGGACAAAGTTGCTAGCTCTACAACCTTTCTTGGATTTTTACCGTTAATATTCACCAAATATTTGTCATTTTAAAAGTCTATATGTACGTTCAATCATATATATCGTTCAAACTTGTGTACGAGGTGCTTCTAAAAAATATGGAGTAAATTATGTAAAACTACAAATATATTTAACAGAATTAGAAAGAACGTAACAACACAATGATATAAGAATGTATAAAAATTCAGGATAAAAGCATAAACCTATATTTTGTTTTTCCAAGGATAAATATACCTATAATTCTGTTCATCAGAGAGAGCCTAGAGACAACAAATAAGAGATGAAACAATCACCATGGTGTTTGGTTCCCTTGGAATCAACAAACAACAAAAACCGATTGTGATGTCGGTAGTCTTACATCGTATAAAATTTCTCACAAAATTTTCATGTTTTTTTTTGCAAAAAAAATATGTGTCACAACTCACATAAGCCTGCAAATATGAAGTGAAATGATTGTGGAAATCAAAAGGTACTGTTTAACAAAATATATATCCAACTCAATCATTTCACTTGTCTGTTTTAAGGATTTTTCTGTCTTCATTTTTGTACATATCAAGAATTCAAAGGGAATTGTGTTGTCCTTTTGATAGTTTTGTTACTGAATTACTTATTCTTGAAATTTACTTTAAAATAATGTGGTAATGCAAACAAGAATATAGTTGCAACAAAGAAATTATACAAAAGGTAAATTAAATCCCATTAACTATTTGATGTATGTATTATGCACAATGTCATTTTTTGCAAACCTACTTGGCTGTAAGAAGGCTAAAGTGAAGATTTAAACGCAGTGAATGAAAAATGTAACAACTAAATTATTGCAAGGTTGTATTTATAACTTTTAAAGTACATCTATAGCTGAAGCTTTCCATTTGAAGAAGTGTCTTCTTTATTTAATTGCGCAGTTGACAAACAACTAATAATTGTCACATCTAATAGTTAATTGACAAAATCTCACATGGATTTTATTTAATCGTATAATGAATACTTTTCTTTCTGTTTTCCATGTAAAGCTCTAAAATAATTTCCCTTTATAGTTACCCCTTGTATTTTAGATTTGCAGCTCTTTTACCATGCAATGTCTATATACCTGTCAAATAAAAACTATACAGGATATACAAATATCCATACTTGGTAGAAAGGCCGATATATAATCTCTGTACTGATTAATAAATGCTCATAAATTCAAAATATTCAATTTTTAAACTTTTGACTAATAATTGGCCTAACAAAATGTATGCTTAGAGGCATAAAATTGGTTACATTGGGTTCATATTTGAAAGTACTCCCGTATTATGTAACTCTTGTAGTTGTTCATATAATGTATTTAAAAAAAATGATGTTCAAACTTTGATTCTGGAGACTAGTAGTACACTAAACAGATCCTTGGATCTTGATCAATCCCAATCTTTAAACTCCATATTTAAAACTAAATTAATAACCACAAGTTTGTGGATAAGAACTCCATATTTAAAACTAAATTAATAACCACATCCATGGTTCAATAAACATAAAACAAGCTCTTTAAATTTCATTTGACTATTGGCCAGATAACACATATTATTTGTTCTTTTTAAAAAAGATTTGACACATTTCAAATCAAATCACAATAGCTAGCTTACCGCAGAAGCAAGATCAAGTTATTTATCTATACCATTGACAAGCTATTATACACTCATTATCAACGAATAATAAAGCATTGGTCGTGGATTGCAAGGCAACAGATTCTGCATACAAGAATTTGGTCGAATGTGGTCATTATAGGATTATTATATGTAACTACCAAGAAATGTCCAAACTAAACTACTAGTCTAGCTAATCCGTGACGTTGAGCTCTTGGTTAGATAATATAAGAACGGATAAAAAAAGAGCAATTGTGTGATGTATTTACATATGTTTTTGATACATTTTCAAACATATACCGACAAATCAACGATATTATTTAGTAGTAGTAGCTGTTATAGTATCATATGTAAAAAGACCAAAACCCCCTCCTTGAAAGGGTAATATATGCATACGTACATTGTGAAACTGTTGCATATTGAGTTATTGACACTCTTTTCCTTGAACAAAAAAGGTTAAGATAACAAGGACTTGTTTGTAATTTTTTGAAAAGAAAAGAGGCCTCCGTTCAAGCCAGACAGAGAGAGAGAGAGAGAGAAAAAAAAGGGCGGGTAGAATTAGGCGCGAGTGACAATGGCGCGAAGAGGAGGCGTGATCCCGGCGTCCGGTCCCGACGCGACACGTGTCGCCCGCTCTGCACCTGGACCACATCTCCGTGGGCCCCACGGTGTGGAGAACGAGGCCGTGGGCCGTGGGCAGCAGCAGCCAATGGGAGCCGGATGCGTAGGCCAGTCGCGGCCTGCAGCCGACGGACAAGTGGACGCGGGCGGCACCAACTCTCCTCAAGGCCACTCACTGATATCTGGGACCCACAGTGACCCGGGCCCACGCGTCAGTGATTAAACAAAGTACGGCGTGGCTTTCAGGTGGGCCCGGCCCCCACTTCCGCGTGCCCCACGTCGGAAAAAGGAAGAAGACCTGGCACGGCAACGGAGACCGAAAAATCAAGACCGGCATTTACTATCCGGGTGCCCCGAGCCATGGCCCACATGTCAGTGGCTGTTTGGTGGGGATGCCACGCGTGGGCTCGACGAGGCCGCGTACTTGCTCCAGGTGATGTGGGCCCTCAAGCTACTTTACTGTGCCGCCATGGTCCCCGCGGCGGCAGGATAAGCAGGCGGACGCTCCCCACTGATACCGTGAGAAAATACTGTCGCGTCACGGGCTGGTGGGTCCCACACGCGTGGGACCAGCGCGTCGGCGACGCGTGGTGTGCGGGGTTTGGTCGGCATGTACTCCTACAAGGGTATGGTGGGAATGGAGCGGCAGCACGCGCTTGGAAAAAAACGGTGAGAAAGGACGAGAGTTTCGTGGAGGCAAAAGGTTAGGAGCGTACTACTACTTATCACTGACTGGTGGGGTCCATGTGTCATTGTGAGAAGCGTACGTATTATGCGGTGGCGATGGACCGTTGGGTTGGGGCTAGTGTTTCTATGACTGCTGGCTGATGAGGCTTCTGTCAGAATGGGCCCAAGTGACAGGCGTGTCAGAATTCAGAGGGACCCAAGTTTCTGAGCGGTAAGCTAGTGGGCAGATGGCTACTACCGTTAAGGCCTGTCCCCAAGTGGCAGGTGCTCCTCAGACCTGAGTCATCATGTACCCGTACCCTTCTTCTGATCTCTTGGATAGGAGTTGTACGAGCTGGATTTTTTACATTTTATTTTTTTAAAAGATTATTTTATAATAAACATCTAGAAAAAAATGTTTTACAAATGAACCTTGTAATAAACGTCTTGGATTGGTCAAAGATCATTGGAGCCTAAGTTCAATATCTCAGCAGCAATGATACTGGCCCGACACCCTCACCCCTTCCACTAATATTAGATGTGATGTCTCTTATTCAGATTCGTTTTACTATAAAATATCACATCCGGTTCTAGTTCCCTTATATTAGGATGGAGGGAGTACTAAGGCTGTGTTCGTTGAACATTTGTCCTGCGCACGGAAAACGGAACAGTCTGTTAGCGCGTGATTAATTAAATATTTACTATTTTTTTTAAAAATGAATCAATATGATTTTTTAAAGCAACTTTGGTATATAAATTTTTTTGCAAAAAAACACACCGTTTAATAGTTTGAAAAACGTGCGCGCGGAATACGAGTTACATGGGTTGGAACCCATGCTGCCGAACTAAGCCTAAGTCGCTGATGTGAAGGGGGTCGCTACCAAAAAGACCGCCTTTGAGGATCCATTTGTTAAAGTTTTTTTAAAAGTCTTAAAATATAAATATTTTTTCTACAAATAGGCTCTTGGCAACATATTTATAAGAAAAGATATTTACATAATGTCCCTTTTAAAAAATATTTTACAAACAATTATTCTAAAAAAATATTTTAGAATAGCCAAAAATGTAGCACAAAAATCTACAGCTCACAGTAATCATCCTTAACAAGTGCCAAGTTTGAGGCAGTAGGGGTCGCCGATTGAACCCTCAACGAGTTGCATGTTCCAAGAAGAGGACCCTGGACGCAATCACCTTGGCTTTGTGGCATTGTTGTTGGCCCCAATCAATTGCATTAGTCCCTGCGGTCTGCTTCCAATTGAGAGCTTCACCTTCTAGATTGCTTCCAAAGTACTCTTTTTTGGATGGTGATTAGATCAGCCATAGCCATGGTGTTGCTTCATTTAATCAGATGTAATGTTGTTGTACCTAAGGATATACAGCATATGTTTTTAGACTGCTTTATAAACAAAATGCATGAGTTTTGAAAATAAAAAGAAAATAAAATAAAAAAAAAGAAGCCGGCAAGAGAGAGGGAGAGATAGTCAGCTACTCCCTAATGGTAGGAGAGTCCATTGGCGCGGATGAGGTTTTTTTTAGGCACAAGATAAACATGCAGATGGGAGAAAAGTGGGATAGCGAAGGAAATAGCGAGAAATTGGTGTTTTAATTTGAACATTTTGTAGAACGTAATGTAGGAAATTGCAAATATATATGCACTAATAGTTGTTGGATCTCGTGAAACTTACCCCTATTACCTATATCGATCCCCATATACTGTTTGATGTTCTTTTTTCCTTCTGAAAGGAATTTGTGTTTTCAATATTATCTTTTCTTAACCCAAGTAGTACTAATCTACCAAAAATTTGACAAATTGGCCCTTTATTAAAATTATTTCAAAACTAGACCGTACAAAAAAAACTTCAACAAAAAATGGACCGTGGCATCAGGACCAAACGTCTTGGCATTGAGGTCATACGGGTCAGTGCTAGTCCATGTCAGTGTTGACCCTCTCTGCCCATGTGATGCCAAAGCAGATCCCCTCGCTGACGTGGCAAGACCTCACCACCAATTGTCTTGGTGCTGAGCTCCCAACCTCAGTGCTAGTCCCGTTGGTGCTGAGCTAGGGGACTTTGTATCCTCCTCTCCGTGCCATCCACATCTCAATCTAGTTTTGCCTAACTAAACTAGGGTTTTCGAGGAGCCTAGGCAATTTCGAAGGTAAGTTTACTTCTTCCCCTCTCACTATCTCAAATCTGTTGTTGGATCTTGTGAGCTTGTGTTACCCTCTCATGCCTTAATAAATTCGAGTTCATGGTCAGGGTTTGAGTTTTATCGTCCATTGTTTGTGATTTTTTAGTGGGATTTGTTTAATACCTAGTTGGCTTGGTTTGTTTGATTCATTCGTGGATATTACTATGGTTAGGATAGTGGATATTAGGATAATTGTTTTGACCTACTTGACCTGATTGTTTTTTAGGAATGATTTGTTGGGAGTGGTTATAATACTAGGTTGTGAGTTACATCGTAGTGACGCTGTAGTATTTTGTAGGTGTTTGATATTTTTTTTTAATTTGTCTATGCTTTGTTTGCTAGGATGGATGTGGTGGGGTATAGCCCTCGTTGATAACCTTCGTCAAGTGTTCCTCGTCTAATGTGTTGGTGTAGCGATGAGTGCCAGTTTGCAATAAGTGACAGTCAGATGACATTTCACCAAAGGTATTTGAGCTGCAACTACACATACACCCTAGAGAAGCCAAAGCCAAAGGGAAAGAAAGAAAAGTCGAAAAAGCCGATAGAGGTAAATTCTTTTCTTTCTGATGATTTCTCTTGTTATGCATGCAATTTGTAGAATGAATTCATAGTGTGTTGTCTACTATGCAAGTGGTTGTCTGCTATGCAGGTACCGAAGCCACCACCTCCTCTATGTGACTTTGTGGTGTGGATCGATAAGGAGACCCACTTGAAAGATGTTGAGGATCTTCGCAGGGGGGAGCTTTGGTGGGAAGAAGACTTTCACTACCGGTTTAGGAATGCATAGATTCAAAATAGAAAAAAGAAGTGGGTCGAGGAGAAAGAACAGAAGGAGAAGGAGGACCTTGCGGCTGAAAGGGAGAGAAAGGTTGCTAGGGAGAAGCATGCAAGGAAGCCAGGCCGGAGGCCGCTAGGAAGGGCAAGTACCCCCGTTGCACCTAGTAGGATGTATATAATTCCCCTAAGCTGCATGTGATCGTTGAAACATTTGTAGCTGAACGAAATTGAGGATATGTCAAAACTATTCAATCCTTTTGTTTTTTGATTTATCAAAACTAATTTATGTGCTTTCAACTCGAAATATTCTATCTATATATAAGACGTTGGTACATGTCCTGCTTTCTATTGATATTTGTTACGATCACAGATAAATCCGCAAGTGCACGTATACCGCTGTAGCATTTCTCCTTAGAGTATTCGAAGGGTATCGAATCACAAGGAACATGTGTGTAGAATCTAAGAAATGGGTTCGTCCAAGGACAACCAATGGAATGCTTAGGATAGAGATGATTCATGTGGGTTAAGATTCTCGAAATAAGTTAAGATAAAACTCTATCAATTGCTTTGGGTATCGGCTTTCCACTGGTCTGCCAAGTGATGTGGCCTATAGCTCTATGACATACCCAAACATGGAAGATTATAAAGGACGGACATGTTTGTCACCACCTGCCGCCTACCTCTATAACACGTGGAGCACGCAACAACACAAAGGAAACCTCTAACCTAGATACCATGTCCACGTTATCAATTACTACTCTAGCCTCGCGCAAGAACATCCTTCTTCATCTATAGTCTTAGTATTAGAGCACTTAATTTAAATACTAAGTGATGAACATGCAATGGTGAGAATATTTCTTACTTAAACAAGAAAATTAAATAACCAAAAGAAATCTTAAATACTCACTTGTATAAAATAAGCGTATGCCGAGGTACAAGAGAGGAGAGAGTGCCGACAACTCTGGCACTCCTCCAGAACTTCCCCTCACCCTCTCCCTATTTTCCAATACTCTACTAGAAAGTAGCTTTGAATGAACTTTAGAGATCTCCACCTGAGAAGTGTGTCTTGAGAGTGATGATGAAACACTCTTTTATAGGCAGTTATGATGGTTATGTAGGTCAGTTTCACCCACAACCATCATTAGCATCCAATGAAAAGCTACCACGTGGAGGGCCAGGATGAGAGGGGGCCAAGGTCAGTTCAGCCGACCCCCTTGGTCAGCCGAACTCCTGGTCCCACCTCTCAGCCGCTCCTTCGCTTGAGTGGCTGCCTGGTGGGCCCTTGTGTGGTTGCATGGTGGATTAGCTCGATTAAGTTAGTTTTCTCTATTTGTGGGCTCTCCAATCCTTATGCTCATGTCTGAGTGGCTGGAGCTGTATTTCTTTGCATGGCAGGTGTGTTTTTCATTCAAAATTACCTGCATACAAATATTTCACCAACACTTGTGGAAAATGGTCAGTAATAAACCCTACCACTAGGTTTGGTGTTTTCTTTTATTTCTTTTATGCAGAAATTGACAAGCATATTTGGCATTTAAGAACCGTCAACACTTGCATTGTAAAACCCGTAATGTGCTACCCTCTCGAGGATTTAAGGAAAAAAAAGTAGGGGGCTACTATCCAGGGCTCAACACCATTCTATTTGGTGTTGAGGACTGGGTAGCAACCAGCCACCAAAACATTGGTATTGTGTTGGGTGGCCCGCTCAATGTCCACATCTCAGCGCAAAATTAGCTAGTGCCGAGGTTCAACATCTCGACACTAAGGGGAATGGAGTTGAGCTGGTAACCTCAGCGCCAGCTCATTTGGCGCTGAGGTGTACTAGCTCAACACCATTCACTATGGCGTTGAGGTTGGCTCCCATGCAAATGGCTCTTTGCGTAGTCTTCCAACTACGAATAGTCAATAATCACCTGCATACAAATATTTACCAACGCTTGTAGAAATGATTAGTAATAAACACTGCTACTAAGTTTGGTATTTCATTTCATTTTATGCAGGAATTATCGGTCAGATTTGTTATTTAAGGACCGTCAACAGTAAGCTGTTACCCTTAATGTTAGCTGCAAGTGTTGCCCGATGCCTCAGAACTACAACACTTGTGATCTTCGCATACACTAGTTATCCTATACCTATCAGCTCTACTTTTTCTTGAAGAAACCTCCCATTTGCAGCCTGGATCGAGGCAAGCCACCATGTACTTAAGGCATGTTTGGCACAGTTCCAGCCCCAGCTCCACCCCTGCTAGAGCTAGAGCTCAGCCAAACAGTTTTAGCTCCACCAAAACTGGGAGTGGAGCTGGGTGAAGCTCTCTCACAGAATGAACTAGAGTTGTGGAGCTGGGTTTAGGCAGCTCCACAACTCCACTACAGACTCAACTCCTGGAGCTAAATTTAGGAGTTGGAGCTGTACCAAACAGGCCCTTAATAGATGCATTGGAGTTCTTCACAAGGAATGGCGGTGCACATGGATAGAGTAGCTCTGCAGCCATAGTTTCAAGTCTTCTAGAGATCGAAATTCCAACCCTTTCCTCAATTCCTCCCAAATTTTATTAATGGATCCATTGTTGATGTGACTATGGCTACCATTGATACGACCATTGCTCACATCATGGATCAACAAGAAGTCATCAAGGTCAAGTCCTCCAAGTGCTGGAATCCGATTCGGCCACCTACTACACTGATGACTTCAAACGGCCGCAAAATATGCGTACGACCTCTATTTTCAGCTCGTGAGTACTTGATGGAAAGATCTCGAAGTCTTCTTTCCAACGGATCCAGCCTCATCACCAAACTCCATCTCAGTTGTCCGCAATCAAAGAAACAAGGTGCTGCATCACTAATAGTGGGCCTATGGGCATGTAACTTTGTCTTGGACCCCAGCCCAAGTGGGTTGTCTTAGACCCCGCCCCAATCTGGTGGAGCACGACCCTAGGGCACCCTTGGTCGTCCTCTCACCTCTATAAATAGCTAGGTACCCCTTCAGGGTTTTCTTGGGTTTTATTAGATTAAAGTTTAGCCATTGCTATTTGCTTGCAGCGCGCATGTCGGCTAGACCGCCCGTCCACTTGTTCTTCCAAATCCCAACTTATCATTTGTTTTCAATTCCTATTTGGAATATCAGATTGCTTTTATCTTGTTCTTGCTTATTTTTTCGATTTGCTTGTAGGAATATGGTTGATTTGCATTGGCAAGATCAACAACCCATGGAGAGGTGTATCGATCGCTAAGGCGCAACGCAATGTCTTGTACGGTTGTAGTCGGGTCGTCAACATTTCTCCCAAATCGTAGTTATCTTCAACTCACCGAAAGATCGGGCCAACAACAACCGTGATTGTCTTGAGTGGTGCTCAGGGTTTATCGGTATTCTAGATCCTTGTCAGTAACTACCCATCCCGCATTGCCAAGATCCTCGAATTGAGAGATTTCAGAATTGCGACCTACAATTTCCTCAAACACCTTCCTCTCTTCCTCCAACATCTTGCCCACAGGACGGTCACCATTCGAGTTAGAAGCCATCTGCCTATCATCAAGTTCACCTCCCATCTCATTCTCTACATGATTATCATCCACCATCTGACAAATTCTCCCATACCTCCACATCCTCCTCAACTGGTACTTCCTCCCTACCATGACGTCTTCCTCAATCACTTCTTCCTTTCGAGCATACCTTGGCTTCTCCTTAAACTCCTCTTCCTTCTGATCCGCCACAAACACATCGTTCTTCGGTTCATGACAATACTGGGGGATTGTACACACAGACTTCGATTAAGGTCTAAGAATTCATTTGTGGATTCCCTGCACTCCTTCTTCCAAGAAAACACCTCAAACGAGTTGAATTGTGACCCAACACTATATCCACATAGGTTTTTCATTCCATCTCTCCATTCAAGTCCAACACATACTTATACGACATGGGATTGGCTCCAACATCATATATTTCTTGTATACCAACTGACTTATCAATCCTACTCAATTCGTCCTTCATACGAAAAATTACCTCATATATGTGGGTTTGGCACTTAACACTAGCTGCCTAACAATCATCATCTCAAAATGGCTTCCACCGGTTCTTTTCTCTACCACACAACCACCAAAATGAAGGTGTACCAATCTATCCATCTACAATATGTAACCAATAAATAAAAATAGAGCATTTCAAAATAATACATATAGGAGGTAAACTAATAAATGTCACATCAATCGGAAAACTAACAAACGTAAGAGCGTAGTAGTTCAAAACATTTTAGACATCGTGCCTATTACAACTCTGAATTGGATGCCAAATTTACTTGCAACAAACCCTATCTCACATATACCTATACCTATACTAATTGGACACTTTCTACGAGCTCCGATGTTAACTAGAAAAATCTAACCGTTGATTAAGTAATTGATATTATAGTCACAGTAGATTGCAAAAACCAATCCGTGTGTGTAACTTTGTGGGCTACCTTCAAATCAATCTATTTTCCACCCCTTCACGGAGGAGGAGATAAGAGAGAGATTGTGCGAGAGAAAAGATGATATTGGCAGTTATAGCACTGGGGAACACGATTAGATCTGTTTCACGATGCAGGAATTTATCGATGGAAATCGATCAGTCAGGCATGCTTGCGACAGTTGGGCATCCATCAGCATAGGTATATGCAACAGATGGGCATCAATATGGAGCTAAAGCCTAAATGCAAGGAAGAAGCGGCCTACATGGCAAGACGCATGATCGAATTCATCCGGGCAGTTGACGTCCATGTAGCCACGCGCCAGCAGTTGTAGAGGCTCGATCGTCATAGTTCATGCCATCAATCAGATCCAAACCTTGGTAATAAGTCATGTATATGCATGTATTAAGTATTACTAATTCTATCTTTATCCATGAGACGTGCTGATTATATTGCCTCGCTCTTGATATGTATAAAGCTAGGATCAACTTAACCAAGGTTTGATCCAACCCAATATTAGCTTAGTCTGTGCTTTTTTGGGGGAAAATCCATGCTATGTTTACAAACTAATATTATGCACAGATACGCTAACATCACAAAGATAGATCGATCCATGCAAATCAAAATTAATTAAATTGGAATGTGGAGGCCAGTTTAGCTATACCGAATCTTTTTATAGTGCACTGAGTGTTTTTTGTTTTTAAATTTTGATTAGGTTAGGATAGTTTTTATAGCTACCTATATTACCCCATCGTAATATATGTGTCTGTGTATCTTCTCCTCTTTGTTCTTGCACTTGGGGCACGCTCGCATTTTGTCCTGTGGCATTGACTCTCTTCTCTAATTTCAAGCAATTGGAATGTAGCAATAACTTTTTATTTATTTATTTATTTATTTTTCTACTATGGGTTCAAACAAACTATATTTTAGCCATCCGTTTAGAATAACTATCGTTTGTATTAGTCTTTATCCTTCAACACTTAAATTAGACATTGAATTAAGGTGAATTACACAACCTCTAATGCATCTAAATAAAGATAGGTGCATGAAGTTGGAATGATGTATAGCATTTTTTGAACATTCTATATTGATTGTTGCAAAAGTTTGTTTTCAAAACACGAAAAATTTGATCGTTAGTTCAGAATTGTACCTTTTTAGTTTACTATTGAACTACTAAATAAAGTATTTAAAAATTTGAATAGTTTTCACCATAATCTTTTTTTGGGCATTAATTTATAGATGAAGAGATTCATATCTACAGACTGTATGAAATCATATTTACAAAGATTCATCTTTTTATCATTGAGGTAGGTCTACATTTCGGTAGTTACTGATTCAAATTTTGCATGTGTTCAAATTATATTATTTAGAACAACAGTTCCTACAAATTAATAATTTAGTCTTATTGTCTACAACGATTATATTTGTAACAAATAATATATAATTGTAAAAGACCCGCTCTCTTGGCATATAAAAATATATATATGCAACCCGTACATATCTAATGACCATAGTTATATAAAACATTGAATTGGAATTACCAAGGGTTATTTAGTTTTAGTTTTTATAAATTTAATATTTTAAATTCAAAAATTAATTAATAAAATGTACCATCTCGAACTATAAGTTTACTGGTTTATCAATTTGCTTTCAGAAAAGTAAATTAGAAACATTAAGCTTTAATAATTTCATAAATAACCAATGACTTTAACATATGATACAATTTTAGTATTTATTGTACCAATAACAATAGCCCGTGCAAACGCATGGGTGGATGATTAGTAAGTCCTAATGTTTTCAAAAGTAAAAAAAAATATACATGAATCTACTAACTAATAATTTCAACATTGAAATACAACTTAACACATTCAAATTACTAGAAATTACATCACACATACACACACACACACACACCACACAAAAATCAATTTCAATAATTATTAAGTTGTAACCCTCCATTCCCACACAAAAATCCAACATGAATCATCCTGAGGGCAAATCAAGACGGAACTACCCACTTCATCCCAACCCACATTGATCCCCAATTTAGGTTTCACCAAACAAACAAAATACATGGAGAAAGATGGGTCTTGGAAGGAGTTTACTTTGCAATCAATTTCCCAACAAATCCCTGAAATCCCTTCGATTTGGGTGGATTTGAGGAGATCTGGGGAAAAGGAGGGGCGGGGGAAAGGGGGGGGGGGGGCGTTGTCACACATAGACACATAAGGAGAGGAGAGGAAGAAGAAGGTTGGTCGCACGTGGTGCTAAGTCCCCAGCTTCAGCGCCAACAAGCCTTGTGAACGTCAAAGCGGTTGGTGCTAAGAACCTACCACGTTTATGAGGGGATCAGCTCAGGTGTCATGTGAGCACATGGGGCGGGGGCAGGGACGGGGTGTCAGTGCAAATGGGCTTGGCGTTGAACAGGGGCGAAGCCAGAATTTGAGATTAGGGGGGGTCTGGGGTGAAGATAAACCATGAAATCGAATAACTAATATTGATAGCAAAGGAGATCAAATAGTCACCATCAATAACAAGCAATGCGTAAATTAGTCCTTTAAGAAAAACTTGACTTTTAGCTCTTTAATAATATCATTAGAAGTTTGAAACTAGTCTTTATTGCTAAATTCTTTTAATGTAAACTATTGAATAATTTCACAAATAAGTATCATCTATTTTACTTGAAAAGATGAGAAATCACAAACTAATTTTGTAGATCATGTTTCTTGCTAATATTTTTAGACTTGCTAACTAACTAAACTGATAATACTTTCAAGCTACACAAAATAAACTAGACAAATACTTATCTTAGCTAACCTTAATATAGAGTAAAAACATGGGGGTGTAGTGGTGGTAGTGTTTGGATAGGAGGGTATTGGCACCCTATGGCACCCCCTAGCTGCGCCACTGGCGCTGAACCATAGGACCTAAGATTCGTGCTGAGGTCATGGTTCAGTTTTTATTAAAGTTTTTTTTTACAAGATCTAGTTTCAAAATAAGTTTTTAAAAATGGTTAATTTATCAAAATTTCGGACTAATCTACGACACATCTAGCTTGCCATAGCTTAAAAGCCATCCGATCGAGTCATAGGAAAGAAGACAAGTTATATTGGTTCCCCGCAACGGGACCAAGCTAGCCAGGAATGAAAAACGCCCAACCCAACCGTGCCATATCTAAGCAGAAGTGCAACCTACAATAAAACAAGAGGATCACACAGTAGTACACTAATACTCCCTAATTCCTCTCGTAGTAATCGTACTCCTACATTGCAACAGGCGTACTACATACATCAGCACTAGCTGTCTAGCTGCAGCTGGTCCCGGGCGGCATTTGGCGGATGCAGTGCAGTGGATGGTGCATACTCCTGCCAATAGAGTACCAAAGCTGCGACCATTATTCCCTGGAGCTGGCTGCCCGACAGACACTGACAGGGATGGGTGCCTCGGTTTTCCACGAAACCCTGCGCTCCGGCCGCAACGCCCCCAGGCTTTGCAGTTGCAGCCAGCCTGCAGGCCTCACTGGTTGCGATCAGGCACGGTATGGCACGCTTTGCACCGGCGCTGGCGCACGCAGCGCCACAGCGTAGCGAGACGTCGATCCCGTGGGGGTCGGTCTACCACCAGGGGCGAGAAGAGCTCTAAGGCCTCTCACGGTGCAAGCACCGGAGCCCGTGTCTTAGTTCGAAAAAAAAACCTAAAGACACTCCTTCCCAGATTCTATTTTGTGTGACCTAACTGGATGGAGATACTGTGGAAGGAAACAAATCCCACAACGGGCGTTACCCTAAGCGCCTGGGACACGGGAGCCGAAGCATATTATTTCCTCACCTACCCCTCTTCTCACCGCTCCTCCTCCTTCTCTCCTTCTCGCTGCCGCGCCTCCTTCTCCTCGCCTCCTACGCCGCTCCTCGGCTCCTCCTCCCGGTCCGCCGCCGTGCCTCCTCGCCTCCCATGCCGTCGCGCCTCCTTCTCCTCGCCTCCCACGCCGCTTCTTCTCCCGGTCCGCCGCTGCGCCTCCTCGCCTCCCACGCCGCTTCTTCTCCCGGTCCGCCTGCTTCGCCTCCTCGTTCCCCAACGCCGCGCGGGGCCCGCCGGAGGCACGCCTCCGTGCTCCCCACCCACCTCCCCCTACCGCCGCCTGCCGCCTCCAGTGACTGCCTCCCTTCTTCTCCCGATCCCCCTGGCGATTTGGATGTGTGGTCGGGAGCACCGACGGCGGCGGGCGCGGCGACGGTATGCCTTTCCGGACGGGTGGGATCGACGGGGGGCGATGAGCTTGGGCCAATCCGCCCCGGTGGCGTCAGCGGGGGGGCTGCAGGCCGCGCAGCTCCGATGCTGCGCCTCCACCGTCGACGGATTTTTTGATTTTTTTTTCTTTCTGTTTGATATTTTTTTATCTAATCTATGGCTTGGAGCCTTGGATTTTTTTCCCCCTATTTTTTTCCTTTAGATGCTGTAAATGTTAGATGTATTCCATAATCTGCTTAAACTTTGTGGATTTCCGCGGGAGGGCGATGAGCTCGCAGGGTGAGAGCTCCGGAGGAAGGATGAGTTTGCTCGGCGGGGAGAGTGAATTTTGGAGGGCGAGACGGGAATTTCACGATATGATTTTTAGGCGAGGACACGCGAGGGCGAGCAACGCCGCCCACAGCGCACGCGACCTCGCGTCGTGGATTCGGCGCGCGCCCTCAAACTGACGAGGTTCTGCGCGGCTTTGTTTGGTAACGAGCTTCCTAGGTGAGGCATGGTTTCACGCGACACGGCAGCAAAATTCGGACGCGGCACACGAGGCTCCCCCTCCAGCTAGGAGCACTGTGAGAGGCCTAAGCTCGTACCCCCTTCGTCCCAAAATCCAAAAAATATAAGGAGTTTTAATTAAAGAACATATAGTCTATCTAAATTTATAGTATTAAGATATGTCTCATCCAACCAAAATTCTTTATATTTTGGGACGGAGGGAGTAGTAGTTTAAATTGGCTTGTGTAGCGAGCTCGGCTCGAATAGACTCTAGTTTTAATATGCCAAGTCAAATTAGTCTTATAGTTTGTAAGCTTAACGAGCTAGCTTGTGAGTTGCTTATTTAGCACGTTAGAGCATCACTAGTGTGCAGATCATATACACACGTATTAAATATGGATCTATGTCATTACCAGATGAAAGGAGTTATAATGTATCCCATCATAAAAAAGTAATCAAATCACGTGTTCATGTTCATAGCCAAGATTTAAGTTTTTTTGACGAAGGGTGTATAGATTAGCATTGGTACCATCTTCGGTTACATGTATATTAAAATAAAATAAAAAAATATCTCTTTGCTTTGCCACAATAGGAGCTAACATATGGGCCCAAACATCTTCTCCCTTCACAAGAGTCAGGCCTCAACCTGGTCTTTGGCTAAAACCATCCGGAAAAGAACACCACAATGTATGGGAGCTATTTTATCCCATCTCTCTTATCTAGTACCCCTTTAATCTCTGAGTACTAGACATCACAGTATCTTCATATACCCAGCGCTTCACAACTGGTGTTTAATTAATCATTTAATTATATCCAACTATATATATGTATTTATTATCTAGTGGATTCTTCGTTTCCACACATATATGATAAAATGTGATAAACTTAAAATTACACTGGTGGAATAAATGTTAATGAGCTTAACGAGCCAGCTCGCGAGTCAAGCCTAGCTAGACTTCTCGTTAATAAGCTTAACAAGCTAAGCCAAACTAGCTCAATAAAACAACGAGGCGAACCTTAATTTGGATATGTTACTTTCTAGTTTCTAATACGTGTCTTTATATGTTCTCTAATCTCATCAACACAACTTCTCATATTAGGCTAACCTATCAATACTACGTACGCTTAGGGGTGTAAGTGGCTAACCCGGCCTGCGAAACCCACTTATAGGCTAAAATAAGCCGCAAACCCGCTTATTTTGACCTATAAGTGGGTTCGCGGCTGACCCACTTACAGCCTTACGTACACTATACAAGCGTCTACTAGTGTGTCAAAGTATTCACACATACAAGAGCATCAGTGGTGTGGTGGGACAACCACTAGAGTTCGAATCATAGCGCCCATAAATATTATGCATACGCAAGTGGGTTTTTAACAAGAATTTAGTGAGATCAAAGATATATCGTTAGTTTTCGTCTCTTCAAGCATGTGTTAGGGGATGTATTCGTGAGTGTGAGAGTGTGGTGTAATGTGTATAGTGGAGTGCATGCGTATCCGCCGTGTAATCACAAAGAAAAAAGAAAAATGTATTTCACATGCAACGCCTTCCCCTCATTTTCGACAGTTGTAGGCTCTAAGGTTTGTTCACTTTGTTGCCAAAATTAACCCTTCCAAATTTTGGTAAGATCAAAATTCGGCAAAGTTTGATAATGCTAAAATTTGATAGGGTAGAAGTGTGCGAGTGTTGTTTGGTTTGTTACCATGCCAGCTACTATTGTATAGTGTTGTGTGGAGAAGTTTCTAAAAGATCACCAAAATTTGGTATGGTAAGGTGCGGTAGAGTATTTGGGATGTGTTTAGATTGCTATCTTGCTAAAAATTGGTAATACTAAAGTTTAGTGTGGAAGAAAATAGTAGCAAACTGAACAACCCTTAAATCCCCCCTCCCCTCCTCCTCCTCCTCCTCACATCTCGTTTTGCTCTACCCTATTTCTTATATCACTACTCTCTCTCTCTCTCTCTCTCGATCGACCTAGTGTTGGTAGCCACCATCACCTCACCGACTCCTTAGGGCATTCTCAGTGTATACAACCCAAGTTGCCTATAGGTTCCCATAAGTTGGGGCCATGGAAATTTTCTACGAGAGCTACAATGTTTTGTTGATGAGAGATGTATAAGTATGGACCCCACATGCTAAATAAAATATGCAATTCCTAGCTACCTTTACATCTATACCTCGTCATCGTCCATATATCTCGCCCACAGAGAGATGGCCAGGCGTACTTTCTCGCATCGAGACGAGAGATGATGCAACTTATTTATTCATTAAGGGCATGCTGTAAGCTTATAGCCGATTGATAGCATAGGATCGCCTAAGATTTTTTCCACAATTAATGTATACGTCAGTCATAAGAAGCTTATGACATCTCCTTATTTCCATATTACATATGTCCTTACCTGCTATCTATCACGCTTATCAACCACCATCACCGCCCCCCTCCTTTCTGCTTTCCCACCCTAATCCTGCTCAAAAAATTGTCATTGGGCTAACTGAAAATGGAGCGGGAAGCTAGCTCGTTGGAGCATGAGTGATGCAACAGACGAGAGTCTGGAATTTTCAAGATTTTAATTTGCTCCAACATTTTACTTGAATTTACAAGATTTTAGCCATTAAATCCGATATCGCGGTAACGTAGGAAAAAAAAAATCTTTGGAATCCTTACTTGCGCCTCATCATTACGAGCTTAGCATCATTTTCCTCGGATTAGCTTGCCATTCTGGCTCAAGCTTCTTGTCCGCGTTGGCTTTTTGTGGCAATAGCCGCATCATATCGTCGTCCTGGTGGCCCAAGCTCTCTTGTCCGTACCCCTTATGTATGAGTCTACTTTCTCGATCCTATAAAAATAAATATTGTACGGGATATGATATATTCTAGTACTATAAATTTAAATAAGCTATTCAGATTTATATAGTACTAGTATATATTATATCAAGTACTATATTTTATGTTTGTTTTTATAGGACGGGAAGGTATATAGGTAGTTTAATTACCGAACTTCCCAACCTAGTGGTAGGCATGAGACGTCACTAGTCAGATCATCTAGGCCACAACAGAAGTTTCATGTTTCTTCTTGTCATGTTTTCTGGATATGCTAAATAGTTCCAAGAGAGTAAAAAAGAAAAGAAAGAGTAAAATAATTAAATAGTGTTGTCTGATATCATTGTAGTGGACACAACAGTTATGGCTTTGCTAGTCTCGCCTAATTTCAGTACCCTACGGCCCTACCACAACCCTCCTAAACTAGCACGAACCACTGTCTCCTACTTCAAAACATGCTGAACCAAAGTCCAGCAGCTTCTAGATTTTTCACTTTTGATCTTTTTAAAATTTTATTTTACAAATAGATCCATCATAACTTATTATGAGAATGGATCATTTTTATGGCGTCAACATCATTAGCGTCATGGTCCAATATAACGGCGTAATGACAGTGATGCCATCCCCTAGCTTCATTGCAAAACCTATGGGTATGTTTCCGAAGCTTAAGATTTTGAGAAGCTGTGGTGGTAGCCAGTTTCTAAGAATCTAGAAAAACTAAGTTCCCCTTCCCGTGGGTGGTCGGGGCATGGTGGACCCCACCGAGACCTACAACGTCTGCCTCTTCAAGGTTTCAAAAGGAGTATCGAGATCTACTGAATCTACATCTTCCAGGTGTCAATAAGAGTATCAAGATCAACAAGATCTATATCTTCAAGGTGTTAGGAAGAGTGTCGAGACTTACAAGATCATCTTCAAGGTGCTAAAGCAGACACTGACGGATATCGGTGTCTTGTCTAAAGCTATGCCCACCATGAACTCCTTCATCAACATCTTCGAGAAGCTCATCCAAAACAACAATAAAATCTATCTTTGGCAATATGAGCGCGCCCGAGTGGGCAGGGGTCATAGTTATTGAGACCGGACTAGTAATTGAGCCGATAAGGCTCTTGGTTCGATGGTTCACTGGTTCAACCGATTGAACTATTGGTCCAACCTAGTTCAATAGTTATTAAATATATTACTCATTCCTTGACATCACGAGGTGCATGATAGCCTGGTGGTTGGTGAGCTTCCTCTCTCACATGTGATCTTGTGTTCGAATCCCATCCTAGCCTCGTTTTCCCCTACCTGCTCCCCTGCATGCATGTCTTCTCGCGCATAGCTGCCACAAGGCTGGTTCAACTACAGTTTTCCCTGGTTTTATAGCGGTTTTTCCTCAAAACAGGACGGTCCAACCGGTTCGATTGCATATCCAGTCTTTTAACTAGACCGGACTGGTATAGGCTCTGGTTTTGGTTTTTACAGGTCCAACCGTCAGTATGGTTCGGTCTTAATAACTATGGCGGGGGTGCCCTGAGGATTCGAGGTGACCCAAGCACGGTGGCTAGTCAAACACAAGTTTTCAATCCCTTGGGGACCTGAGCACTGATTAATTAGGGCCCTAAAGGTTTAAGGAGAGCAGATCGGATCCGGTGATTACTTTTAACCACCACTTTACGTTTATTGTAGGGTGGTTCAAACTTAATGTACAACTCATCCACAACTTGTACGTGGCCGCACATACAACCCCTTGCATGCCCACATCACGTTGGAGAACACGAGACGTGCGATGTGGCTCATCCTCAGCAACATTCCCCAGGGGCCACCTCTATTGGCTACAGTGGCTAATAGGTAGGCTCGGGGACAGTTTTAATGAAGACTTTTAACTCCCATCTCTACTTGTCATTCGTATATGTGGCTATCACATCTAGCTGACTAGCTTGGAGGTACAACAACAATACTAAGCATATCAAATTCAGATGAGTAGACCTCACTCCTGCATGCATGCAATAGCATTGTGGACTCCCCTTCACGTATAAGGAGAATTCATGCCACCGAGAAAAGGTTCACACTTTCATCTAAGTTAGGTTAGCCGAATAATTCAGTGAGCAAGCAACCTCTCCTTCTCACTTAGAACTTTCTACATCACTTTGTAGTTCACCTCACCATCCATGCATAGTCCATCACACAGGAATAAAGTGTTACGCATCCGTGTGGGCCGAATTTGTATATCCGATTGTGTTCATTCCATTCGCGTAATTAAAACCCGAACTCAGAACTGGCACCCCGGCTGAACTCTCAAAGAGGGAGTACTTAGCTTTCTCGCTAGAGGAGTTCCGTACTCCGACAAACACCAATATCATTTTTGCCATCATGTTGGACCACAAAATCAATGATGTTGGCCCAAGAAGAGACCATTCCTAGAATAAGTTTTTAGGTGTCTATTTGTAAATTAAGTTTTCAAAAAGATCTAAAATATAAAAAATCCAGAGCCCCGCTTAGCCCTAACCATGCCTGTTTGGCCCAGCCCGGCCCTCCTAGCGCAGCCCAAACCGATCAGCTGACTCACTAATCCAATTCCAAATACCACACGTAATGTTCTCCACTCCATTGATCACTCATCAGTCATCACTCACTGTAATGCACTATCCATCCATTAATTTTCCGCCCTTGATTCACGTCGACTGACCGAGACGGAGTCATGTCACACGGTCCTAATTCTTTCGCCGTGTGGAAGGCATGGATGGATCTCCCCAGCCACGGGGCAAGCGAGGGGAAAAAGGGCTCCGAGCCCACAAAGTGGCTGCATGATCCATTTCCGAGCTGCAAAAAGGACGAGCCGGCTGTGCCATGCCATCATCATGGCAAGATCACAAACTTCACGGGGGATATATGTAATGTAGGACTAGTAATAATATTGCAACAATTGTGTTTCTGCCTTTTCGCTGTGATCTTACATGGGTCCAGCCTTTAGGGATACCAATAGTTACCTATAACACTTGGAGGGTTGAAAATCTAGTGTTGTCCTTATATACTTTATGTGTATACATCTTGTAGGATATTTGGATTTTTTTTTAGCCTTGTTCAGTTAGTCTCCTAGAGAGAGGGAATTGAGGGAATTAATTCTACATCTTAATAAGTACGAAATAAATCACCTTAACCCTCGAAAAAATCACCTTCAGATCCCTCAACCTTAGCGATCAATTATCCCAGCTGAGCACATACAAAGTGGACATTCTTATGGTGCGGGTGTTTGGGTTTTCCACGTAATTAAAAAGAAAGGCCACGTGTCAACTTATATAAAGATCGCACGATGGGTACGTATGGGCTCAATGGTGTGTTCAAGGGTTGATGCCGCCAAACCTACAATATTGTTGAATAATAGAGGATTAGATATTGAACACATTATATTGATCCTTGGGAGCCGGTGCATACAGGAGTACAACACTTAGGCCCTCTTTGTTTAGGCTTATAAGCCAGCTTATAAGCCGAAAAAGTCTAAGCCTAAAACAAACAAACAGCTTTTTTATTTGGCTTTGTTGAAGCCATAAGCTACTCTAACACTATAAGCCAAAAGCTAGGTTGGAGAAGCTTTTTTGCTTATGTGAGGTAGATGTATGACTCCACTACTAAACTTAGGACATTAAATCCACCGGCTTATAAATCATATAGCCAATAAGCTGACTAAAAGTCTAAGCCAATAAGACTAAGCCTAAACAAACAGGGCCTTAGTTCTCAAGTAAGCATAGAGATACAGATAATAGGAGATACACCACGACGTGTGAATCTCATATGTATCCATGTTTTATGCAGTCATACACCACGATGTGTGAATCTCAATGCATCCAACGTTTTATGCATCTATAGTGTATCACGTTGTCCTTTTTTCTGGATAAGGAATGATTTCAAAGTTTATGATATTCGAGGTCACACAGAAATTAATTTAATAACATCAAAAAGTTCAAAAATTGTTTCAAAAATTTTCTAAAATTGCTGATAAAAAATATTATTC
Organism: Oryza longistaminata; assembly: GCA_009805545.1. Taxonomy (NCBI): domain Eukaryota; kingdom Viridiplantae; phylum Streptophyta; class Magnoliopsida; order Poales; family Poaceae; genus Oryza; species Oryza longistaminata. The sequence goes on along the minus strand of CM020184.1, from coordinate 23,919,712 downwards.
TGG
>CM020184.1:23904378-23919684 GCA_009805545.1 Oryza longistaminata | reverse complement strand
GCTCGGCCATAGGCTTAAAAAGCCATCGATCGAGTCATAGGAAAGAAGACAAGTTATATTGGTTCCCCGGAACGGGGATACCAAGCTAGCCAGGAATGAAAAACGCCAACCCAACCGTGCCTATGATACTAAGCCAGAAGTGCAACCTATTAATTAAAACAAGAGGATCCACACAGTAGTACACTAAATACTCCCATAATTCCTTCTCCGATAGGTAAATCGTACTCCTTTACCATTGCAACAGGACCGTACTAATTAACAATTCAGCACTAGCTGTCTAAGCTGCAGCTAGGTCCCGGGCGCGCATGGGGATGGCAGTAGGCCAGTGGGGAAACTGGTGCATGTAGTGCCAATAGAAGTAGCCAAAGCTGGTGCGGACCCATGGATTCCCTGGGAAGCTGGCTCGCCCGAACAGACACTTGAAACAGGGATGGGGTGGGCCCCGGATTTGTCAGCGGAAAACCCCTTGCCGGGCTCCGGCCGCAACGCCCCCAGGGCTTGCAGTTGCAGGCCAGCCTTGCAGGGCGCTCCTGGTTGCGATCAGTGACCGGTATGGCCACGCTTTGCACACCGGCGCTGGCCGCAACGCAGCGCCACAGCGCGTAGGCGAAGACGTCGTCCCTGGGGTCGTCTACCCACCAGGGGCGAGAAAAGCTCTAAGCCTCTCACAGTGGTGCAAGCACCGGAAGCCCCGTGTTCTTAAATTGAAAAAGAAAAGATACTAAAAAGACCACTCTTTCCCACACAAGGCCAGGATTCTATTTGCCGTGAACCCTTAACTGGGATAGGAAGAATACTTGTGGAAGGGAAAACGAAAATCCCCAACCGGGCCGTTACCCCCTAAGCCGCCGTGGGACACGGGAGCCGAAGGCAAAATTATTCCTCACCTTTACCCCTTCTCTCACCGCTCTCCTCCTTCTCTCTTCCTTCTCGCGCCGCGACCGTCCTCTCCCGCCTTCTCTACGGCTCCTCGGCCTCCTACCTGCCGGGCTCCTTCGGCCCCCTCGCCCGGTCCCCGCCCGTGGCCCTTTTCCTCGCCTCCCATGCGCGCTTCCGCGCCCCTTTCTCCGGCCTACCTCCCACGCCGCTTCTTTCTTTCACCCGGTCCCCGTCCGGGCGGGGCCTCCTCGCCTCCCACGCCCGGCTTCTTTCCGTCTGCTCCTCGTTTCCCCCACGCCCGCGGGGCCCGCCGGGGAGCACGCCTCGTGCTCTCCCCCACCTCCCCTCGGCCCGCCTCCGCTTCCCAGGGCTCTCCCTTCTTCTCCCGAGCTTGCCCCCTGGCGCGATTTGGATGGTGTGTCGGAGCAACCGGGACGGGGCGGGGCGGCACGGAACGGATACCGCCCTGTTGGCGGGGACGGTGGGATCGGGACGGGGCGCGATGAGGCTTGGGCCAATTCCGCGGGCCGGTGGCGTTCGGCGGGGGGCCTGTGCAGCCCCGCGCAAGCTTCCAGAGCTGGCGCCGTCCACCGTCTGGACGGTTTTTTTGGATTTTTTTTCTGTTCTGTTTGATATTTTTTATTCTATACTAGTGGCTGTTGGAGGCCTTGGGAGATTTTTTTCCCCCTATTTTTTTCCTTTAGATGCCTTAAAATGTTAGATGTATTCCATTAAATCTGCTGAAAACTTGTTGTATTCCGCGGAGGCCCGAATGGAACTCGAAGCAGGTTGATGAGCCGCGGAGGGGAAGGATGAGTTTGCTGCGGCGGAGGAGTGGAAGCTGGGAGTGAGGAATTTTGGAGGGCGAGACGGGAATTTCACGATATGATTTTTAGGCGAGGACACGCGAGGGCGAGCAACGCCGCCCACAGCGCACGCGACCTCGCGTCGTGGATTCGGCGCGCGCCCTCAAACTGACGAGGTTCTGCGCGGCTTTGTTTGGTAACGAGCTTCCTAGGTGAGGCATGGTTTCACGCGACACGGCAGCAAAATTCGGACGCGGCACACGAGGCTCCCCCTCCAGCTAGGAGCACTGTGAGAGGCCTAAGCTCGTACCCCCTTCGTCCCAAAATCCAAAAAATATAAGGAGTTTTAATTAAAGAACATATAGTCTATCTAAATTTATAGTATTAAGATATGTCTCATCCAACCAAAATTCTTTATATTTTGGGACGGAGGGAGTAGTAGTTTAAATTGGCTTGTGTAGCGAGCTCGGCTTGAATAGACTCTAGTTTTAATAAGCCAAGTCAAATTAGTCTTATACGGAGTAGTTTGTAAGCTTAACGAGCTAGCTTGTGAGTTGCTTATTTAGCACGTTAGAGCATCACTAGTGTGCAGATCATATACACACGTATTAAATATGGATCTATGTCATTACCAGATGAAAGGAGTTATAATGTATCCCATCATAAAAAAGTAATCAAATCACGTGTTCATGTTCATAGCCAAGATTTAAGTTTTTTTGACGAAGGGTGTATAGATTAGCATTGGTACCATCTTCGGTTACATGTATATATTAAAATAAAATAAAAAAATATCTCTTTGCTTTGCCACAATAGGAGCTAACATATGGGCCCAAACATCTTCTCCCTTCACAAGAGTCAGGCCTCAACCTGGTCTTTGGCTAAAACCATCCGGAAAAGAACACCACAATGTATGGGAGCTATTTTATCCCATCTCTCTTATCTAGTACCCCTTTAATCTCTGAGTACTAGACATCACAGTATCTTCATATACCCAGCGCTTCACAACTGGTGTTTAATTAATCATTTAATTATATCCAACTATATATATGTATTTACTATCTAGTGGATTCTTCGTTTCCACACATATATGATAAAATGTGATAAACTTAAAATTACACTGGTGGAATAAATGTTAATGAGCTTAACGAGCCAGCTCGCGAGTCAAGCCTAGCTAGACTTCTCGTTAATAAGCTTAACAAGCTAAGCCAAACTAGCTCAATAAAACAACGAGGCGAACCTTAATTTGGATATGTTACTTTCTAGTTTCTAATACGTGTCTTTATATGTTCTCTAATCTCATCAACACAACTTCTCATATTAGGCTAACCTATCAATACTACGTACGCTTAGGGGTGTAAGTGGCTAACCCGGCCTGCGAAACCCACTTATAGGCTAAAATAAGCCGCAAACCCGCTTATTTTGACCTATAAGTGGGTTCGCGGCTGACCCACTTACAGCCTTACGTACACTATACAAGCGTCTACTAGTGTGTCAAAGTATTCACACATACAAGAGCATCAGTGGTGTGGTGGGACAACCACTAGAGTTCGAATCATAGCGCCCATAAATATTATGCATACGCAAGTGGGTTTTTAACAAGAATTTAGTGAGATCAAAGATATATCGTTAGTTTTCGTCTCTTCAAGCATGTGTTAGGGGATGTATTCGTGAGTGTGAGAGTGTGGTGTAATGTGTATAGTGGTGTGCATGCGTATCCGCCGTGTAATCACAAAGAAAAAAGAAAAATGTATTTCACATGCAACGCCTTCCCCTCATTTTCGACAGTTGTAGGCTCTAAGGTTTGTTCACTTTGTTGCCAAAATTAACCCTTCCAAATTTTGGTAAGATCATAATTCGGCAAAGTTTGATAATGCTAAAATTTGATAGGGTAGAAGTGTGCGAGTGTTGTTTGGTTTGTTACCATGCCAGTATCACGTTGTCCCTTTTTCTGGATAAGGAATGATTCAAACTTTATGATATTCGAGGTCACACACAAATTAATTTAATAACATCAAAAAGTTCAAAAATTGTTTCAAAAACTTTTCTAAAATTGCTGATAAAAAATATTATGAGACATTGTCCCGTTAAAAAGCTTGGAAAGCGTGATCCGAATAGTCCATCTTTGCCAAACGGGTAGACGGTATCATCGCTTTGAAAACGTGGTGAGGGAGGCCCTACAGAGTCTCGAGTCTTCTAAACTCTAACACGAGATGTTTACAGTCAATTGCATTTCAGTTTGACTTTTGAACCTCTTGTGTCTGCACAGAAATTGAACCCGACAAGTGTCCTGCTAGATAGTTTCAGCCTTGATGGAAGCCACATGCTATATATAAACCAAACAAGCTAGGTTAGCGATCAAATAACCATGTCCAAGCTGGGCCAAATAGTTGCTAATCCTCTGTACCGACAGAACATGCCCCCGACACAACAACAGTTCTTGGATAGAGAAAAGAAGTTTCTCGTCCATCAATGCTAAAACAGTGAACAGTCTGACATGAAAAAATATCAAAAGATGTTGCCCAGGTAGGTCAATTCTGTGAGAAGCTACTTAATCATTAGCATCATAGTCTCAACGGTTATCCAAGATGAAAGCTGACAGGTCAAGAATTTTGCACAGCACTGTAATATATTTACTTCGATGAATCAGAGACCCGTCGTACACATTTTGGGCCAGAAACACAGCAGATGTCAGTTAATACTAGATGGCATATATACAGTTGACATTGGAGGGAGAAGAATAAGTGTAGGTACACAAAATTGCCTCTGTGGTTTTTTATGGCAGACTTGGAGGGGAAAGTGATGGTTTGGTCACTTTTAGCTCTCCGCAATCACTGATATAAACAGTTTTTAGCGGGCGATCCCACAAAGCTCGAGCAGTTTGAGCTCTTTCATCACCAATCAACTGGGCAAAATCATTGAAGAAGCGGATCCTTTCAGCTGGTTTATAGGTAGGAATAGTTGCAATGCTGGTTATAACATCCATTCCTGCACAATAAATTAAATAAACATTAAGAAGAGATTATACTAATTTAGTCGGGGGACTGTTAATGCATAACAACTATTATCCTAAAATTAGCATATATTTACTGGGCAATCTAGTAAGTATCGTAGCCAAATTGCTTCAATTGCATGCATGTTAAGAATGGCAGGATCATATGGTCTACAGTAGTCTACAATGTAGTAAAAGGAGAAAAGATATAGACTGCCTCAGGCAGAGTTTCTGCAGCACTACTACAGTTAACGGATACAATTTACGGAATAAATTTCAATACAGATAAACTCCAGAAGTAAATTAATTTATACTGGACTGATAATCTGATATTCACAAGTTTTAACCATATTCAATATGTTCATAAGACAATGTGATCTCTATATTATTTCATAAGATGTCGGTGCCATAGTACATCTTTCACTGTACATATGCATTCCAAACAGATGAACCTAATATCTATTATCCACATGTGATAAATCTGCCACTTGGAGAAAAAAAAGAAGCAGCATCAAACTATCGGCCTTAAATGTGCATCCACATCACCATTCTCAACCACATATCAGTGGAGTATGGCAATGCTACCCAACAATACATGGTCCCAAACACTTTAATGAAAGCACTATTGAGAACATAATCGTTCACCACATGATTTGACTTTTTGTATTTTATACTTTTTCTCATTTGCTCAAGAAAAATGAGGCTAATAAAAAGATAGTAATGGCTACCTATACATATTCACAAAAAAAATTGTCATACAGTCTTTCTGTTTTATGTAATTAATATATACTTCCATGGCTATACGGAGAGTATGCTTTGTTAAGAAAAAGGGGGTTCTTCATGCAAAGAAAGATAAGTGGTAGCTGAATTTTTCTTACACTGACTTAATCAGAAATAGATTAAAAACCACTCGGTACTCTTTGTTTTGGGCATGGAAATCAAGACAGTTGTCTATTATACTAGAAGCATCCACTTGATTTATACTATTAACACATTAGCTCTTCTGTAAAAACTTTCAACCTTGAATTGAATGGACTGCCAATCAAGCAGAAATAATCTGATAAAAACACAAGTTGCAAGACCAAATAGTTAAAAAAAAAAATGAATTGCGGAGAAAACATATTTTTTTTTACGATTAAAACAGCAGGAGAGACTCCTACTTCGATATATTAAAACTATATAATAGTTACAAATTACATATGTACAAATTATCAGGTAAAATCTTTCGAATTAGCCGCTTTCTGTTAATCTGAAAATTTCAACAATATCATCATTAAATCATACAGAGGCAATACTAGTTTCCATTAAGATAACAGAAAGCAACTCGTACAAAATTGAAGCTTCATGTCAATTCCACTGGAATATATCCAATTAATACACTTGTTTAACTCAGTGCTTGAAAGTCTGTTTTAGTCGCCTATGTGTGCATGTGGATGCAGAACTTGACAATCAAAGTTGCTAATAGAAGAAGAAAAATGGATGCTTAAGAAAAAACTGTTGGTATTAATCAAATACTGAAACTGAGACTTAAGTAGCTAGTTTAGTTCAAATGAGTAACATTGTTCAGTAGCGGAGCGCTCGGTATGGCGAGGTCTGGCGCTCGCCATACCTCGCTCCGGCCGCCGGTACAACCATGCCCCGCGCGCGTCTTTGACTGCGACTCCACGAGCACAAGGGCGCAGGCGCAGTGCGGCGTTGTCGTTGCTGTTGGACGATCGGCAGCAACAGGAGGCGCGCGGCGCGGCGCTGGTGCGGGCTGCAGCTGGGGACGGCACCAGCACCGCGTGGCATGCAGCCAAGCAGGGAGAGAGCAGCGTTCAGCACTTCAGCGTTTACTTGTATTCCCAAAAAAATTCTTCAATGCATACTCTTTTATTTATGCTTGTTTACAAATGGACAATGGATTGCGATCAATGGTTGCTGCCATGCTTAACATAGGCTTATTGACGTAATATTTTGTCGAACAATATCGTGCAATTGAGATTGTTTATTTCCTTATTCTTGCTGGGTTTCCACTCTCGCGCTAGTCCATATGAGCCACACCTTGTTTTTTTTCCGTCCTCCGCCACTGACATTGTTACACTTCAAGTGGCAATGGGTCCTAATGACAAGCATTAGTGTGCCTCAAGTGTCATGTGAATATAAGTTATATAGTTGTATGTGCGCATGCATTTGTTGCGTCTGCACATGCATGTGCATAAGAGCATGCTGCATGGGCATGCAGATGCAGGACGTGGGCATGTGCTTTTTGGGGATAGAAGGGCCGTGCTTTTTAAGTTCTTGATGCATAAAACTTAAATATGAACTGCTTTGTAGTTAACTACTGCCCTGGTTGTTGTTGTAAAGTTTATTAAATTATGAATCAAATTGTCAAAGCAGACGTGTCAGTCTTAAATTAGCTAGAAGTAGATTCTCTTTTGGGGTGACATTCTCAATGGCAGTATAAATCTCATTGATGAGTTGCTTGGTTTAGTTCAATCTACTTCTGATGACCACCAGAGATCTAATAAATCAGAACAGGGAAAAACAATGAAGTATGCACCAAATTTGACTATATGAGGATGATACACTCTCTGGTGTTGTTTATTGACAATGTGGCACATTGTTAGAACAAACCATGGCAGGAATTGATGATGAGTTATACTATGGTGAAGTGCAGAGAAGAAAAAAAAAAAGAATTAATCTTAGTGTGATAACGATCCTTGGTGTTGAGACAACAAAAAGGAAGAAATAAAATGACAATTTCTTTACAAGCTGATATTACTTGCAGAAATTGGTAATAATAAAACATCTAACTTTATGTTCTGCATGGATGAAGTCCTAGCCAGAATACGGACACAACTGTTTGTTATTTTGTTAATACTCATGCAAAGCTGCAAAATTTGCATTTTTTTCTTCTCTGTTATGTACTAATGTTGACTACTTCAATGAAAACATGTTTACCTTAGAAAGTGTATATAACTATACCAAAGGGAGAATGGAAGATGTCATATAATTATACTTGACAAAAAATGAAACGGTTTGAAATACATTTTATTTTTCTCTGTTTGAACCAAAGAAAATAGATTTATGCATGAATTTAATCATGCCAACCTTGCATTAGTAGATTAGGCACAGGTCAAATCCCAACTTGTTCGAGAGAAAGGCATTGAAATTCTTGCAAGACAGAATTTAACACAAAGTGTGCAAGAACCATTTAGTAAAGTTCAGAAAATGAAAGCAACTAACCTTCCAATACAGTTCCAAAGACAATGTTCTGTCCATCAAGCTCTGGGCAGGGCCCTGGTCCAGTGGTAACCAAGAATTCAACATTGTGATAATTAGGATTGAGCTTGATGTCATCATCGTCATCGTTCTGTCCAAGGCACAATGAGAGGGTGCCAGGCCTTGCATGCTTTAGTTCAAATGCTTTAGGGTCAATAGTCTCAGCATTCCTCACAAGTCCGGTGGGAGGTTGGACCTCACCCCTGTCACGCCGAGGACCTTGGCGGCCAGCAACGAAGAACTGGCCCTGAAGGAGCTTGTGGACAAGTGTTCCCCGGTATGCAGCAGAAGTGCAAGCAGCTTTGAAGTTGGCAGTAGTGAGGGGGAGGAGCCGACCATACAAACCAAAAATTACACGACCAAGAGGTTCAGAATCAGGACATGTAGCAAGCTCAGCTCCTAAAGTGCGGTCAGAGCGAAAGTAGCTAGGGCAGACACTGAAGTCCATGAAGATCCGATCTGTGATGGTGGTAGCAATGGCAGAGGTGGATGGAATGTTTGCGTCATCTAAGGCAGGGGATGATGAAGCGTAGAGAAGAGAAGGGAGAACAGGGAGGAAGATGAGAGACCGTCTAGAAATTCTAGAGGATTCAATAGGTTTATGAGTATTGTCATGGTTTGTTTTCGAGGGAAGAAAAAAAGCATGGTGGTTGTTGGGGTGGTGGTGGAGGCTGCTCAGGGAAACAGGGTAAGCCATGGAAGAAGTGGCCCTGGTATTTGATGAAGGCAACACCATACTGTTGCTAACTGAATTCTTCAGTTCTTGTCCTTCTGACGAAACAGCAGTAGAAAGTCTCGCACTAATATCCTTCCCTGCAAATGTAATAGTTGGCTTTTGAGATATAACATTACTGAAATTCTAAAACCTACTGTTAGCCTCTTCGCTGTAGGGTCACAATTATCACTTGTGAATAATGGCAAATAGCTGACAGCCCAAACAATTATAATTTTAAAATGGAAGCTTTAATCTAATTCTCAGCATACCGTTCTCCGATTACTTCAAATGGAACCTGCATTGCGGTGAGGGGGTGTATGATATTCACAGCAGGTCAGCAGCTATTCCAGAGTGAGCAAGTATGGTCCTCTTAAGTAGTTTGTAGTATGAGCGAGTGAATATTTCTCACCATGTCTTTGCATATCATCCATTCAATTTACTATAAGCAAGGTTTTTTGTTGTAAAATTTACCAGTTTCCTATAGGGCAGTTCCAACAATCAAATTTAAATCAGCATACTTTTTTTTTTACATTTCCAGGCATGTTTTGTCTCTTCGTTTAACTAGCTCGAAATTATGTTTCAGCAATTCAAACCAGGGGCGGATCCAACTTGGGGCATGGGGGTTCAGTTGAAGCCCCCAAACTTTTGGGTGAACAAACAAACTGTCATTACTTGAATTAAGAGAGGTTTAAGGCTATCAAATTCACGAACGCAAGCAAATTCCAGGTCCCGGTGGGGTGGGAGAGAGAGAGAGATGAATCAGAGAGAGGACGCGGATGCTCACCAGGATCCCCTCCCCTCCGCTGCTCTGCTTGCCAGATGGAGATCGCCGCCCGAACCTCCCCTGTTCGTCTTGGCGGCGGCGCAAGGAGAGGAGCGGAGGAGACAACGAGAACGAGACGGGAGATTTCTTTTTTCTTTTACGCGATACTCGACTACTCCGCCCTTATCTCAATATCCCTTTTATATGGGAATTGTGCCGGCTGTTTTTTTCGTTTTCATCAGCCGAATTTATATGGCCATCAGATCCTTCAAGATTCGTGCTGGTTATGGACCGGTCCAGGGAATCCGGTGGTGTGAACCCATTTTTGTTCCTTCAGGCCGAGTTTAGTTCTAAAGTTTGAACCTCAAAAACGTCATATCAAACTTTTCTACACATATAAACTTTCATCTTTTATGTCACATCATTTCAATTTCAATCAAACTTTCAATTTTAGTGTGAAACTAAACACGAAAAATTCACCATTCACGCGGAGAGAGAAGAAGCAGCAGCTGCGCTCATTGGCTGTGTCGCTGCAGCGTGGTCGCGACGCCCTCGGCGTCTCCTCCGACCGACGGAGCCCATGGTCTCGGTGTCTCCTCCAGCAGAAGCGGAGTCCGCTGCAATGGATGCGAGCTTTCTGTTGGCAAGGAGGGAGACTGGGAGAGCGGTTGTTGAAAGGGCGGTCGCGGAGGTTGTGGTCGCCGACGAGGTTTCAACGGAGACCTTAGCGGGGGATGTCGATGCAGCGCGAGGCCGTTCTCGCGGCGGGGTGGCGAGGTGGCTAATCCTTGCCTGTCGGTTCCAGGAATGAAGCTAGTGGCATCTGAACCACCAAGCAAAGGGAGGCACACCGATCCACACAGTCAGTCAGTATAATGCCATATCTCATAACTGATTATTGTTTCACATATGTTTTAGAAACTATTTTTAGGGGGGAATGAAATGCTTGATATGTGTAAAACATTTTACTGTTTTGTTTGTCCAGATCTATAAGTGCGTCAACATACCCAAATCCCATTCTGAAATATTTGCATGGCATGTACATCAACAGCTCAATGTCTCTTTGCTGGCTTTTTCGTGGCCAGGATCAATCAGATTTGTGGTAAAAAATCGTGAAGGCGGCGGCTCGGTTTATATAGAGATAGATCGCCTGATCAGGGCGCCCGCGTAAACCGAACCGGATAAGTCGCGCGTAACCTATCCGGACTCCACGCCGTTTTTCACGCACCAGATTTTTCGGAATGTTTCCAAAACAAAACAAATCCGAATTTCCCGCAGCAAAATAAAACTGCAAAAGGAGGCTGCATCTGCGCAAGGGTGAGGAGCCAATTTTGCGGACCATTCGACGCGTACATCGTGCACGCGCGCCGCCTGCCCTGCCAGGCGAGCGTGCGCGCGCGTGTGTTTCCCCTCTTCTCTCCACCACACATGCTTCAAGTGGCTAGGAGGGCATCCTCCCTTTTAAAGAGGTCCCCCTCTCCTAGAATAAGCAAGGTGGTACTAAACTCCATGCATGCCATCCCATGAGGTGGGCTTTTGTGATTTTCCAAAGAATTAATCTTCGAATGGGCCTTAGCCCATCTATTAATTCCAACAAGCAATACACAGAAAATTGCAACTTGGTACTCCATATCAAAGAATATAGGCATGTGTTTGATTCAATGGTTGGAATGGGTTGGATTGGATTGAATTGAACACCTTTCATAGGTGAGATGAGATGGTCCTTAATAGAAAATACTACATCCGTCCTAAAATAAGTGCAGCAGTGGATATCTGTGCCCTACATTTGACTGTCCGTCTTATTTGAAAAATTTGTGAAAAATTTGAAAATATTTAGTCACACATAAAGTACTATTCATGGTTTATCATCTAATAGCAATAGAAATACTAATCAAATAAGATGAACAGTCAAACGTTGAACGTGAATAGTGCAAAAATGCACTTATTTTGGGACGGAGGGAGTATTTCCCTTAGATTTGAGTTACCTTATCCCTTAAAAACTGGCAAACCAGTCCAACCTATTTTTTTCTCTCACTGATACGTGGGTCATCATTTTTTCTTAAAAAAACAAAGAATTGAAGGATTGGTTTCAGGATAGAAACAAAGAACCAACTCCAAGTTGAAATTGTAGATAAAGAGCAAAGCAAAGAGGCTGGCAGAGAGCCATATCTCATGCTCCTCCAAGAGCCTGGTGATAGAAGCTAGCTGGTCCAGGGAGCATGGCCTTGGTTATTGTGCCCCTGCCTCCTCCATTAGCAGCGCTTCGCGAAGGCGCGCACATGGCTACGAGAAGGTGAGCCTGGGGTCCTTGATGTCCAGCTCCAATGGGGCGGTGCCCGCCTCATTGTCATTGAGGGGTAGGAGACGAAGGTAGCAACTCGTGTAGAGGTTGATGGCGGTAGCAACGGTGGCTAAGCTGTGGAAGGTGGCATGCTCGCCGACGAGGTTGATCTTACCTAGGCCGTGGCACAAACCATCATTGGTGATATGACAAATCCTTTCTGCTAGTGTCGAATCAAATTGATCGATGTTGATGTAGGCGATAAGCTTATTAAATTGGGACTCTATATTACCGAAGTTTGGTACTCCAAGCAACAACAACCCAAAGGCAACCGCTTTTAATCCCTTTGGATACACTCCTTCTGACTCACTTTGAACTCTCGGGTTTTAGGGCCTACACTATGCAAACTACACGGATGTGTATCCCTATATATGCTATTCGGCACGTATAGGCCGCGCTTCAGCTTTTGATTATTTGTGTATCAGTACATAAAAATGGTTTTTTGTTTTGAGACATGGGAGCAACAAATAAAACATTAACATAGGTTAAAAGGGGCCACATACTTGTTTTGTTGCCATGCAAAACGAATGCAATGTGCAACAATTATGCTTAACACTCACGTACTCATAAAGTATGACATATACTTCTTGCTGGCTTGGTGGCCTACAGTATATGAAGAAAGGCATGCTAAATAAAAGAAAACAAGTTAATACAACATAGGCTTACGACACAATTAATTTGGTCGATTCATAAATAAGGAAGATTTTATTATTGATTGCACCTGAGGTAGTTGCTAGATTTGTTTATTCATCACCAGCAAGAATCATGTTGCCATATCAATATTTTACTTATTGATTCTTCTTTCCCCTGCATATTCAAGTAAACGGAACACACTAGATAATACTCGTATTAGATAAACAATTCTATCCATGATCTGAAAAAAAAAAATCAAAATATGCCATAGTCTACATTTCATTGTAGAAAAAAGACGATACAAAGGATTTTTTTTATTTTTTGAACCTTTTTAATATTTAATTTTAGAAATAAACCTATCCAAATTTTATTTTCAAGATCTTTTGGCCACGCCAACCAAACTGGCGTGGCAAAATAATACTGTCACGCCTGCCATGATAGCGTTATTTGGTCATAGGGCAAAACTGTCACGTCCGCTATAGGTGGCATGCCAGTGTTGTTTTGTCACACCAGACAGGTTGTCGTGACCAAAAGGTTCAGATTTTGGAAATAAGTTTTGAAAAGGCTTAGTTTTAAAACTAAAAATTAAAAAGGTTCAAAAAAATACACCAATTCCCAAAGAAGAACCGGGTCTGTAATATGATGTTCTTAACTTGATTTTGGTCTTGAAGACACTGGAAGAACAAACAGAAGAGTATAAATTAGATAGTACGTGTTGGAATTAATGGATGGGCCTTAGCCCACTCAAAGATTAATTCTTTGGAACATCACAAAAGCCCACCTCATGGGATGATATGCATGGGGAGTTTAGTACCACCTTGCTTATTCTAGGAGAAGGGGACCTCCTTAAAAGGGAGGATGCCCTCCTAGCCACTTGAAGCATATGAGCCACACGCGCGCGCTCGCCTCGCCTGGCCAGGGCAGGCGGCGTGCGCGTCGAATGGTCAGTCAAAATTAGTTCCTCACCCTTGCACAGATGCAACCTCCTATCCGGTTCGGTTACACAGAGTGGAGATCGTGAGAGATTTAGGAGTGTGTAGATTTGTGTCACTAATTTTGATCCCTGTGATTAACCTCGCGAGAGAGAAAAAAGACCTAAGCTGATGGAGTGCTGATCTAGTAGTGTCTTGTAATCTGTTGCCTCTGATTTGTAATGTGATTGTTACAACCCTGCATTGCAAACTTGCAATCGCATCCCTCCTCTCTTTCCCTCTGAAATTTTGTTCAGAGTTTCAGAGTAGCAATTGCCTCTCTTTCTCTCTGAAATTTGTTCAGAGTTTCAGACTGAATTCCGTAGGTAGCGAATTGCGTGGCTGCACGGCGTTGTCAGCCGGTCGGCTTCCCGGCAAAATGTGGTGCCCTCTTCATCTTCATCTCAGCGACCAGACCATGCATGGGATGCGAGCTCATTGCTGATGCTTCCATGGCTGGCAAGATGGACCACGGGAAGGAAAGGAAGAGACTGAATTTTTTGGGGTTGGAGAGCCGTGGAAGATGATGCAGGATTTTGGCGTTTCGAGCACATAAACAGGCAGCCGTGTCTGCCGGGCTGCAAGGGTATATGTTGTTGCTGGCCTCCTATTTGCATGTGAGTATTTGGTGTCTGTGTGCCAAGAACAAGTTGGGTTTCTTTTCCTTGTCCCAAACGGACCAGCCGTATACGGAACGTAGTAAACAGTTTTCAGAAATTTCTCGGAAATGGATCGGTTTTGGGAGGTTATTACCCGTTCGAGCATTTCGAATGGCTGCATGATATAACTAGTGAAGGTGGTTAATAACCAGTGGATCCGTCTAGAAGGCAGGGTTTAGCGGTCACCACGAGGTATACCGTGGTTCTAAAAGGAAAAGTCTATGCGTACTAAATTTTGTCTTACTAAACTCTTACTAACACTACGTGTCACGCTGTGAGTACATCTAGATTTTCTATAACTTCCATCTACTTAAATTGAGATCATTGTTTGTAAGAGTTTTGTAAAAGAAATTTAGTATGTGTAGCAGTGCTCGTTTTAAAAACTGAGAAAGTTACTGCACGTGATAACCGTGAATACATGATGAAAAACATGGAAACCACGCAAAAGTTGAAAAAAAAATGATTCCAGTATAGCTAAGATAATATCAGGCAATCTTTCAAAGTTCCAAGAATAAACTCAACTTTATTTCTCATGCTCCCTCCGTTTCACAATGTAAGTCATTCGAATATATATCATCTAGATTCATTAATATCAATATGAATGTGGGAAATGCTAGAATGACTTACATTCTAAAACGGAGGAAGTATGAAAATTGAGAAGCAACAGGGAAAAGACAAGCTAACAATAACAATAACCTTTTTTCTTTATGATTTGTTAATTTTATATCTCACAAACAAAGCTAGGTTCGTTTCTTACAACTTTGCATGGTTGTCTATTTAAACCTTTGCTATGTGTGGTTTTTCTAAAATAGAACTTCTATACAAAAGTTTCCAAGTTTCCTTAAAAAAAAGATGTGGTTTTCACTGTATTATGTATACTTCCCCCTGAAACCTTTGGAAAGTCATTTCAAGCCTGCAGAAATCAAACCTACTCCTATGAAAATCACGCGATGTTCACAAACAATTTCACTGTTCCAATGAAGACCTAGAATATAATGATGCTAGGAAAGGATGGAAAATCAGCATACCGTACCTTAACAGCTTGTTCTTAAATTAAGGCTCTGTACGGCATTTCAATAAGATATAAACCAAGTTTTGAACATATCCAGTAGTATGTTAGTTGGCAGCTGCACAAGTAGCTAATATCAAACGGAGACTGATTAGACGTAAGTGAAGGCTTGATCACGGCGCTTCCCTCTAAACCGCATTCAGATCTGAAACGAAGGATATGGTAATATGCAATCAAAGTTGAGAACGAAAGCTGCTAAGCAAAGTCAGCATAGAGA
>CM020184.1:23889296-23904353 GCA_009805545.1 Oryza longistaminata | reverse complement strand
CGGGCACCCTCTGTTCTGCACGGCGATCGGTCGCTCGTAGATATTACTCCATCCCGCGAAATCAATCTTGGGTTTGCCTCCAACTCTGTGCTACGCGTCGCTCGTAGATTACTCCATCCCGCTCGCCGGCGTGCCACGGCGATAGGAGAGCAAGTCTTGAACCTCTGCCTTCGATGTCCGGTTCGTACACAGAGTGGAGATCGTGCGGGCACCCTCTGTTCTGCACCGGCGATGGGTCGCTGTAGATATTACTCCATCCCGCGAAATCAATCTGGGTTTGCCTCCTACTCTGTGCTGCGCCGTCGCTCGTAGATTACTCCATCCCGCTCACCGGCGTGCACCGGTGATAGGGAGAGCAAGTCTCCGGAACCTCTGCCTTCGACGTCCTGCGCCGGAAGAAGGCGGCAATAAGGTTTTTTGGAAGGATCTGCCTTCGACGTCCTGCGCCGGGGAGAAGGCGGGCAATAAGGTTTTTAGGAAGGAATCTGACTTCGACGTCCTGCGCCGGGGAGAAGGCGGCAATAAGGTTTTTGGGAAGCGCTTCCGCGACTGCTACGGCTTCGTCTTCCTGTTCACTCGCGTGCTGCGTGCCTTCGTCGTCGCCGCAACGCGAGTAATTCCTGCTAATAACTAATCTTTCAGCAACCTCGGTACATGTTCAACATGTTGCGCATATTTGATATGTTCATTGTTTTACTGCCTAGTTTACATGTGTTAGATCCATGATGCATTCATGCTAGTTTACATCTGCAATGTCATGATTTATTTATGGAATAAATTAAATCATTATGTGCTTATAATTTTCAAACAATCCAAAAACTTTATTATAGGCATTGTGATTTTACTATGGCTTGTTTTGCAAATGCACTGAGGCCGGATAAATTCATCGGTGTGCATTTTTAAGAGATGCAGATCAGGGTACTCTGTGGCTGACAGCTATGAAATGCTTTTAGGTGAGTACTGCAAACCTATGGGAGTTCTTACTGCTGACCAGCCGAAAGAATTCGATGAGGCCACTACTATCTTTGTGGGATGCATTCTTAGCGTTCTTGGCGATCGTTGGTCGAGGTGTATATGCATATGACCAGGGGCGGATCCAGAAACAAAATGTTGGGGGACTTAACATACCGAGTACACCGATATAACACATAATCTCAGTATTAAACTATGCTAAAATACTATTATAAGACCTTTAGCACCTCATATCTTATCAACTATGATGGAAAATTTGAAGAGGGGCTTAGGGGGGTATCCATGGGTTTTGTGGGTGTAGGGTGGACTTGAGTCCCCCCTACACCCACGTTGGATCCGCCCCTGCTATGACCGACGCTGAGGAGTGTGGGATGCACTGAATACTAAATTCGTGCTACTGATGCTAGCAATGATCTGTACGTCATGGAGCAGTTTCATGACTATAGGATGGCTGACAACCGTTCTGTAGTTGAGCAGGCTCATGAGATATAAACCATGGCTAAAGAACTCGAACTCCTGAAGTGTGTCTTACCCGACAAATTTTGTGGCTAGGTGCATTATTGCGAAAACTACCTCCAAATTAGAGAAGTTCGGGTACTAGCACTCAAACACAAAGAACAGGAATACACCGTTGAGGGTTTGATAGTGTCTCTTGATGTTGAGGAAAAGCTCGGGAAGAAGACTCCGCGTCTAAGGGCGATGGGTGGGCAGTCCAGTGCCAATGTTGTGCACAAGGCCCACAACAAGAGCAAAGGGAAATACAAAGCTCAGCAGACCACCAACTTCAAGAAGAACAACAACAAAATCTAATCAGGACGGAAATGGACTTTGCTTTGTGTGTGCCTACTCTGGTCAATGTTGGGCAAGAAGTGTCCAACAACGCAAGGGATGAAGGCCCTGCAGGGCAGACTTCTAAGTCTGTCAAATGTGGACCATTGGCACACTGGGGATGGAAGTTGGGATGGTAATTTTACGCTACTGTTTTTTCAGTTAATCAGTCTACTTATAATGGGTGGTTGATACAGGGGCAATGTACATGTTTGTGCTGACATCTTCATTTGTTCTCTTATCAGGTTTCGCCGGGATTCCACTCCTAATGGGGAATGGGTCACCATGCTTCTGTTCATGGTGTTGGCACGGTGACTATGAATTTTACTTCGGAAAGATGCGTGCAGCTGAAGAACGTGCAGCATTGTCCTACTATTGAGGAATCTTGTAGGTGGCTCCCGTTGACTTAGAGACGGATTTTAAGTTGGTTTTGAGTCTAATAAAGTAGTCGTGTCTAAAACTGGATATTTATTGGTAAAAGGTTATGAGTGCGTGAGGCCTGTTCCCGCTTTTTTCCCTGTTCTAATTTTGCAATAAGTTGTGAACCATATATTTGTGGCAGTGTGGATGATGAGGCCTAATGTTTGGCACTCACGTTTATGTCAATTAATTTTGGCTTGATGTCTCGGCTTTCCAAGCATGTATTTTAATTCCTAGTTTTTGTCACGCCCAGAAATTTAGCCAAATTTCCAAACTGATTTTGTGTATTAAATCCTGTCTAGGACCAGCCAGGGTACACAAAACGACAAGTAAATATTACAGATCCAAACGTAAATAAAGCGAAATACTTACCTTTAGCAGGGCACTTATCCTCACACCGAAAACGAAAGCATTCCTGTATATAGGCCGATCTCAGCAGCGGAAAAAGGCGATCCTTTAGCGGCGCTTCAGCTCCACTTCCACAGGCAAACTCAACTGGGGTCTGAGCCTTGGTCCTCTAACTCCGTCTTCAACTCAGAAGCACAAACACTTTTGAAAAGGGGAAACTTTGAACAATATGCCAAAGGGCTGTGAGATACAACCACCGTAACTCAGCAAGCCACACCAATAGATGCCTACATGGCCAAGGGGATTCCAAGAATGGCTTGCTAGCTATTTGCGTAAGGGCGGTTGTAAAACATTTTATTGAGCAAAACAGTAAAATAGTTGCATTAATTAACGGGTAATAATAAATCTCCACTGATCAGACGCTACACCACGTTGACAGGTCCAACCAACCAACCTGGACTTATAGTTGCATTGAGTCGATTTATTAAGTGTGAGACCTAATCACGGTGATTCTGCGTCATCGCCCATAACCGCCAGGGCCGGCCTATTTCGAATAGTTTTACTCTGGCCAAAAAGTGCACAACTGTACCACAAGACACAATCCACCGGCATTCACCGTTGCCCGGCCAGACACGTCACCATGTCGAGTGCATTTGTGACCAAGACCCTTCATAATAAACCCCCTCTGACCAAGCACCCCACCACACCTCAGGTTTCACCCCGCCCCTAGCAGGCAGCGGGTAGTTTCCTCGTGGCCTAGGCGAATTCAGAAAGCCGCAATAGGCCGTCGCAGGGCATCCGAACTCCATCACATACGCTCCCCTTGCCTGGATGCTACGTCAGCCAGCGAAGCCTATACTTTCAAGTCCAGGCCCAGTTACCATCCCGCTTATGGCCCAAGCGCTGTTATGTCTTCCAGTGCATTCCCGCGAACCGCGTCCTTATTGCCATTGGGGTGCGACCAGCAAAAACCATGCACCCACAGCCACATTCAGTCGTATTTTAGTTGATAATTCGACCATAAACTGGCCAGATGTCTCTGAGCACGCAGCTCATTTCATTTGATACTAAAAGGTCTATCTGCAATTATCCCATCAACTGAGCTAGTAGGTAATTAAAGCATGGCTAAGCATATAGTTCTAGCTAGGTCACATAAGTAACACAAGCTATGTCGATTTATTACCCAATGCTTGACAAAGGACAGAATCAGGTAAACATGGCACAAGCGAGTAGATAGGTAATCCCTGATTCCATGTAATTAGCAAACATGCATATTAATTTGCATACGGTAAAACATTTATAAATTTGAATCAACACATGCTCAAGGGGGAATGCGGTGGACTTGCCTGCTTCTTCAAAAATCTTCCAAACCTCTTTTCCTCGCGACCGGCGGACTTCCGAAAACGACGGATTCTACACGCTAGGCACGCAAAAAAAGGAAAAAACTCTAATAAACACCAAGGGGAATAGTATATGAAAAGTAAAACAAACATGTAGAGCTCAATTTTAGATGAATTTTTGACAAGTTGAAACGGGCTCAATCGGAGTTCATTATTGAATTAGATATTGAATTTAGAAGTTTGAGCCATTTAAATGAATTTCTAGAATTAAATACTTATTTAGACGCAATTAATAACTTTATTCTTTCAAGGATAAAAGGGCCGGTCGCTAACGTCATCAAAGAGGCCGGCGCCGAACAGGCGGGCCCCACGAGTCAGCGGCGCAAGATAGGAGCGGCCCACGGTGGACTCAGATCCACCGCGGCCACAGGCGCGGGGCGCACCACGTGGACGGCCACGGTCGGCCACGTGCGGACAGGCGGCGAAGTGGCGCCCGACGTGGCGCCACGAGGCACCGACGCGGGGCGGCGCCCGAGCGGCCACGGTGGACGGCCCAGATTCACCCAGGGGGGGAACGAGCGGCCACAGGCGGTAGGAGCCGGGCTCGCGACCGACCGGCCAGGACGGTGGCGCGCATGGGCGGCGGCGGCGCACGCGATTAATGTTGGTGACGCGGCGCCGACAAGGGGGAGCGGGCGGCGCACGCGGGCGGCCGGGGTGGGCGCGCGGCGGCGAAGAGGAGGGGGAGGACGGAGGGTTTCTCACTGGACGGTGGCGGCCGGTGCGTAGAGAGGCGACGACGACTGGCGATGTGGCCGCGCGACGTTTCGCGAGCGGGAAACAAGCCGGCCGTATTGTCCGGAGGACCTAAGGGACAGAAATGGAGAAGTTAGGAGAGGGTACAGAGTTGCGGCGCGGCGGGAAAACGTCGACGGAGTCACTGGGAGGCACGGGCGAGATGAGTCCGGCGACGACGGCGAACACGGAGGATGGCCGACCACGCGACGCACCGTCTGCGGTACCGGCGAGGGCGACGGCACAGCACCGGGGCAGACTGAGGGCAATGGCTACGGTGGCTCGGGTGGTAGGTCGGGAGGGCGGCTTCGGGTGGATTGGAGGAACGAGGCGGTGGCCGGTGCTCGCTTTGGAGCGGTGATAAGCCCGATGGTGCAAAGCGGGCGCGCCGCAGGACGGCCAGGGCTTCCGGTGGGCGCGCGGCTGGAGTCAGCCGGTGGCCAGTGGAGAGAGGTGGTGCTGCGTGGCCGGCGGTTGCTTCGGAGGCGGGGAGGGGAAATAGAGCGGAATGTCGGGGTTGCGGTGGGCGCTGCCGATGATATAGGGTGCCACGGCGCATGTGCCGGGGCGACGGGAAGCGGCGACGGCGCGTGGCTGGAGAGGCGCCGGCGATGCGGCGGCGCACAGGAGCGACAAGTTGAGGAAACGGGATGAGGCGAGGGCCGGGGTGCATTTTTGTAGGCCCAGGGAAGGGGGAGATCGTGGCCGAGATGCCCGGAATCGGCCGGCGATGAGGGGCACCGATGTGGCGGAGTGGGACCGGTTTCGGCACCGATTTTTTCGTGGGAAAAAACTGAGGAGGAGTGGGGACGTGGGAGACCTCGCGTCTCCGCCACCTTAGGCTCGCGAACGGGGTGGCGGGGTGGTGCGGAACGGCGGCCGGAAGTGGGTGGTTTCGGGTGGCCCGTGGGCGGCTTGTCCGAAGGAGGAAGAGGAAGATGACAGGTGGGGTCCACGGGTATCCCACCTGTTGGGAAAGAGGGGGAGAGAGAGATGAGAGAGGGAGGCAAAAATAGACTTGCGCAAAGGGGGAGGCGAGCCGAGCGGCCGAGAGGGGGAGCTGGCTTGGAAGGAGGAGGGGAAAGGCGACTTGGCGAAAACGCCCAAGAGAAGGGAGGTTTTATTTGTTTTTTCTTTTTTATTTAAATTGATTGTATGATCTTTGTGACTCTGAAATTATCTCCTTGAGCTCCCCGAACAATTGCCAAGGAAATTTCCAAAGAAGTATTTTAGGGCACAAGAATATTTGCAAAATATTCTCGGCAATGGTTTTTTAAGGGAAAATTTTAATTTCTCCCAAATAATTCACTAATTGATTAGAATGCTTTAACTTTTTATTTATGTTCTCTAGAAAGTGAACAATAGTTTAATTTAATGATTTTTTTTTTTTTTTTTTTGGTCCCAGAGGGTCAGAATACAAGCAGTAGTACAGTACAGTGGTAGTGCAGGAGCATGCTTCAACTACACTGCTTATGGGCACATGGATGACAGATACTGGTGTGGGAACACAAATGGCAATGTTGACCATGGCTATGGGTGCTCAAAGAAGTTCATTAATAAGTCAAGAGAAACATATATTCCAGATGAAGTTAATACAGCTGTGAGTTATGTTAACCTAGCTAGATCCGACAGTAGGGTGCAAACAGAACAAATGAAGATGGGAGGACTGAAGAGCTGATTGGATAAAGGATTATCATAACTTCTGTCAGAGCAAAATCCAGGTTTCAGATCTCTACTGTACCATCAACATTATCATGCACTGTTTACAAGACTGAGTACAAAATTTGCATGAACAAAGCTTTAAGCAGATCTGCACCAGAAAAAAAAAAGGAGAATTATATACAAGGTAGAAATCTGGCTCAACACTGACCTATTTGTTTGACGCAGATATTCTTTGAGGTTCAGTAAACATCTGTCTCTGTTATCATAAGCTATGCAATCAGTTCAGGATTCAACTGCACTGCATAGGTTTCTGATTAAAAGAAATAAAAATCAGACTGCACCACCATAGTGGTCAAGCATGACATCGCCTTGTCAGTTGATCAGTGAGTTTGGTTGGAAATCATCAGGTGATGATGTCCTTGAACATCGTACATCATAACCTTACATGTCTTCTGGCATTCTCTCGGGAGAAGCAGCGGCACCACTGGATGCAACCGCAAGTTCTCCTTGATAATAAGCTTCAAGTATTTCAATCCAGCCAAGTCATCTTCTGTCACAGTTTGTTTACCTCGAAGGGTGTCACTTAATTCAGCTTGTGCCTTCGACATCACTCTTGGAGTTAGTATGAGCTCGGACATCAACCATTGGAGCGTATTCGCTGATGTCTCACTTCCGGCACCAAACATCTCCTACAGAATTCATGTCAAAAAAAAAATACAATTTACCTAAAGTCACATGCAAAACCATAGGCCTCAAAGTCAAATATGCATATGTTTTGTTTTCATGTACTCACTCCATTTATTTTACAAGGTGTTTATTATTTTCACCAATACTTAATTAGTAAATTAATTTAGGATATAAAAGAAATATGTCGATAGATTTATATCCTAAAGAGATTTCATAACATGTTAGATCTTAGAGTCCCAATGCAAAACTAATATTTTTATAGCCCTCCAATATATTGCATAATGTCTAGCTAAGAATGGTCCAAATAATTTAATATCACCCACTTCTCCAAATAATTCTCTGCCCGTTAAAATTTAGAATTGGGGATTATAAATAAACTTAATACATCCAATTGAAATCAATGGAGATATATAATTATTACGGAGAATGCTTCCCCTCGGGCACCTAAGCCTGAGGGAAAAAATCGAACGCTTTCTGCATCTCCTAGATTATCAAATGTTGGTAACAGTTTAGGTGGGTGTGAGGGGCCCATGACAAAGGCAGCTATTAGATATAGCAGAAGTATTTCTGAAAGATTGATGAAAGACACACGTCTACTTAAATTTTTAAAATTTAAATGGATTTTTCTCTTAAATTATTTATCCAATGCATGATCTAATTACACCATTGGATTCTTCATAATCAAATATTTATAACAAGATCCCATATGATTATATTTCGATGATTTTTTTACAATGGAACTTTTATAAATGTTGCACTTATTGTATTTAAATTTAAATATTTCAATAACTATTTTCTCATGTTTCACTAGGTAATTTGTAAATGTTAGATTGATGCTTTTGGATATGTTAGTGATTATCTATTATATTATTAAAGGAACAGAAAAATGAACCTCTACGTTCGCTCTCATGGCCTAGAAATTCTCACATTAATCGGAGAAAAAGAAAAATTTTTTTTCTTGGTTGGGTGGGGATGAGTTCTTGATTTGCCGCCGCCGCCGCACCGCCCAACTCTGGTTCTTGATTTGAGTTCTTGATTCACGGTGGCTTTGAGGCAGCAGATGGCGAGAGCGAGAGTTGTACGGTGGCTATGGAAACATGCTTGCCTTGATTAGTTTTGCTTAGTGTGACTGATGCTGTGATGCTTGCCTGGGCATGTCTTGTAAAATTGACTTACAAGTTTTTACAGTGAAGTACTCGGTTCTTGGTGCTTCCGGAGCCCCAACATGTGGTGGTTGGTTATATTTCTGTTTGGAAATTACAAGGGTTGGGTGTCCTGATTTTGAGGATTGTAGAGCTATGGAGGTACTCTGTAGTTAGTTTAACATTTCTGAATTGTAAACTAATTCTGTCTTCATTGTTTAACAAGCAAACTAGCAACAAAATGCAGTGGTATATACAGTAATGTATACTTAAACTGATTTATTTTAAACTAACAACAGTAGCTTTTAGTCTCATTAGACTAACAGATTTGTTTTCCTCAACATGATACTTGTATAAAACATGTTTATCGTAGCTATTCAAGCACTAATATGTCTTAGTGTTAAATGAGCTGATTGGGTGATTAATTCTGTACCCATGTTATACTGTATTTGATGATGAGATCCTTCTATTTGATTGAAAAACAGCAGCTCCTACTTTGATGCTAGCTAACTCTAGTTCTGGGTTTTATCATGTAACTCTAGCTCTAGTTCCGGATATATAATCTTGGATGCTAAATTTGAATTGTCAGTGATATGTATAAATTGTGCTTGTTTTGTAGATTGCACGTGCACCCATTAGAGTTGGAGAAGACCAACCTCCTCCTTCCTTTGACCTTGTACCCTCTCCTTGCTGGGATAGTGTTGTGCTCTAGGAAGATGGCAAAGAAGAAGAACCCAATTGTCTTTATGGATGTTTCGATAGGTGATGAACCTGATGAAAGAATGTTTTTTGAGGTACCATGTGGCTCTAGCTACGTGATTCATTATTACTTTGTTGTCAAGGCTGAATTGTGCTTCCACACATTCTAATTTTCAGAGAGAGAAACTAGAAGAAGGTTGAGGTGGTCATCCTTTTCTACATTCACCATATATCTGTCTATCCACTATATATGATTTCTGCATCCTCTTAAAATTCAGGCAACTCAAGATTCACATCTGTTATACACTTGAGTCTGGAACTTTGCGCATTATAATGTTCATTGCATTATGTCTGGTAGAAGAATAAAGAATAATTGATGGTTGTAGTTTTGTTTCTTCTCTATTTCTAAGATAGGTAAACTGATGTCTACTAACTGATTTTCCTTGTAGGCTCCTTGAAATTGACTGGTAGGATGTTCCATAGAATTTCTTTGATGGTAGCAGTTTTCTGATGGTGTCATTTAGACTAATTAACCATCCAATGAATGGTCTACTGATGTGTCATTTTGGGGATGTTGGGAGAAGTTTGGATTTTGTTGTGCATTTGGACTAATTAATCATCCAAGTCGTCGGCAGATGGATTCAACTTGCTGAGTGTAAGGGAATGGAATCAGAACAATCTTCTTATTATACTGTATAAACATCTCCTGTACTTTTGGCTGGCACTACATTGGCATCAACTTTCTTGATCCAGGAAGTTGTAACAAGCATGTATATGTTTTCTAGTTTTCTCTGAAATGGACCGATGGTACTTTTGACCTTGCTCCTGTGCTGCTGTCACAGGGTACTAGAACTACTGCTTTCAGGTAAACAGTGGTAACTAAATGTACTAATAGTAGTAATACTAATAGATCATAAAGAGAGCTAGCGTATTATCATAAAGAGAGCTAGCAATACGCTGCTATATTCCTTGCCAATGGCCAGTATATTCCCTGTCAAAACGAACACAGGGTTTCTAAGAGAGGGATTGGAAGAAACAAGGGATTTAATCCCCATAGGGTTTGAGTGACATGGGAGGGATTCACTCAATCCCTCCCTGGTTTGCTTCCCCTTGGGGATTTAATCCCCAGTAACCGAACAAGGCCTTAGGGATTTCTGATACAGGAGAACAATATGTTGTTGGGATGCGGCAATCTTTAGCGACATGATAGTCAGATCCATACCTGTTGCAATGCATGTTGCTATTGCCACGAGGTTGTGGTGCCTTACCCTTCCCTTTTCCTTTCCAATCGACCATTGGATTTGCGCCGTTGTTGCATTTGCATTTTCTAGTCAGATTCTTAGGGTTATTCGAGGAATTTCCCTTGAATCCTTTGAGTGCGATACTGTTGGTTCAGTATCATGTCCTCTGGAAACATAGTTGATAGAGTTTTTCTATCTTCTCTGCTTCCATTGGCTCTTTTTCGCAAAACTTCAACTTGGAGCAAATGTTATGAACAGGATGATTGTATTCTGCCACAGTTTTTAAAATCCTGTAGGCGTAAATGAATTCACTCATAATTAGCCTCAAGCCAAATGAGTTCCTTTTGCTGATCATAACGCTCTTTTAGAGCGTTCCAAAGGTTGAGAGGGCTCGTCTCTAACATGTATTCATGTTTGAGATCCTTGTGAATGTAGAGTCTCAAAAGAAAAAGGGCTGTATTGAGCTTCCTGGGCTCAATTGCCGGATCCCCATCATTGGGTTCCTCAATTGTATTTAGAATCCCCCGAGAGGCAAAATTGATTTTGATATCAGAAGCCCAGATGGGATAGTTAGTCCCATCGAGGGCGAGTTCGTCGAACTCTTTTGTTGCCATGTCCCTACAATCATGGTTAACATTATCAATTTACAGAGGTAAATTAATAAAAACATGATATTAAGGTTGTAATCTCAATGCAAAATGTAAAACTTCATATTCTGTAATGTTTCGAAAGATGTAGGTTATAGACCTGACAATTTGAGTTAGAGTTCGAAATTAGGTGGCACAATGTGGATAATCTCCAAGTAATTAAACAGTGGAGTAGATCTCTTAATAGTGGGCAAGTTATACTTGCTGCCTAAAACACGGTCTCCAGGCAAATATATTCTGGTGAATATACCGCAGCCAATGTTTAGGACTCCACTACCTTGTGTTCAACCAAATTTCAAATAATCTCATTTCTCAAAACATATTCTTGGAAAAGAACACATGTGGGTAATCATCGTGAGATGTAGACCTCTGTGAGATGGGCGAGGTGCTCGCTGCCTAAGTTATGACCAGTGCGGCCAATTTCTAGGACTCCATCGGGTAATCATCTCAAAATGTAGACCACTTGATGATGGGCGAGATACTCGCTGCCTAAGTTATGGTCGATATGACCAAAGTATAGGACTCCATCAACATGTGATTAATTTCCAAGTCAAAGTGTGAAATGGAACATGCATTAAATCCTCCATTAATCATGTTGTACATAATTAAGAGAATTTGTATCGGTTTTATTCATTCTATATTTGTGTTGATTAAATTCAATTTGTAGATACTCATGTTTTTAACAACCCCCCCCCCCCAACGATTTACTTTTATTGTCGTGAACAAGTTACTTTCATTTTTTTTAAGTTACTTCTATAATATATGCAAATTAGTTTGTCTTTATTAATTTTACTTTTATATGTCTAAGAAGTAATTTAATGAAATCTAAAAGTAATTTACTTTACTGAATTTACTCAACATCTAGCGCTCTTGCTACTTTTCCGCTGCATCAGGAGAGGTCCCCGCGTTCCCTTTCCTCTCCCTATCCGCGATTTCCCTTCTTGGCCCCTCTCTCGTTGCCTTCCTCGCACGGAGGAAGGAGAGCAACGCGTGCTGCGGTGCATGCAGATGGGTGTGGTGGCGCGGGCGGATGGGGTGGCGCGAGTCGCGTCATCGTCGCTGCTCCACCGCGTGTGAGGAAGGAGGGGAAGCATCGCATGGAGGGCAGCGGTGCTACAGCCAGCGGTAGAGGCGGTGCTGGGGGGCGGTGGCGTACTAGATCTGGAGAGAGAGAGAGGTGGTGAAGGGGAATGCCACACCGCCCCAGGGGCCAACGCAAGCACGCCCCAGGCCTTGGCCCCGCCATCGACGGGTGGAGGAGGAGGAGGCCTCCCGGGCGCAGCTCCAGCAGCAGCGGCGGGAGGACGACGACGCGACGTGGAGGAGCAGTGGTAGGAGGCGGCCTCTTGGCGTCACGAGGCTGCGCCGCTTGGTCTAGCCACACAGGGAGAGGTGGTAGCCGCAGCCGCCGCCGAGACCTCGCCGCCGGGGAGGGCACCATGTGTGGCATCCTCGCCGTCTTTAGCATCACCAACGTCTCCCTCGCCAAGCAGCATGCCACCTCATCCCTTCCTTTCTCTCTTCCCTCGAGCAGCTCGTGTGTTCGTGTGTTCTTTCTGAATCGAGGGATGGAGATTTTGGCCGTGGATTTGGAAGGTGAGGTCCAGACGAGGTGCGGGAGGGGCGACGAAAGAAGAGAAGCCGGACTGGATCTGGGGGTACTTTGGGATTTTTCATGTGGGGCTTCTTTGGGCTAGGACACCCACTATCGACTAGAGTACCTTCAGCTTCAGCCAGTTGCTTCAAATTTCGAAGAGTCCATCTATGTGTGCCTTTGGTTGTAAAATGAGTACCCCTGAAAGTGCCCTCAGTTAGTGAGGGCACTCTAGGAGTTCCCTTGTTTGTACATGTCCTAAGGGCCTCACGCGGCAATGTATCGATGAACCCAGCGCCATCTGTCGAAGGAGGAAGAGGGAGGAGAGAGGAGCAGGAATAAAGAGTGAGAGTGAGGATGACATGTGAGCTTCTACGGAATAATACTAAGGCCCTGTTTAAGATCCCTCTGGTAAAATTTTACACCTGTCACATCGAATGTTTGGACACATGCATGGAGTATTAAATATAGACAAAAAATAACTAATTACACAGAATGCGTGTAAATTGTGAGATGAATCTTTTTAAGCCTAATTGCACCATGATTTGACAATGTGGTGACAGTAAACTTTGCTAATGACGGATTAATTAGGCTTAATAAATTCGTCTCGCGGTTTTCAGTCAGATTCTGTAATTTATTTTGTTATTAGACTACGTTTAATACTTCAAATGTGTGTCCGTATATCCGATGTGACACGCCAAACTATACACTCCTTGATCTAAACGTAGCCTAGCTTTCTAGCTGACTCGATATTTTCTTACCGTAGTCGACATGTTCACGTCTCCGATACCATCCAATGATTGCTTTTGGAGTTATTCTCTAATTTAATAATTGAAGGAGTCGATATACCCTATTTTATTGTTGAGGGATATGAAGTAAATCTGACCCATAGTTGAGTCAGGACTGTAGGTTTCAAAGTACGATTTAGCCCATTTAGGTTGTTAGGCCAAACGCTCGAGTTGTTATTGGGCCAAACGCTCTTCCGGTTTGTAGAAGAGACGTGGTCACTCTGCAAAATAATAGTCTCAACTTAAAAAGCAAAAAGCAAACGGTAAAAATGTTGAGAGTGGGTCGTTTGTTTACGGGAATTATAGGGCCTATTCAAATTACTATCATACATAATATGATATTTCCGAAATTAGCAATGGCGAAAATTTTAGTTAGTGACATTGTCAAGTTTTAATAGGCATAGGTTAAATATGTTTTGGCTAAAATTCTTCTAGGCATTAAAAATGTTTGATAATAACTGAATACATCTACATGTTTAACAGTTTTACCTTAAAAATGTTATGATTTAAAATAAAGCCAATCTAATCTTAACCATATGCGAATAAACGATAACTAATCCCTCGCCCAATATTTAGTCTCACGCACAGTATAAGTTTTCTCGTCACTTGTTTCTTGTTAGTACACAACAATACCATAATTACTTTACATTTTTTTAACTCAACAAATCTACCTGCTAATGCTAAACTAAACAGCCTGACTAATCATTCAGGAGCACACTAACTGAGCATAAGCAAGAGCATTGCCACTACGACACAGGAGCTGATCCTCATCGGCGGTGTCACCCGCGCCGCCGCGCCGCCGCAGGCGCCGGCTTCTTCCGCCGATGCCAAGGGAACCGGCATCACCACAGGGCGCCGCGGTCACGGGAGTAGCCTGGGTGGTGGCATTGCACGACGGAACGCCTGCGATGCGGAGGGCGAGGCGCGACGGCGAGGAACTGCGGCGAGATGCAACACGGCGCGGTTGCCGTGAAGCCGGACCCTGCCCGCCATCTTCGCCAGCGCCGGGGCACCTCGCCTCCAGCAGGTTGCCGTCCAGCCCCAGGTAGGTGACGTTGCGCAGCGACTCCCCCAACGACGCCGGATCGTGCCCGTCAGGCCGGCGTCGGAGAGGCCCACGGCGGAGATGCCCTTCAGGCCGGCGAACATGTCGGCCGGCACGCGCCCGCCGAGCGCGACGGTTGCCGCTGAGGTACATCTCCCTGATCGCCGTCATGCCGCGGAGCGCGGCCGGCACGCCGCCGGTGAGCCAGTTGTTGGAGAGGTCGAGCAGCTCGAGCGACGCGAGCCCGCCGAGCTCGCCCGGGATCGGGCCGGCCAGCGTGTTGGAGGAGAGGTCGAGCTTGACGAGCTGCGTGAGGCCGCCGATTGCGCGGGGGATGCCGCGGCGAGGAGGTTGGAGCTGAGGTCGAGGATCTTGACGTTGGCGAGTCCCTGAACGAGCGCGCTCGGGATGCGGCCGGCGAAGCGGCTGCCGGAGAGGACGAGCTGCTCGAGGCGCGGGAAGGGCATGGCCGGGAGGTCGCCGGACAGGCCGGACGAGGCTACGACGAGGCGGCGGAGGAGCGGGAGGCTGGCGGCGGAGATGGCGAGGCGGCCGGAGAGCGCGGGTTGTTGACGAGCACGAGGTCCTGGAGCGTGGGAGGGAGCCGCCACGGGAGCGGCGGGAGCGGCCGCGCGTCGTCGTCGCCGACGACGAAGCAGCCGTAGACGAAGAGGCTGCGGAGGCGCGGGAAGGAGGCGGCGAGGAGGCCGGAGGTGAGGAGCGTCGCGGCGGCGGTGGAGCGCGCGCCGCGCGGCTCGGGTTGGCGGAGAAGTCGGAGACGTAGCCGAGGGAGATGCCGACGACGTGGGATGCGTTCCGCCGTCGTCGTCGTCGCACGACACGCCCGTG
>CM020184.1:23875912-23889271 GCA_009805545.1 Oryza longistaminata | reverse complement strand
CTGTGCGCCGACCGAGAAATTGCCTTTGTCCCGAACGCTAGTGTATTAATCCCCGTCCCAGAAAAAGCCGGGGTACACCAAACAAACATGATACAAAAGGACATCTTTATATATATCGATAATATTTACCATTATGACAAAGGGCACTTCAGGCCTGGACAAACAAAAATAAACAGCAGCGACTAGCGCGGCCTAACGGGCTCCATCTCACAGCGCTGCTCAGACTGGGTATTAAGCCAGGGACTCCACCTAAGACTTCTTCTCCAAAGCTTCTCTTACTGAAGGGGGGAAAATTGAGCAAGAGATGAGTACTAAACCACAGTACTCAGCAAGGTCACACCGGAGATGCATTAATTAATGCAAGGGGTACAAGAGATATAATAGGGTTAAGTTTTGCAGTAAACCAGCAATTTAAAAGTCATTTAGTGCCCAAAAGCTATTTTAAAAGACCGATCCTAGAAGCTACACAGTTATTATAATCAAGGCCGTGGACCCACACGAACTGCCTCAACCCACAAGGCTACGATTGATCAAGCCGAACAAGCAACCCGACCCCTGGTCCCAGCTCGTCCCAAGCCCAACCCCAGGCCAACCCCAGCCACATTTTTAGTTATTAAGCAGGTTTTAAGAACTTAAAACACATACTTGGGTACATTGGCTAGGCTTGCCCATAACCAGCGGCCGCTATTCGAATAGGTATACTCTGATCAGAGGTGTACATCTTTACCACAAAGACACGTCGTCCTCACAATGCAACCACGTGCACACAGACCACCATGGCATATGGACGGAAGACATGACATAGTTTTCAACCCATCCTAGCCATAGACAAGAAGTACCGACCCAACCCATCTACGGCCGAAACCCCCGGACAGGCAGGCAGAATGTGAGGCCCCTAAGCCAAGCAGGACCACCAGCCTGTGCCATGGACATCGCGACTTACCGGCCGCAGCGCGTGTAGCCTTCATTTGTCCTACAGATGTCCATCGGACCCCCGACTTCCGTCCATCTCCATCCGTGTGACTTTTGTTTATAACCAGACTGAGCCACAAACAAAGCCTTACCCACTAGACATGTGGAAGTACGGTAGCTGCTTTGCACAGAGCCGAAGAACCAGGTCCTTATGTGGCGAGGTATGCCTACTAACAAAAACCATGCACCCCGAGCCCAGGCCTAAAAAACCATTTGCAGGGTTTTGAATGAGGGAGGTGCATCCAATTCCACAAGTAATCCAACCATTCCATAGTGTCCAAGTGATATGATAATTCCCAAGGCTAGAGTTATAAACACCTAATGTGCTAGTTTAATCAGGAAGCATCTGACCTAAATTCATACTAGTGAACCATGGAATAGAGTACCCACTAGCTGGGGTTTTGTTTATTCTAGGTCAACATAATCAATAACAATAGCATAATAATAAGGTCATACACAAAGGTAAAAGGCATGGCTTAAATAAAAACAGTGATAACGCAGGAATTTAAATAAGAACGATAATGCATTAATTTAAACAAAAATTAATTTTATAAACTGGGATTCAATATAGCTCAAGGGGTGATGTGACTTTGCCTTGCTCAGAGAGATGGCCTCTGAACCTTGGCCGACGACCGCGAACACGCTTCGAGGAACGCCGGAACAACAGAAGCTACGCCGAAGCACACAAGCAAAGCTACAAGCCTAGAAGAAGCAATAACAATACATAAAAAGAAATCACACGTTCTTAGGTATTATAACAGCAACAATAGGAGACTTGACACGGGTCGATTCCAGATTCGTATGAACCAAGATATGATCATCCGAAGTTTAATGCGTTGTTGGCAGATTTGCGGAATATTTAATTAAAGCTTTGCAACTATAAAACATGTGTAAGCGCTAGGCCTGAGAAAAGACAGGAAGGCTGCGCTGTTGACATGCGGACCCCACATGTCAACCTAAAGGACGCAGTAGACCGGGTACACAGAGACGGTCCACGGGTCGACGGAAGCGGACCCCGTGTGTTCAACCGAAGTAGCGAAGTGGCCGACAAAACGGACTCCACTAGACACCACACGGGTTGCACACGTCGGAAACCACGGGCTACGAGCGGAACACAACTACACGGTCACCCACACGCACAACGCGAACGACTGCCGACACCGATAACACGGGTACCGGGGCCGACCCCAACGCACAACCGGGCGACGGGCGACACCCGAAAGGACCGAGGACGGGGCAGCGAGGAGAGGATCCTTACCACACGCGACGAGGCGTGGGAACGACAACGAACGACACGGGCGAGGCGGAGACGGACGGCGACGGCGGGTAACGACTTCGGCGGCGATCCTTGGACGAAGGCGAGACGCGCCGCACAAGGCTGCGACGCGGAGGCGAGGACGAACGACGACGGGGCTGACAGCGCGCACACTTTGACGGACGCGGACGAGACAGGACGAGAAACGGCTTGACGGCAGGGACGAAACGCCACGACGACCGGGAATACGAAAGCGGACGACGAACCGGAACCGGCGAGGACGGCCGACAGAGGGGCAAGCCGCGGGCAGCTGCACGGAGATGAGGACGGCGCGGAACACGCCGCTGCGATGCCGACGACGAGCGCTGGCCGCGAGACGACGAGCCGGCGAGATGAAACGCGTGAAGACGACGACGAGCACCGGCGGCGTTCGGGTGGAGGGAGGCGAGGCGACGGGAGCGACCTTGCCGCCTTTGGCCCGATGCTGGGGAAGACGGCGCGACGTCGGCCGGCCGCACGGGCACTGCGAGGAGGCTGGCTGAGGCGGACCGGCGGCACAGGGAGAGAGAGAGGAGGACGCGGGAAAGAGGGGGGAGAGCGCCACGGATGAGCCTAGGAGGGGCTTAAAAACGATTGAACGGAGCGAGGAGGTTCCAATGTATAGGGATGGGGAGAGGAGCCCGGGCACGTGGAGGAGGAGCGAACGCGACGGGAACACGGCCGCGGCCATGGAAGGCAGCGGGAATGGCGCAGCCGTTCCGGGCGATTTGGGGCACGATGTCAAGGGGGAAATTGGCGGGAATTGAAGAGAAGGAAAGGGGATTAAAACCCCCTAATCAATTTGAATAGACAATTGAATCAGCGATTCGAGGAGAATGGCTAGGTTCACGAAAGAGAGGAGGAGGCCGGGGGAGAGAGGACGACGACCTGGCGCGTGGGCCGGACGCGACAGGGGCGCGCGGGCGTCAGCGCGCGTGCGACGCGCGTGGCACCGGGAGGGAAGGGCGGCTCGGCGGCAGGGGGGCCGGCTTGGGCCGGGCGGCCGGCCCAGGCAAGAGAGTGAGGGAGAGGCGGCCCGCGGAGAAGAGGGAGAGGCGAGCTGGCAGGGGAAGGGGAGCCCAAAGAGAAGGAGGGAGAGAAGGAGAGTGGAGAAAAAAGAGTGGGAGCGAAGGAGAATTTGGCTGGGCTTGGCCCAAAGGAGGAAGAGATTTATTTTTAGGTTCTTAATAAACTTTTATAATCTGTTTTTGCTGCTTAATAATTATTTTCCGGTGCTCTGAAAATTCAAGTAAACATTTGAGGCTCCTTTTAAACCAAGGAGGAATTTAACAAAAAATTCTGCCGGACCACATTCGAAATTTTTCCTGGTACGTATTTTTAGTGTTTGCCAATTTTCTTTTCGAATTTTTAATTAAATTCTATTATTCCTTTAGAGAATGATTGTTTAATTTTTGGGATGAATATCAGGACCGTGACAATTTGCTAAATCAAAATACAAAATTTTATAGAATTTTGTAAATTAATAAAGCGAGAAATAGAGCGTTCTTGAAATAATATGCAAAAGGCATGTTATTAAGGCAACAAAATAAATTTAGTGAAACAGGGTATTTAAATAAACACCTATGTTAATAAACACATAACATCAGTGCGTCTATAGGACCATTACATAAATTGTTTGTACAAACTGATGAACTGTTCGAGCTAAAATTACCATAAAAACCATAGGGGACTAAGGTGAAATTGCTGCTGAAAATAAAATAAAAACTAAATTTGAACCCCAATAAATGGTGGGTGGGCCGAAATCTAAAGGATTCGGCCCACCACCGGTGGCACTGGCCGGCAGGCAAGTGGCGGGGCGGTGGGCCGGACCCATTCGGCCCGCAGCCAAAAAAAACAGGGAAGCCGTCCGGGGGGGGGGGGTTAGGGTTAAACCTAACCGCCGCCACGATTTCGCCGCCCGCCGCCGTTTTCGGCCGCCCGCTCACCGCCGCCATTTCGCCGCAACCGCTGCCCCAGGTCGCCGCCGTTCGCCGGCAACGCCGTCATTCGCGCCGTGGAGGCGCCGCCGCCGCCACGTTCGCCACCGCCGCCACTCGCCTCACCGCCATCCTCCCATTCACCACCACCTCCACTGCCGCCCATCCACCATCCGCCACCGCCGCGGTTCCCCCTCATCGGGCCGGTGGCATGCGGCCCGCTTAGGCGACATCCCAAACTCCTCATCGAAGTCGCGAGACCGGCTGGACCCCGAATACCGTTTCCCCCCCCCCCCACGCCGTATTGAGAATCCGTTGCGCTCCAGGAGCCATGGGGAACGGAACGATTGAAAGTATGACGCGGGAGGCCGGACGGCGTGCAGCGGCGGCTCCAGCATGGCGATGTGTTGGATATGGTTGTAAGCAGAGCCGGCTCCCCCGTGCGCGCCGCCATCTGTTCCGGTACAGCGAATGCTGGGGCGCGGGAGTGGGGGAGACGTCGAAAAGCTAGTCGTCGTGCGATGTGATGGAGGGGGAAGGAGCGGTTGGTGGTGACGGAAGGGCAACGAACGAGGCCGGCCAGCGACTCCATCTCCAGTGGGAGTTCACCACGGCTCGCGTGGGCATTGTCACCACCGGCCGTCCATCCATGGTAGGCACAAAAAACTGTACCCCTTTTGCACCAAGGATCCGCGAGTTGCGTGCTTCGGCAACCGGAGCGCGAAGGAGGATGCGACAGGGACGGGCGGGCGGGGGGGGGGGGCCACCAACCGGAAGGCAGGCACACGACGAGAGGTAGTGCGGCGGCCACCAACCCTAGCCCGCCTCCGCGGGATCCCCGGCGCGTCCCATCGATGACGAAGGAAGATGTGAAGCCGGCGTGCCGCGCTGAGGCGAGCGGAGGCCGAGAACGGCATCCATGATCCAATGAAAGGTTAGGCATCGTAACCTTTTCTTGTTGATTCTTTCTTCGCTTTCTGTTAGATCAAAAGCGATGTTTCTTCCCTTTCACTTCGCGATCTTCCTTCGGCGAGAGCGAAAGTGGATAACGTGTTGTGAATAAGAATGATTGAGCGAGAGAGATTGAGCGAGAGAGAGAATGGCACACCAGATGTCAAGAAGAATGAGCGAATCTTATTGATAACAATGGTTACAATATATAGGGGGGAAAGAGGCAGGGCAACAGAAGACACGATGGTTTGGAACCATCGCGCCCTTGTTAGAATCGCCGTGAGGCGAGAAGAGGTGTGGGGCACGACCAACCGTCGTTGTCCCAGATTTATTGCTGCTCTTCAATAGATGGATTGAGATCACCCAAAATTTATAACACGGGTGAATCAGTACCCGAAGGGAGTAAAATGGAACTTCCAATGAAGTCTTTTGTCTTTCGGTGGCGTCATTTGTGGGGACTGAGCACTAATATAAACCATATCTACAAGCGGCTAAAAGCAATTTTAGTTAGAGTGGTTGAGGATCACCTGCAAACGATTTCATTCAGCATGTGCGTCTATTAAAGTTACTTTGCGTGAAAAAAAAAAGGGGGTTTGCAAACGATTTTCCTTAGTACAAAGCCTTTCTGTGTAATATGAAATCCATTTTCTGGAGTGCTTGACTAAAAAGTACATTATTCATACTTTTACAGCGACGTGAGTTATTTTAATGCTTAAAAATTCCGTGAATCATTTTAAACCCCACGATATGTATGAATCTTGCTTCTTTTTCCTCTTTATTGTTTGTTCACAGGCCGCACGGGCTAGTAATGGTGATCCTTCCATTCGCAGGGCTTCTTCCCGTACCATCGTCCGTCACCTCCTTGTTCCCATTTGCCATGTCTTGAAGTGATGTTTCTTTCGTCCTTTTAGTCTTAAAATATGTCCCACATCTATACTAGATTGTACTTTATATTAGAATGAAACCTTATATTAGAATGAAAGGAGTAATGGTCACCTTTTAAATAGAAGATTAGTTTGTCGAAGGAAAAATGACATTATTAGGCTTGTATGCTGTGTACTTATAATAAAGTAATTTATATTGTCAGTGTGTGCAAAAGTTACAACAAATATAATAAAATAGTTTTTATTTGAGTAATTCACAAAACTAACATATACTTTGACAAATTATCACACCAAGTACAGATTTAAGTCACTATAATCATAGACTATAGATTTAGCAATTAAATTTATCACAAAACTTACAGGTTTAAAACTAACTATCCACCAATAACTACATATTTTCAGATAAAATTATCCACAAAACTACAGATTAGGATTTAGATCCTTTGCGTAATGTAATGTTTGAGTTATAGATATCCAGGTTTGTGATTTAAATTGAAGTTAAACCGGTATGTTGTGATAACTTGTTACAAAATCTGTAGTTTTGCGATTATTTTACCTTAAATCTGTAGATTTTGTGAAATTAAAATTAGATGTTTAAAATCTGTAGTCTTGTGATACAGCATGTTAAATCTGTAGTTTTGTGATAGATTTAAGTCAAGTATATGTAGTTTTGTTGAAGTTTATTACTTTTGTTTCTTTGAGAACCACAGATTGAATAAAGATGTCCTTCTGACTGTCTTTTTGTCCCCCCGTCTTGTCCCCTTCTCCCCAGCCATGACTACCCGGCCAACCCAGGCGCCAATTTTCCCATGTGTTAGGTTTGTTTCTTTTTTATCAAACATTTTTTTGAAAAAAAATCTACTAAAATTTTCAGCTCAGCTCCTATTTAGATCCAGGGCCCTCACATTTATGTTACGTCAAAACTTAGGTTAAACGTATTTAAAACCACCTTAAAAAGAAAAGATGTTTCAACAGTATAGGTGTTTTTAGGGGTCGAAGATCATCTGATGTAGAAGAATTCTACGTCAGGAGGATGTCCTGCCTTCGGATTCACCGTCCCTAACCGCATCAAAAATGGCCAGCCACTTGTTTCGCTCCCACGGCATGAACTCGGCCCCGGATGCCAGAAGCCTCTTGCCTCGACCAAACTCCTCTCTCGCTGGCGAATTTCGTGTGCCCCTAATGGAACATTAGCGTTTCCAGCTCAAGCTGATGCGGGAAAAAGGAAAAGAAGAAAGAAAGAAAGAAAGAAAGGAAGAAAGAAAGAAAGAAGGAGAGAGGCGAGTTGGGCCGATTTGCAGAAAAATATCGTGCATGGATGTAGGAATCGAGGTGTTACCAACCGCTACAGACCCGAGGCGGCGCTACGCGGGAAACGATCTTTGCGCCCCGCCATGCCACGTGGCCTTTCAACCTCTCGTTCCTTGTCAAACCCACGCCTTGGTTTTTGTGTACACTAACTTGGCCACGGGGAGCGGTAAAAACATGGGTTAAGCAGTAGAAAATTACCAAGTACTTCCGGCCCCTGATGTTCCCCCACGTAGGCCCCCCCACAAATAAACCCAGAATAAACCAGGGGCGTTCCCACCTGCGAAGATCGGTTATCCGGCAAGCGGCGCCTTGCCGATAATTCATTATCACATACGGCCCATCCTTCCCGCAATATCTAGGGAGAGTGTCGCCACCGCCGCGAATCTCTCTCTCGGGCCGGCGAGGCAGAGGTCGTCGGGGAAGCTGGCGCGCCAGGGGAAGCCCGGGTTGACGGCCTCGAGCACCGCGTACACGCCCTCCTGCTCCGCCGCCGGCAGACGCGGCTCGCCCTCCGCCGCCGCCGCCGCCGCGGCGAGAACGGCCACAACGAGGAGGCGACCAAGAATCGTTCTCATGGCAAAATGGACACGTTCTTTGTTTGTTTCTCGTGGTGATTTAAAGGCCAGTTCGGCGCCGGCAAGCTGTCGGCAAGGACGGCGAAGTTAAAGGAAGGTAAAGGCTGAGGAGGGTAGGGGGAGGCGGCTGCAGGCGAGCTACTGCATGATGACTACTCTACGTGTAGCTGATCGCGGCTGCCACAGAAGGTAGCTGCAGGATGCAGCGCGTGGTGCCCACGGCAGGGGAGGGGAGGGGAGGCAGAGCGGCAGGTGGTAGGCATGCAGATTGCCGCAGCCTCTACGGAGTGCTCCCTCCGTTCAAAGAAAAGACAAACTCGGGTTTCCGTGTCCAATGTTTGACCGTCCGTCTTATTTAAAAAAATTATAAAAAAAATTAAAAAGATAAGTCACGCATAAAGTATTCATCATGTTTTATCATCTAACAACAATGAAAATACTAATTATAAAAAAATTTCATATAAGACGGACAATCAAACGTTGGCACGCAAACCCACGGTTTGCCTTTTTTTTTTTTTTTGAGACGGAAGGAGTACTACTCTAGTACAGTACTCTAGTATTACTCTATGCGTGCAGAGTTGCAGGCAAGGCCAGGGGACCAAAGTTGGGAGGAGATGGATGTGGAGGTTGTTGTTTGTTGTGATCTCTTCTTTCCCTTCTCTCCACATGAAAGTTGAAACCTCCGCCTGCATTTCGGGAGACTGCAATGCGATTGCAAGGACGAAGAGAGGGGTGGTGGATTGTCAGGAAAAGTACAGCAGCAGTTGTTGCTCGAGGAGGAGGAAAGTACTGTAACCTACTACCTGCAGGCTGCTGCAGACCTGCAGTAGTAGTAGCTGCGGCGACCTTTTTGGCTGTTTCATCTCTGGGGGCCGCAGATCCTCTTCACCTCTGGAGTGTGTGGACCTGGACCACCATGCTCATATTCTTGTACCACAGGGCACAGTACCTTGTTACTCCGATCTGATCTCTATTCTCGGAACGAGGAGTATTGATTTCTACTCCATTATAGTACCAGTGTAACGTACTGTTGGCAATGGTTCGGGCACGGACAAACCGGCAGAGCAAGAGCGATCCAGGACCCGACATCTTCTTATACCAATGGGTTTATTAGGGGAAAAAAAAATAGGCACCCGTACCCACTTACCCATGGGTAAAAATAGAATATCCATGTACTTCGCACGATGTTTACCTATTTTTGAACGTTAATATATGGTTTAATTCTAGTATGGTTTTTTTACCTGTCATATACTTGTATAATTTGTTTACTTGCTTTTGAATGTTAATGTTAAAACTAAGGTTACCTAACATCTTCGTGATCGTTTGATTATTGTGTAGAATTACAAGTGCTCTATGTTAGTGTAGTGAGTATGCGTACAAACCCACACGGGTGTGAATATAAGGAAAATCTTGCAACCGAGAGCAGATGTGGGTGTTGGAATGGAAACTTAATTATCACATGTGTGGATATGGAGTAAGAAAACTTGATGGGTGTACACTTGTTGCCATCTCTACACTTGACTCATGCTGATAGCCTTGCGAGTTGCGAGGCAGGAATCAATGCCTATACACATGCCCATGCCCATGCCCCACACACACAAATAATCCGGTGGATACGCATCATGTTTTCATAAGAGCAAGTATAATAGTAGGCTATAAGCCGGCTAAATGCTGAGGTGGAAGAGAGAAGAGAGGAGAGAGAGGAGAAGCGGGCTGTAAACTTACAGCCGGCTTGGACACAAGAACTAAGAAACTCTGTGAGAGAGATAAGTGGACGCTGTATTAATTATGAAGAGCTAACTATTATATGGATAGGCTGAGAGAAGGCTACAAAGAACCATATAGCCAACAGGTTGGCTATATTATTAACCTTGCTCTAACATGAGTAATATCTTCATAGATACTAATTAAAACACACCCTTTATACACCATCACCCTCCTTCTCCTTCTCCTCCGAGCTCGAGAAGAGAGATAAGTGAGGAGGAAACAATTGAGGGCAAAAATTAGCTAGGGTTTTATTTTCATTTTAGTTGCATATATACATGTTGTGATTAAATGGACAAAATATGTCGAAGTACATAAGGGATTGGTCAGAACCACCTAAAAGCATATTTAAGGGATTGGTCGTGACCAACTCAAAACCAGCTAGCGTGGTGAACGGGCGAGACGGCGGAAATTTGAAGGGCGCGCAACAGGCCAAGCGACCGAGCAAAGAAAAATCGGATGGAAATAAAGAGAAAAATAAAAGAAAGGGAAAGATACGTCGGAAAAACTAAAAAATGTTATGGAAAAATTTAAATATAGAAAAACCGCTACAGGAGTTGTGCCATGCCAGCCCACATGCTTCAGCGTCGGCCCACGAACGCTGGACGGGCTGTGCTGACATGACCAATAAAATCACGTGTCCGTGCCATGCCGGGACAACACGACCCATTTTGCTAACTATATGCTGGCTATTAGCACTAGTGGCGTCGGACTCGTCCACCCATCCTGTACGCTGCCCATGCTGAATCTACCATGGGGACTAACGGGGCTTGAGCCCCACTACCAACGTTAGGATAAAATTATTTGCCATATATCTATAGGAAAAGAGTTTAAGTTTTATCTAGTTTATTAAATCACACTACTGACGCTGCCCACAATATAATATCACATGCTGGACACAAGTCATGTGTAAAATGGAGTATACAAAGGGTGTGCTTAGTTCACACAAAAATTAAAAGTTTGGTCGAAATTAGAACGATGTGATGGAAAAATTGGAAGTTTATGTGTGTAGAAAAGTTTTGATGTGATGAAAAAGTTGAAAGTTTGAAGAAAAAGTTTGGAACTAAATAGGGCCTTATGTGTGTAGAAAAGTTTTGGATGTGATGTGATGCGATGGAAAGTTAAAAGTTTAGAGTAGTTTGGAGTTAACTAAATACTCCCTCCGTCCCAGAAAAAGGCAAACCCTGGGTTTGCGTGTCCAACTTTGACTGTCCGTCTTATATGAAATTTTTTTATAATTCGTATTTTTATTGTTGTTAGATGATAAAACATGATTAATATTTTATGTGTGACTTGTCTTTTTAATTTTTTTCAAAATTTTTTTAAATAAGACGGACGGTCAAACGTCGGGTACGGAAACCAGGGTTTGTCTTTTTTTTTGGACAGAGGGAGTACGGCCTAAACAAGGCCAAACTGGCTAGCATGCTGGAGTACAGAGAAAAGAAGTGAAAATTTTCAGAGCTCTGGCAGGCGTCGCCGACAAGCCGACAGCCCGCCCCGGCTATGGGCTAGTAGTTGTAGTTCTAGCCTACTAGGAGTAGCGAGTATACGTAGCTGCTACCGTATCGTCGATCTCAAGCTAGAGATATGGCGGATAAATACTGGATCCTACCCGTAAACTCATCAACTGAAAAAGTTTCAGGGATGGGCACAGAGCGTACGTATAGCTAGCGGCGATTTGCTTGTGCTGATTTCCTGCAGGCGGCGCGCGCGGAATCGAGAGAATCTCTCTGGTTTTATCTCTCTATCGAATGCGTGTGTGTCGGTGTCGAATTGGTCAGGATTCCAAGAGAGAGCATGCATTACATTACATCGCGCCAATCGTTTTCTTCTCCTGCTGTTAAATTCTCTTTCTATATATTGGATCCGATTTGGTGATTGATTCATGATTTATCGGTGTAATGTTGTATACTTCTCAAATTGTGGCAAAGATATAATTAAGATACTCCTAATTCAAATGTGAGTGATATTTAATCTGCGATGTTAATTTGTGCGCATGGATCAGCGCAGTTAACAGAGAGTGAATGTGAAGGTGGTGCCAGTATGAATAATGGAACAAAAATGCTACAGTACTTTCTTTCTGGCGGTCATAATGCAGTTTTGTTGTAGCATTTACGGTTTAACATGGTTTAATCATAGTCCATGGTTCTAATGTGCTGTTTGGGACTTTGGATTTTATTCATGCAAATTATCTTTCTGGTTTTGTAATCAAGGATTTTGTATTACCTCTC
Organism: Oryza longistaminata; assembly: GCA_009805545.1. Taxonomy (NCBI): domain Eukaryota; kingdom Viridiplantae; phylum Streptophyta; class Magnoliopsida; order Poales; family Poaceae; genus Oryza; species Oryza longistaminata. The sequence continues at coordinate 23,877,352 of CM020184.1, read as the reverse complement.
CATCAGAACCGTTGTGCACCAATGCAATCTTCGGTTTATTTTGGCAATCCTCAACAATTCATTGATCGTAACCACTGCAGATGATGAGAAAGCCTGACAGCAAACGAATAATGTATATTATAATCTGGGATCCTTGGATGTAAATGTAATTTCCAGAGTAACCGACAAAATCATGTGCTGCCCTTCCTCCAACCTCTGCGTGGTTGTCATGCTCAAAAAATCACGGCAGAAGAAGCGGAGAGAGATCAGATAAAACTGTGTAGTTGTTGCCACGTTTCTGCAACGCAGAATCAACTCCTCTGACTTCATCTATTCAGGTCAATTTAGACATATAAATTATGTTGGTATGACAGCTGCAGAAGGAAACATGAGTAGTGGTGATCCGTGATCAAAGAGGAGATGCATGCATGCTGCCCACTAATTCAACAAGATGATGATGGCGGGAACATGCAAACATTCTCTTAGTTTTGTAAGATCAAAGTGTGTTTTGATTCTTATTCTGTGATGAACAATTGGCATCTGTGATTATTGGTATTGATATTTGGAGATTATCGTCGAAGTGGTTTTGGAGATAATCAATTTTCAGGTGATGAACAGGGTTTACTGTTTTGTCGGGACCGGTCAGACCGGGCGGAGGTTGCCGGTCAGACCGGCTCATGTGTAGCGGTCAGACCGGCCCTCCCGCGGTCTGACTGGCCGACGCTGTGTCGGTTTCGGTTTCGGGTTGTTTCTTTGGATATCCGTGATTGTTTCATGGTTATGGCTTCTAGATGGATACTATACGTATGTAATATTGTTGTTTGCTAACAATGAGTCAAGTTGGGGATAGCTTGGTATCGGAATATGGTTTCTTTGTTTGTTTCATGTGTAGGTGACTCGATGCCTCGGGAGAGTATTTGCGGTGATGGACCGGGAGTCGGCTTGGGGATAGGACGACGTCCGTGGTGGTCAAAGATCATGCGGGATACTTAGGCTAGAGTTGATGCACGTGGTTGATGGAGATTCCATATGGCATACCGCCGCCGGTCATGACCGCCTCTCCCTAGCCGGTCTGACCGCCGGTTAGACCGCCGAAACCCGGTTGAAACACAAATCGAAAACTCTCAAAGTAGATGAAACTTTATTGCTTCTCTCTGTTGTTTACAAAGTGCACCACACACTCCTTAAAAAACTCGACTAAAACTTGAAACCCTAACTAAACTAGCAACTCAATTGCTCTCAAAAGCGATACAAAAGCGATACCGGGAAGCCTCACGCGCCCCCTCTATTTATACCGAGGTAGGCAGCCTAAAGCCACGAACCAAACTCATACTAAGAGTCCTAAACACCTTAGGAAACCCTCTAGTACAAGACACAAACTTTACATAACCAATCATACCAAATTTGGACTCCTTCCAAATTCAACTCCGCCATCCATACGCACACAATACCTCCATCGTA
>CM020184.1:23860594-23870870 GCA_009805545.1 Oryza longistaminata | reverse complement strand
GCCTACCTCATGTATAAATAGAGGGGTAGCGTGAAGCTTCCCTATATAGCTTTTGAGAGCAATTGAGTTGAGTTTTGAGTTAGGGTTTCGAGTTTAGTCGAAATTTTTGTAAGGAGTGCTGTTGGTGCACTTTGTAAACACAGAGAGAATCAATAAAGTCGTCATCTACTTTAAGAGTTCTTCGATTTGTGTTTCCGGGTTTCGGCGGTCAGACCGGCGGCATCACGGCGGTCAGACCGGCGGGTACACGGCGGTCAGACCAGCGTCGGCGACAGGCGTCAGGAGCATATCTCGGTGGTCAGACCGGAGATTCAACACCGGCCAGACCGGCGGCTACGCTTCGGTCAGACCGGCTAATCTACTTCGGTCAGACCGATCTCCATCGTTTTCGAGGGTAACTTTTATTTCCGCTAAAAGTTTTTTGTTTTTGGGTATACCAACCATTCAGCCCCCTCTGGTTGGCTTAGTTATTGTGATTCGATCCTACAGTTAAAAGACGTCCTGACCAACAACTTTTGGTACATAAGCGGATGAAGTCAACTAATGCATCGATTTGCTTTAGATTAACTTATTTCCACTGGTTTTATTGTTTTCAAGTTATTTTATAGGTACAGTACTTGATAAATAAAAAAGAAATGCACAAAATTGGAAGCCACATGCCCAGTCCTTCAGGACCCAGGCAGCTTGGGGGCTGAGCCAGCACAACCGACCATTTTGGGTTCGAAAGGTGTAAATGGTTAGCATTAGTTTTGAAGCAGCGTATTGGAGATTCCTTGGATCAAGTTTTAATGTTTTATGGTAGAGATGGTTACTACCTTTAATCTTTGTATATGTCATTTGCATATCAATTATGAGTTGACATGTAAAATATGTTACCTCTAAGTATATATGCTAATCCTAACACGCATATTAGTTTTATTATATTGTTTTCTCCCGAACAACTATGTACCCTCTTTTATTCCCTTTCACTTTGAAGTGTGTATAGAGGTTACCCCTTTATAAGAGACAACTTCTCTCTCATATCTTTTCTCCTCCACTTCACCATTGAATCTAATCCCACCAAGAAATGGATCCGATTAGAGGTTTCTTGGTACTCCCTGACTTGGTATGGGTAATTTTCTCGTGCACGTGGGTGCGTTACACGAGATTAGGCATCCAACCTCACTATCCTAATTGATCAACTTTGACAATTTGTTATAGACAGAACACAAAAAAAAAAACCAATCACTCAGTAAGTACATAGAATTCTGACCTCTGAATTAAATTATGAACATAAATAAATAAAGTTGTCTACACATGCAGATGTAGATACTAGATCTTAGTTCAGTTGCTAAAAATTAATAAAATATCCATTTTGTACAGCTCAATATGGTTAGTATTAATTTCAAATTTGTAAGTTTGCAAAAGTCAAAACTATCGGTAGTTGTCACATAGTTGGTGAAGAATATTTATATCTGAGAAATAAATGTAGAAACAGGCTTGATGTTGGTTTTTAAAAAAAACTTCAAAAAAGCCAAACCACATGTAGATGAGACATAATTTAAAAACACTTCTATGATAAATTGGCGACTCGATCAATATGCATAGTTGGTGTTCTATACTCCCTTTGAAGAAGGTAGCGTTGATGGTAGTGAAATCTCATTGTAGTTTTGCAAATTACCATGTGAACTTCTGAGTATTAAAAATCAATCAAATAAATTTGCTGTCCATATATAAAGTCAAATTGAGATGAAATTTTCCTTTGGCAAAATGATAGGTAACACATTTCATGGAAATGCACATGCTATTTTTGGTATCTGTTAATATTACAATATATATATATTTTATCTGTAGCAAAGCATGGTATTAAGCAATTGATTTTAAATTTCCATATTGACAAAGGACGAAATTTTCAATATTCATATCATGATTAATGAAGAAAAATTAATTATCTCTGACAAATAAATCTTGTTGGTGGTTTTTAAGAAACCTTGCAAAAGGTCGAAGAACCTGATCTGACATTTAAACTTGCTAATATGATCACATTGGCATTTTGATCAATATGGGTATTAATTTTAATATATACATGTTGGCAAAGGTCAAAACCGTTGATAACCGTCGCATAATTTATGAACAATGTCTATCTCTTACACATATAGGGTTGGGAAAAAAAGCCGACAAACGATCACCCAACCGAACAAAAGCAGCAGTTTTTTTAAGGTGAAGGCAGGAGCTCTGTCATTCATTTATGGAAGGAGGAGAAAAAAACCCGCAGTTCCGTTTACATATGCTAAGCAAACGAGAGCTTGTTCTCGCGTCACATATTTGCCCCCGCTTGTTCCCTTTCTGTTATCAGATTTTTGATGTTGTTAACCACCTGGGCGTAGAGATAATTGAAAATTCTATCATTTCGAAGCAGCAGTTTTTCAGTGTATGGTCTTGCGCTCGGTTTTACATTGGTCTTCGTTTTGTTGATTGGCGTCTGCCCCTATTTCTTTTTTCCATTTAAACACATACAACCATGTAAATCCATATCTAAGCACGAAATGTTCAGAATTATTTTTATAACCAACATGAATGCCTGTTTAAGCAGATTAATTCGGTTGATCAGGTCCCCAACGAAATAAAGTGGTTATCCTTATAACTAAATAAATAACCTAGAGCGAAAGGGCCTGTAGCCTAGTGGTTACAAGAGCCTCAGTAGCACCTGAGGTCCTGGGTTCGACTCCCCATGGGAGCGAATTTTCCAGGATTTACTTTCAGTGGTAGGCGACGTACCCGTCGACAGCGAGGCGCCTGTGGTGACTTCGTCAATCTCTCTAGAATCTGCCGGCCCAGTCTTCGAAGATGCTCATAGGGGTAGGATTTACGTGCGTGTGTTCATAGGGGTGAGTGCGCGTGCGTTGTGAGTGTCTGCGTTGTACTGTGTAATTCTCAAAAAAAAAATAACCTAGAGATTAATTAATGGGCTTTAATTTGCTATACCTTGTCTGTATCAATGCATTACAGTACAGTTGATTTATGCTTGCTCGTTTTTGATTGATCTCACGTGCTCAGAGTTCATGAATTTCGCACAATGGCCTCTCTAACACTACCACATTTGAGTGAACTTTGGAGTAGAGAATACATTTGAGTATAGAACGCTAATATTACCCAAACAACTGCTATCTATCTATCTATCTATCTATCTATTATCTATCTATCTATCTATCTTCTATCTATTATATACTAAAAGTCCATTAAACTTCCTACAAACGCTCTCATGCCGCCACATGGCGCTCTAAAAATGCTCTCAAGCTGCCACATGGCGCTCTAATAAAATAGAGAAAATCTTAGAAATTTTAAGAAAAAGAAAAAAAACTAGCCCTCGATTTTCATTTAAGTTAGTGGACCCATTAGTTTACACCGTTAGATTAGATCCATTATAAATAGTCTAGATTTTTCTTTTTTACTTATATTTTTCTTATATTTTCTCTAATTTATTAGTGTCACGTGGCATATTAGGAGTGTAGGAATGCTATTAGTTATAGTCGTAATGGATTACTTGAAGAGATCTAATCTAATGGTTGAAGATATATGATCCACCAGTTTAAGTGTAAATCAATGGTCAGATGTTTTGCTTTGTACTTATAACTTTTCTTAGATTTACCCTAATTTATTATAGCGTCACGTGGCATCTTAGAAGTGTATATAGGTGTGTAGGAACGTATGACTTAATAGTCAACTATTGTTTGTTGTGGCTTGGTGGTATCAACTTATCTATCATTTGTTGATGGTTGCCCACTTAGTATTGCCCTGTACACGTGCTCATTAGATGTCATCTAATTATTGGTGCACTATGCACAGATGTCTCATAAGCAATATAACTCGACGATTGGTGGACAGTGGTTTGTATGTGAAACTTATATACATAGGGATTAGTAGGGATATTCTATTGATATATTTGACTATTTCTGAATGACAAAATATATTATATACTATATATTTAGTAATAAATTTAAGGTTGAGTTCTAAAGTGTTTATCAGATTGGCTCTCCCTCATTTATCTTGAGCATGTTCTTCGAACTATTAAACTGTGTGTGTTTTGCAAATATTTTCTATAATTTTTTTTAAAAAAAATCTATTTTAATGTTTGTAATATTTAATACTTAATTAATATTGCGTTGATGACCTACATTGTTTTCTGTGCCCTGCATAAGCTCAACCAATGAGATAGAAAGTAGCCTAAGTAGGAGATAAATTAGATTATTTACTATATAATTTAAAATTAAATAATCAAGTTAACTACATTATTAAAAAAAATTCATTACTTTGGATCATATATATTTAAGAAAAAAGCAAATAAGTTTTGTTGTCTCCTTGCTATTTCTTAGCTATTAAACTAAAATAAAAACAATAGACAATGTTGGATTTTTTTTTTAGAAACGCAGCACACGCACACGCACACCCTACCCTTTTGAGTACCTCCAAAAGACTAAGCCAACACATTTTGAGACTGACGATGTCACCACGGGCGTCTCGCTGACGACGGGTACGTCACCTACCACTGAAAGAATAATTAGTCGTAACTGCGAACACCCGTGTCAAGTCTAGGACTTGAACATGGGCATGTTTCACCAAAAGAAACCTAACCAATTAATTGAGCCGCGCTCACTTCACAATAACGTTGGATATTAAAATAACCATAATTTTTCAGCTACATTACTGGAATACTTATATGCCTTTTAGACCGGTGAACTATTAGTTATAACCGTTAGATCTATCTTATATAAAAGTTAAGCATGTATTCATGGTACATGATATTTCCAAAATATTATTGTGCAATTATGTTTCGTCATTATCGTATTCATATTAGGTTGTGTGGAGCTTCTCACCCACCCTACTTGAAATGTTCATAGATGGATCACCTCTCAAACTACATCAATCGTATTAGCCTATATAAACCCATACATTTAGTGGAGCTTCATGTCCCACCCAATTCATCCCTTAATGAACAATTATAATAGATATGCATTTACTTTCACTGACATGTTTTCTAAAAAAAAGTCTACTTTATTTTCAAATGATAAAGAAGATTATAAATAATTGCTTATAGATATTATTTAAATATGATATTACTAATAGGTTAGAAACTTATTAAGCAATTAATGCCGATGAAAACAATTTAATATTTCACGGCAGATGTTCTCCGTTTAATATTTCGCTCTTATACTTATCTCAAACATAGCGTACGATGCATGCCCGCGCGAATGCGCGGGCTACCTTCCTAGTTGGCTAATAAAAAGAGAATCAACGCTACTGGGCTTCTCTATATGCACGTTGCTAGAGACCCGAATAATCTCTTGGGTATATTTAGTAATATAAATAGACCGTATACTTTTTGACACACTAAGACCGACGTCCCCTTATCTTTCCGTGCCGATCGTCAAACCAATATGCCAAGTGTGGAGATTTTGGGTACCGGATATCTAAATGGTCCGTATATCCGAATGCTATCAAGAGGTGGGCCACGACCAGAAGAAGAGTAGATGTATTTGGTTTAGTATTTAGAACTACCTTGACCACAATTTGCTGCTACTTTCCGTGACTGTCTCACAATAATCTTCTCGTTCATCAATGAACATTAAGATAACTTTTTTTAAATGGAGAGTTGGATTACAAAATCTATATGTATCAGCCTGATGGGTTTGTAGTAGAAGGTAAAGAAGGTAAGATGTGCAAATTGTTGAAGTTTTCGTATGGTTTGAAGTAAGCTACTAAGCAATGGCATAAGAAATTTTGTAGAACATTGACATATGTATGCTTCGTAGTCAATGAGACAAATAAATATGTATACTATCGCCATGGTGGGGGTGAGAGTGTATGTTGATGGCATACTCATCTTTGAGACAAATCTTGAGGTGATTAATGATGTTAAATCACTCTTATCTCAAAATTTCGATATGAAGAATCTGGGAGTAGCTAATGTTATCTTCAACATTAAGCTAATTAAAGCTGAGTATGGGTTAACACTCTTGCAGTCCTATTATATGGAGAAAATCTTGAGTCGCTTTGGCTACTTGATAGCAAATCATCTTCAACACCTTATGATCATAGCTTGTTGCTTCGGAAGAATAAGGGAATTTCTAGGAATCAATAGAAATACATTCAAATCATTGGCTCATTTTATGTATCTAGCAAACGCAAACTAGGCATGCTATCGCCTTTGCTATAAGTAAGTTGAGTCAGTTTATCTCTAATCCAGGAGATGATCACCGGCGTGCACTTTAGCGAGTTATGTGCTCTCAAAAAGATATTATACATTTGGACCTTTAGTATATCAGGTACCCTGTAGTACTGGACGGATATAATGATTCTAACTGGGCCGCTGATGTTGATGATATCAAAGCCACTAGTGGTTGCGTTGTTTCATAAAGGTTTTGCTACAGATCATTTTGAAGAGGTCAACCATGGAAGCAAAGCTTATGGCACTAGAAACTACTACTGTCGAGACAGAATGGTTGCGTGATCTACTGATGGATCTGCCTGTGGTTAAAAAACCGGTGTCGGCTATTCTTATGAATTGTGACAATGAAACTGTCATTGTCAAGGCGAACAGTTTTAAGGATAACATGAAATCATCTAGACATGTGAAAAGACAATTGAAGTTTATCAGGAAATTGAGAAACTCTAGAGTTATAACATTGGATTACATACAAACAGCTAGAAACCTGGCAGATCCCTTCATGAAGTGAATATCACATAATGTGATAGACAATGCATTGTTGGAGATGTGTATGAGACCCATGTGAGTTATACTATGATGCTAACCTAATCTATATGATCGGACATCCCATGAATTAGGACCTGGGAAGAACAAGCCATTAGTTAATAGGAGCATAGTACCTTTCGAAAAACCCTCTCTAAGTTAAGATGCATGTACTCTCATGAGTTGCTAGGCAGGTTGTCTATGGCTTAATGTGTTATGTTGGCTTTAATTAGCGAAGATACTACCCCGCAGAGCATTCTTTGAAAGAACGCACCTATGTGAGCTTGACTATTGGCCGCAGTCTATGGAGATTTTGGGTGAATCTCCTAAGAAGCTTACTAAGAGAACAAGGAGTATGACTTGTACGCTCCACCCGAGGGGTAGTTTACTGATGACCTAGTACCAGATAAGACTTTGAGTGAAACTTGCTTACACAAAACTTGCAATTCAAGGCATAGTCCATTGTCCATGTTGTTAGTGTAGTCCGGAATTCTAGATGGATGCTCAACCTTAATTAACCAGTCTCGATCGAATAACTGGTATATAAACAGTACAATGAAAAAGGCAAATCTCTGTGGGGTTTTGATAATCAATGGGGGATTGATGGAAGTGATAAATGGGCCTTAGCCTATTTAGAGATTAATTCTTTGCAAAATCACGAAAGCTCACCCCATGGGACGCATGCATGGGAAGTTTAGTACCACCTTACCTATTATAGGAGAGGAAGACCTACTCAAAAGGGAGAGTACTCTACTAGCCACTTAAGACATGTGTGATGGAGAGAACTAGATGAACACTCGCACATGCTCACTCACCTTGCCTAGCCTGGCTCGGGCTTGGTCCGGGTGGCGCGCATACGTGACATCCGCATGAATGATCCGCCAAAATTGTCTCCTCATGCTCACTCAGATGCGGCTTCCTTTTGTAGGAAACACACCAAATGTTCCAGTGCGTGGAGCGGCGTAGAGTCCAGGTAGGTGATGCGTGACCTATCCGGTTTGGTTACACGTTGTGGAGAACGTGCAGGCTTCTTGATCACGCGTCATGTTATCTCTATATAAACCGAGCCGCCAATCTAGGGTTTGTCTCCTCCTCTGTACTGCGTCGTCGCTCATAGTCTACTTTGTCTAGCTCATCGACGTGTACCGGTGATCGGGAGAGCAGGTCTTCGGAGCCTTCACTTTCGACGTCCTGCATCAGGAGTTGTTCCTGCTACGCAGCTGAACGTCCAGAATACTCGGTACGTGTTCATCATGTTTCGCATATTCGATCTATTCATGTTTTCTTGTCTAGTTTACATGTTATGGGGTACACGGTACCCGGGTACCTCTCAGTGGGCCGAGTGCGCTAGGCCTATGTGGCTTACTTGTAATTCAAGAAAGAGTTTCCTGAGAAAACATATAATTCTCCGGGGATCATTCATATCTTTTATAGATAGAATAGGAAGATTTAGTTGTAACCGACAAGATCCCTTCCTTGTAGCACTTCCCTCTCATCCTATATAAGAGGGAGTAGGGGTCCTGGATACGGGGCAACTCTCCACAACCCGGCATACACGCCGCGAATGATTGATCAATTCCCTCATACGCGTTGCATGCTATTCACGCGCCATAATGCGTATATATAGATCCAATCTACATACAACTAGACTAGGGTATTACCTCACCTCGAGGGTCTGAACCAGTATAAACATCTTTGTCACCATCTCTCCTTTATCTTGTGCACTCTATAAATATTATTACCAATCACTAGAATCGACATGTGTAGATCGTATGATGCGTAGAAATACATATGCTCTCAAACGTAAAATATAAAGGCATGTTAATTCTATGAAGAAAAACACATAAGACCAGAGAAAGGATGCAAGGGGATAAAAATCATGATGGATAAAATGTAAACCATGTAAGAGGTTAATTATTTTGCAAATTTATCTGCCTCATGCCCTCCTCATATCAGCATAGTACACGTGCACCATTTAAGCCCATGCATTGAAACGAGTGAATCTCTGATATATGGCGTGCACTATTTAAGTCCGTGCATTGAAACGAGTGAATCTGATGGATGGATGAAGATTAAATGTGCACGCAAAACGAGATAAGTTATTAGCACATGATTAATTGAGTTTTAATTACTGAAAATTGAAAAATGGATTTATTTGATTTTTTGTATAGAAAGTTTTTGCGCGAAATTTATCATTTCGTAGTCTGAAAAGCGTGTTAACGGAAAACGAGCAAAAATCCGTAAGTTGTTGGAGTTTATAACGGGACCTAAATTATACCCATTTGGTAAGTTATTGTTTACACCTTAAATAATGCTCAAATTTTTACATTTTGGTCCTTTTTGAAAACTTATTTTACAAATAGACCCCTAGAAAAACTTAAACCAGGAATGGTACCTTTTGGAGCGCCAGAGTGGCTGGCGCCGTCCCCCAACATGGCGGCGCCAGCCACCATGGCGCCGCGCCCGTGCCACCGTGGCAATAGGGCCCACGTGGAAGGGTGACGTGGCAAAGAAGGGCGCCAGCTGCCCTGGCGCCACCCCACAGACGACGGCGCCAGTCTTGCTAGCGCCCCCCTTGGCTGCCCCACAGCCTAAACCTTCTGCCTCGGACGGGAGGCCGGTGGCGCCGCCCCCCCTTGAGACACGGCGCCAAGGAAGGCTGGCGCCGCCCTCCCCCCTCCCCGGCCCCTCGGCCTCTGCTCGGGGTGAGAGTTCTGGCGCCCCCCCCCCCCCCCCAAGCACCCGTGCGCCAGGCGTAGGCTCGGCGCCGCCCCCCCCTCCGACCTCCAGGAAAATGCACAGATTTCCAAGTTTATCAAGTCCAACGACAATACATTGCAGAATTCACAGTTCACAGGTCGCAAACATCTGAACCAATAATCAGATGGCAAACAAGTCCATCATATAGTCCAATTTCACAAGAAATCTCATAATAAACTAGTCATTCCCATAATCCACAATTCCAATCACTAATATATAATCCACAACTCCATCAACATATCAGTTTAACCTGCACTTGCATGGGTGTTCAAGGGCTGCCTCTCTACGACGACATGATACACTCTCGAAAAATGTTTCACTTAGATCAAGCCCCTCTTGTACTTAACTCCCTTTCATCTCCCTCGCTGCCCAAATCATCACTACCCCAATGTCTCTTTGATGGTCCTGCCTCCCCTAAATCATTTCCAAACAAAGGTCTCTTCTTTTCCTTCCCCCTCCAAGTCTTCTCGTACCAACTCAGTCTTACTCACCCCTCCACGACGAGAAGAATATGTCACAAAATTCTTCTAACAGTAATGATAAGAAGAGATTTGTTTAGATCCAAATTTTTACGTACGTACCAACTTTGATGCAAACACCTCTAGAGATCTAAATGAGACTTTTTACAAATCAAAAGTAAACTTCCCATTTCAACTGACCTATCACATTTATATTATAACATGCCCTTGACCAACATCGTATCTCCATAAAAACGAATTTCCACAATCCTCGTCATCAAGAACTTCTTTCATCGTGACCTTAGTTATTAGAAGTTGGGTGCGAGCGTGG
>CM020184.1:23804746-23853794 GCA_009805545.1 Oryza longistaminata | reverse complement strand
ACTATGTATGTATATGCATGGATCAGTTAAAAGATTGAAAAGACTTTTTCTCCTAAATCAGCTATCTATTTTATGATTAAACTACACCTTTCATGCTAGTTATAACTAAATCTTCACAACACTATTTTTTAGAGAATGTGTGTATTTGTTTGTTTTAGCCATTAAAATTTGATGTTTCATGTGTAAGAAACGGATATTTCAAATTAAAATTCAGCCCTATTGCACATTGGAAGTTATTCTTTTTATGTTCTAGTCGTTGAGACTCAAATGTTTCTTTTAGTACATGCTGATGTTGTGGTCAGTACATTTTAGATGTTAATCTCTTTGAAACATTTTTTTCAATTAAGCTGAAATATTGGACCAACTAATTAAAAATTTTAATTAAAATTTTCTTAAACATATGGTGAAACATCAGACTTTTTAGAATAAATCTTTACAAGATCTTTGTAATAATCAGATCTCACATGCATAATTATAATCCATCAGAAAAAATATATATCCAACCATTAGAGTTCAATTTTAATGTGCATGAAGTAAATGTTTCAATTGAACTTGGACTATTTTTTTATTTGAAGTTTTTTATGTGTAGTGAATATTTTTTTAGTGCTGCACCTGGTGTTATCTAGACGTTTTAACAAGTGTTTTATGATATTTCTTTAGTTCATTTTTACATGTTACATGTAGTGTTTCTTAGATATTTCAGTAAGTATTTTGTGATATTTCAACAATTACATCTCGATGTTTCACGTGTGATGTAAATATGTTTTGATTAGGAATATAAGCATACATATATGTCCAGAATTTTGTATATAGTTGTGTAAGATCTTGTTGTAAAGATTAATTTCATAGAATACAATAGTGTAATTGGATCATGATCAGATAAATAATTTAAAAGAAAAAATAGTTTAAAGTTTTGTGAAAGACTAAAGAGGAGAGAGAGCAGGGGTAAAGCGACAACACATAGTAATCAGTTAGAGGATGGAATAAACATCCATCTTTTACCTTTTAGCTTACTACCTATAGCGAAAATTAGAGTTTTAAAATTTTGATGTTTTTCATCATAATTTATTTACAAATAGGTATTATGGCTTATAATTAGTCGTATAGAGTGATAATAGATGGTTGTTCAATGCTTCTTTTATTTTTATTATCTTTTCTATTTTTTTACTTTTTATAATATTACCAAACTAGGGGATTCTCTCGCACAGTTTTGCACGGAGCTTTATATATACCCTATGTTATTGCAATACAATTCATGTTTTATTTTTCAAAGTGTCATTGTGTATTATTATAATACATGAAAATTATTTTCATGCACAGTATAGGAATTGTCTATTTCACTCAAGCTTGCTCTGAAAATGGGTTCAGGTAACTATACCTAATAATTGTATGTTATATAATCATGCATAATAAAACAAAACTTACATTTTAGACAATAATTTGAGTTGTATTCGAAATAAATAGCATTATTTTTCATAGCTTCAAAGGGGAAAACATGGTGTTATGTGCAATAAAATAGATAACAATGCTATGTGTGACTATGAGGTAGAGAAAAGGGAGGTGAATGGACGACTAATAGATGATTGAATTAGATAGATAAGCAGCTTCTTGATCCAACGATTATTATCTTTGTGCTAAAGCGATCATATAGCTTTAATTTGTTGAAGATGTGGTTTTATTGCATGTCTTGTTATATAAGAGAAAATGCTTCTTAGTGGGTACCAACTATATAGGAAGCTAGTATTATATATGGGAATGTATTCTGTACACACGAACCTTCTCGTGTATACATCATACATATTAGCTAAAAAGTATCAAAAAGAAAAAAAATACATGTACTTTTAGTAGTATTACATCTAGTGTAAAGTCTCATCTTCAAATTCATTATACATAGGGAGAAAACAAGATAAAATTCTAACAAATTTATACTCTGACAAAAAAATTTATATTTTTAAAGTTAAAATATAAAAATTTGAGGTAAAGACATTATATATAAGTGTAATTAATACTATTCAAATTACAAATACAATTTTTTAGATTGTTTAGAAAAAAATTGTTAGCTGGTGTGGATAGCTAATATATGAAAAGCTGCACATAATTCTTCTCGTGTACACACCGTGCTCACCAACCAAAAAATATAAAAAAATTACAGAAAATTTTATACATATAAATTTGGTATTATTATTGTGTGTAAAGTGTTATCTTCAAATTTATTATATGTAGAGGAAAAAGCATAAAATTCTGATAAATTTATACTGCTAAAACTGTTGAAATTTTTTTTTGTTACGGATAAAATATAATGAATTCAAGGTTAATACTTTACATATATGTGTAATAGAATTATATGTACATTTTTTCTAAATTTTTTTGATAAAAATTGTTATTTGGTGTGTACAGTGTGTACATGAAAAATCTTTGTGCACAGGATATGCTACCACATATTTTAACAAATATATAACAGTGAAATAATTATGTATACTTCTTCGGGGAAAAAATGTTTTGTATGATGTTGTTATTGTGGCCTAAATAAAAGAGACTAAAACATTTGTTTTACACTACCTTTTCTGATAGGTGACTTCGCTTCGTTCTGACAACCACGGCCGTCTCAGAATGAAGTACACCATTGGTAAACTCGTCAGTATCTGTGCTAGAGTTGAATCCATTATTGATATGCGAAGCGTGAATGAACTTTCGGAAGGTGAGAAGGAGCGCACCTCTGAATCCCATGCCATAAGCGAGACTATATCTTCGCTTTGTAGTATGCACCTCGTTGGCCGTGATGAGGAAATAGCTATGATAAGAGAGATGGTATTGGACGGTGCCCAATATGTAGCATCAGCAACAACAGTTAAGATTAGGGAAGAAGTTGAGAAGTCAACACTTGAGATTAGAGACGAAGATGCTGGGAAGTTATACATTCCTCGGAAGGGTTGGATTACTGAAACTCTTCAAAAAATTGATCAATCCAAAAGAACAAATCAAGACACAGAAGTATCCCCTTACCCCAAAAATGAAATGGGCAACAAGGTGCAATATATCCGTGATCCACACAACACAGACCTTTGGAATCCTGCAGTTATTCCCATAGTTGGAATCAGTGGAGTGGGCAAATCAGCGCTTGCCCAATACATATTCAATGATGAAAATATTCAAGAGCACTTTAGTGATCGATCTGCATGGGTCTATGTGACTGACAGAATTGACCAGTTGGATATGATAAAAAAGATCGTATGTTCTTTTCATTCTGACTATGCCCTCGGTTATGCTTTCGGTCATACTATGACCAACCTAGAAAACGCCTATATTGAACTTCAGAATATCATAAAAGGTAAAAGATTCCTCCTGGTACTTGATGATGTATGGGATGGGATATGTGTGATATGGAATGGTTTAAGGAGTGTACTAAGCAAAGCAGCACCTGGAAGTGTAGTCTTAGTTACAACTCAATTGTATAGCGTAGCTAGATCTGTGGGAACTGCAGGTCCTGTAATTTTGGATCCATTACAAACCTATGACTCATGGATACTTCTTAAGAAATATGCATTTGTTGATCCCTGCACAAGTCTATCCACAGAAGATCTCGAAGAAATCGGTAGAAAAATAGCACACAGGTTACCCGGATTGCCTCTGACAGTGAAGTTATTTGGGGCGACATTGAGAAGTAAATTAGAAGAAGCTCACTGGTGGAAACTCTTAAATAGTTGGTGGTGGGATATTTCAGATGATAACTGTGCAATTTCAGATGATAACTTTGCAATCAGAATTATATCTTCCCTTGGAAGTTGTTACAGTGAGTTACCTGGATATTTGCGGCAATGCTTTGTGTCTTGCTCAATCTTTCCTAGAAATTATGTTTTTGAAAAAGATAACTTGATTCAGATGTGGATTGCTAATGGTTTTATTCAACTGGACAGTTCTCCAGGAGTCAAAAGGTTGGAGGATATAGGTAGGGAATGGTTCGATGAACTCCTCAATAGGGCCTTTATTCAGACATCGGTAGTGGAAACTGGATATATTATGCATGATTTGGTCTGGGATTTTGCAAACGCACTATCTTCTAATGAATACCATGGTATCAATAATAAACTGAGAGGTGTTTCACAGGATGTCCTCCATTTATCAGTTGACATGCAGGGCCTAAATGCACTGCCAGATAATTTTAACACGAAAAGGTTGAGGACTATAATGTTGATTGGTCACATTTATCATCTTAGTCCTAATGAAAATTCTCCCCCTCTTGATAGAATATTTGATGGTTCAACAAGCCTACGTGTACTGGATTTCTCTTCTTGTAGTTTGGGTGCAGAGATTCGAAATGATTTGAGTGCATTGAAATACCTAAGATATCTAGACCTTTCTTTCACTGGTATCAAGATGCTGCCTGATTCAGTATGCAGCTTGTGCCACCTTCAGGTTCTTGGCTTGAGAGGTTGTACATTTGATAAATTACCTAAAGACATGAACTCCCTAGTCAACCTACGTCACTTGCATGCTAGCTCAGGCACAATTGCTCAAATTAATGGCATTGGGAAGCTAACTAAATTGCAAGAGCTACATGAATTCCATATTAAAGCAGAAGAAGGTCACAGGATAACTGAGCTAAGTGACATGAACGATTTGGGAGGTTCCCTTTGTATTTCACACCTTGAGATGGTGACTGATCCTGCAGAGGCACTTCAAGCTAACATAGTTGAGAAGGAGTATATTGCAGCTTTAGAATTAAGATGTTCCTATACTTTGCCGGAAACACCTGCACCTGATCTGTCCAAGTCGATACTTGGGTGTCTGTCTCCTCCAAGATATCTGCAGGAGCTAAAACTGTATGGTTACTCAGGATTTGAACTTCCAGATTGGGTGGGGCAGCTCAAGCATGTACGGGTTGTAGAGATAAGTTGGTGCGAAAACCTGAAGGTTCTCCCTCCACTTGGACAGCTTGAGCATCTCCAAAAACTCACGTTGGATGGGTTGTCATCAATAAAGGATATAGGATCTGATTTTCATGGAACGTCACATGAGGCCTTTCGGTCCTTGGAGGAGCTAAGCTTTCAAGGTATGGAGAAGTGGGAGAGTTGGAGATATGCTGGGAGTAGTGACTATATTCCTAACCTACAAAAGCTGCAAATACTTTCATGCACAAAATTGGGAAAAGTGCCTTTTGAGTCCTTGGGTTTAGCCACGAAAGAGATAATAATTAAGTATTGGGATCCATATGATAATACGTTCTCAAGGTATTTGCAAGGGCTAAATGGTCTGACTCGTTTAGAGATAATATGTGGTACTAACTGGGTGCACAAATCAGGCAAATTAATCCTTCCATGTAAACATTTGATATTCTTGGAGTATCTACATATCAAAAAATTTCAGAAAGTTTGCATTAAAGGTGGACTGTGGTATATGAGAAACCTGAAGGATCTACTGATTATTAGTTGTTCCAAAGTAGTTACATATTCAAATGAAGAGTCGGCACATGAAGACAAGCAAGCCACAATTCAAATCTTTCGCGCTATGCATTCTCTCACCCACCTTACCTTGGATGGCGATCCAACGCACATAGTAGATCTGGAAAATGTTATTCCTCAAACTCCCTCCCTCCGGCATCTGTGCCTTGATAGAGTAGGGAGCCATACAAGCATTACTGAGAAGTGGCTTCAACATCTCACATCTCTACAGGAGCTGGAGATTTTTCGGTGTGATGTACTCCCATCAATCTTGGCCTCTCTGTCATCCTTGAAGACGTTCACTCTAAAGTATTGCCGCCAGATTCACTCGATACCACCCAACAGCCTACCAGGTAACCTAAAAGAGTTACAAATAGAGGAGTGCTCATTTGAACTAGAGGCTCGATGCCAGAATCCAGCAGGGAATGCCTGGCAGCCGCAGGGGTATAATAGAGTGTTTTGGTGGAATAGGAAGATGGACGAGTGGCAAAAGAGGAAGCTGGTGTACGGGCAGAGGATGCTTATTAAAATGCAGCCAAAGAAAGAGTCACTAAAAGTACCAATGAGCTGGAGGGAAAATTCACCGAAGAGTTCTAAAGGGGAGTCGTTGTATCAAAGTTGGTGGAGTGGGCTGAGGATGCCAAGGAGGCTGCACCTGGAAGAACAGTCGTCCATAAAAAAGGAGAAGCCGTTGAGTCAGACCAAGCAACCAGAGGAAGACGAATCCGAGAAGGAACCGCTAGAAGAGTGCCTACAGCAGATTGAAGGAGATAAATGGCCTGACCAAAGGTGGAAGGCGATGAATTCATGGTTGAAGATGAAGCTGGAGGAACCGTTGGATACCAACAAAGATGATCCATCGAGTCTGATGAAAGAGATAGAAGAATGGCTGAAGGAAGAGGAACGCAGGCTCCGTAGTGAGACATTGGGAAAGGACTGGCCTAACATTTCTCACGTTCCCTACATCCGTGTGAACAAGCAGATCGTGCAAAATCTTTATACCTGAAAGCTGAAGCTTCTTCAAACATCATACAGGTGTTGTCTGCTGTCCAAAATCCATTTTCACTGTACATTGTCCCAACTTATCGCTTACTAACGTCGTGAAATGAAATATGTTAGATGGCCCTAGTAACTTTCTTCTTTCATTGGCCACCACTTGCAGAGTTTCAGTTCACACACATTCAAGGGTAGCATGCATAGATACTGCATGGCTTCACTTCTTCAGTAATCAGGAGAGGTTTGCTGATGCATAAGCTGAAAATTGCTGAACCAAAAGATAGACTTGTGAACGCAGTCAGCAGTATGAGCCCCATTCTATCGATCTACCGTAGCATAGCTGCATAGGGAGGGAGATGCCACAGAAGATAAAATGTGTACAAGGCCAAGTACTTTTGCAATTGCCTTCAGCTGCTACAAACTTGCAGTCATATCACCGAACCTATCCAGAAATAACAAAACAGGACAGGTAAAACGGTTGCTAGCGGTAATCCATATAATCTTCTTAGCCTATCTTAAACACATGACCAAGTAATATTCGAACCTCAAGGATTTTGCATATGTCTTTTGTATTTGTTTCGATTGGAGGATTTTGTCGGTGCTATTGTGCTAATACCTTGCAATGATGCATTGCCAGGTCCAGGACGACCGATTGTCGTGTTTGTGCGTTGAAGTAGTGGATTGTGGTTATATGATGTAGCAGCTGCTGCGGCTATACCTGCTGATCGAACCAGTGCAATTGGGTTCAGATGATGGGCTGATAATTAATGAGATAGGCTCCTGGTTTCGCTGGTAAGATTCGTCGTGATCATGAGCCAACATCTGACGGCAGCGCTGATGGTTGCGCCAGCAAAGTAATTAAGCAACCAAAGATCTGTAATTTGTCGCTCTCTTGGAAGTATGACTGTATGAGATGTGTTTGCCTTGCTAGTTTAATTGGTGCGACCCCTTCCTTTTGCAACAAACTGATTAAGGTTCTGTTTTGGAGCACCCAAACATGCGGTCAATAGAAATTTCACACGAATTTCAGTACAAAGCAAGTAAGTCCCACAAAAAAAAAACGAGAAATAGACAAGGGCTTTTGTTTTGTTTTGTTGCGCCATCTTGTATCGTAATTTTGTTTAGAGAAAAAAATATTTCTGTTCTTACAAGTGCGCCTCTGCCAACCGTGATTTACGAGGGAAACTACATAACGGTATACCATTATAATGGAATAGCTGACGTCAACATGATACCCTAGGTATCAGACATGGTACATCATACCTCGAATGTACTAGATCTGATTCCTACGTTGCGTCAACTTGGTATCTTAGATACCGGATCTGGTATCATAGGTACTAGACATGATACCCCCGTGAGTATCGAATCTGGTACCCCCGTAGGTATCAGATATGGTACAGTAGGTACTAGACATGATACATAGCTATCATGTTGTTGTCAGTATAGTACACCCTCTAACCAAAGTTATTTAGGTTTGATCAAGTTTATGGAAAAATTAGCAGCATTTATAATTTAACATTGAATATATTTTCATACTATGTTTGTTTTGCATTGAAAATGTTATTATATTTTTCTACAAATTTGATCATACTTATAAAAAATTGACTAAGAAAAAGGTCAAACGATTTATAATTATGAAACAATGAGAGTACTTAGATATCATATATGATATCTAGCTATCATATTGACGTCAGCACGGTACCAGGTATCAGGTATCAAATTTGGTACCTAACTATCATATTGATGTTGGCATGGTAGTGTAGATATCAGGTCTAGTATCGGAGGTATCAGACATGATACTTTGTAGGTGCCAGATTTGGTACCTAGTATCATGTTGAAGTCATTGTTATGGAATATTATCTCTCGGGAAGATAAAGATCTTTTCTTGTGGACCAATTCAAATTGGAGTAGAAATAAGATATATCTCTTCCTAAGACCTCTGCACATACAGTCGAAGATGAAACATTTACGGTTGACTTATACTCAAGATTAGATCTATAACAAAGAGAAAGTTTCATCCTACATCTGTGTTTATTTACTTTTACAATATTTTTTAAGGTAAAGGGAAATGTACGGGTATTCTACATCATCTCACGCCTCTACTGTTGTAAGAGGTAATAGAAACGGATCCGGTGATCCGCTAATAATCGTGTTGGTTTACAACACCACGTTATCAATAGCTATCCGTTCAACGGTTTTGTCGTTTCAACGTGTTGTTTTTATTTACGGATTTGCTAATTAACTGTCGACAGTTTTCAGCGCCGAAAACTTTCGTTTTTTTGCCTGTTCGATCCGGCTCCAAGATTCGTGCTGGCGGTGCGTGCAGAGATGGAAAAAAATTGCAAGCCCAGTTCGTGCTAGCAGTGCAGGAGGATAGGAAAAAATTAGCAGGCGCCATGGGGATCGAACCCAAAACCTACAACATACACACTTGCTCCATTAACCAGTTGCTCCTTTGCGTGGGAGTTACACCCGAGTTACATATTAATTATATTGTAGTTACATAGCAGATACATAATAGTTACAATGTAATTACACTATAATTACATACTAGTCACATTTGAAAGTTTTTCATCCAAAAATCTGTTGAGTGTTGTATAGCTACTCCATTTATTTAAACAGTATACTGCTCCGTAGTATTTCTGGTTATTTATTGGGCCTCCTTCAGATGTTTATTTGGTTTTACTTCTCAAAAGGCGGATGGCCTTAACGCACGCGGCGCAAACACTCCTCTCTCATCTCACGTCTCCGTTTCCATTGAAGAGCAGGCGAGGTGGCGGTGGCGGAGGGGGAAGGGCCGGCGGGCGGCGGCGAGGCGTGGGTACGCGTTCGTGTGCGCGACTGCCCAGCATCTACGACGCGCCGTGCGTACAGTAGAGCTTCGGCTTATCTCTGGCTTTTTTTCTCCAGGTGAGGTGTGCCCTCCACCTGCTCGACGAAATGCTCACCTCGCTCTCACGGTTTCACGCCGATGGTATCTTGGATGGCGTCGTGGCACAGGAGGAACTTCCGTGGATTACCAAGCGGACCTTTAGCTCCGGACCTCAGGAGCCGGTCCTGATGTCACGAGGTGTCAAGGTACGCGCCAGTTATGGGCACACCGCATGCATTTTCTTGGTGCATACGGCTAAAATGTTCCTTTGAACAAGCGCTTCGTAAAGTTAGCATGAATAAGTTCTCTGAAAAAAAATAACCATGATACACAACGAAGGGAACTTTAATTAAGGAAATTGTTCAGCTCTCTTATTCCTGATCGAGTTCTCCACTTCTCATAATAAAGGGAAATAACTAATCATAATAGAAGAGGCAAATCTTAAGGAACTAACAATTATAACTAATACTCGAACTGATTTCTGTTGAAACTGAAATTGGAATTGGCGCTGCCCACTACTGCTTCTTCTCTCATTCGGGCCTAGCAAAGGGGATTCCCCACATAACATGTTCACCATAAGTTATCCACCAAAAGCATGCTTTTCCATTGTGGCATTAAACTCAGGACACGCCATATGGTCGAGGTCTTCTTGTCTGTGCTTGCTACTCAACAACGGTGTCAGTTGCCTCCTCATAACCAAGCTTGCAAAGGTCCTTGAGGCTTGTTGGGCCTCATTGTCAATTTGATGACCACCACGGATCTTGGATACTGATCCTTGATTAAATCAATTTTCTCAAGGACATCTTTGTTCATCCTTGCTGAGTAGATTGTTCACATTCCAATGAGTCTTCGCTGACTGGCTTACGGCTAACAGCATTATCCTCCATAATATCAAGAGAGTGCTGGGGCCTCTAGGCAGGGTGGAATGGCTCGACAAGCAATTGTTGCAGGGTTTGACATTGAAAGATGACTCAGGTATGTAGCTTCAGGGTAGGCATCCTTGATCTTGATTGTTGGCGCTGAAAAGGAAATTGTTTTATGAATGAGAATACAATTTGTTGACAGTGAATACAAACTAAAAAGGATTTTTATAAATCAGAATAACAATGTTGACAAATAAGGGAATCTACCTGGAGGCTTCGACTGAATTTGCATATTAACAAGTGATCTTGTAGCAGGTGAGTGCGTCAAGCCTGTGGTGCAGTCATTGGTCTTGTTTTTGCTGAGACTAATAGCATGATCACCATCTATGCTACCACACATTTCCCTTTTTGATTCTTCATCCTTTTGGTGTCCAGATCACTAGAAACCTGCCCATCTTTACGCTTCAGATGGAGCGCCTGGTCAGTGTCCATCTCAGCAAAAGTGCTGGTAGTTTTTACCTCTACAAATACAAGAAAATACATGAATGTGGAACAAATTCGAATCTATTGGAAAAAAATACTGTGGGTTCATTACATTGCCAATTTAAATGTCACTAGCTAACAAATTCACCACCCTTAATCCACAAAGATAAGTAACATTAGTAGTATTTCTTTGTTGTCAGAAACTGACCAACCAGAGAATGGGACTCAGAATTTCATAAGAATGGGATTCAGATTGTGTAGACAAGAGGATCGACCTGAATTTTCTTATAGGGATTTCTTCCAAATAATAAGTAAAAGAAATGGTGGTACTATACCTGAAGATGGCCTATCTTCTAACACTGGTTTTGTTTCATCTGCCAATACTTGTACACAACCATTGATCACTATTATTTTGATATTAGAGAGTAGTTGCCTTCCCCCATCAAAATTTAATCCGTTCTGAATGTTCGAAACATTCAAGACCACAAGTGATGTCAGCAAAGAATATGGAATTGTAATGGAGCCAGTATATGTGAATATTTTTAGGCGTTTCAGGTTTCCGAGTCCTTGCAGACATGTACCACTTGCTAAAATCAAATCACAGTCTGACAGATCAAGTTCCAATAATGTTTTTCTGAAAGAATGCAATGGTGCTTCACTCAATCTTGGACATCTGTCAATTATGACCTTTCTGAGTTTTGGAATGAATAGCCCTGTTTCTCTGTTTGACCACTTCTCCCAATTTTGCATATCAAGAAACGTCAGTTCCTCAAGAGATGGAAATACCTTTGGACTGTTTCCATATAATTCTTCTCCAATTTTTTCTAGTTTTGATAGGCCTTGCAGGACTAAAACCTCAAGGGATGGGATCTGCCCGAGAGGTGGAAGTTCTGTTAGCTGTTTGCATTCGATCAGATGTATTTGTCTCAGGTTGGTGAAATACTCCACGTCTTTCATCCATGCTGGAAATTCAACTCCCATGTAACACTGGATTTTCAGTTCTTCAAGATTTGAATTTGGTTTTAGGCCATCAAGTGTTCTCGTGCAATCATCAGATGCGGTTGCGCTTGCTGCCAACCCCCATCTGAACGCCAACTTCTTTAAGTGCCTTTTTTTGAATAGTTCAGCATCACCCACTATATCTGTGCTTTCTACTTCCTCGAGATTGCCAATACAAAGTTGTCCACTGACTTGATTCAGGCCCTTCAGTTCTGTTATTTTGTGCCCTTCCATTCTACGAACAGGAAATTCCTGCAATCCTTGGAGATTAATAAGCTGTCCTATCTTATATATCAAGGAGACCGTGTGACCTTCTGCATATAAGAATCGGAGGTTCACTAACCTATTTATTTTGTCAGGTAACTTGTTGAACTGGCATCCTCTTAGACCAAGAACTTGCAGTAGGAGCAGCTCACAGAGGGAGTCTGGGAGTACTTTTACCCCCGTAAAGGAGAGATCCAGAAACTTTAGGCTTTTGAATCTATTAATGGAACCAGGAAAATTATCCAATTTAACTTCAGTGTAAGAGAAGTCCAATACTCGCAGCTCACTTGGGTGCAACAGAATATTAGCAAATGCTTCATGTGGCTGACTTGTACGGTGACCATCAAAAAACAAAATGGTACGTAGCCTGTTGCCCTTTCTTAAATTCAAATGTACATTAAAATCACGAAAGTTGATGGCTAGGTGGCGGTACTCCTGGAGCCCTCTTTCCTGTTCTCCCAACTCAGTAGCTGCATGGCATTCTTCTCCAGAAAAGGTATGTAATAGTGGCTCTCTAATCATATCAGGCATGAGGTACCTGTTTTTCCAGACTGTGGGCTGAAAGAATGATCGGCTGAAAAGCTCATCGAACCATACCTTTTCTGTAACCTCCATCCCAATGCCGTCATGTCGTTGCATGAAACTAGCTATCCACATGTGAATCAACATATTCTTTTCAAACAAATAACCAGACGGGAATATTGAACAATAATACAGACAATTTATAAGATTAATGTCACATAGATGCTCACACATAATCGCCACCAAAGGTAGTGAAACATCATCATCATCTTCAGAAAGGTACCACCAGTTACTTGTGGATATTTTCTGCCAATACACCTCATCTAACTTTTGTCTCAGCAGCCTTCCGATTGCTTCTGCAAACAGAGGTAAGCCATGCAATTTTTGCACAACTTGCTTACCAATTGACTGGAGGGAAGCTTCTCTTTGTTTTCCAAATGCATGGTGCTCAAATATTGTCATCAGGTCTGGAAATGGCAGATGATCCAGTAGAATCTGAGTTGTTTCCCCAAAACTATATTTGATTTCTTCTGATCGACTTATTAACAATACGACACTTCCATTTGCCCCTTCTGCCAGTGTTGGTTTCAGGCGACCCCATAGTTGGTGCATATTATCATGCACATCGTCGAGGACGAGGAAGAATTTCTTGTTTTGTATGACACTAATCAAACTGCTTCCTGATGAATGAGACCTTTGCAGATTTTCCTGCTGCTCCGTCTCAAAAGAATGAGCGATGTCTTGGTCGAGGCCCTGGGAATTGCAGCTATGAGAGGCAAACACCCATCCTCGCAACACGAAGGACTCCTTGACAATTGAATCGTTGTAGATTTCTTGAGCAAGAATGGTTTTGCCCACACCAGCTGCACCCACAACAGAGATGACAGAAACACCCGTGCTGGACTCCGCGCCATCTTGAGGACGTGGTGGTACATTGGGGTACAATATCATGTCCAGAAGCCGCCGTTTGTCCTGGTCCCGGCCGACGAACACCGGCCGAGTTGGTCGTCGCCGCGGCAGGACCTCCTCGTCGGCGAAGGCAGATGTCAGTAGGTCCTGGAAGCTGGAGATGCCTTCGTTGGTGACCTGATCCAGCTCCGTCAACATAGCTGTAAGCTTGTTCAGGTCAGTATCAGAAAGGATCAGATTCCTCAGGTACTTGAGGCCAAAGGACACGGCTGAACTGATCTTGCCCTTGTTTGTTTCTTGGATCCTCTTGATCTCGAAGTCGTCTAGCAGGTCTTCGGCCTCGCATGCTGCGTCCTTGAACCGCCTCAACCAAGCGCGGAATTTGGTGTTGGAGAATGCCTTGCGCTCGGTGACGTCGAGCAGGATCTTGATCCGGGGGAGCGCGGCCTGCACGCTGTGCAGCTTGCTGCCTGCCTTGGCTCGCAGGTCGTGGCGGTCCTCCATGACGGAGCGCACCATCCCCACGAAGTTTTCTACCGCGGCCTCGGCGAACCAAGTACCAACGACGGCCATCCCGGATTCTAACTTCTCTCAAGCCTGTGCTTTCAGTGATCAGTGGAGAGAGAGGTCTAGGAGAAACTGAGGTGAGTTCCACTAGCGGCCAGTAGATGTGCATGAACATGAACTGTATAGTTGGTCCTGGAATTTTTGGCTAACCGGCGTACTTTTACTAGACAAATTCGGACTTTTTTTTTCTTTTGAGGCCAGATTCAGATGCCCACCGAGGGGTTAAAAAAAGCTGTCATTAGCCTAGAGATGGATGCAAAAGTTGGTACTATACCCTTAGAGCAGGTATACCCTTAGGCCTTCTTTAGTTAGGAAAAAAATTGGGTTTAGTTGTCATATCGAATATACGGACACATATTTAAAATATTAAACATAGTCTAATAACAAAATAAATTACCTATTCCGCTAGAAAACCGCGAGACGATTTTATTAAGCATAATTAACCTGTCATTAGCAAATGTTTACTGTAGCACTATATTGTTAAATCATGGTGCAATTAGGCTTAAAAGATTCGTCTCGCAATTTACACGCAAACTGTGTAATTGGTTTTTTTTTGCTACATTTAATACTCCTATATATGTATCCAAACATTCGATATGACGGGTGAAAAGTTTTTGTGTTAGGAACTAAGGCCTTAGATTTTAAATAACCCTCCGCAACAAAACAAAAGCAGTAGTTCTCTTGGACTAAAGCTGACGTCCTCATTGGAGAGATGCTATAACAATAGATTCTCGAGGCCACCCTACATTAAATATTTAGAGACAAAAGGTGCTGAACCGTCGACCACTTCGTTGGCCATCTTATTTAACTGTAGGCTGTGTTTATTTCAGCGCAAAGTTTGGATTTTGGTTGAAATTGGAGATGATGTGACTGAAAAGTTGTGTGTGTATGACAGGTTGATGTGATGAAAAAGGACTGAAGTTTGGATCTAAACTTTGGATCTAAACAAAGCCGTAATATTCGACGAAATGAGTGTAAGTTTTAAAAAATACCATCGTACAAGAGATTATACATAAGATATGCCCTAGCTGTTAGTCTCCTATTAGCAGCCATCCGTTAAGTATATTAGCAGCCATCCGTTAAGTATTACTTCCGAATACACCCGATAGAGATAAGTCGTCCGAACCGGGACTAGTTTGACTCAACACGTAGGGTCAAACCTATCGGTGACGGGCTCTGGCTAAATGCCCGATGGAGATGACTACTCATCCGTGACGGGCTTAGTGGTGTGCCCGATTGAGATTAGTCATCCGTGACGGGCTCCTAACTACGCTGGTTTGACTAGTCATACTCATCTGTGACAGGCTTTGTTTTCGGCCCGATTGAGATAACATCCATTCGTGACGGGCTTTTGCCCGATTGAGATTTTTCCTCACATCAGTGACCTTTGCCCAGTGATGGGGCCCTTACCCGATAGTGATGCTGCTTTCAGCCCGTCAGAGATAAGTGATCCCGTTCTAGTGTCAGCACAGTCAAAACCCCCAAATTCCAGAAGTAGCGGCGGTAGATGGTGATGTAGGGCTTGCCTAGGGCAGCGATGCGATGATGGTGGGGGTAAGCATCGCCGGTGGGAATTTTGCAGGAGTCAAATCCATATTTATTCATTTCAAACAAAGGATATATATATATATATAGGTTTCAAGGCCGTGTTTAGTTATTTTGGCAAGAAAATTTTGACGTATACGGACACATATTCGAAGTATTAAATGGTTACTAATAACAAAACAAATTACAGATTTCGCATGTAAACATCGAGACGAATCTATTAAGCCTAATTAATCCGTCATTAGCAAATGTTTACTGTAGCACCATATTGTCAAATCATTGCGTAATTAGGCTCAAAAGATTCGTCTCGCAATTTACATGTAAATTGTGCAATTGGTTTTTTTCGTCCACATTTAATGCTCCATGCATACGTCAATCATTTGATGTGACGGAAAAGTTGGAAGTTTGAAGGGAACTAAGCATGGCCCAAGTTTCATGGAAAGGTTCGCCGCACGAAGATTTTGAAGAAAATTTAAGAAAGTCCTAATCTCATGGAAAGTTTTAGTTTTCTTTTGAATATATCTCTCATTCATTTCATGTGTCCTTTCTATAGCCTATTAAAATGATTATCCATGCATTTTTGTTCTTTGTTTTACAATATTTTTACATTTATATTTCTATTAATCACATGTTTAATTTGTTTCATCATTTCTACATTCTGAAGAAGGCCATAAGTAAACATGCCACTAGGATTGAAAAAGTAGCTCATTTTCACTAGTACACAAAACATTTTCCCAGACGGATGCCCATTTAGATTGCAGACGGACCATAACTGGTCGCGTCTGGGAAAATCGTTCCCCCATTTTTACGTGCGAAACCTTAAGAGGACCGCACGGAAAAATAAGCCTATTTTTGCGTGTGGACGCTTAAGAGGACCGCGCGCGAAAATCGATTTTCGCGTGCGGGCATCTTAAGACCACCGCACGGGAAAATACCCTCTCTTCTTTTTCCCTCCCAACACTTCAAAAAAAAATTCCATCTCATCCTTATCCTTATTATGCAACCCCTTGCAACAAAGTAGTCCAACGGGGTTGCATAATCTATAGAACAAAGTGGAGACACAAGATATAGGGGCGAGTCGCTCTTCTCATTCATCGTTTCATTCTCCTCAACCACAAGTGTACAACAATGAGCAGCCCCCTCCTCTTTATATAGCTATATTGCATATTTGGTAGGTTTAGGTGTGGGTCCATTTAGTGTATAGATGGAAGGTTTCCATATTGCTTATATGGAATGTTTCCTAACACTCCCCCTTGGGCACTCACCGTGTGATGTCTATGCCTCGTCAAAACTCTAGAAAAACCAAGTGGAAAAAAATTGGAGAAATAGTCCATAGCATACGCTTGCAATGTCACACGAATTGCATCATTAAAAACCTTGATAAGAAACTGCTAGAAAAACTTATCCAAGGGAAAAAGAGTACAATTCACCCAATTCTTCGTTCAATCTTTCAAGATTGATTTTGGGTACTTGATTTTCTATATCAAGATTCTAGAATGAGTTAGCAAAATTCTCCCCAAGAATTTTACATTTATCCAAGTCTCATTATTCTGATTTCTCGGGCACACCTATTGAAGAGAAGATGTAAATAATGATTTAGTGGATGAATTTGTAAGATTTCCACATGACTTAGTTCGTTGCTTCTATGCAATTCATGTACATAGAAGAGATTGGGGCTCATTTGCTTAGTGAGTTTGCTTCTCATGTAACTCATTTGCATATGTGCGACATATCACATATGCTGCTTAAATTTCATAAATGGTGGGGGTTGAGACAGTTTTCAAATCGCGATTGCTGTCGCGGGTAACCATCTCTCAAAACCATGCCGAGGCTCTGAATAGTTCAGCGATGCTTAGTTTGGTTTAGTTCAATTAGCCAAGTACTCGTATGCTGCTATGACACACTTGTATTTAGGATTTCCATCCTATTTTGGCGATAATCGACTATTCCAAAGCTATGCACCATGAACATTTCTAAGTGCAGTTGGACTAATGTACTAGACTTCCATCTGTCGCATGCTTTTATCTGCAAGCGTGAGCGTGATTTGGGTTCGGCCAAATATTTCAAAATCAAACTCAAATTCAAAACGAACTAGTTTGTTTTTTTCAATTCTTTTCTAGTTTATTCTATTCTTTCTATGTTGGTTCGAGACCTAGTACTTCTTCATGTACTATTATGCAAGTGTCCGATCCAAGCTCCTGAATGCATCCATTGATTCTATCTTCAATGCTTATGAACATTTAGGTTGAGTTCTTCTTTTCAACTTCTAGTTCATTAATTCCATTCAACTCCTAGTTGACTGCCATTGAGTTTTGTTGTCAAGAGACATTGCGCATAATCGGTCTCATTGCCAACTTCTATTGGTTGCATGAGACTCTATGCGAATATCCATGGATATACGAGGAGATGCATTTTCATATGCTTCTTCTTCTTCTTCTTTGCTTAATACTTCTTGATATGGGAAGGTGCGGTACCAGTGTTAGTTTGCACTCCAACAGCTGGTTTTCTTCCTTGATGGGAAGGTGCGGTACGTCTATTCTGAGGTTCCGTACCATTTACCAGATCTCAACTGGCTCCCCTTCTATTCGGTTACTTTTCGTGATTTTCAGTATGACAGTCCCTCTTGCCCTGTTTTCATTAGACATCTTCGGGTACTTTAGGGGCGTGAGGAGCTGGAGTTTCTTGTCCAATTCTTTTTTTGTTTGAGGCCTCTGGACAAGATGAGGGGTACCTTTACTTTCTTCGGTATTACCCTCCTCCGGTGCATTTCATTTATGCAACTTAATCAAACTCTTCAAAATCACAAAAGTATTTACAAAGTGTTTTGGCAGTTTCAATTCTTTATGCATGCTTTCGTTACTTAGTTCACTAGTGCGGTGTAACATGCATTAATCCCTTTCTACTACCACATTTCCTGACATTTCCTATCTAGGGGTTCATTCTCTCCCCCTAAATGACTGGAAATAATTCTTATTTTGTCAAGGAATTTAGGCTTCATAACTATCTCCATAAAAGGTTTCTGACTTTCGGAGATAGCCTTTTGCAACGCATTATGATAGTGGGATATGCACATAAACCAAGTAGATGCAATAGCACTAGTTGCAGGGTGGATGTTGATGCCAATGGTCTGAATTTTCTTTCAGAGTCTGCTGCTTCGAGGACTACATGTCCTTTTCTACTGCGGGTATTACAACAATGACAACGAATACTTAGACCGTTCATGCGGATATTTGGTACTTCGTGCTGCCAGTTCACCAATCATCAAATGCAATGCTAGCATTGTCCTCACGGACTTCTAAAGATAATTTAGTGAGTTCCATTGGAGTTCACGTGATCTTGCTAGATCAATTTTGGCAAAGACATGGTGTCTAAGAGACACTGGATGTTCGCTGCTTCAGAAGCGCATATATCCAGACAGTACCAAATGGGTCCGCAAATATTCCTCGCAATCCAATTCAAGGATGTTGGAACTATACCTTCAGGTTATGCGGTTTATGCATTAATCTCCTGTTGGTGCATACTGACACACAAATCTTCATGATTTAGGAAAATTATGCATATATGCTCTATGACCATATGAGTTGTAATATTTATTCTTATAATTCTAAGACCGAAAATGGCTGAAAATCCATTGCTAAAAGGTGTAGCCCAAATCATCACATTTTTAGAGAGTTCAAGGGGGGTTGATGGACGATATATGCTTCTATAATGTGCATAATTGTTCCATAGGTAATATGACCGTGGCACTTTCTAGGCCAACAATTCCAATTGTTGTTGCTAGTAGGGGTCATAATATTTCCAGTTCTATGCGGCTGGAAATACCTCTTTCTCCTGAGTGCTATTTGTGGTTATGCGGATCACAATTCGTTCTTTTATTTTACGTTTGGGTGCTACATAATATTCAAAGAATTATAACTATGTGCTTGAAAAGAGCAACAAGATAGTAAATGCTTTAAATATGCTATTTTATACTGGAAATAATTCTTTATTGCATGTAAAATGTGTGTTCTACTTAGGCAAGGACCATTTCTTCGAAGCAATGTTCTATTCAAAATTGCAACAAGTGATGACGAAGTATATTGATTCAACGAGATATTCCAGTACTTCGGATTCAATTAACTTCATAGCGAGTTTCTTTGCTTGACAGCTATGACATTTATTTACTATCCTAACATCAATTTTAGGGCCGATCCGATATAGCATAGGAGATGCCACGTCCATGGCCATGCAAATAGGCTAGGAGTTCTCCCCTTCAATTTATGATGAGTGTTCTATTAGGATTGTTCTTTTCTTTTCATGTTCATAGTTCTAGATTGTTTACCTTGGCATGGGTTTTCCCCTTCTTTCGTTGAGGTAAGTGCACCGGGCTATCTTCTTTCGTTGAAGTTAGCTTGGCTATATCGGGAAAACCAGACATGGAAAAAGAGCATCAACATGCTTGCAGCACTAAAATGGCGGGTCCTTCGTAGAATAAAGTAAATTTGTTTTAAATTAGATAGGGCAGCACTGGTTTCGACGTAGGGATCATGAAGTTGCACGCCACGCTCGTCTCACATGGCGGCAGGCAAGGCACATGGATTTCGGGCCCTTTTTCACGAATTTGTATGCCAAAGCAAAAGAATGCCCTTTTCAAAAGCAAAGATCGAGATACCCTCAAGGAAAAAAAAAAGAACTCAAGGAAAAAAAGAAAAGAAGAAGGATGCAGCGATCGACAAGTCCTTAGCACATAGCACAGGTAATATTGTGTTATTTTATCCGTGTCTAAATAAACCAACATAAAATAGAATATGATATTTTCTAATACAATTATTTTGAAGAGTTTTTATCTAAGAATTGTAGAAAGTGTCTTATCTTATACTGATTTATTTTAGGTCACCTAAGCAAATAACGCAAAGTTCAATAGTACAGCCGACTGATGGCTCCAAAAATAACACATCAGCGTATTAGAGATAGTGCTAAAAATTAATACATACAATAAGCTACCTGTACACAATTCCCAACAACTATTTTCTTTTCTTTTCTTTTCAGTCTGCGACTGAAAAGCTAGCCATCGCTCCGTCCTGCCATTCGTGTGGACCCCATAACCACCACGTGAGCCAATAGGAGGTTCCCTGTGCCGCTTTGCTCGTCTTGGAGCGTGTGTGCAGTCGACGATTAAATAGTCGCCGGCTCACACCCTCTCTCCTCTCCAGCTCATCCGTAAATTCAACGTGGCACTATTACCGCCGGCTTAAATAGCCTATTGTACCTGCTCTTACATGGAGTTGCACCGATAGAAATGAATCTTCATTGGTTGCATGCAGCGTATTTAATGATGCCTATTTACTATATGCACAAATAACGAGAGTCTTAAGCCTCCTTAAGAGTATCTCCAGCAGAGACCCTAAACCCAGCCCCTAACTAAATTATGAGAGTTAACATGAAAAAATCAAGTCCATCAGAGACCCTACTAAAGATCAGAATAATTAATTTATAAAAAAATAGAGCTGAGGAAACAAGACACAAGAAAATTTTTGAGGTCTTGCCTGTTGCGATCAAGATCTTGAAGGGAAAGAAACACCGGTGAAACTAAATGGCGTGGCAGCTAGCGAGAGAGATGGTCTTGGGCACAGCCAGAAGATGAACCACTCCGGTGAACTCATGGACTCATGGCCGGGGGTGTCCGCACCAATTCGCCGAGAGGAGAGAAGGAAAGGGGGAAAAGAAACGAAAAAGAACCACTCGCCGCCGTGCGGCAGCATCTGACGATAAAAAGGAAACCCTCCATCCCGGCGTGCAAACGTTTGCTCTTTCTAAACCCTATGGGCCTGATCTATTTAGAACGTCGTTCATGGGCCAGTCTAAGTCTTCGTTGTCGTTTTGGGCTGTCAGAGCATCTCCAGCAATAGCTCCTATTTTAGAGTCCCTAAAGGTTAAATGGGGGCTGCCCCTTAGGCTCTGTCTGTTCGGGAGCTTACTCCCCGGCACACAAAACGAAGCAGTGTTTTAGTGCGTGATTAATTAAGTTTTAGCTAATTTTTTTTTTCAAAAATGGATTAATATGATTTTTTAAGCAACTTTCGTATAGAAACTTTTTGCAAAAAACGCACCGTTTAGCAGTTTGAAAAGCGTGCGCGCGGAAACGAGGAGGAGGGGTTGCAAACTTGTACTACCGAACGGAGCCTTAAAATGGTTCTAACTCCAGCAACAACCTCTATTTCTTAGCCCCTATTTCTTTTTCTCCTCTATTTCATCTTATAATCCATTTTTTATGTTTAGTTTAATATCACAATAATGTAAATATTAATATTTCCAACGCATAGAATTTAATCATATTTAAATTAATAATTGCAAACAACACAATTCAAATTGAATTTTGAATTTTTTTTTTCTGATATCACATTTGATCTGTGCATATACATACACTAGTGTGAGTGCATGATGACTCGCTAGAATGCTCGATCAGTGCATCTGCTGTGGCTAGTAGCAGTAGCAGTTCATCCATCCTACAATCAATATCCAATGATATACCTGTACATATATATGGATGCATATAATCATATATGATGGGCTGGACAAGATTCAGACATATTATATCCAGTGCATACACGGTACTGCAGGCATATACTCCTTCTAGATCAGCCAAATCAAATCTCAGTTGGCCACTGGCGGCAGATGGCTGTTGACATTTGACAGGAACCAAACGATGTCTCATCGATACGCTGAAACATCTATGCAAACGGGGGATGGCCGGATTAGAGCAGAATCACCCACAAGACGGCCGGCGGCGTGCAAGCGATCGTGCGGGAAGGAGCACATGTCGTGGAAACATCCCCTCACGCCAAAGAAAACTGGATAGGGGCTGGAGATATAGCCCCCAGGCCTAGGGGCTGTGGGAGGGAATTTGAGAGCCTTCCTACTTTAGGGCCTTAAGTAGGGCCCTGTTGGACTTTACTTTTTAGTCACAACCCCTCAAAGTTGTTTAGGGTATGTTTGGTTCTTTGCTAACCCAGGCTATAGCTTAGCTGGGCAAACCAGCTTTTTGCTCAATTGCTAGGCTTGCCTTGCCTCACCGTTTGGTTAATTTGCTTTTGATGGCAAGATTTACAGCCAACGTTTTTCCGGCAATCGCAGTGTCTCCACCATCGACGGCTTGGACCTGTGTGCCAGAGGAGTGTTGGCGCATGTCAGCGTGAGCCACGGTGGTCGGGAAATTTTCACGCGAAAGAAGATTGCCGTCGGAGGAGAGCCGAATTGGCTCTCCCTAGGAAGCGAGCTTTTTCTTGCCCAATCAGGCTTGCTTGCTTCCAGAAGCGAGCCATTTTTGCTG
Source organism: Oryza longistaminata (assembly GCA_009805545.1). Classification (NCBI taxonomy): domain Eukaryota; kingdom Viridiplantae; phylum Streptophyta; class Magnoliopsida; order Poales; family Poaceae; genus Oryza; species Oryza longistaminata. The sequence continues at coordinate 23,831,027 of CM020184.1, read as the reverse complement.
CTACCAAATGGCTAGCCTTGCTCGGCCAGGCTAAGCTAGCCCTAGCCTTAGATCCAAACGTACCCTTAATGTCTGTGTTTAGGGGCCTTGCTGGAGATGCTCTTAGGGGGTACACCAACTAGGCTCGAGGGGGGTGCACATATGGTCAAAGTAGGGTGGTAAACACTGATTTTGTTTTTCGGCCCGGGTGCCTGGGAACCCCCTCTGGCCCGCCCCGGCGTTGATGTAGTGTAGATGGTCCCGAGCAGTGTCCCAAAACTTGTGCATGTTTAGTTGATTTGGTTTTAGTTCTGTTACTCTGCATATCTCCTCCTCTCCGACATGTGCTTGTTCACACGGAGCGCGTCGCGCCGGCACGGCGAGGCCGTGGAAGAGGAGCGTGGCGTCGAGGGAGTCGACGGAGCCGTGGTGCATGACGGCGCAGCGGGAGAGGAGGAGGAGGGAGTCCACGGCAGAGAGGAGGTGCGAGCTCGGCTAGTGGATGGAGATCACCACCGTCGTGCCACATGCAGCTGCGACAGCGCGCAGGCAGCCGATGATGACGTGCGCGGAGGAGGAGTCGAGGCCGTAGGTTGGCTCGTCTAGGAGAACCCCGGGGTTCTGGAGGAGGACGAGCCCGATGGACACGCGCCGCCGCTCACCGCCCATGGTAGTGGTCCCTTCCGTGGTCAGTGGTCGTCGTGGTCCCTTCCGTGGTCAGTGGTCGTCGTGGCGGCGGTGGTGGTGCTGCGGTGCATTGGGTCGACGGGGGTAATTCATCCGGTATTGAAAGTTTAGGGTAAGCGATGTCTGATTTTTAGGTTCAGGGGTAATTCGGTCGACCGCGATAGTCAGTGGGGTAATTCGTACTTTTTCCTATACTAGAAATAATGCCCGTGCGTTGCAACGGGAAAATCATGATCCAAGCTGGCATTTTGCGTTTCATACTTTTTAATGGATTTATCTGTGGTACCAGCGTTTTTTATTATAAAACATATTTTATTTGTATATATATATATATAGGATAGGATGTACGGAACAATCTTGTGGTGTTTGGATATAATATGGGTGGTGTTCGGATTGGGATATAAGCAAAGTAGGCCTGAACTAATCTAGGAAGGGAGCTATTTGTGAGGGACTCAATGGAAAAATTGGTCGCTAGATATGGGTGGGAATCGGACGGTAAATTTGGGTGCTGTGGATGCAATCTAGGGAGGGAGCGATCTGAGAAAAAAAAAGAGTGCTAGGATGAAATATTTTTTTATCTAAACAAAAAAATTGGGAGTGATATGGATTCATGCACTCGGGGGCGGAATCGAAATAAATCGTGAACAGAAAAATTGGGAGCGATCTGGATTCGGGTATTCAGCGGGTGCACCGTTGGCGGAAACCCCTCCGCCGTCGCGGGGGCAGCCCCAGCCGCACCGCAAGGAGCAGTTCAGTGGCAGACTAATTTTAGCATATTCCCTATATAAATTTTATTCTATAAATCCTAATTTTTGGACAAATGAAGTTTACTCAATATTTGTGTTATTTCAACCAATGGATTCATCCTAGATTAATATTACCCATATTTTATTTTTATATAATTTATTTGAATTTTAATTAGGGCTAATTCTTATTCCATCGCACTTAAATTTAATTGTTACCAATATGGTCGCGATAATATTTTATTTATTTCCAACCTCACCAAATCTTTATTTTAAGTTATATTTTAATTATTTATCTTGCCAATTTAATTTTAGGGTTTATTCCTAATTAATTATTCTTTATTTGTGATCTATGAACTCCGAAATCAAAATCCAATAAAATAGGCGAATAAAATCGGCATGATGCAATTTATTTAAAAAGTTTTTGAAGGTCCGTATTTTTAGGGTTTCGATTTTATTAGTCAAATTTTCAGGGTGTTACAGGTATCTACCAATCATTGATCATTTCAAGAGAATATTTGCCAACCCCAATGAAGCAAAGTTAGTACGTTGGCATGCCACAGTGAGAAGGAATGACGGTTTGCTAAGACACCCCGCGGATTCGATTCAATGGAGGAATATCGATCGAAAGCACAAAGACTTTGCTGCCAACCCCAGAAACATGAGGATATGTTTGTGTACGGATGGCATGAATCCTTTCGGAGACATGAGCAGTTCTCACAGCACTTGGCCAGTTCTTATTGCGAACTATAACCTCCCGCCATGGTTGTGCTTCAAAAGGAAATATATTATGTTGTGCTTGTTAATCCAAGGTCCGAGACAACCCGGCAATGACATCGATGTGTTCTTGGAGCCTGTTATCGATGACCTTGAGATTCTGTGGAAAGAGGGTGTGGAAACTTGGGATGCATGTGGTCAGGAGAACTTCACACTACGAGTTCTATTGTTCTGCACCATTAATGATTATCCCGCGCTGGGTAATCTTTCTAGAGTCCTAGAGAATTGGGGGCAGCCCTCATTTGGTTTTTAGGGGCTTTAAAATGAATATACATTGTGAAAGTGATCTATATAGAAGATATTTGGATGAGCTACCCTTCGCCATAAGGACCGGTCACAAGGATTAAAAAATTGGTACATCCTCTCCAATTCTGGTATTTGCCGCCATGGGAAGAAAGAGGAAGCCGGGGAGAGAACCTATGCTAGATCCATCCACAGGCCCTACCATCACCAGAGTTTGCACGCAGGCCTCACGTCCACCGCCGGTCGCCCTTGCAACCGCTGCCACCGGAGCCGTCCGCGAGCGTCGACGTGGATCTGCTTGCGCGAGCGCCGCTATCTGTGAGCACCGCCGTGGATCTGTGGGCCGCTGTCTGTGAGCGACTCCGCGGATCTGTGGGCCGCCATCCGCGAGCACCGCCGGGAACCGCTCGAGTGTGCAAGCTGCCGCCGTCGTCGTCCGCGAGTGCCATCGCTGCCTCCTTCTCCCATGAGCACCACCCATCGCTGTCGGCTCCATGGGCCGCCACCAACGAGCGTCACCGTCGTGGATCCACTCGCCACTGCCGTAAACGCTAGCCGTGGCTTTTGTCGTTGGGGTGGGGGAAGGTATGGGGAAAATGACAGGATGAAAGGGATGGTTGGGATGGTAAGTATTTTATTAAAATGTGGTGTCTACCTTAATACCTTCTTCCTCCCATGTACATTGTGGAGATGAAATATATTCATGTGGGACCCACCTAGGGCCCATGGTAAGGTTTACTTATGCCATATGCATTGCTCATGCCATTACATACAAGATGAGTTAATTTTTTTTATTTTGATGACAAAAGTAATACGTGAGTTAGGGTCTGTTTAGATCCACTGGCAAAATTTTACACCCTGTCACGTCGAATGTTTGGACTTATGTATGGAGTATTAAATATAAATGAAAACAATAACTAAATACATAGATGGTGTGTAAATTGCGAGACAAATCTTTTAAGCCTAATTGCGCCATGATTTGACAATATATATGGTGCTACAGTAAACATTTGCTAATGACGGATTAATTATGCTTAATAAATTCGTCTCGCGGTTTACAGGCGGATTCTGTAATTTATTTTGTTATTAAACTACGTTTAATATTTTAAATGTGTGTCTGTATATCTTATGTGGCATGTCAAAACTTTACACACATAGATCTAAACACAGCCTTAGTTGAAACTCTTTTAGATGAATGAAGAAGATGACACGAATGACAACCTCTAACTTAGCTGTTTTAAACTTTTAATGATTCATGCGCTTGGATCGAGAACAGCCATCAGAGCAAGTTTAATAGTACAGCCCACTACTAGCTCTAAATCATTTATATCCGATGTAATAGCCAATTTATACAATAGTTGCTTACTATACTATTAATATCTGGTCTCACATGTCATACAATTCATACAATAGTTGCTTACTATACTATTAATACCTGGTCCCATATGTCATACATACATTACGTCTTGTAGTTCGTGCTACAGCTGGCTACAAATCTGTAGCCCGCTGCTCTTCTCTCTTTTTTTTATCTTTTTAAAATATGTTTATAGCTGGCTTATAGCCTGCTATTGTACCTGCTCTCAGATTAACTAATGACAATCATTGCACCTATTTTATTAAACTGTCGTTTATACCTTTGTCGCCAACACGCAGCGGCACATGTGCGATCCATATGGTTTGCCTCTAACCCTCTACCAATAATCTCAGTTTCATTTTTGAAGGGGCGGATGCTAGTTTTGTGTCCTCTGCTAATACTGTCACCCTCCACATAGCGCTCTCGCTCTCTCTCTCTCTCTCTCTCTCTCTCTCTCTCTCTCTCTCTCTCTCTCTCAACAAATATGACGAGAGGATCCAAGTCCGAAGAAGGCGACGATGTGTGGTCTGTGCCAAAGGCGATCGGTGAAGTGGTGGAGAAGCTGCGTAATTATCTCAAGAATGATAGCGAATCCTTCAAAGGCACCATGAAGACGCTGGCAAAGTTGGAGGAACAAATCCCGTCCTTTTCCATGGACAAACTTAATAACGTCAAGATCGAAGAAGAAGCTAGGGCAGCGTGGCTAAGACAGGTTAAGGCTGCTACAGAAGAAGCTCAAGAGCTGGTGGTTGATATGGACAATCAGGTGAACATCGTGTGTGCTAGTTTATTCAATTATTTTCCCTATAAATTAATTAAGCACTTCATATTTCCAATAATACGTCCATTTATCCGTATATCTTCCTGATTGCGCATATTTATAGTCCATCTTTGTGTCACCTACATTAATTTAAGATTAACCAACCCGCTAAAATCTGGTAAGTGGTAACTGCTGTCTGCTGCATGTATGTAACCTATAGGCGATGATAGGAAGATAAAGCAGCAGTGTTCATACGGGAGTTAGGCTGTGTTCTTTCCCTTCTTTCTAACTCATGTGTCTCGTTTTCCGTGCACACGTTTTTTAAACTATTAAAAATTTTATACGGAAGTTGCTTTAAAAAAATCACATTAATTTATTTTAAAAAAATTAACTAATACTCCCTCCATCCACAAAAGTTACACCTATTTCACATTTGAGTTTTTCCAAATAAGTTGTTCTTATTCGTAGTATTTATGTATTCAAGACTTAAATGAAGAGATAAATTAAATGTTTTATTAGAACACAAGGAGTCATCTAAACACTCATTGGTTGCACTCTTGTATTTATTCCTTGATTTTGTAACATCAATGTGATTTAATTTCTCTTTGGTCTTGGTGTCAAAAGTAATATGTGTAACTTTTGTGGATGGAGGGAGTAATAAATTAATCATGTGCTAATGAGTTGCTCCGTTTTGGATGCATGGAGTGTGAGTTTCTAGTCTAAGCAATCTTGCCAAAAATTTTGGTCACAATCCAAAGAATCATCTTTTATTTTTTAAAAAAAATAGCAATAGTTGCCAAAATTTACCAATAGTTTGCCATTGCAAAAAAAAGGTAAGACTGACAATAATGGAAGAGAACCGACCTCCTAGTGTTGGTTTTTGTTCAGTCTGGAGCCCGACCTCCTCCGGCCACACAAAGAACACAACCCTCAGTCTGTTGGAATTAATGAATGGGCCTTAGCCCACTCAAAGATTAATTCTTTGGAAAATCACAAAAGCCCACCTCATAGGATGGCATGCATGTGGAGTTTAGTACCACCTTACTTATTCTATGAGAGGGGGAACTTCTTAAAAGGGAGGATGCCCTCCTAGCCACTTGAAACATGTGTGATGGAGAGAAGAGGGGAAACACACGCGCGCGCTCGCTGTAATATTTGTTCAAATTCAACTAAATTTTATTTAAAATTTCGGACCGAAATTTTCGAAATTTCAGGATTTCGGTGACCCCCGATCAAAAGCCCTAAACCTATATAGTGAACCCTGTTTGAGAGAGGTCAGGAAGAATATAGTATAGAGTGAGAATTACTACGAATTAAACTTGTTGTATTAAATCTCAGATAACCGATATATATAGATAGAGCAAAACTACAGAAACTTTAACAAAGTTATCACAAAATTACATATTCAAGGTGATATATCACAAAAGGCGTAATTACGTTCTTGCCCCTGTTTTAATTTGCAAGTGTGATTTTACCCTCAATGGATGTGTTCGGGAGCCGTTTTTTAGCAGCAGCTGAGGTTGGAGCAGTTCAAAGTGGCTGCAGCTTGCAGCAATTTTGAACTGCCGTAGCGACAGCGGCTGTGGCAGGTATGGTTGCCGAACAGAGCCAATTTTTATGGTTTGTGATTTTACCTTTACTTTTTCGAGGTGAAGCTTCAGTTTACCTATGGTTTGGATTCCTGTTTGATGGGCCCATATTAAATGAGTTAAAAAAAACATATGAAATTATAAAGAAAATATGAATGGACCATTGTATTTGTATTGTATCCCAACCAAACAATACACCAGTCACCCACAACGTCACTGCCTCAGCCATCCCGGTCTACAATTCGTCTTACACAATCCCCATTCCCCCGATCCATTCATGGCGACGGCGCGGGGGCGAGCTAGCGGCGGCGGGGCGCAGTTGGGTGAGCTAGGCAGCTAGCATGGGGCGAGGTGAGCCAGTCTGCGGTGGGGCGGCGCGCTGTGGCCATCCGTAGGCAGTGCAGCGGGAGAAGAGGAGGCGGTGAAGCGAGCAGCTAGCGGGCACGCCGAGCAGCAGGAGGGAGGCGACTCCTCGACGAGTGAAATTTCTTGTCAGATCTAGGAGTTTGCATGCAGCAGCTCGTCAGACGTCAGGCTGGTAGTGGACTAGTGGTGGCGTTATCCGGTTCTCTTCCTCCTCTCTTTTCAACTTGGTTTGTGGTGCTCCCATATTGTTGTATACTTGTATGGGTGTTCCTTCTTCTGTATATTATTTGTGTTTTTTCCCTGTTTGGACATGAAGGATTTGGAAATGAAATTCGCTCCTGTCCAACTAAATTCAAATCTGACCTGAATTTTTTACAACATTTTACAAAGTTTGACAAACAAAAATTCTCAAAAAAAAAAAGTTTGACAAACAAAACTAATATATCAGTCAGATAGCTACTAAGAACTATATTGAAGAACAATATTCAAGGGCATACATGCCATTTTACCATAAACTTAACACTGTCAATATGACTTAACGGAACAGAAAAGTCGTCCACTTTTTTTCCTCTAGCGTCGCCTCCCCCGAGTGACTCGGGAGGGTCTGTTTAGGCGACCCTACTCGTACGTACGGCCGGATTCGTTAAGTCAACTATCAAAGCGATGGTTGTGCTTGTTTGCTGGTCCTCTCCGTCGACCAAGTTGTATGTTTGCACAATTTATATACGAATGATCTTACCCTCCTGAGAAGTCACCGGAATACATCCTAGCTAGTATATAAATTTTGGTACGTACAAAAATCTCTCTTTGGTTATATGAGAACATATGCTATGCACATAAACCATCATGAATACACCATGTACACCAACTATAAATATCATAAAAAATCTAGAAAAATTGTTCCAAGTGGCTTGCGCGGTCGGCGCCGGCAGCAGCTGGAGGCGGCGTCCATGGCTTCGGCATGCATGGGCGATGGGCCGGACAGCGACCGTGGACGGGAGGAGGAGGACTGGCCGTGGTGGGTGACGGCGACGAGGTGAGGATGGCGACGACGAGGTGGCTGGGCGTTCGGCAGCAGCGGCTGCGGTGGTGGTGACCGTGACTGCGATCACTGGAGGTATGACGGCCTCGGATGGCTAGCCGAGGGCTTGGCAAACGGCTGCATCTGGCCGGCGCGACATCGTTTAGAGGAGGGGTCGGAGACCGGCTTGGCGCAAAAAAGCGTAGCCGATGGCAGCGGAGGCCGGCTTGGCGCGAGAGGCGCGAGCGGTGGAGATGAAGGTCGGCTTGGCGCGAGAGGCATGACCAATGGAGGGAGGCTGGATTGGTGCAAGAGACGCGTCCGGTGGAGGAGGCCGGCTTGGCGCGAGAGATGTGGCCGGCGGTGGAGGAGGCGACCTCGGTGCGAGGAGGAGCTGCCGGTGGGTGTGCCGCGGTCTTCGGCGCACAAAGGCTGGCCGGCGGGGGACGCCGGTGCAAGGGTCCCGCACGTCGGCAGAGCTTGAGTGGTGGTGAAGCATCGGTGCGTCAGTCGTGGATTCGCGGGTGGTGAACGGCGGGTGAAAACCCTGCCCGGCCTTGGCCGGACCGACAATGATGGTTCATTCCCCCTCCTGAGGGCGTTGTCATGCTGTCTCACCCCTCAAGGGTGGTTGTCGGGCGAAAACCCAGACTTGGCTCATTTGAGCCCCAACAGACGGCGGCGGCGGTTTTTCCGTCGCTTCTCTTCTTGAAGACATCGTTTTGGCATCCCCTAGGGGTGATCTCGTCTGTATTCCTTTGTTGGTCTAGCGGTGGTCGGTCCGGTGCTAGCCTTCTCCCGGTCTTGTGTGTTGGCGCTGTCGGTGTGTGGGTGGTAGTACATTTTTTCCTTTTTGCTAGTTACGACCCTCCAGGGTTGTAATCTTGTAATTTTTTCCTACTCTATCAATAGAACTTCGCACCGTCTCGTGCGAGTCGTTCAAAAAAAAAAGACTTAGCGGAACAGGGGTAAGCTAGAGCTTCATTTCCAAAAAGTGAGGGCAAAATCACAAACCCTAAAGAACAAGGGCAAAATTACAATTACATCCGAAAATAGGGGTAGAAACACAATTGCCCCATCACAAAACTATAGCGTTAACAATAAATTGATCACAAAACTACAAATTTGACAATAAATTTATCACAAAAACCACATGTTTAAGGTAAGTATCACAAAACTACATACTTAATAATAAAATTATCACAAAACTGCAGATTTTAGGAATCAATCCTTAGCACTAATATTATGTTTGAGTTATCAATGTACAAGTTTTGTGATTAAATTGACATTAAACCTGTAGTTTTGTAATAATTTTATTGTTAAATCTATAGTTTTGCGATATTTAACCTTAAAACTATAGTTTTGTGATAAATTTACTGTTAAATATGTAGTTTTGTGATAATTTGGTCAAAGTATGTTTAGTTTTGTGAAATTTACTCTGCAGATTACATGGTTTGGATTTCTCAAGTAATCTTTGAGAGAAAGAGATGGAAACTAATCCTACGCTACCATAACAATCCAGACACAATATGATCCTATCCGTACACTCTAACATCCTCTACAGTCCATGCATGAGCAATGCAGACGCTTGTACTTGAGAAGAAACCGACGATAGTGCTCAACACGGGTGATAGCCTTTTGTGTGCTGTAGTCGAGGAAGCCAAAGCGAAGGGCGTGAGGGAGCCGTGGTTGATGCAGCTGAAGTCGGGTGCAGATGATGAGAAAGCCAACCAAGCCACAGGTCACGCAAGGGACACCAAGGAGAGGTCACGGACACATGGGTTGGCAGTAGGCTCAAAACTAGAGGTTCAGCACATCCAGCCAAAGGTGGCGATGCGAACCAACATCGTAGGGTTGAGTTGGGGAAGCTCCAACCGAATTCTCTGGAGGATGTAGGGGAGGAGATCGAAGCCCCGCATCCAGGTACAAAACGGAGGAAAGCGCCCCGTATTCGCCAGGTTGTTGAACCACGGCTGTGCCCGGCGCAATGCCTTGACCTTGGACGAGCACCCCCTTCGCCACAAGATCGGCTATTTCGGCCTCCTGGATGGACAAAGCCCCCAAATAGGACGTAAGATTGTCTCTAACTGTCCTGGGGTCGATGCCCAAACTAGTGGCCGATGAAGGTTTCCGTGGAGCCATCCTAGAGATGAAGGCGAAAAGGCGAGAAGAGCAGGAGTAGGGTGAAAATGAATCGGAGATGGGTAGAATGGCCAACCGAGGGACTTATATAGCCCCTACCACTCACACCTGCCCCGCCCATAGGGCCACGGTGAGATCATACCACCGCAGTGGCACCCGAAAGGTCAAATCTCGCTCAATCGGACCATTGGGATCTACGTGGCACATGGGCTACACAGTAACAGGCCGAAGAGGGGCGGAGGACCGGGAAAGAAAGGACCATGGGCTCCACGTACTGCAAGAGCAAATACAAAGCCCGCTGGTGAGTGAAGAAGCGAGGGTAACCATGGGGCGGAAAGGCTAATTCGCGCGTACATGTTGCCGGCACGCACGCCGGCCCACTAAGGCCCATGCATGCGCTTGCGCTTCTCTCTCTTTTTTTCTTTTTTTACGCTGCCGTTTCTTTTTTTTTTCTTCTTTTTTTCGCTGTTTGTTATTCCTGCCGTACGGATAGATTAGTTTCCTATTTTTACAAGTGATTAGTTTACTAGTAACTTTTAAATCTTAACTTTAAAATTTTCAGATTTGGATATGAAAATTTTCAAATCTCGAGTTGAAAGTTTTCAAATCTCAAGTTGAAAGTTTTCAAAATTTTCAAATCTGGACTTGAAAGTTTTTGAATCGAGTTGAAATTCAAATCTTGAGTTGAAAATTTTCAAATCTCAAGTTGAAAGTTTTCAAAATTTTCAAATCTGGACTTGAAAGTTTTTGAATCGAGTTGAAATTCAAATCTTGAGTTGAAAATTTTCAAATCTCAAGTTGAAAGTTTTCAAAATTTTCAAATCTGGGAGTTGAAAGTTTTCAAATCTTGAGTTGGAAATTTTCAAATCTCAAGCTGAAAGTTTTCAAAATTTTCAAATCTGGACCTGAAAGTTTTCGAATCTCGAGTTGAAAGTTTTCAAATCTCAAGTTGAAAGTTTTCAAAACTTTCAAATCTGGACGTGAAAGTTTTCGAATCTGAGTTGAAAGTTTTCAAATTTCGAGTTGAAAGTTTTCAAATCCGAGTGGAAAGTTTTCAAAATTTGACTTTAAAATTTAAATCTTAAATCAAAAGTTTTCAAATCTGACTTAAAAATTTTTCAATCTGTTAGTAAAAAAATCTCCCCAAAAAAGGAAAAAAAATCTTGAGAATCTTCCCTAATTACTCATTATTAGTGTTAAGTGGGAGTTAACTAATACTGTAGAGTAGTTAGGGAGGTGCTCGCTGCTGGCGCGCACGCGCCAGCTAGCAGCCCCCACCATAGGGAACCTGGAAATTTCTTTTTTATGTGTTTATGCTTCGTTAGGACCTCGGCCGAAAAGGGGTGCCTCATACCCTACCATGTGTCGATCCCGGTCTTGGCTGAAGTTCCGTACTCATCCTTACCCTTGAGGAGCTTATTGGATGCATGTCGTAAAGACCTTTGGCCAAACCTACCAAAACATGTTTACCAGATGGTGAAGCGAGAGGCTGAGTGGCGAAGCTAGGCCGTAGATGGCAAAGCTTAGCCAGCAAGGGGCGAAGCCTGTTCACCGAACGATGAAGCTAGTTTAGCAGCACGGGACCCCTGCTCAAGGAGGCCCAATAAGTAGCCCAATAAGAAGCCTGGGAGAGAGCCTCCTGGGCCCATGGGCCGGTAGATTGGACCAAAAGACTACTTTTACCATTGTAAACGTCTATGTCACAAGGGCGGTTATGTAAATTCATTAGCGTGCGAAAAACTATATGGTTGTGCACCTGGAACCGTAAACCTATAAATAGACCCTGAGGGATGTGTAATAGGGTATCCAATTTTTTTGAATAAATTAATACATTCTTCCATTTACATTTTCCACTAACTTGAGTGAAACCTGCCTTTCAGTAGAAGTGTTTGTCATTCGACAACAAATCTCTTTGTCAGAAATCATAATTGTTCTAATCTCTTCATCGATGTTCCATAAGGTCCCTTGGTAGTTCATTCGTGAAACATCCAACGTTTCTAATCTTCCATATATTGCCCAGAAAACAGATGCTACTCCTACCATAACCAACTTTTTTTTTCTTATTTTGAGAATTTCTATTTTTTACGTACTTTATACGTCCAATAATATAAGGAATTTCGGTTTTTAAACTTTTCTCAAAGTATAAGGGATTTTATGATCCCGAGATAGTCCTTTATTGGTCACATGTCCACTTTTGCACTTCACCTCCCCACTTTTGTACTAGTTTAATCCCCACCTATCAACTCTTGTACTAGTTATTTCATCTCCTATCTCACCTTGTGTAACATCACTTGTACTTTTACTACTTCCTTAATCTATTATATTATTAAAACTACTTTGAAAGGATGCACCACATTCACTGTGGGGTCTACAAATTCCCACATTAATCGGAGAAAAAGAAAAATAGAGTCCAAGTAGAAATACAATTTAAAAATAGCTGAAATTCGGAATTAAAAAAGCAATATTAAAAGAAGAGTCCATATAAGAACCCAATAAGATTAATCAAAATTTGGAATAAAAATAAAATAAAATCTGAAATTAGAAAAAAAAGAAGAGGCCAAGTAGAAATACAATTTAAAAATAACTGAAATTAGGAATTAAAAATAAGAAAAGTCGATATAAGAATCCAATACGAGATTAATCAAAATTCGGAACAAAAAATAAAATCCGAAATTAAAAAAAAGAGTCCAAGTAGGAATACAATTTAAAAATAACTGAAATTCGGAATTAAAAATAAAGAATATTGAAAGAAGAGTCCATATAAGAACCCAATACGATATTAATTAAAATTTGGCATAAAAATAAAATAAAATCCGAAATTAGAAAAATAAAAAAGAGAGTTCGAGTAGTAATACAATTTTGAAACAATTGTTGTCAACGTTTGATGTCGCGATTCCTGTATTTGCATAGTATGGGGATCGTTGGTACTAGGATATACGCGAGACTGAGGTAAAAGAGACGGAGACGAGGATTTTTATACAGGTTCGGGCCCCTGAATTGTCAGGTAATAACCCTACATCCTGTTGGCCGAAGCCGTTGTTGCTCTTTATTCATCTGGATCACACAAGTACAATATGTGGGGTAGCCTATCTAACTGTTGTCGACATGGCGGTCTGAAGGTCTGACTCGTAGTCGATAACAGGGTAGCCATCCTCCTTGAATCCGTGCCTGGCGAGATCAGAGATAGCGCTTTCGTCTCTCCTGACAGTATCCGGAGACACCGTAGGGGACTTGCCGTGCTTATCCCTGAAGTCGATATCCGGCGTCTTGTCTTGGCGTATGTTGGCTTGTATGTTGTGGTTTCTGTTTTGATCTACTGTTCCGTGTATGTTGATTGTAGGTCTCTTCCATGGGGGGTGTCTCCCCTCTCCTCCTAGGGGGCCTTGTATTTATACCCATAGGTGTCCCCTTGTCCAAGTAGAACTAGGGAAACCAATATGGATACAATCAGAGTAGTCCTTGTCGTTTCCATGTAGAACTCTGGTTGTCTTTCCTTATCCGGAACTCCTCCTATATCCGTAGGTTGTTTCCGTATATGACATGGTATGTGGTGGGTTCTGCCGAGATTTAGTCAACTACTATTAGGTATGTGGTATGCATAACCCTGACAATTGTAATTGGAAATAAGAAATAAGAATTACTAAAAGAATAGTCTATATAGAACACAATACAAGATTAATTAAAAATAAAAATAAAAAATAAAATAAATTCAGAACATAGAAAAAGAAAAATAAGAGCTCAACTAGAATACAATTTATAAATAACTAAAATTTGTAATAAAAAATAAAGACTATTGAAATAAGAGACAAATTAACTAAAGTTCAAAATAACAAATAAAATAATTTTTAAAATAGAAAAATAATTATAAGAGTTCAAGTAGGAATATAATTTATGAATAAAAATTATCGGAATGAAAAATATGCAATTTAAAAAAAGTTCATTTAGAACACAACGATGACAAATGACAATAAAGAGGGGAGAAGCAACAGGCCTGTAAAGGAGTAGAGTGCTGGCAGTTGATGGGATATCTAAAAACTATAAACAAAACCCCAAATAGAATCCCAATAACGATTAAAAGGAGTGACGATGAGCATGCCATTAAGCAGCATGGTCATGACGATTGGCGAGACTTATGGAGAGAAAATAAACCCCAATGATAATCATGTTTGATTTTTAAAATCTCAATGACAATAAGGAGGGGAGGCAGCAGGCGGGCTGTAGAGGAGTATAGTGGCGAAGCCATAAACGATTCAGCGAGACTTACAGAAAGTAAAAAAGAACACAAACAATAATTATGTTTGATTTTTAAAATCCCAATGACAATAAAGAGGAGTGACAACGGGTGGGTCGTAGAGTAGTAAATTGGTGATGTTTGACGATACTTCTAAAAATTATGAAAACGAAACCTAATAAGACAATGAACTCTAAAAACTATAAGGTCTAATTTTTAAAGTTTTAAAGGGGATGAATAGAAGTAGTGGTAGATCGAGTAAGCAAATAAAAAGGTGTCAAAGGAGTAAGGGGTAGCGACTGGAGTGGCTTTTAAAAACTATAAAATTATTTGAATCACTGGAATAATAATTTTAAATAAAATCATGTGTAAAAATAGATAATTTTAAATTGATGCTAACCGCGCAATTGCGTAGGCCGCCCAACTAGTTTTAGCAAAAATAGGAATAATCCTTTATATTATGAGATGGATGGAGTATCTAGCATTAACGTGGAGACTTCTAGGAGAGCCTTCAATTGGTATAAAGGAATATCTCTCTATCAATGTTCTTCTTCCCAACTTAAATTCCTTCTCATCCCTAGCTGGTGTCGTCCGGCTGTCCTTGTTTATCTATCATGGATTCAGAAAATGATATTTTCTATATAATGCCTATAATTGAAGCATGTGTATGGAAAAGAAAAGGCTAAGTTATAAGTGCATATCAGCAAAATAGTTCTGTATGCTTCTTCGTGAAAATAGTTTTGTATGATGTAATTACGCTAACACATTGTTTTTTGTGCTACTTTTTGCTGACAGGTGACTTCATTTCGGACCCCCCCCCCAACCCGGTATACGATATTATTTCGGCCAAATTTTTAAATTTTTTTTGAATTTGGTAATATTTTGTTTAAATTCAACCAACATTTATTCAAAATATTGGTCTATTGGTGACCTCCGATAGAATCGGCCAAGCCGATCAATAAGCATCTCATTTTTTTATTGATTGAAGAGTAGAAGTCTGTGATGCTTCCCTTGTATTATGCCCTCTTTTAATTTTGCAGTTTCCATTACGTCCATACGTCCGTCTACAATATCATGGCCATGGTGAAGAATGATTGGTGAAACAACCACTCCTGATGCCTCCTAGGCCAAACAGCCATGCATAGAAAGACAGCAACCCTCTGCTGCATGTTTGGATTACTGGTTTGATCAGTCTCTGTCCATGTAGTGTTGTTCATCTCTCTATATCTATCTCAGCCTGCAGAGAATGTCTTTGCTCCATCTGATATTTGATTTACACGACATTATTTCATTCAATGCAAATATTCAACTCTGTCACCGCAGCAGCTACTTTTTGGCACCTATATATGGACCAATCATCCAATTAGGAGTACTGGTGGTATATAACACCTCATTACCAATTTAATCGCATTCTTAATGTTATGAAACAAGCCCCGAAATTGAGATTGGTAACTGAACATGGAGAAAAAATGTCCTAGGAGATTAAAACTAATGAGGACAATGACATTGAGACACGATATTTGTTAACGAGGATCAATCGAAACCTACGTCTCAGGGACACTTGCCTAAATCTCTGAAACCTACAAGCACTTAAATATTTTATTTTAGGCATGCTTTCAAATTTTATTCCTCTCATTGCTCTTTATCTTATCAACCTCAAATACAGTATACTAATCAATCTTTACTATTTGTTTTGCAGATTCTATATATGTCTATCTATCCTCACTTGTTCCTATGTGTGATGTAATCTTGAGGGATTGAGGTATTTTTGAGTGCCTACTCTTCTAACTACACCTTTTGCAAATGGATGATAAATTGTGAACTTGTGACTAGTGCTTGTTGCCATGCTTAATGTAGACTTTATGAGATAATGTTACATCGTACAATATCATCCTTGAGATTGCCTTTTTTTTCCTTTTGTTCTTGTTCTGTGCTAACTCTCACGGTAGTCCATGGGCCACACCTAATTTTTCTTCTGTCCTCCTCCACTGCATTAGATCACACATAAGCTGATAAGAATCTCTGATTGATCGAAGAGTAGCAATCTGTGATGCTTCGTG
Source organism: Oryza longistaminata (assembly GCA_009805545.1). Classification (NCBI taxonomy): domain Eukaryota; kingdom Viridiplantae; phylum Streptophyta; class Magnoliopsida; order Poales; family Poaceae; genus Oryza; species Oryza longistaminata. Next base: position 23,815,075 of record CM020184.1, on the reverse strand, counting down.
TATGAACCTTTCCTTTAGTTTTGCAGTTTCCATTAATGTCTATCTATCCTCACTTGTTCCTATGTGTGATGTAATCTTGAGGGATTGAGGTATTTTTGAGTGCCTACTCTTCTAACTACACTTTTTGCAAATGGATGATAAATTGTGAACTTGTGACTAGTGCTTGTTGCCATACTTAATGTAGACTTTATGAGATAATGTTATGTCGTACAATATCATCCATGAGATTGCCTTTTTTTTCCCTTTGTTCTTGTTCTGTGCTAACTCTCACGGTAGTCCATGGGCCACACCTAATTTTTCTTCTGTCCTCCTCCACTGCATTAGATCACACATAAGCTGATAAGAATCTCTGATTGATCGAAGAGTAGCAATCTGTGATGCTTCGTGTATGAACCTTTCCTTTAGTTTTGCAGTTTCCATTAGGTCCATACGTTTGAGACAACCTAGCCGGTCATCACGAAGACTAATTGATGTAATAACAACTCCTGATACCTCCTAAGCATAACAGCCAGGCAATACAGAAATTAAGCAACCGCCGATTCATGAATGGATCAGTGGCTTGATATGCCTCTGTCCATGTAGATGTATAGTGTTCTTCATCTCTGTATCTGTATCTCTGCCTTTAGAATGTCTTGCTCCACCTAATATTTGATCTATATGACATTATTTCATTCAATGCAAATATTCAACTCTAACATTGGGGTGGAATGCATGCCACAGCTACCATTTGGCACCTATATGGACCAGTCAGCCGATTAGGAGGAATGGAGGTATATAACACCTCATTACTAATTTACTCGCATTTTTAATGTTATAAAACCGGCTCCAAAATCGACATCGGTAACTGCACATGGAAGAAATAAATGTCATAGGATATACAAAAATGATGAGGACACCGAGACATGATATTTATTAACGTCTATAAACCGAAACCTATGTATCCGGGACAATGATTACAGAATCTCCGCCCCATTCCAGCATAATTACAATGTATCAGATCTACAACGACTCTGGGTCAGACATCGTCGTCGGCCATTCCCTCCCTTCTATGCTAAGTTGTCATGTGGTTACAACCATGCGCCTCTCTATTTAAGAGAGCCTAGTACAGAGCCCAAGTACTCTAGCTCTATCCTGCACCTATTACAACTCTATGACATATATCTGACACACACACTCTAACATTTCACATGGTTGAAAGGTCTTGAAAGGAAAGGTTAATTGCTCATTAACCGGCATTGTCTGCATAGTACGTTCATGACTCATTAATGTTCCTTCAGATGTTGTCAATAAACCATCCTTCAAAATTTATTCAATGTCTGCTCATGCCTTTAGTGATTACATCGTGTCATCAGGCAGATGTAAAATATACTAGCATGATATCTCGTTGCTCCTGCTTTCACAACTGAAGTATAACCATGAACTCGAGTGCTACTATGCTAGGAAGAAAAATGCATGACTTTACCATGAAGGGCATAGGATTGGAAGTTATCGGTAACGTGAGGATGACATCGAATCACCATCTAGGGAGAATGATCTATCAATAAAGAGAGTGCTAGGTGAAGCAGGTTCTCAGCAACAATATCTATGTTGCTACCGGGTAGCTGCTTCACGAAGTAGCCATATACATGTGATGATGGTATTGGGGACACTGGTATCTTGTGGGCGGGTGGGAGATGCCAACGCTGGTGACGTATGGTGTCGATAGGGACTTTGGTGAAGGAGGAGGGCAGCGGAGGTGGCATTGTTTCCATGCTGGATGCATGGTAGAGCAAATGTTAGAATTTTCTTTAGAACACCCATCCTACCAAGGATCGTCTGATCGTGCATTAGGCTGTGTTCGCTAGTGGGGAGTTTGGAACTAAACTCTCCGCATGGAAAATAGAGTGGTCGATTAGCACGTGATTAATTAAGTATTAACTTTTTTAAAAAAATGGATCAATATGATTTTTTTAAGCAACTTCCGTATAGAAACTTTTTGTAAAAAAACGCACTATTTAGTAGTTTGAAAAAGCGTACGCGCGGAAGAAGAGAGGGGTGAGTTGGGAAAGGGGGATTCCGAACACACCCTTAGTCTAGCAGATTGATCTGCATATAAGTCTATTGACATTTTGCAAACTGCTCCTCCAATAATAATAGAAGTACTCCCTAGACCAGCTCCCTGGCAACAAAAGATTGCCGTTGCTAGAAATCTTCAGTCAATTTTTTTTTTTTTTTTTGCAAATTAAAGCTGTGTTCCTGTTTGTCTTGCTTAGAGTTCAATCTGACTATTTGTTCAACTCGAAGCACGATATGCAGAAATCTGTACAGTGGAAGTAGACAGATTTTAAATTCATCATCCTGCAGGCTGCCTTGATGATATGTAGTTAAGGACGACGAAAAAAGGAGTTACTGTGTGCCACATTATTGTCAGATAACATAGAAAAATAAAGTAATCTTTTTTCCGAACCAGGTAAAATACAGTGATAAAACACTCAGTTCGGATGTATTTAGGGATTTTCAAGCATTCAACATCAATACAAATAAATTTGCGTTCCACACTTCAGCAGTTTATCCAAAATCTTGTCTTGACCTAGATGAATTTGCCCTAAACTTATCCTATATGTGTCATGCATATTGTCTTAATATTTTGGATTAAAATATACCGAATTGTGACTAAATTTTCAACATACACCATGTATAACGGAGTTAGATATATATGAGAGAGAGCAATTACATATGAGGAAAATATACTAAAATTTACTGAAAATGTGGCCGGCGCCACAATTTTAGCGATCCATTTTTTCTTTCTTTTATTCTTTTTTTATTCACTCGAGCAGCAACAACAATGGTGGCCTTTGGAGCTTCAGATTTTCTCCCTACCTTAGTACAACCTTAGTTCCCAGAACTGCCTCACCTTCAAGATCCCATCTCATCCAGTGGCGGAGCAAGGAATTCTGGGAAGCCTGGGCAAGCCTAACTTAAACGTATTCATATTCCCATATATCACCATCAAAATTGACATCCTGAAACTTTTATATGGAACCGTGGCACTACAAAATGCATGTAAATATTTACAGATAAAAAAACCATGGCAAAGAATAGAAATTTAGTCGGTCAGGCTTTTTATATCGCTTGATGCCTTGATTGTATATCTACTAGTAATCGTGCACGTGCAAGGCACGTCTCCACCAATATATAATCCCAACACACACTATTTGTAATACAACAACGACAATTGTATGTGCATGAAATTTCCATCACATGAAAGGAACTATACATACATTTCAAACCCATGTATCATGCAAATAAGAACACAAAATCTCTATTGAAATAGTGGCAGATCATTTATTTTATATTATATAAGATAAACATAACAGTTTAAACAAAGCTTCTCCTACAAGTGACATCTCATCTATTTTTTGTCAAGACAAAACCAGGTGCGGAATCCCGAATCCACATCAATACACTATGTATCCTACAAAGATCATTGAACAAATAGTCTAGCAATCTTATAGACCATCTAAACAAAATATGATAGTCTAGTCATGCTCCCTGGTCATCGAGCAAATAGGCAAGGTCAGTGCTCTAAGCCTCTAATTAAATGGAGATAGAAGAATCTGAATACGGCACTCTTCAAGCTAGCAAGTAAATTGCAATGATAATCTTAATGACTCCGTCAAAAAAGAAGTTTTAGTAAAATCATTTGATGATATAGAGTCACTGTGGTTTGTCAAATAAACTAATAATGAACTTTTATAAGCCTACTTCAGTTCGCAATGGGAAGGCTATTTCACAAAACAACCCAGTAGATAACAGGTCATAATAAGGGCTTACAATTTTCTATGTTTTATAATAACTGAACTGATGGAAAAAGAGCTAAAACATTGTAGTGGTATGAAAATTTTCAATGAACAGGATGTACAGCATCAGTGCAAATAAAGGTTTTTGTATGTCTCCAGTCTACGCAAACTCTGTTCCTCACATTGATTGCTTCAGATATATTCCTCTGCAAGAAGTGCAAAAAAACAATAACAAGTAACTATATTTTTATTTTCTATTCCTAAATAATCTTGTACCCAAATAAGAGGGTGGCAGTGGAGAGTCTAATCGTGTGTAAAACTCTGTTCACAGGAAGAAATGGTGTTTCTCAATTAAAGAAAAAAACACGTGCCCATTTGTTCCTGCATACCTGGACATTGGCTGAATTTCCCTTTTCCTTGTCCCCTTGACAAAAATTTCCCTTTTCCTTTTTTTATAGTAGAAGTGTTTGCTCATAGTCATGATAGTTCACATGTAACAAGACACTTGTATTCCAGCATTTTTTTTACTGCTACTACAACATATGCATGTACCAGCATTCCAGCATCTTGAAATACCAGGCAATTACCTGGTTATACATTGCCTTGAACAACATGCAGTGCACTTGTATAAGATGAAATTATAATACTGTATTTTAGTCCAAATTAAGAACATTCTAAAGGAAATAACACTTATATAGCAACACCTCAAACCTCCTCATAGCAGCAAGCTAGAAACATATCAGGAGATGGCTTGCTAGTCTTCAGGTCTGGATCATCCCCCATGATAACATGGTACATCAGTGTAAACATCCCCTTGTGGTTATGTGTCTTTAAGGAAAAATGATTCACAGATATAAAGAAATAGTTAGACATGATTCTAACTTGAAAGGTACAAGGTTTATCAGGAAAAGATAGTACACAGGATTGAGGGCAAATATATTGATTATTGAATAAATTACCCTGTTGCAACAACCATTGGTACTCCATCCATTTCATCACAAATAAATTTTAGGAAGAAGAAATCTGACGCATTCAGGTCCAATTGGTCAACCAAGTAAGGTATAAGGGAAGCAAAATAAATTATTGGGGTTAGGTTTGACTTAATTTTAATCAGCGCACATTATAGCAACATATACATCACTAAAGAGTAAAACATTCATGTTAGCCAAGGATAGGGAACTGTTGAATTGGTGCTGGATCACAATCACAACCAGGGAACTACTTTATAGCTTTGACCCAAATGAAGAGCAGCTTTCTTTGTGCTTTACCTGAAACTGAATGTATATTTCTTCATAGATAATACGCATTGATTTGAATGTAGGAGAAAATGAGTCAAATTAAGGGAAGATTGATTTGTTGGAAGCTACCACCAAATCGGCAACATGTACTGTGGACTAATGCTGTTACATTAGTACAACCTTCTAAAATTATTACATGCAATGGAAGGAGATAATATAAAATTTGGATCGGGGACCAAGCATTCATGCATGTCAAGCTAACAGTATTGTACTACTTAGCTGTGAATTCAATCAATGGGCTAAGGATGTGTGTGTAAAAGACTAAAATCTCTTATGCACTGGATGACCTAATTTACCTAAGCTAAATTGCTTCACTCTTTCCTCGATGTCAGTCGTTTGCCCACATTACATGGCATTCTCTAAATCAAATTTCCAGATGTTCAAGATTGGTCCCATCTTCACAGTTGTCTGATAGAACAAATATGTTTTAACCTAAATTAAAATTAACAATTACAGCATGCACAAGCTCACATAGATAAATTCCATAGAGTACTGATGATGGAGATGGCCGTCAGGCAGACATGGATGGGCCAGGGGCAACGGCCTCGGCCGTGGGGCAGACAACGGCCTCTTGGCGGAACTGGCCGGATCTGCTTCGCAGCGGTGGGCTCGGTGGTAGAGCGGCCAGCGAGCGCCGCTATGGTGGTGTTGTGGAGGCGAGGATGTGGGCATGTGGCCGAGCTCCATCGATTCCCCTCGCAAGACGCCTACATGAGATCGGGCCTGGACGCAATGGTGGTGTTGACGGGAGCTCGACAGCGTTGGAAGACTGGAAGGGCGAGCGCGGTGTTGGGAAGATGTCGGCTCCGTCTCCGGCGAGGGCATTGGTGGAGTGCGGCGGCGGGGACACGCGAGGAGGAGCGAGGAGGCATATGAAGGCGGAGTCTTCGCGTGGGCGAAAATCGCGGTGGATGGATAGGGTGAAATCGCGGTCGCGGTGGAGGAGGTGAAATCGTGGGTGGACGGTGCAGATGAGGATGGACGGCATGGATTCATCTGGATGATTTCACCTATAGGATTGGAGGGGTGCAACTCCTGCTTTTTATACTATGTAATGTAATATGAAATTGTTGCCATGTACTGTGGATTACTGGGGCAGATGGAGAAATTTCGCAGTTCATCAGAAGGAAACCATGTAATGATAGAAAAAGAATTAATAATTACTTAAAATTTTTGAATAAGACGAACGGTCAAACATGTGCTAAAAAGTCAACAGCGTCAAACGTTTCGAAACGGAGGGAGTATAAGGGCACCCACAATGGTTATCTATAGGCTCTCTACAAGAGATCTATGTCAACATATTTTCCTACTTGGAAGAGATTAAATGAAGAGAGAGAGCAAAGCTATCTACTAACCTGGAGATAGTCTATAGAGAAAAACGAGGCAATGGATTAGAGAGCTATAGATACCCATGTAGACATACCATTGAAGTGGTTTACTATTAATCTAGTCTATTGCTGAGATGTATATGTTTTATAGATAGCACCTTACTTTACCATTGCGGGTGCTCTAAGGCACAACCACTCTTAATCCAAAGACCAAGAAACAATTACTATCATCTCCTACTTTGGATCACTCTAATAAATATAATGCATACATCCAATAGAATTAGAGATCTTGAGAGTGGAGGGTTTAAAAAAGTAATAATTTAATGGAGAAGAGGTCCTAATTAATTATTTGCATCCATCCATGCCTTATATTATAAAACATCTAATAAAAGTAGTTGTGCCTTATATTATAGAACGGATGGAGTATATGCACTGTACTTCATTTTGTCTAACAATGGTTGGTTGTCTGCTGGTGTTAACTGGAGCGGAATTAATACAATTGCCATTTGTCTTCACTTGTTTTCACTATGTCCACACGACTTTTTTCTTTAGATGTACTGTTCCTAACTAACTGATTTCTGGTAGAGATGGTAATCAAGGTTCGCACCCAACCCTTGTCGGTTATGTTCCTTCATTAACTGACTTTTGGTAGAGGCGGTCCAAATTAATGGCTGGACCCAACCCTACCCTTGTCATTTGTGGAGTATTCAGCATTTTTATGCCGACACATACTACACAATTTAAATATTTTTTCTATGGATCCTTTTGTGTTGACATACCATGGACAATCTTTTTCACACAGTAATGTGCACAAATTGCCAAAAGAATTTATGCATGCAGGGTCTTGTTGCTCTCAGCAAATTGTCCTCTTTTTATGGTGGTAAAGGTCGAATTTCTTCAGCACACTTGGATTGGATTCTCCTCTTCCACATGCTTGTGATGGAAAAGTAAAACCAGAGGCATGTGGTTTAGACCAGAAAGGTGCATAGTTTAATCTGTTGAGTTTTACCGTACTGTTCTTCTACCTGTTGTTGATAAACTAATCCCTGCTTAACCTAGTTAGTTAATGGAAGACAGCCCCTGGTACCTTTCCAATGGCACCGGCTGTTGACTGCTCTTCTGTCTGTACATTAATGGCTGTCTCTTTTCAGTTCACATATATACACACATTGGAAGCCTGCAGAGGCAAGCAACCCCAGGAGAAGAAGAGAACACACCGTTCAGTTCATCCTCACCTCTTGTTCTCCACAATTCCAGATAAGTTGCTTCCTCTTTTTTTGCAGAGAGGAGTTGTGGTGGTTCGGTGGTGCAGATGATGGCTGGCTTGCAAAGATCAGCGACAACATTCAGAAGGTCCGGTTCGTCAGGCCTGGTCTGGGACGAGCGGTTCTTGACCGAGGACGCAGAGGCGGCCAAGGCCGGCGATGGCGACGGCGGCGGCGGCACGGAGGAGCCCCAGCCGGAGCTCCGGCATTCCAAGAGCGTCGGGAGCATCGGCATGATGCGCCGCGTCGCTGCCGACGACGGCGACGACAGCGAGAAGACGACGAAGCAGCAGAGGAAGAAGAAGAAGAAGAAGAAGGACGGTCAGAAGGAGGACGACAACCGCAGCCAGCAGGTGTTCAGGACCAAGGACATCGCCCCGGACGTCGACCCGCCGTCGCCGAGGGTGTCCGGCTGCATCCTCTGCTCCATCTTCTCCGGCTCCGGCTCCTCGTCGTCGGCGACGTCGCGCCGCGCCAAGCCGAGGAAGAAGTGAAACAAACGGGGTGACATATAAAAAACCATACATACCTTCCCGGTGGTGCTGCATCATCTGTTACTGTAAAGCCGTGTGAGCCATGGATCTGGGGCATGTCTATACACTCGAGTGACACATGAGTTTGTACTGCTTATAAACACATATATATTTGTCAGGTTAGTTTTCTTTTTCTTTTTTTTACCTTCTCTTTTGTTCATCAGCTCCTCGATCCAGATCCATGGCTCCAACCCATAGTTATTAGAGCTTATTAGTACTAGCAACCAGCAGCTATTGAGATTTGGGTTGTTCTTCAGTTCTTTGTCTGGTACAATTCTTCTCTCATTTCTTCAGCTGCTGAGTGAGCCTTTGGATCTCTGTGATTGATCGATTGATTGCGTTGCATGTGAGTGAGCTTGAGGTGTGCTGTGTTGTCGCCTGTGTGGAGCAAAAACTGCTATAAAGAATTTGGCATGATTCAAAGGCTGGCTGGCATGCATGCATATGGGGCATGTGGAGATGGTGTGGCGTTTGTGATTAATTTTGTGAGGCTGTTCTTGGTGGAAAGATGATGATGATGATTATTATTCTTTTTTTTGGTCGTTTTGTGTCGTGGGGATGTGGCGCACATGATCATGGTTCAACATGGGTGCAGATGGCATGGTCGGCATGGCGAAATTTCGCCGCCCTACACACCCGTACCTCTAGGTATGATCTCTCTCTCTCTCTCTCGCCCGATGCTCTAGGCATGATTTCTGATCTGGCATTCTTTATCTTTATGAAATACTATATATATGAAAATACAGCAAATACCTTCATCTCAAAATCTTGGATGGTGAGTATTTCTCCCCCCATTCCTTCGGAAATCAAACTAATTCTGATGAAATCCTTGTAAGATCATCCCTGTATTCCAAAAATACAATATTACGGTAAATCGGTGTCTTGGGTTTATACTCTGTACTTCCTCCGTCAAAAGAATGTAGCAATATAGAATGGGGATTATGTCCAAATACATAGTTTAGGATGTGATTAGACCCATACTCATCTTAGATACTATATTTGGGGACGGAGGGAATACATATGTATCCATTGCAAAAGACGGATGGATTGAGCTGCAGACCCTATAATAATTGGATATAGTTTTGTTTGAAGCAAAGTCCATGTTTTCCATGATAAAAGTTATATATACCCTTTCGAAACATAGGATGGATTCTTGGAGTGTACCGCGGTAGGTCCAGTTACCCTATGCTGTCTTAAGGCAAAACTAAGGACAAATTGATCGCTGATGAACTTTTTCTCAGTTACAAAAGCTGATTTGGATCCCACACCTCCTTTTAGAACTGAGGTAAGACTATGGTCTTTGCGAGATGGCAACTCTCTTTCTCATAGCACAGCAATGAAGGGACAAGGGATCATAGGGACACTGCAACGTGATTCCTGATAAGGATTGATATGATCTTAATGGATCACAACATTGCACATGAGAGGGGCAAAGGTATACACAGGTTAAAAAAAATAAATAAATTTAATCCCATAAAATTGATTGTAGAGTTATAATATTGACGAGAGAATCGTAGTGAAACATATATAGGGGAGGAATTACCGCCCCACGATTTTGGATGGCTACCCGGTCTCGTGAGGGAACAATCAATAATAATTTCTGTATAAATTGAATATGACATTTTCTCATCAAACAGTCGTTATAGAAATTCAGGCTCAAAAAAATCTTGGATCTGTCACTGATCCTAAGCGATCAACAAGCTAAACCTGCAAAATAAAATTCCAATTCACCACTAAAATAAAATTCCAATTCACCACTCACCAGGTAAACCATAACAAGCTATAAATTCACGAGGAATTAACATCCCATCAAAATATAGGGCCCCATGAATGATCGTTACCCCTTCACTACCACAATGTGCATCGAATTTGAAGGGGACGGCCATCCATTCCGACGCTGACATGAATACATATCTTCAAGTCTACTAGTTCCCTTGGATTCATACCGTCCACCTAAGTGTCCCAATAATTGGGCTCTTTGTCATCCTCTTCCGTCTTGGTGCCCGTCTCTTTCAGTCTTTCTCTTGGGTGTTCTTGAGCCACTGTCTCTGCGGTTTAGGTTGGAGCCAATTTAAGGTCCTTGCTGGCTTAATTGACATCATTTGGTGAGCGTTAAGCTGGTTTAC
>CM020184.1:23776343-23804721 GCA_009805545.1 Oryza longistaminata | reverse complement strand
AAGTGCATGACCTGGTCTCTCAATGATTGGAGCTAATGTCTCGTCACTGATCTTGCTGCACTGAGTTTCTGAAATTTCGGGTTTACCGGCTGGGACCGGTATGATGTTTATGTGTAGTTAGCCAGAAATGCTGTGTTTGTCTCAATTTAGCAAACTATTTGTCAAACTTAGCAAAGATAACTGTTTAAATTTATTTTAAAAAAATCAAAATTCCAGAATTGTCCCTCATTGTTTTTTTCATTTCAAATTTTGAACCTTAACAGTAATTAAACTCTTATTATGTCCACTTTACTTTCACAATTTCAGAATCGAGTGGATGTTTAGTCCTAGGAAAACCAAAACTACTAGAAAAAAACAAGATTTTAGTTAAGTGTTACATCCCAAAATACAAGTATTTCTTAAAGTTTTTTTTGCGGAGATCAAGGCCACTTTCTTTTCTAAGTCAATATTTTGGATTTTCATATACACATTCCAAGCTTCTAAACGGTGCATTTCATAAAGAAAATCTTTATATTTTTTTCTTGAATACTTTTCTAGAATAACTTTTTACTTTGTAGGAGTTAACTCATTCATTTATACTCTTAAATAGCTATAAAAAAATCAATAATCTATCCATCCAACAATTTCAGTTATCTCAAACTGACTTACCGAGATGTCGAAATTAATGAGGCGATATTTATGGTTAGCTGGATGAGAAAGTATGTTGTGAAATTTAAATTGAAGATGGTTTGATCGTTAACGTGAGGATTAGGTGAAATTGCCATGCTACATACTCCCTCCATTTAACAATGTAAGACTTTCTAACATTGCCCACATACATATAGATGTTAATGAATCTAAACACATACATATGCTAGATTCATTAACATATAAATGAATGTGGCAATGCTAGAAAGTCTTACATTATGAAATGGAGGAAGTATTTTGGAACAAAATCTAAACGTTACAAGTACCTATTTTAGGTTGAAGGAAGCCTATAGTTGATCCTTTTCTAACGGATTATGCAACTAGTATCAAAAGAAACCATATTTGCTTGCACCCTCTTTTACTGGACAGAGGAAATAACCAGGCATCCTCCTTTCCTCTCCATGGATCCAAAAAAACAATCTGTTCACGCCCCTTCTTAGCACACAGAAAAACACAAGTATAATTATACAAATCATCTATGATCCGACTCTGCACCTAATTCAAATATATAATACTGTAGAATTAGGGGGGAAATGGACCATGTTTAATTAACGGGCACTTTGCTACTTTTGAGCTGTCGAACCCGAAATTAAAGTCACTTATCGCGATATAGTTACTGCTTGCTGCTCGCTCCGGTAGGTAATGGGTAGTGAAGCGTCCGTAGAGTACCGCTGCTGCTCCTTCGTAGGTAGCGGTAGGAAGGAGATCGCTCGCTGACGTCATCAATGGCGTAGCCCGTCTTGATGCGCCGTGGAGATGTCCGTGCGTGCGTGAGCCCATGGGCCATTTCTGTCATGTTGGCAAGGCCCATTCAAGCATTGTGCTATGGCCCAAGCCTACTACGTTAGATGGCAAGGCTCAAATCAAACGAACTCTTCCCGTAGGAGTTTTTTTCAACATAATGGAACGATTTTGCTATATTGATAATAACTTTATAATTTGCAACTATATATTAGATTGAAAGTTTGGATTAATGTTACATATAAATTTATTTGTATTTACATCAAGTTAATGTATTCCTGGTGCAAACTTCAAAAAAATTCCGTCACATCAAATGTTTGGGCAGAGACAGTGGACGAAAAAAAACCAATTACACAGTTTTATATGTAAAATTGCGTGAAGATAAGTGTGCTACAGAAAAACATTTACTTTAATGCGGAGAAATTTATTTTTTTTTTTTGTTTTTTTTTTTTTTTTTTTTTTTTTTTTTTACAAATATCTCTCATTTATAATGTAAGTCTCAAAATTACATATGTAAATCTTAAATTTATATACTAATTATATATATAAGTGGGGTGTAACTACAGTATAAATTCGTATAAATATATAAATAATTATTAATTTTACGACGGAGGTGAAGTGCTAATGAGTTTAGAGCTTGATTAGGTGCATTTGGTTCTTTCGCATAAGCTGTAAGATGGGGTGCAGCCTGCAAGTGCTTGAAACTAATCTTACCGGACGATCTCACGGTTAAAACATCCGACTGTACACAAATTTAGCAATACCGTTTTTTAATTGTACCAACGTAGGGACATTTATTTTTCTTTCCTTTTCCCAGCCACCGTTTGCATATGTTTTTTTAAGGAAAAACTATCACCTTTTTAAATAATAGATCTAATCTAATGGTCTAAATAAACGGGTCCACCAATTTAAGTGAAAATCGACGATGAGATTAGATAGTGCCACGTGGCGGTCTAGGAGCGTTTATAGGATTCCCACGTGGCGGCTTGAGAGCGTTTGTAGGAAGTTTCATGGAATTTTAGTATATAATAGATTTTGAGCTCGGCCCACCAACCCTGACACGGAACGGAACGGAAGAAGCTTCAATTCAATTCGATTCAGTTAGGTTAGGTTTGCTTGGATTAATTTTGTTTTTCTTTTCTTCTTCGCGCGCTGAATGACGATGGATGACGCAGCTGGATGAGATAATTAGGATATATGCGTCCATCAACTAATCAATCGATTATTAGGCTCAACCTAGCCTATATATGCTTCCGTTGCAACGGACCCAACCAACCGTGCGTGCGCCTCCCTTCTTATCTCATCCGTTGAATTTACTCGCACCACACAATTCTCCTCCTTTTTGCCACTGACGTACTACTACGTGCTCCTAGTAGCTACTCTAGTGTCACTGTGTCACGGCTGCTGCAAAGCTGGCTCATCAACAAATTAAAGTACAAACACCCAATTAATCCTTTCGTCATTTAATTAATTCCACGCGAGTGACATTTATTATTTGTTTCTAATTAGCCAGACTCATCTTTATATTTTAATTAATAAAATATATACTATAGTAGTTTAGGTACCAGCACTTCTGACCAGCTTTGATCTCATAGTAACACACTACTAACACACTGTCTACTAGATATTATGTTAAGATAGATATAGTACTGCAAGCAGCTCTACCCTGACGTGAACTCACACCAAATGTTTGGACATATGCATGGGACATTAAATGTGGGAAAAAAAATCAATTACACAGTTTACATGTAAATTACGAGACGAATATTTTGAGCCTAATTACACTATGATTTGACAATGTGATGCTATAGTAAACATTTGCAATGACATGTTAATTAGGCTTAATAAATTCGTCTCGCGGTTTACGGCCAGAATATATAATTTGTTTTGTTATTAGTCTACGTTTAATACTTCAAATGTGCGTCCGTATACTTTAAAAACTTTACACCCAAATCACTGAACACAACCTTGATGTATACATTTTAAGTGCATCGAGTCAATGGTTTTAGGTGACCTACGGGAACTAACTAGCTAGTACAGTAGTAGCTAGCAATTCAAGGTCAAGCATCACGCATGCGTATTGTGTCTGAATAAAACGAAGAACCCTAGCTTCATCCCAGTAACTTTTCGCAATTTTCTCCATAGCATCTGCATGCATGCTTCTAGTAGTAGAAAAAAAGAATTCGATCGATGACATGACTAGCTCATCATTAGTGAATTCATCCCCTTGGCCTACTACGTACCAATAATAGCTAGTAATTAACTTTATCTACTAGTAGTAGCACTAGTAATTCAACACATGGCATTAATCGACCTGATTATCTATATGCAGGAGCAAGTAACGAGGAGGCTCGATTGATTAACCCAAAAATAATCTCGATCGTGTCCGAAAGGTAATTAAGGTCCACGCATGCACCGACTTGGTCGATCATCCAACTTTTCCATGGAGTACTCTCTCCATACTCGTAAAGAAAGTCGTTTAGGACAGCGATATGGTCTCCAAAATACAATTTTAACTTCTTATTTCTATAAAACTATTTATTGAAAAGTGACATATGTATACTTTTATGAAATTATTTTTCAAGACAAATCTATACATATAATTTTTACATTTTCAAACTCAACAACTTGAGAGTTATTCATGATTTATATTCCCAAGATTTGAGTTTAAACATTGTCTTAAACGGCTTCCTTTACGAGTATGGAGTAGTATGTAGTACATGTCGCATGCAGCTGCCTGTGCACCAATAATTACCATCATCAGCTGCTTTGCTATAGCTAGACTAACCGTAAACATACCGTACGGGGTGGCAGGGTTAATTCAACTGCATGCGAGCCCATAGTTAATCCGGTGCGTGGCGGTAATTAATTTGTCTCCACCGAACGCGGCGGCCGGCCGGCCGCGTTCCGCGCCGCGCGGCGGTCTCGCGATGCCCGGCATGCAACGCCGCCTCGTGACACGAATACATCGGCGTGCACTTGCCACATGCATGACACTATATATATTGTACTCGTAGTAGTATATTAATTATACATTAGTATTGTGCTTGTGGCTACTCAGACCAGTTCCAACCCAATGACTAGGATGATATCTATAGCATTAAATAAACTGTCACTTAAGATAAAAGATGATGTGGCTAGTGAATAAAGATAAGAAAATCAGGTCTTGCATGAGACATGGTTTCTACACAACATTCAAGACATCATGCGAGATAAGTAGCATTAAATTAAGTATGGAACATTGGTGTTTGTATTGAAAGAATAGTGTCTAGTACTACTTAATTGATGATGTGGAGTTTATGGAAACTACTCCCTCCGTTTCAAAATATAAGGCACAACCACCCTTAACCCAAAGACTAAGAAATAATTATTATAGTTTGGATCATCCTAATAATTATAATGCATGCATCCAATAGGATTAGATAACATGAGAGTGGAGGATTTAAAAAAGTAATAATTTAATGGAGAAGATGCCATAGTTAATTACATGCTTGCATGCATGTCTTATATTATGGAACATATAAGAAAAATGGTTGTGCCTTATATTATGGAATGGAGGAAGTATATGTCTAGTGTCTTGGGTTAGGACTAGCCTAACACGTACTACATCCGTCCTAAATTAGACGACGTTTTGATTCCACCGTTTGACTATTCTTTTTATTTAAAAAATAATAAGTTTCACTTAAAGTACATTTAATAATAAAGCAAGTCACAAACAAAATAAATAATTTTTTTAACATTTTAAATAAGATGAATGGTTAAACGTTTCAAACAAAAACTCAAAAGTAGTATTTTGGGACGGAGTATTTTTTTTAATACTAGGTAGTAGTATAACATATACGGACGTACAGGAACAAAAAGTTGACAATCGATCAACCTCGTTAATCGTACTTGCTTAAACAAATTTAAGTGAGATGACGGTCAATAATTTGCTTCGGTGGATAGATAGATTGTTAATCCGGGACTAATCATCATCGCTGATGGGATCAAAGAGGCATGTTTGTACCCATTTGTTTATCTAACACAATAATACTACTCCACTAATTAAGTAGTGGTTGGCTCGTCAGGGACTCTTCTTAAGGATATCATTAAGTATGCATGCGTGATTATGACCGACGTACCCTAACTACGTGCTCAGGCCTAATTTACTTTTACCCTGCTGTTATTGTCTACTATAACTACTAGTCGTACTAATACATTTTGCATTGGATTTCTACATACGCGCGTGGGCCATGTCACCATACTGTCACTTTTAATACCGTATCAAACTTTAGTGGTGTTACTAACATTTGATAGAATAACAAACTAAACATAATCTTATCAATTATATAGTTTTGTCAAAAATTTTATATTTTTGATGCTCTACTATTTTTTTGCAAACGTGCAAAAGAATTACATATCAAAAGAAAAGAACAATTTTTGATGCACTACTAATTTGAAAAGTCATCAATTTATTTAACTAAACGCGTCTAACGCTACTAAGATTTTTTTTTTTTTGAAAGGAATGCTACTAAGATTTGATACCACCAAAACATAACATGCTAAAATTTGACATTACCATATTTTATTAATCTTAAGATTAATTTCGATAACAAAGTAAACAAGTCATGCATCAAATTAAAACCGATGGCGGACTCGCTGTTTTTAACCCTGCGGTTTAAGGTAGTCTAATTAAGGTTAGCTTAATTAGCCAGAGAATGGAATGGCACACGCAATTAATAAACAGAAGTAGTAGTACGCGGGCACGCCAGCGCTCAACACGTGTTAATCAAGTCACGGCATCTTCCCCGCATTTGTTGATTTTACTCCTCTAAATTCTGATCAGTTAAACATGCAGCCATTTGCATGCATGCGTACCTGCATTCTACACAGTGGTATAGTAGATATGCCAAGCACGCTTGTCACATTTCACAGCCAAATGTACATGCATATGTATAATAGTACTATATATACATTAGTGTGCTCTGCTGCATCAAATCAATTAGTATATGTTGGTTCATTGAATAGATTTATTCGGTACTGTATATACATGGCCATCCATATATATACACACTGCAAAAGGAATATGTCGATCGGCAAGCAGATCATAAATATATATACAACATTCTCTTTTGCATACATATACAGCCATATATATACTACCATGCATGGATGAATTGAATTGAATTTGGAGGGTAGCTAGTGCATGGTACTAGTAGCATTTATCATCGAAGGAACCATGGCAATAATTGCACTAAAAACACAGCTCCAAAATTTGGTCCAAGCGTGACGACGATTGAAAGGTTCGCCGTTTGAGACATGCAGCTTGTGTTGAATCGCCAAACCAACAAAATATCTACATGCATGCATGTGTCTTTTGCAGTTAGCTGTACTGTAATGTAGGATGGATATCCATATGCATCCAAACAAACCGATTTAGACGGTTAGACCGTTTATTACAGTAATAGTAGGCTAGTAGCAGACTAGCAGTATGCGTATATGCAGCACACAGAAAACCAAAACCTATAGCTAGCCTCATGCCTGCCGGTGATAGATCAATATGTTCCGATATATATAGAATCTCTGGATTCTATCTATAAAAAAATCACTCTTTCTGTTTTACTGAATCAGCTAAAACGAGCTATATATTATTTCAGTATTAGATGATAATCATTACTAGATCAAATAATTTTATTTCATGATGATGGTGTGAACTTACTTTTTACTTATAACAAGGATTCCCCTTTTTTTTCATTTAGTAAGAAAAAACTGAATTGTTGCAACGATTTTTCTTCTACTTAGCCGGATTGCCACTACATATGTAGGTGTTAGTTTTTTTTTTTAATCATGGCTCTAGTTGTTATTGGTTACAAATAATTCCTGTTTTTTAGCATGACATAAAAGAAAGAAGCATTAGGTTAATATATGGTAGCATTTTTTTAACATGGTTAGAAGGCCACCGGCTGCAATACATATAACGAAAATTAATGGCACTGGTAGTAGAGTCCCATCTCAATGTATATATAGCCCTGATATATTATACAATTAGTATTTTCTAAATATAAGGTTTTCTTTAACATTTATCACATGGCCTAAAAAGTTATTACTGACGGTCGGCCTGCATACAGGTGGCACAAGAGATCATGCAAGTAGTGGTTTTTTTTTTTTTGAGAATTACACAGTACTCCGCAGACACTCACAACGCACGCGCACTCACCCCTATGAACACACGCACGCAAACCCTACCCCTATGAGCATCTTCAAAGACTGGGCCGGCAAATTCTGGAGAGATTGACGAAGTCACCACAGGCGCCTCGCTGTCGACGGGTACGTCGCCTACCACTGAAAGCACAACGCCGTTAAATCCTGGAAAATTCGCTCCCATGGGGAGTCGAACCCAGGACCTCAGGTGCTACTGAGGCTCTTGTAACCACTAGGCTACAGGCCCTCGATTTGTATTATTACCATTTTTGGTTTTATCTTTTTTTGAAACACAGCAGCGCACATACATTTTGTTGAATGTTTTATTACTACCCTGTTTCAAAATATAATAATTTTTCGGTGAAAGGAGGGAGTTACTCGTTCTCAAAATATAACAGGTATCCTAAGTTATTGTGTTTTCAATGAAGGTAGTAGCGTTTTCAAAAAATTAATATAAATAATTACTAGATGGTAGCTAATATATCTGTTTGTTGTGTGTCACACTATCTCTGAATTAGTTTCTGAACATTAGCTAGATATTATACGTTTCTGGACCTTACAAAAATGCTTTTAATTTATTTGCATGTACTGATGATATTTCTTTGCCATATCTTGTTTCACACAAATGCAAATTTATTCATGTTTCAGCGCCTCGAACTTTGTGGATGATATGGCTGATCTGGACACAAATATGCATATACTATACTTAACGTCACCCATAAGAAGGGATATTATCCTGTGTCCAAACTTGTACGCCTCAATCCGTCCCGTGTATGCATGTATAATGCGTCCTACTAAAAAACGGCGCGTGACACATTACTAGTCTACAAAATGAATGTTCTGGATGAAGGAATTAAACAAAGTGGACGATAATGTCTGCATCAAACGCATAATTGGGCAGCAGTATTCAGAGATTTCTTTTTCTGTCATCACAACAGTAGCTCAAATTAAATGAATAGTACAGTTGCAATCAGCGTACAATTCCATACCTATATATGCTTTGAGATGAACGCAACAGCTAACTACAGAAACATGCATATGTACGTGTGTGGTCTATATTTTTCCACGTACCACAATTAATTTGTATGAAAAATATTATAATGCCCAAAAACTAGAATACATTCTGCGTGACTGGTAGCTATAAATCAGTGCATCATTGGGGAGCTTACAACAATATATGTTTTTTTTTTTGGCAGATAGCAACAATGTTCAAATCTTTCAATATGTATGCTACCGCAACAACTTATTAGAGATCAGATGGAATAGTTAACTGAAAAACAACAAAATTCATCAGGTGCATGCGTGAACATATACCTGAAGCTGCCCATAATTAAACATGACCCTTTAACCGCAATTTCCAAAAAGGAATACAATATATATACACTCCAAGTTAAATTAGTAAAATTAAAGCACTTGATTTGCATCATATTATAGCTGCTGGTTTGCAGATGGACACTTAGTTTCTTTATATAGTAATACCAGTGTATACATGTGGCAATGACATGTTTGCTAGCTAATTGCCATTATCTACATCCCATTTTTTAATTACTAAGGTATAGGCGTGATCGTGTTGGTAGGTTGGTTGTACGCTTGATTGAAGTTACGTGGCATTGAGGCATTGACACGACATTTCTCTCAAACTAGTGCGTCATTGTCGCCACAATACGCATCGCGCTATAGTATAATTAGTTTATTCGGAACATATAAAAATTTATCATAATGTCGTCATTTTGTTAATCAACTTGCCCATATATTATTTATGCTACCTAACAAAATTTGTCAAATATATTGATATGACTTGAGTGAACCTGAATGGGCCGGCACATATATGGCACAGGTCAATAAAAGGAAGTTGGCCACCGGTACGCTAGTGTCATCTTTGATAAGATTGTTCGGAATTTTATTTCCCTTAATTATATTTGTTAGTACTACACATTTTGTCCTGGGGCTGCAATTTTCTACCTGATGACTCTGATCTGGTATAGTACTCCACATCTGAGTGATGTTATTTTATCCGTGGCACACACTGATGCAGTTAATAACTAACAAAGTATATATAGGCTAGGATTGATGTTAGTTGGTGACCGGCCTATAAATGAGTGTCGCGATTTCAGGCAGGATTATTGTATAGTTGTGGTTTGCAATTCTGCGTGCTACACTGACAGAAATTAGCAGCAGTAGTAGTATATATATTACTATTATATACTTACATCAGATTGCATAAAGTGTATGAAACTGTGACAGTCTGAAAGAGTAGTAATCTGCCGGGAATATGGGTATCATGGGATCAAAGTATGTAGTCGTAAAAGTAGGTAGGTACGTGGATTGGAGAATGGTGCGGTCGTGCGCGCGTCCTGGAAAGCAATATAATGCCCGTAATATCGTGGATTTGTGCGTGCGTTTGACCGTCACTTGTGCGGTTTGGACGGTTGGGCTCGTGCGTGTGCGCGTGCGTGTGCCAGCTGCAGACGAATTGGACGCCATTGCTAGATTTGTTTCAATCTTTGACCCATATATACTCATACTGTCTAATATCTGTGGATCCAAAAAGCAAGACCAAGATGGAAGAATTTTTGGTCAGATCGCTAGCTAGCAGCTGCACCTTTGTATGCACGATTCGTGGGAGAAGAGAAGAGAAGAAAATTCGTATGCATATGCATGTGCCACCGACGCAATCACCACCGCGTTTCGTAAAAAACGAATAAACAGAAGCTGTGCTAGCTACTAGCTGATATAAATACTTGGAGTAAATTAGGGGAATAATTTAAACCCATAAAAAAAGGGATAAAAAGGGATTAAAAAATAATTATACTAATTATACTTGGAGTAAACTAGGGGAATAATTTAAACCCGTAAAAAGTAAATTAGGGGAATAATTTAAACCCGTAAAAAAGGGATAAAAATACTTGGAGTAAATTAGGGGTAAAAAGGGGATATAAATACTTGGAGTAAATTAGGGGAATAATTTAAACCCATAAAAAAAGGGATAAAAAGGGATTAAAAAATAATTATACTAATTATACTTGGAGTAAACTAGGGGAATAATTTAAACCCGTAAAAAGTAAATTAGGGGAATAATTTAAACCCGTAAAAAAGGGATAAAAATACTTGGAGTAAATTAGGGGTAAAAAGGGGATATAAATACTTGGAGTAAATTAGGGGAATAATTTAAACCCATAAAAAAAGGGATAAAAAGGGATTAAAAAATAATTATACTAATTATACTTGGAGTAAACTAGGGGAATAATTTAAACCCGTAAAAAGTAAATTAGGGGAATAATTTAAACCCGTAAAAAAGGGATAAAAATACTTGGAGTAAATTAGGGGTAAAAAGGGGATATAAATACTTGGAGTAAATTAGGGGAATAATTTAAACCCATAAAAAAAGGGATAAAAAGGGATTAAAAAATAATTATACTAATTATACTTGGAGTAAACTAGGGGAATAATTTAAACCCGTAAAAAGTAAATTAGGGGAATAATTTAAACCCGTAAAAAAGGGATAAAAATACTTGGAGTAAATTAGGGGTAAAAAGGGGATATAAATACTTGGAGTAAATTAGGGGAATAATTTAAACCCATAAAAAAAGGGATAAAAAGGGATTAAAAAATAATTATACTAATTATACTTGGAGTAAACTAGGGGAATAATTTAAACCCGTAAAAAGTAAATTAGGGGAATAATTTAAACCCGTAAAAAAGGGATAAAAATACTTGGAGTAAATTAGGGGTAAAAAGGGGATATAAATACTTGGAGTAAATTAGGGGAATAATTTAAACCCATAAAAAAAGGGATAAAAAGGGATTAAAAAATAATTATACTAATTATACTTGGAGTAAACTAGGGGAATAATTTAAACCCGTAAAAAGTAAATTAGGGGAATAATTTAAACCCGTAAAAAAGGGATAAAAATACTTGGAGTAAATTAGGGGTAAAAAGGGGATATAAATACTTGGAGTAAATTAGGGGAATAATTTAAACCCATAAAAAAAGGGATAAAAAGGGATTAAAAAATAATTATACTAATTATACTTGGAGTAAACTAGGGGAATAATTTAAACCCGTAAAAAGTAAATTAGGGGAATAATTTAAACCCGTAAAAAAGGGATAAAAATACTTGGAGTAAATTAGGGGTAAAAAGGGGATATAAATACTTGGAGTAAATTAGGGGAATAATTTAAACCCATAAAAAAAGGGATAAAAAGGGATTAAAAAATAATTATACTAATTATACTTGGAGTAAACTAGGGGAATAATTTAAACCCGTAAAAAGTAAATTAGGGGAATAATTTAAACCCGTAAAAAAGGGATAAAAATACTTGGAGTAAATTAGGGGTAAAAAGGGGATATAAATACTTGGAGTAAATTAGGGGAATAATTTAAACCCATAAAAAAAGGGATAAAAAGGGATTAAAAAATAATTATACTAATTATACTTGGAGTAAACTAGGGGAATAATTTAAACCCGTAAAAAAGGGATAAAAATACTTGGAGTAAATTAGGGGTAAAAAGGGGATATAAATACTTGGAGTAAATTAG
This sequence comes from Oryza longistaminata, assembly GCA_009805545.1. Classification (NCBI taxonomy): domain Eukaryota; kingdom Viridiplantae; phylum Streptophyta; class Magnoliopsida; order Poales; family Poaceae; genus Oryza; species Oryza longistaminata. Next base: position 23,792,573 of record CM020184.1, on the reverse strand, counting down.
GGGAATAATTTAAACCCATAAAAAAAGGGATAAAAAGGGATTAAAAAATAATTATACTAATTATACTTGGAGTAAACTAGGGGAATAATTTAAACCCGTAAAAAAGGGATAAAAATACTTGGAGTAAATTAGGGGTAAAAAGGGGATATAAATACTTGGAGTAAATTAGGGGAATAATTTAAACCCATAAAAAAAGGGATAAAAAGGGATTAAAAAATAATTATACTAATTATACTTGGAGTAAACTAGGGGAATAATTTAAACCCGTAAAAAAGGGATAAAAATACTTGGAGTAAATTAGGGGTAAAAAGGGGATATAAATACTTGGAGTAAATTAGGGGAATAATTTAATCCCGTAAAAAAGGGGGATAAAAAGGGATTAAAAAATAAAACATAGAGGTTGGCATAAAAAGGGATTGAAAATTAAGACAGAGAGCTCGGCACGCCACATTTCTTCACTTTCATAATAATCGGAAAGATTGCGCCAGACCCGCCAGCGCTAGTGCTTCTCTTCATCGCTCACTGTTTAGTAGCGCACGGAGGAGTAGCTTATAAAGTCGTCAAAAGTAACATAATCGAGCGGTATGGTACAAAACTTGATACGAGCGGCCACGACTCAGCTCACAATGGCGGCAAGTCAGGGGGTTGGGCCTACCATAGCTATAGCAGAAGTCCACGACTACAGCGGAAGGTGGGCCCGGTGGGAGTGATGCTGGTTCAAATTGGGCCCAACTCAACTCGGCCCAAGACGACCCTGCTCCAATGTCATATTTGTGGATATGGTAATTTCTTATCCAAATATTTGATAGGATAAAGAAGATGACCTCAAAGTAGGAGTCAAGTCTCACAGCATTAAGGTTTGGAGATTCAACCAAGCCGTGGATATATTCGTGGATTTGGTGCTGCATATGCATTGCCAATTTAGCACTCCAGTGGCTACAAACCTTGGTTGGTGAACATTGTCAGAATGTCCTGTTTGATGAAATATTTGTTGGTATGCATGATATTGACTGCAGACATTAATCATGTTGGACAGCATGGCCTTTGTATCCTTTTTCTGGCTGCTGCATCTGTGCACTTTGCATGTAGGATTTCTAACTGTGGATTTATTATCTGACCAATTAGATTGCAACAGGAAATATGATAAACTAGATATGGATGTTGATTTAAGTTGTTAGACTTATTGTATGTAGAGTTGTAGAAGTGTACTGCCTCCGTCTCTCTAGGATTTGATTTTTTTTATGGAACGGAGGGAGTAGACTTCATCGGTATGTTTGGTACCATACAGGGAATATGGATCCCTGCTCTGCTTGTTCGAATTTACTGAATTTTATCTGCTACTCGCTTAACAGCGAAGCCCTGTTTTGGCCATATAAATTTCCCATTATTTTTATTATGACAGACAAACTGCTCTTTTTTTTTTTTTTTGCCATATGAAAGGCAGACCTATGTGCTTTACAGAAAAAATCAGCCTGCTCTGAAGATGACCCGAGTCCAATTATTTTATAAGAACAAAAAGGATGGCCAGAATAGGTCAGGATCGAATTCCACCTGTTCATCTCCACTGCAACATGGTTTTCAAATTCCAGAGCTAATAAGAATCACCAAGCATCATCACCGAAAAAGGAAGAAAGAAACATCATACACAAGACGACCATACTAGTTGGTGCTACTAATTGGTGCATCACACAATTGAAGAAAAAAAAAACGAATTCATCACAAAGTTCCAAACTTCGGCCTATGGATTGGAAGAGGACACATGACGTATGTGTTTAGACTTTAGAGGAACGGATTGTTGGGATTTGGGCTTATGCAAACAAGGCTGGATGGCCCGGCCCAATTATGCCAACAAAGCATACTTTTACTAGGCCTTTTGGACCTTTTGGAGTAGATTGCATCACACAAACTTGTAAAAAGTTTGTTTTGGTTTCAAGTGCATTTTAAATACTATCAAAATAGCATACCATGTTTTATTTACTGATTATACTGATTAAGATGCCACATTGGCACATATAATGATTATTTAGTTCACAGGATATACTTTTTAAAGTCCATAGGATACTGGGCATCAACAAATGAACTTGCACATCTCTCTGGATCATTAGGTTGCAACATTCTCAATTTTTCTTTATTGATGTTTGGACCCAAATATGTATATGAAGCCGGTTACAACATACAACTTAGAGTTGTAATAGGTATTAGGACAAAATTAAAGCTGCCTTCTATCCTAAGCTCTCTATTAGAGAGACACATCATGTTATAACCGTATGGTGGTGGTAGCATAGGTGTGACATCCCGGCCTAGGGCTTAATAGGATTAATAGAATACTCAGAACTCTAGGGTTAAGCGTGCTTAGCTTGAAGCAATTTGGGATGGGTGACCGACCGGGAAATTCTTCCCGGGTGCGCACGAGTGAGAACAAAGTGTGCAGAAAAGACTTGTGTTGGTCTGTGAGGGTAGTCTATGGCCTATTAAAGCTGCCAGATAAGCAGGCCCGGCCTGGGAGAGGTGGGACGTTACAATAGGTGAGGGATGACTTACCGTGGCCTAGCCAATCAATGGCCCTGGATACCCTAATACACTGTAATATATTGGATTGGGGAGAAGCGCCCATGATCAATGCTCGAGGGATATGATCAATGCTCGAGGGATATAGATTTCGACTGAACCTCGTTAATAAATATCGTGTCTCAGTGTCGTCATCAGTTTGCATCTTCTATGGTATTCTTCCGTATTCGGATACTTATGTTGATTTTGGGGCTGGTTGTTTATGGGAGATCCATGGATAAAGGTACAATGGAGGGCATGGATGCAAAGCAATCAATGGAATTTGATTGGTGTAGTCAAACACTTTAGGAGGTGGTCGGAACTATTCGATGGGATACAATCAAAAAGGAGACGACCAGACATGATGATCGGGTTGATGGCTGCGAAGAAATTGGCAATCTATGGTGTCGTACACTTTAGATGGGTGACCTGAATTTTCTAGTAAACTACTTTTAACATACTCAGGAGGTTAATTGAAGTTGGAGACGATCAACCTTTTTTTATTGGTGGAGTCGAACGCTCCTAGCGGGGTGGTTCGATGAGTGGTAGAAGGTGAATGAGTGATATGGCACCACCGTGGGTGGGTTGGAAAGAGATATTCCACCGTGGGTGGGTTGAAAAGGGGTATCCGATTTTTCTGTTTAAATGCACGACCAATAGGGAGCATTCTGGAGATCCTCTCTTATAGCTTTCGTTATCATAATGTATATATTTTTTCCATATAATATACTAGCTCTCAAGCAATCAATAATGGTGGTATAATTAATTGGTGGATTAACTTGTGGTGTACCCTACTACTATAATACTACTATTCTAATTAACATGTCCATGATGGCTTCATGAGTTTCTAGCTAGTAGCTAGCACTGTTTCACCAAAAAGATGACTCACATTCCTACTGGAATACATGATCATTTATCCACAGAGATAAGCCGAGAAATTAATAAGCTTGCTGTGGTCGATCGATCGATCGTCGCAAGGGTCGCCATCTCTTCCAGGTCATCAAGCAATGCATGCAATGTAGGAGTACTCCCTCCATACTCATAAATGAAGTCGTTTAGGACAATATTTAAGTCAAATCTTGGGAATATAAATCATGAATAACTCTCAAGTTATTGAGTTTAAAAATATAAAAATTATATGAATAGATTTGTCTTGAAAAATACTTTTATAAAAGTATACTGTCAGGGTTACGGATAAGATATACCCTCTATTCTTGGACATACGTTGTATACTGATGCGGTATATCCACGCGTATACGGATGATTCTTGTGTACGTTAAGGAAATCTATCACGTGTCAAAATTGTGTTTTGGAGACCGTGTCGCTGTCCTAAACGACTTCCTTTACGAGTACGGAGGGAGTATGTCTCCGACTCCCAGTAGCTAGCTGGGATTACTTCAGCAAGCTAGCTAGTTGCAACTGCATGCGTACGGCATGCCATTTTAAAGAGAGAGTTGGACTTGGAGTAGTCCTGCAATTTCCAATTTGAATATGGTACACGAAATTGGAAGGGGTGACAACAATTGACAGTGAATGTTCATCACCACTCGGCAAGCACAGCAAGAAATCAATTAAGCAGTGATCTAACTCCTTAATTGTGTCTTACCAATTAATCAAGCTTAGCTAGCTACTACCGCCTGCGTGCCTCTCTGTTCCAGCTACCTCATCTTCCACAGTAGCAGAAGCAAAGCCATTCAGCTACACCAACCAGTCAATGTATACATTGGCCGTGTTTAGTTCCTTTTCAAAAAAAAATTAAGTATACGGACATACATTTAAAGTATTAAACATAGGCTAATAACAAAACAAATTACATATTCCGTCTATAAACTGCGAGAGAAATCTATTAAGCCTAATTAATCCGTCATTAGCCAATGTTTACTGTAGCACCATATTATCAAATCATGGCGTAATTAGGCTCAAAAGATTCGTCTCGTAATTTACATGGAAACTGTGCAATTATTTTTTTTCGCATTTAATGCTCTATACATATATCCAAACATTTGATGTGACGGAAAAGTTGGAAGTTTAAAGGAAACTAAACACACACAGCCATTGTTAGCAATCCAATCTGGCAACCTTCTTCCACAGGATACAGTCAGCCACGTGCGCCAAGTGCTCCTATATTCACTTGCTCAGATAGCTAGGCTCGTTGACCCGTACACCCACATCTCTCTTCTCTCTAAAATCTATATCGCTCGGATTAAATGAATGGAGTGGATGATCCAATCTGAGTCTAACCTTTGTTAAACCTAAGCACAAACTAAACGTAGCTTTATTTAGTAGTTTCGCATAGTTTGTACTTAGGTTTAAGTTTAGCAATCTTTCAACAAAACCCTTTTACAAGGCTAAAATCCGCTCACATTACAACATGCTTTGGTCAGAGGAGCACACAATGGTTTTGCATCAGCGAGACGATCCACGTGGCATTGTGAAGCATATGCAAGTGGGCCCATCATATCCTGTCATATATATCAACATATTTACTCTTCCATAGATGATGAGATGTGGTAAGACATGTGGTTTCTTATTATTAGTTCCGTGTGTAAAATGTTATTTTTTGGTGAAGACTAAAGAGACTGCTGAAAAAAATTAGGGTCTTTCTTAAGTTACAATGACAGAATGACTCATTTTTAGATAGCCTTAATAATTACCCATATTGCTCTAATTGTTTAATCAGGATTTCTTTCTCACTATACATACTAATTGATTAATTAATTAATTAATTAATTGATTGATATGTTCGATCTCCTCGATGTGTCGTAGCACGTCTCTCTACCTAGAAAGAGATAGGAGCACATGCCTATCCCTTAATTTGCGCCTGCGCTTGACTTATACGCATGCATGTGAGGTCAATTTAAAGGTTTGACTAGCTTTGTGTTGCAAAACCTAGCTAAACGTACCCAAGCTGGCGTGATGGCGACTGCATGCCAATTATTATCTGGGTGCATTTTATTTCATGCATTAAGGCTGTGTTTAGATCCAAAGTTTGGATCCAAATTTCAGTCCTTTTCTATCACATCAACCTGTCATACACACGCAACTTTTCAGTCACATCATCTTCAATTTCAACAAAAATCTAAACTTTACGCTGAACTAAACACACACAGCCTAATTTGGTCTTTATAACCAAATTAAGAAAAACCGTAATAGCCAGCAAAAATGAAATTCCTGCGAACACCAAAATTAAGGGTCCATACCAGTGTTTCCAAAGATGATATCATTATTATAGAAAGGGTTAAGTACGATTCACCTCTCAACTAATCGCAAAAGTACAAATTATCATCATCAAGTCATTTTATATTAGACATTTTACACCTCACAGCTATAGCCCCCATGACCAGCCACCTGTCGGGTGTGGCTTTCTTTATTGAGTCATCTACCGCCGCTCTTGTGCCTACTCCTGATTGGAGGCCGCAGCGCGAACGGGCGCGGAGGAACGCCGCGGCGCAGCGCTAGTAATGGTGTCGCCGACTCTCTTCCTCCCGGTCCACTGGTGCCGGCTTCCGGCCGCCACACGGCGCGTCGAGTTCAACACGCGGTCGGGCACCTTCCCGCACATGCCGCGCCGCCGCCATCCGCTTGGCGCTGATGAAGACCGCGCGTGGCGTGGTCACCACGACGCGTACGCCGACGGGCTGGCCATCGTACGTGGGCCTTGCAGCGGGCCGCGACGCCGTTCACAGCGAGCACCGCCAGGAGTCGCGGGATTTTTTTTTTTCATTTCCCCTCTCTTACTAGTAGTACTAATTTCTTGCATTGCAACTTGCAAGCCCCTCCCTTTCCCATCCCCACCAAATGGTAGTTTAAATTGTTTCGCCACGGCCATCGCAGGGTGGGAGGCGCAACGCAGGCGCGATGGGCTACGGCTTCACCACCAAGCTCACGGCCTTCTTCTGGCCATGGCGCTTCTCGCCGTGGCGCTTCTCGCCGCCGCCCTCCACGCCGATGCCGCGCCCGCATCTGCCGCCCCCGGGAGCTCCTTCCCCGACGCCTATGGCGACCGCGCCCGCGCTGCACAACTTCCCCCACGCAAGCAGCAGCCGCAGGTCGCCTACGCTCTGCGACGGGCTTCCGCTACCTCACTGGTACATCTCCACGGCGCCACTTCCTGGCCCTTCGCCGGCGTCGCCACCGAAGGTACGCACGCTCACGTCTCACCTCACCCTCTCCATGTTGGGATTTGGGCCTCGACTTCGATTCGGCGATTGGTAGACCTAGTTGGCGGCTCTGCATCTAGTAGCGCGGCACGGTGCGGGTGGGGGAGGCGGCCTCCGGGAGGCGGATGGTGCGGTGGCCAGTACGGCGACCAACCTAGCGCTAGCGGCGGCTCACCGGAGTATGTTGATTTCGGCCTAGGCACCGTGCAGATGTGTGTATATATATATATATATAGTTGATAAAAATGATTTGAAAATATGTGATTGGTTAAGATGAAAGTATGTAGAGAAATAGGTTTATTTTAAGATAAATTTAAGCCACTGATATAAGTTTATATAGAATGAAAGTAATAGTTAAATTTGAGACAAAATTTGAATATAAATATAGCTATATTTAAGATGGATGAAAAATAGTCATAGGCACGTTTTTAATATAGTATTAATGCTATTCATTCACTGCATTGGGCATACTATCATGTTTACTTTACTAAATTGTGTGCTATTTTTCCCAGACCATCGGCAAGCTCTTATCATGTATTGGCGCAGTGGTCTCTGTGGTTTTGTCTGTACTGCCGTATTTCTATCAAGTGTATACAGGAACTTTTGAGAGGACAGTGGAGTTGTATGGCGCCCCTGCTAAGCTTTCTGGGTTGTTCAACAGCATCATATGGCTTGTGTATGCAATACTAACCAGCAAAAGTGATCCGAGTGTCGGTCTTCTCCTTATGCATGCGTTTCTTTGCATGTCGACCTTTACTTATCTGATGGGCATTTATGCTTACAAAAGAGAAACTACAGAGGTGTGCTTCCTTTTAATTCTCTTGTTTATAAACAGCTTCATATAATTGTTTGATTTTTAAGCAATTTATGTTTTATATTTTCAAGGGCTATACTCTTGGAGTCATTTTCATTGGATGCTTATCAACCATGTCCATGCTTGTACACTTTGATGCAATCCCACATCAGGTCGTGAAGATATTTGTATGGGTAGGTACTATGATCAGCTTGGGCATTTGCCACTATATCCAGATAAGGGACATCGTGGTATGTTTAAGTGGTCGTACTTATAAATGAGTTCTGTCTTTGCAGTTTGCATGGGAATCAGTAAATAATGATCTCTCTCTCTCTTCATTTTTGTCTGCAGAAAAGTATTCCAAAAAGATCTCAGAAAATTGCCACCGCAGTTGATCTGGTGCCCAATTGCATAATAAATCTGATGACTTTCATCATAACTTTGCGTGGCCATCCTGACCACACCATTATTTGGGTACAGACCTTAGCCTCTATCAAATAATCACTCTTTATGTAATAATGAGTTTATGTTATGTAGAAAGATAATTAGATCCATGACATTATAACTTTCACAATTTTAAAATCTGCCGCTACTATTCACATAGTAATTGAAAATAATACCACCACAACAAGCTTAATTAAAATTAGATCCATCCCCACCATATACCTGAGACACGTTTTTGAATATTTTTCCTTTCATATAGTATGGACCAAAATACAAAAGGAAAAACTATGAAAGTATGGTTTTGAATATTTTTCTTGGTATTTTGGTCCATAAAAATGGCAGTTGCTAGAAAACAATTCAAAACGTTTCTCAAGTGTACATTGTGGTATGGGTCCAAATTTAGACTTAGTGTGGTAATGGTTTCAATTATATAAACGCTAGTTATTGGTAGGTTTTAAAACCATGAGAGTTATGACATAGATTAATTAACCCTTAATAATATTGTTATTTCTTCAGGTCTCTTCCCTACTTGGATTTATCATCAATGTTGTGGAGATACTGCTTCTTGTCATAATAGCAATTGTTGGTAAGAACATTTGGTAAATTGTTGAAGGTTAACTAATGAACCAGTAAATAATAAAGGTTTCCAATCTTAGATTATTTTTTTCCACGGGCTGAAAACGCAAATGCTGATGATGAAGCTCAGCTTCAAAATGATCATATGTCAGTCGCTTTGCATATGAACTCAGACACAAGAGGTATTTGTATTTCAATTTGTTATATTTAGAGTTTGTCCCAAATACAACATTTTTGTATATGTTTCCTAATATCAACCATTGACAATTATCTTCATTTAATTTGTTCAGCTATTTACTCATCTAGTTAGTTACAAATACTCTTATTTAATTTTATCTCACTTCTTAGTCACAAATATTTTAAAGACGGAAGGAGCATTGGATGTTGATGTATAATTTTAAGCTTACGATAGCATGCAAGTACTTTATTGTTGTAGGGGGGATACCACTTGAAGCCGAACAAGGGATCCCTGAAACTGAAGATTCTATAGTTGTACCCCAGGCGCCCCAGGTGATGTATCCCTAGTAAAAAATGCTCCGTAGTACTAAATCATGAGTAATTTGTTTTTCTGCTAACTATACCGTCTTTCTTCACAGCTTGATGCTTCTTACCTGATTTTAGTGAGAAATGTGCTTGAAATTTATTTTAGACCGATGATGAATCCAAATGCACCAATTAGAGGTACTGCTATTTTTCCGGTAAACTATTATTAAGCATTGATGTATGGTTTCACTCTTATTTTTCTCTTATTGTACAGTGATACTACTTGTGGAAACAATTACCAGGACAATGGTGCCGATTGAACGTGACCTCTACATTCCGATTCTTTTACAAGCGTCGGGAATAGCTGGTAGTAGTACTAACTTTCCTACTAGACTTTCATGTGGTATCGTTGTTGAACTAATTAGACTTGTAGTATGTGGCATCGTTGTTGTCTTGTTGAACTAATTAGTCTCTGCTCAACAGCTGCAGCACCATACCCCACGATGCTTAGGGATATCGAAATTCGCTACTGGATGATGCGTGATCAGCAGGCTCTCCCGCAATAGAGCTGCAACACTGGCAGGTACTACTACTTCGTTTAAGGATTACCTTCATTACTTGTTCTTAATGTGGTGATGCTACTACAGAGTAAGCTTTCTATCTTAATGTCTGGTCTGACACAGGTCCGGCGCCAGTACTAACAAATTGAAGCAAAGGCTTGTGACAAACTGACGACTGGAGTAGGAGTAGAGCTGTGAGGTCTCCGTTTGGATGTCCTCTGCCCACATACCTGTAGGAGAGAGATGTTCTCCGCTTGGATGTCAGTACTGTAGGAGAGAGATGTGTCCTCACAAATGAGCCCTGCCACTATACTCCGTAGTACTACGTACTATATTCTTTTTGTCTCATTAAATTCATTTTTCTCCTCTCATTTACCTCAAAATAAGTTCATTTTTAAGTACTTACTCCGAGCTCATAATACTTATCGTTTTAAACAATAGTGAAGTTAAACTTTAAAATATTTGACTATAAATAATTCCTAAAGTATTTGTCTTAAAAATATGAAGATTAAATGTATAGATTAATCTTAAAAAGTACTTCAGTAAAATCGTATCTTTGTTGATATTTCTATATATATTAAATAAAAAAATAGTGATCAAAGTTGATTTTTGGAGATCATATCCCTGTTCAAAACGATAAGTATTATAAGCTCGAAGAGAGTAATCATTGCATTGATGTTTGTTAAAGTAGAGAATAATTACATTAGAAGTAGATAAAGTGAAGAATGATTGCATTGAAATTTGATAAATTAGAGATATTTTAATCTTTTGAGTTATGTATTGGTACAGGTGAGACCTGTGAAAAATGATGAACCTTTTTGGAATGAATGGAGTTCCTTCTCGATTGTGTATTTGCTCGCCAAATCTGGCACCACATCCTATCTCCCTCCTGTTGGCCTGGGCTCGTTCCTTCCCGTGGCGTCTCTCTTCAGGTCTGGTGGCCATCTGCTAGAGCATCTCCACAAGGGATTCAACTCTCTGGTCCTCCTGGTTTCCTGGTAGCTTTGGAAGGAGCGGAACGTCAGGGTTTTCGATTCATCCCTTTCATCAGTCTCGGTAGTTCCTAAGTCCATCCTTCAAGAGGGCGGACTTTGGTCTCTCGCTAGTGCCGCTTCGTGGGGATTTGTTGGGAGGATAGGGGGTTCCTTCACCACCTCTCTCTTTATATAGGAGCAGCAGCTTGAGCTTCGTTTTCTACCTTTTATTCGCCCCCCATATCCCTTTTTATTGTAACTAGGCAATGACCAGTCTGGTTTGCTGTGTTGTGTAACTAAACTCTTATTATTATTCTTCTATTAATATATTGACGCATAATACTTTTCCACGTTCGGCTCGTGCGAGATGGTTGCGGGCGGCAGCGGCGGCCACGGAAGACGACGATGACGGTGGCCAAGAAGGACAAGGACGACGCCAGCCACAACCACTGGTGAGGATACGGGACGGAGGTTGCCACGACCACGGGCGAGGGGCGGCGGCGGCAGCCTCGAAAGACAGCGACGGCGGAAGCCACGGCCGTGGGCGAGGGTGCGGGCGGTGGCGACGGCCTCGGAAGACAGCGATAGCAGTAGCCACGGCCGCGGGCAAGGGTGCCGTCGTGGTCACCGAGGATGAAGGCACCAGCAAGACGGTGGAGGCCATCGAGGAGACCGTCGTCGCCGCCGCGGCGTCCGAGCCGGCCGCGGCCGCGGAAGCCGAGGCTGCGGCGCCGAAGGAGGAGCTGATCTGGGGCGTGCCGCTGACCGGCGACGACGAGCGCACGGACACCGTGCTGCTCAAGTTCCTCCGCGCCAGGGAGTTCAAGGTGAAGGAGGCCATGGCGATGCTCAAGGCGGCGGTGCTGTGGCGCAAGCGCTTCGGCATCGACGCCGTCCTGGCCGCCGACCTCGGCCTGCCGGAGCTGGAGAACGTGGTGTTCTACCGCGGCGCCGACCGCGAGGGCCACCCCGTCTGCTACAACGTCTACGGCGAGTTCCAGGACAAGGACCTCTACGAGAAGGCCTTCGGCGACGAGGAGAAGCGGGAGCGATTCCTCAAGTGGCGCATCCAGCTCCTCGAGCGCGGCATCCTCGACCAGCTCGACTTCTCCCCCAGCGGCATCTGCTCCATGGTGCAGGTCACCGACCTCAAGAACTCGCCGCCCATGCTCGGCAAGCACCGCACCGTCACCCGCCAGGCGCTCGCCCTGCTCCAGGACAACTACCCCGAGTTCATCGCCAAGAAGGTTAATTCCTCTATAACTTCTCAATCTTTACATTCCTGAATTGTTTCATCATTATCAGCGCAAAATTAGAATCACTTTGCTCAATACTTGAAGGTTTTTATGTTTGTACCTGATCAGTTTTCTCAATGTACGTACTTTGGTTAAAGATACTAGTAGGATCTTTAGCTGTATATGCTGTTGATGTTTCTTTCTGATCAGTATGATTGGACGATTAATGGGTGGAAGTTGACTAGTGCCTGTCTTGCGATAACTAGACTAGATATGGTTGTGCAAATGTGCAATCAAGATAGGGATCTTTTCCCTTCAACCCCTTCCTCCTTTTGCTCCTAGGTTTAGAAATGACACGCAAGGGTACATTTGTGGTGATATTGGAGTGACCTTTCAAATGTTTGTAGAATTGAATGAACTGAATTGTGGATGACATGCAGATTTTCATCAACGTGCCATGGTGGTACATTGCGGCTAACAAAATGGTGAGTCCGTTCCTCACACAACGCACCAAGAGCAAGATCATCTTTTGCACCGCAGCCAAGTCTGCAGAGACTCTTTTCAGGTTGGCATGACAGGCAATTGAATTTTCATGTCATCATACTTCCAAATGCCATCGTCTTACACTGTGTTGCTTGATTTATCTTATTTGATACAGATATGTTGCTCCTGAGCAAGTCCCTGTCCAATTCGGAGGCCTCTACAAAGAGGATGACACCGAGTTCTCCACCTCAGATGCTGTCATAGAGCTTACGATCAAACCTTCATCCAAAGAAACTGTTGAGATTCCTGCTACTGAGGTTGACCTTTGTTCCTGTTTCCTGATTCTTACATAATTCACAATGCAATGAGAGAATAAGTACTAATCATTTGGTCTGTATGAAATGTGCTACAATTGCAGAACTCCACCGTTGTGTGGGAGCTTCGGGTGCTTGGATGGGAGGTGAGCTATGGCGCAGAGTTCACCCCTGATGCAGAGGGTGGCTACACCGTCATTGTGCAGAAGACAAGGAAGGTGCCCGCCAATGAAGAGCCGATCATGAAGGGCAGCTTCAAGGTCGGCGAGCCTGGCAAGATCGTCCTCACAGTCGACAACGTAGCATCCAAGAAGAAGAAGCAGCTTCTTTACCGATTCAAGGTCAAGAGCTCCTCTGAATCTGCCTAAGGTTCGAGATATTTGGCTCTATAGATATGATCACCAACCAAGGTCCACAGGTCCATACCACCACCATTTGAACATGTTGCATCATAGAAGAGAACAATAAGATTTTTAGGTGGTCTTTTGTGGTTTTGTTCTTTAATTTGTTGGCTTGCTGTTCTTCTGGGGGGTTCACATTTGTATGTGTTTACTTAAAACCAAAGTGAGCTTGTTCTATGAGAGAGAGGTGGGAGAAGGTGGGGGGAGGAGTATGAGATGGTGATGTTTCTTGTCTTCTTGAGGTCAGGACAGGAGGGAGGGAACTGTGGAAGGAAGAACTGAAGACTAGCTGTTGCTGATCTGTATATCTGTCTGTACATTGCATCCATGGATTCTCTTTCAGCAACATGTTAATTTTTAGAAGAGAAGCGTTTCGTTTTTGTCGTCACCATTGGCAACCATGTTACTCTTCATGTTCATCTGCTCCTTCCGTTTTGTCGTTGCTCTTGATAGTACTCTGCATTTGGTTAATGGTCACGCGGCGCTGTGTCGGGACAAAATTTTCACCTCCCATAGCCATTTGCTTGCCCATTTTTACTGAGACACTGATGCTATACCTAATTAGGCATAAGAACTCATCTTTACATCTCATTTGCATGGCTGCTGGCGGCAGGCCAAACCAAAAGCAGACAAGTACTACCAAGTGTTTATGCTGCTAATGATGGGCATAAACCATGCTGCTTCTCTGGCGCAGGCAGTTAGCAAAAGGCCACCGAACAAACTAAAGCAAAGGCATGGCATTTGGCAAAGTAAGCAAGCTGTAGATAGATAGACATACAATTAGAGCAGGTACAATAGCAGGCTATAAGCTAGCTGCAAATATATTTTAAGAAGATAAATAAGGAGAGAGAAGAGCAGCGGGCTATAGATTTGTAGCCAGCTGTAGCACGGACTCCAAGACGCAGTGTGTGTATGACAGGTGGGACCAGATATTAATAGTGTAGTATGTAACTATTGTATGGATGAGTTATTAGATTAGATGAATTAGAGCTAGTAGTTGGCTATACTATTAAACTTGCTCTTAAAGAAGGCAATCCAAAATACAAAGGAGATGAGAGAATGTGTGCCTGCCAGCCAGCCTGCCAGTGCAAGAACTTTCCTTTTGACTAGGCCATATAAAAACCAAAAGGGCAAGCCGCCACATTATTGTGCATGTCCAGCTTGGCCATGATCTCCCTCTGTACCTGGAAGAAGAGAATCCTTTCCACCATCTGAATGACTAATGGAGGCTGGTAGTAAGTAGCAAAGTGATGTGATGAGAGGTTTGGGGACATTTGTTACTGTGGTCTTTCCAGGGACAACCTGTGTGTTGTTGCCACATCTTTATCCAAAGGCGTGTTAATGATCAGGGAGAGGAGGAGGAGGAAACCTCATCATTCATTGCATGGACAAGCCCCATTTTCACTCACTTGCCATGCCTGTGTCTGTGGGTGACATCCACTTGTAGTAGGGTTTCAGCCATGTGGCGTGGTCGGGGTACGGTTTGCGATCAGAAAGGATCTAGGTGTATCCTATCTTGCCATTCATATAGGGTGTCTCTTCCATAAATGTTTCAGAGACGTAACAACTTCAACTGGAGAACAGGTGCACAGCAAGTCGAGAGGTACTCCCCCGTCCCAGAATAAGTGCAGTTTTACACTGTTCACGTTCAATGTTTGACCGTTCGTCTTATTTGAAATTTTTTTATGATTAGTATTTTTATTGCTATTAGATGATAAAACATGAATAGTACTTTATGTGTGACTAAATATTTTTAAATTTTTCACAAAATTTTCAAATAAGACGGACGGTCAAATGTTAGGCACGGATATCCACGGCTGCACTTATTTTGGGACGGAGGTAGTATCTTGATGGGTTGTTTTCAATTGGGCATCTCAGCCATTTTTTATCATTTGTTTCTGCCTATTTCTTTTATCGATGTGAGGTTTTTGCAGGTTTCCTAAACCGCCGGGGCCGGGTTACCGTGCCTTGGCAGTAAGCACGATTACCGCGTAGTAACTGCGGTAACCATGAAAAACCGTACGAAACCGTGCAAAATTTATCAAAAATTCAAATTATTTTTTAAATTTATTTGAATTTAAGGAGGTTACCGTGGTTTTTCTATTACGTACTCCCGTAGTAAGGCCGGTAACCGCGCGGTTACCAATGGTAATGTAAACCCTGGGTTTCGGGGAGAGGAACAAAAAAGATTAATTGGATGCATGCATTGTAAATTTGCCTATTCAGAAAAATGTCATCATAATTCGTCTATTCGTACCCGTGCCAATAAAATTTTACAAAATTAGAACCATGCCACTGCCGTCACATTTTCCATAATTCTCCTTTCTTTTCCGTCTTCTTTCTTCTTTCTCCCGTCTTTTTCTCTAAATTACCTAATCCAGTCAACAGCAACCAAACCAGCTCCCAAGCAGACGAGGTGCGCAACTAGCCGTCGGCAGGGTGAATGAACCCCAAACCATGGCAAGAGGCGGTGACGAGGAAAAGGTGGAGTGCACGGCGTGGATCCGCTAGGAGGAGAAGGCGACGCGGGTCTTTGCAGTGTACAAGCAGGCGGGGTTGGGAGGTGGGGCGACAGCATCGCATGCCTTCGAGGTGCTCGAGTGCTCCCTCTCCGAACCCCTGGTACGAGAGCTCCCTCTCCTCCTCCGAGCTCCAAGGATTGGCAACACGGGTCTTCGTGACGTACGGGCAAGCCGGGTCGGGAGGTGGGCCAGAGGCGTCGCATGCCGATCCAGCATAGCTCATTCTAAGAGAGAGAGAGAGAGAGAGAGAGAGAGAGAGAGAGAGAGAGAGAGAGAGAGAGAGAGAGAGAGAGAGAGAGAGAGAGAGAGAGAGAGAGAGAGAGAGAGAGAGAGAGAGAGAGAGAGAGAGAGAGAGAGAGAGAGAGAGAGAGAGAGAGAGAGAGAGAGAGAGAGAGAGAGAGAGAGAGAGAGAGAGAGAGAGAGAGAGAGAGAGAGAGAGAGAGAGAGAGAGAGAGAGAGAGAGAGAGAGAGAGAGAGAGAGAGAGAGAGAGAGAGAGAGAGAGAGAGAGAGAGAGAGAGAGAGAGAGAGAGAGAGAGAGAGAGAGAGAGAGAGAGAGAGAGAGAGAGAGAGAGAGAGAGAGAGAGAGAGAGAGAGAGAGAGAGAGAGAGAGAGAGAGAGAGAGAGAGAGAGAGAGAGAGAGAGAGAGAGAGAGAGAGAGAGAGAGAGAGAGAGAGAGAGAGAGAGAGAGAGAGAGAGAGAGAGAGAGAGAGAGAGAGAGAGAGAGAGAGAGAGAGAGA